>JAUNZM010000836.1:0-597822 GCA_033459285.1 Clamator glandarius | reverse complement strand
GTTTTTCCTCACAAAATAGTGTGCAAAATCTTGAAAGAATTGATATGCTAGTAAGCCTTTGATGGAAATAATAAATCCAACTCTCTAAACCTAGCTATAACCTTTTGATGGAAGCTCAGTATATCCATAGGTGTAATTCAAGCGTATTTTGATTTACCTAATAAAAATGTCTACCAAATAGGCACTGATAGGGATAAAGAGGGAAAAAAATAGTTTGGAAATTCCACGAGAGGTCCCCATTTAGAATGAATAACATTAGACTAGTCTAAAATGCATTTTAGTGGTTTTTTGTATTGCTATCTCGATCTGTAATTCATGAAGAAACGTGTGTTTTTCTTTTCAAACATGACTAATCGACTGGAATATAAGCAGAATAAATCTTCTGTATTCTGTCCCATCTACATTCTGAACCGTTTCTTGGAAAAAATTATTCCATGAAAGAATGCCGTTTCCTTTGATACAAAAGCAGATGTTGAACTTTGAGTTGGCATCAAGCATATTGTTTTTCATTTCGCTTAATTTTACTGACAACTTGTGTCTCACAACAACAGACAAGAGAGCTGCAAAACAAGATGATCTGGGGCAGGTTATTGGTAGCTCTTAAGTCCTTCCTTTAGACACAAGCTACTCTCAGTTAGAGTGAACAGTAGTGGAAACCAAACAGAAATATTAGCAGAAGTGGAACCAAACCAAAGTTAACTTAATGTTAACAATCTCCTCTATTTCTGGTTTTTAGTTTTGCGCTAGTGCCTTTTCAGTTAGGATCTGTGAATAAGCAGTTATTTACTCTTACCAGTGAGATTTCCTTATTTATAGTTTCTTTAACCTTTCTTCAGATTTAAAAAAAAAATATATAAGGGCTATGCATTTACCAGGACCCATAGATGCATCTTTTTATGTGTGGAGTTATAATTATTTTTGCCTTGTGCATTATTTAATATTTATCTACATCAAATTCCATCTGCCAGCCACTCCATGTCATAAGACTCTTCTGTTTTTTTTCACAGCAGAACCGCGTTGCTCCCATTTTGAAAAAGGTGTTTGTCATTAATAAACGTTCTCACTCTACTTCTATTACAGTTTTCCAGATTGCCTGCGAATGTGTCCAACAGCACAGCTCGTTCCAGAACTCTCCTGGTGACTCTGTCAGTGCTGGAACAAACAGTTTACTCAACTTTCTAGTTTCTGGAGTTTTAACTTTTTTTTTTTTTTTTTTTCCTCAGAAAGACTTTTTGTGCCATGGCTACCTAATTTCTGCATGAAGCTGCTGACAGACAAGCCAAACAGCAAAACTTCTTAATTTCTTTGTGGCCATTTACTTTCTTTTAATGTGAGTAGAAATGGAAAGGCCCGTAACGGGAGTTATAGGCAATGGGAAACACATGGTGCAAGAACAAGCTTGGCACTGTATCAGGCAGCGTTGTGGGTTAACCCTGGCAGTCAGCTCAGCTCCACACATTCGCTTGCTTGCTTCCCTCCAGTGGGACAGGAGAAAGACTTGGAAGGGTAAAAGCAAGAAACCTCATGGGCTGAGATACAGACAGTTTGATAACTAAAGCAGAAGCTGCACGTGTAAGCAAAGCAAACTGAGGAATTCATTCAGTGCTTTCTATCTGCAGGCAAGTGGTCAGCCATCTCCAGGAATGCAAGGCTCCGTCACACGTTGTACTTACCGGGGAAAACAAACACCGTAAGTATGAATGTCTCCCCTTTCCTCTATGTTCTCTCAACTTTTATAGATCAGAACAACATCATATGGTGTGGGGTATCTTTGTGATAATTTGAAATCAGCTGTCCCAGATGCGTCCTCTGTCTGTTTAAGAATTTCTTCACATCCAAATAGCGTATTCCCATAAGTCTTGAGAGTATAGATTGTGCTGAAGAGATTTGTCAGTGGTGGTGTGCAATTAATCCATTCCTATTGATAAGGAAGTCTGCACCAGGCAGCGTGTTTGTGCAGGTGTAGCTTCTGTCAGCTCTTAGACTGGAATGAGCTGGCTCTGGGAGGACAGGGAAAGGAAGAGGGGGACAGCACCACCCCCAACAGTAGCTACTGGCTAAAATGCCTTTGGAAGCATTTTGGTGTACGGAAAAAGTGTTTAAAATGGCCCTCAAGACACATTATTGCGCCAGTGATGTTTGTGGCTGCAGATGTGACATATTATTTTATCTACGGCATGTTGCCTGCAATTTGTGTTCTTATTGAAACACAATGTAGATAATGCAGGATACTTCATCTCAAAACCTGGCAGGTCTGCAAAGGACCTGCGTTAGAGCACTACACAAAATCTCTGACCCACTGCCAAAATACTATAGAGACCTTTGTGATAAATAGGTTTTTTATAGCTATGAATATCGTGGGATCGTTCGGCCTTTCTTGAAATCTCCTACTCTTTTCTCTTCTAATGACCCTCATCTTAATATTAACTCCACTTGAAAACATAGAGAATCACAGAATGGCAGGGGTTTCAAGGGACCTCTGGGGATCATCTAAACCTGCAAAGCAGGTTCACCAAGAGCAGGCGGCACTGGGAAATATCCAGGTGGGTTTTGAATCTCTCCAGAGAAGGAGTCTTCACAGCCTCTCTGGACAGCTTGCTCCAGTGCTCCATCAACCTCACAGTGAAGATGTTTTTTCTCATGTTGCGGTGGAAGTTGCTGTGCTCCAGCCTGTACCTGCTGCCCCTTGTCCTGTTACTGGGCACTGCGGAGAAGCATCTGACCCCGTCCTCCTGACACCTGCCCTTTAGATGTTTATCAACAGAAACCTCAGTGTCAAAATGAAACCAAGATACGGTGTACATATGGACACACACGTGTAACCTGCAACTACTTCTCACCCGTACAGACCTCTAAAAAGTGCTTGTCTTAGAAGTGATGTTGGATGAAATGGATGAAAAATCCGTTTTCACACTTTTACCTTGTAAAATTACGCTTTCAGTAAATTATAAACACTTCTACAAACAATAGGGTTTTTTTCAATTTTCTGGGCAATTAATGATTAAACATTGAGTGAAATCAGAGTTTAAGTTTAGTAATTTCTGTAAGGAAATTTCTACTTCTTTATTTCCGTGCATGACACTTCTCCAGCTTCTTATGAATTGATTGCTCCTACCCGCCGTCTTATTATATAATTCCAGAGACAAGTTTTTAACTTCTTGTACTTCCAATATTGTGCTGCCTGGTTTTTATATAGTTACTCTAGTAAGAAGGGGAAAAAAAGTTTGACTGACGTCTATAATAACTTTTCAATAATAAGAACAATTATCACCAGTTACAGGTGTCTTTAGGAAATGACCCTTCAAAAACACTATAGAAAGTTTCCCCACTTCTGCTTTTACTATGTGTCTTTCTCAAACCAAACAAGACTAATTGAAATGGTGAGTGCTCTGTGACTTGATTTATGGTAACCAAGTAATTTCTTTTAAGACTGGGGCAGGTTGGGTCAGCTGTGGGTATATTAGGAAATAACTGACGTTTAATTTGTATAGGTCATAAAGCTGCTTTGGAAGAGTTTGAACTGGAAAGAGGCTGCGATACTCTTACTGTTGGAGATGCTGGATGAGTTGATGATTCCAGAACGGTGTTGTATGTGTAAGTACAGAGCTTCAAATGCTTTTCCCGGAAGTTTATTGTCATAAAGTCTTTCTTCTGTGTCGTGAGCTATCTATTTAACTTTGTAGTTGTGATATATGCTATTTATTTACATGCTTTAGGCTTCAAATTCCACTACTGTCAAAGAAAACTGTCCATTTCAAAATTTCACTTCAGATATTTAACATCTTCATAGGCTTAAATAACAGACTAAAATCTGAAGAGAACTGAGCTTAGACCTCTTTAAAGCAAAGAACCTGCTTATAAGAAACGAGTGCGCTGTGTACCACTCTAACTGTAGTCAGAAACAATCCAAAGAACAAAAGAGGCCTAGATTTCAGCAAACAGAAAATACAGCTTCTGTAAAACAAAATAGAAATAGATTAATTTCACATTGTTTCGCATAAAATGTGATTTATGAACAAAATGCTCATAGAATCTCATAGGCTACTTTTCAGTAAAGTTAAACGTAGCAGAGAGTCATAGGATCGTAAATCGCCAGGTTGGAAGAGACCTACTGGATCCTGCATTGCTGTGACTCATCTTCCTTAGGAAAGAAAGTTTCATTTAAATAAGAACACTGGAAAGTTAGTATCAAAATGACAAAATGTGGGGTTTTGTGCAGCTGCCACATGGTCATCAGATTCAAGTGTGTTTTTCCTCACAAAATAGTGTGCAAAATCTTGAAAGAATTGATATGCTAGTAAGCCTTTGATGGAAATAATAAATCCAACTCTCTAAACCTAGCTATAACCTTTTGATGGAAGCTCAGTATATCCATAGGTGTAATTCAAGCGTATTTTGATTTACCTAATAAAAATGTCTACCAAATAGGCACTGATAGGGATAAAGAGGGAAAAAAATAGTTTGGAAATTCCACGAGAGGTCCCCATTTAGAATGAATAACATTAGACTAGTCTAAAATGCATTTTAGTGGTTTTTTGTATTGCTATCTCGATCTGTAATTCATGAAGAAACGTGTGTTTTTCTTTTCAAACATGACTAATCGACTGGAATATAAGCAGAATAAATCTTCTGTATTCTGTCCCATCTACATTCTGAACCGTTTCTTGGAAAAAATTATTCCATGAAAGAATGCCGTTTCCTTTGATACAAAAGCAGATGTTGAACTTTGAGTTGGCATCAAGCATATTGTTTTTCATTTCGCTTAATTTTACTGACAACTTGTGTCTCACAACAACAGACAAGAGAGCTGCAAAACAAGATGATCTGGGGCAGGTTATTGGTAGCTCTTAAGTCCTTCCTTTAGACACAAGCTACTCTCAGTTAGAGTGAACAGTAGTGGAAACCAAACAGAAATATTAGCAGAAGTGGAACCAAACCAAAGTTAACTTAATGTTAACAATCTCCTCTATTTCTGGTTTTTAGTTTTGCGCTAGTGCCTTTTCAGTTAGGATCTGTGAATAAGCAGTTATTTACTCTTACCAGTGAGATTTCCTTATTTATAGTTTCTTTAACCTTTCTTCAGATTTAAAAAAAAAATATATAAGGGCTATGCATTTACCAGGACCCATAGATGCATCTTTTTATGTGTGGAGTTATAATTATTTTTGCCTTGTGCATTATTTAATATTTATCTACATCAAATTCCATCTGCCAGCCACTCCATGTCATAAGACTCTTCTGTTTTTTTTCACAGCAGAACCGCGTTGCTCCCATTTTGAAAAAGGTGTTTGTCATTAATAAACGTTCTCACTCTACTTCTATTACAGTTTTCCAGATTGCCTGCGAATGTGTCCAACAGCACAGCTCGTTCCAGAACTCTCCTGGTGACTCTGTCAGTGCTGGAACAAACAGTTTACTCAACTTTCTAGTTTCTGGAGTTTTAACTTTTTTTTTTTTTTTTTTTCCTCAGAAAGACTTTTTGTGCCATGGCTACCTAATTTCTGCATGAAGCTGCTGACAGACAAGCCAAACAGCAAAACTTCTTAATTTCTTTGTGGCCATTTACTTTCTTTTAATGTGAGTAGAAATGGAAAGGCCCGTAACGGGAGTTATAGGCAATGGGAAACACATGGTGCAAGAACAAGCTTGGCACTGTATCAGGCAGCGTTGTGGGTTAACCCTGGCAGTCAGCTCAGCTCCACACATTCGCTTGCTTGCTTCCCTCCAGTGGGACAGGAGAAAGACTTGGAAGGGTAAAAGCAAGAAACCTCATGGGCTGAGATACAGACAGTTTGATAACTAAAGCAGAAGCTGCACGTGTAAGCAAAGCAAACTGAGGAATTCATTCAGTGCTTTCTATCTGCAGGCAAGTGGTCAGCCATCTCCAGGAATGCAAGGCTCCGTCACACGTTGTACTTACCGGGGAAAACAAACACCGTAAGTATGAATGTCTCCCCTTTCCTCTATGTTCTCTCAACTTTTATAGATCAGAACAACATCATATGGTGTGGGGTATCTTTGTGATAATTTGAAATCAGCTGTCCCAGATGCGTCCTCTGTCTGTTTAAGAATTTCTTCACATCCAAATAGCGTATTCCCATAAGTCTTGAGAGTATAGATTGTGCTGAAGAGATTTGTCAGTGGTGGTGTGCAATTAATCCATTCCTATTGATAAGGAAGTCTGCACCAGGCAGCGTGTTTGTGCAGGTGTAGCTTCTGTCAGCTCTTAGACTGGAATGAGCTGGCTCTGGGAGGACAGGGAAAGGAAGAGGGGGACAGCACCACCCCCAACAGTAGCTACTGGCTAAAATGCCTTTGGAAGCATTTTGGTGTACGGAAAAAGTGTTTAAAATGGCCCTCAAGACACATTATTGCGCCAGTGATGTTTGTGGCTGCAGATGTGACATATTATTTTATCTACGGCATGTTGCCTGCAATTTGTGTTCTTATTGAAACACAATGTAGATAATGCAGGATACTTCATCTCAAAACCTGGCAGGTCTGCAAAGGACCTGCGTTAGAGCACTACACAAAATCTCTGACCCACTGCCAAAATACTATAGAGACCTTTGTGATAAATAGGTTTTTTATAGCTATGAATATCGTGGGATCGTTCGGCCTTTCTTGAAATCTCCTACTCTTTTCTCTTCTAATGACCCTCATCTTAATATTAACTCCACTTGAAAACATAGAGAATCACAGAATGGCAGGGGTTTCAAGGGACCTCTGGGGATCATCTAAACCTGCAAAGCAGGTTCACCAAGAGCAGGCGGCACTGGGAAATATCCAGGTGGGTTTTGAATCTCTCCAGAGAAGGAGTCTTCACAGCCTCTCTGGACAGCTTGCTCCAGTGCTCCATCAACCTCACAGTGAAGATGTTTTTTCTCATGTTGCGGTGGAAGTTGCTGTGCTCCAGCCTGTACCTGCTGCCCCTTGTCCTGTTACTGGGCACTGCGGAGAAGCATCTGACCCCGTCCTCCTGACACCTGCCCTTTAGATGTTTATCAACAGAAACCTCAGTGTCAAAATGAAACCAAGATACGGTGTACATATGGACACACACGTGTAACCTGCAACTACTTCTCACCCGTACAGACCTCTAAAAAGTGCTTGTCTTAGAAGTGATGTTGGATGAAATGGATGAAAAATCCGTTTTCACACTTTTACCTTGTAAAATTACGCTTTCAGTAAATTATAAACACTTCTACAAACAATAGGGTTTTTTTCAATTTTCTGGGCAATTAATGATTAAACATTGAGTGAAATCAGAGTTTAAGTTTAGTAATTTCTGTAAGGAAATTTCTACTTCTTTATTTCCGTGCATGACACTTCTCCAGCTTCTTATGAATTGATTGCTCCTACCCGCCGTCTTATTATATAATTCCAGAGACAAGTTTTTAACTTCTTGTACTTCCAATATTGTGCTGCCTGGTTTTTATATAGTTACTCTAGTAAGAAGGGGAAAAAAAGTTTGACTGACGTCTATAATAACTTTTCAATAATAAGAACAATTATCACCAGTTACAGGTGTCTTTAGGAAATGACCCTTCAAAAACACTATAGAAAGTTTCCCCACTTCTGCTTTTACTATGTGTCTTTCTCAAACCAAACAAGACTAATTGAAATGGTGAGTGCTCTGTGACTTGATTTATGGTAACCAAGTAATTTCTTTTAAGACTGGGGCAGGTTGGGTCAGCTGTGGGTATATTAGGAAATAACTGACGTTTAATTTGAATAGGTCATAAAGCTGCTTTGGAAGAGTTTGAACTGGAAAGAGGCTGCGATACTCTTACTGTTGGAGATGCTGGATGAGTTGATGATTCCAGAACGGTGTTGTATGTGTAAGTACAGAGCTTCAAATGCTTTTCCCGGAAGTTTATTGTCATAAAGTCTTTCTTCTGTGTCGTGAGCTATCTATTTAACTTTGTAGTTGTGATATATGCTATTTATTTACATGCTTTAGGCTTCAAATTCCGCTACTGTCAAAGAAAACTGTCCATTTCAAAATTTCACTTCAGATATTTAACATCTTCATAGGCTTAAATAACAGACTAAAATCTGAAGAGAACTGAGCTTAGACCTCTTTAAAGCAAAGAACCTGCTTATAAGAAACGAGTGCGCTGTGTACCACTCTAACTGTAGTCAGAAACAATCCAAAGAACAAAAGAGGCCTAGATTTCAGCAAACAGAAAATACAGCTTCTGTAAAACAAAATAGAAATAGATTAATTTCACATTGTTTCGCATAAAATGTGATTTATGAACAAAATGCTCATAGAATCTCATAGGCTACTTTTCAGTAAAGTTAAACGTAGCAGAGAGTCATAGGATCGTAAATCGCCAGGTTGGAAGAGATCTACTGGATCCTGCATTGCTGTGACTCATCTTCCTTAGGAAAGAAAGTTTCATTTAAATAAGAACACTGGAAAGTTAGTATCAAAATGACAAAATGTGGGGTTTTGTGCAGCTGCCACATGGTCATCAGATTCAAGTGTGTTTTTCCTCACAAAATAGTGTGCAAAATCTTGAAAGAATTGATATGCTAGTAAGCCTTTGATGGAAATAATAAATCCAACTCTCTAAACCTAGCTATAACCTTTTGATGGAAGCTCAGTATATCCATAGGTGTAATTCAAGCGTATTTTGATTTACCTAATAAAAATGTCTACCAAATAGGCACTGATAGGGATAAAGAGGGAAAAAAATAGTTTGGAAATTCCACGAGAGGTCCCCATTTAGAATGAATAACATTAGACTAGTCTAAAATGCATTTTAGTGGTTTTTTGTATTGCTATCTCGATCTGTAATTCATGAAGAAACGTGTGTTTTTCTTTTCAAACATGACTAATCGACTGGAATATAAGCAGAATAAATCTTCTGTATTCTGTCCCATCTACATTCTGAACCGTTTCTTGGAAAAAATTATTCCATGAAAGAATGCCGTTTCCTTTGATACAAAAGCAGATGTTGAACTTTGAGTTGGCATCAAGCATATTGTTTTTCATTTCGCTTAATTTTACTGACAACTTGTGTCTCACAACAACAGACAAGAGAGCTGCAAAACAAGATGATCTGGGGCAGGTTATTGGTAGCTCTTAAGTCCTTCCTTTAGACACAAGCTACTCTCAGTTAGAGTGAACAGTAGTGGAAACCAAACAGAAATATTAGCAGAAGTGGAACCAAACCAAAGTTAACTTAATGTTAACAATCTCCTCTATTTCTGGTTTTTAGTTTTGCGCTAGTGCCTTTTCAGTTAGGATCTGTGAATAAGCAGTTATTTACTCTTACCAGTGAGATTTCCTTATTTATAGTTTCTTTAACCTTTCTTCAGATTTAAAAAAAAAATATATAAGGGCTATGCATTTACCAGGACCCATAGATGCATCTTTTTATGTGTGGAGTTATAATTATTTTTGCCTTGTGCATTATTTAATATTTATCTACATCAAATTCCATCTGCCAGCCACTCCATGTCATAAGACTCTTCTGTTTTTTTTCACAGCAGAACCGCGTTGCTCCCATTTTGAAAAAGGTGTTTGTCATTAATAAACGTTCTCACTCTACTTCTATTACAGTTTTCCAGATTGCCTGCGAATGTGTCCAACAGCACAGCTCGTTCCAGAACTCTCCTGGTGACTCTGTCAGTGCTGGAACAAACAGTTTACTCAACTTTCTAGTTTCTGGAGTTTTAACTTTTTTTTTTTTTTTTTTTCCTCAGAAAGACTTTTTGTGCCATGGCTACCTAATTTCTGCATGAAGCTGCTGACAGACAAGCCAAACAGCAAAACTTCTTAATTTCTTTGTGGCCATTTACTTTCTTTTAATGTGAGTAGAAATGGAAAGGCCCGTAACGGGAGTTATAGGCAATGGGAAACACATGGTGCAAGAACAAGCTTGGCACTGTATCAGGCAGCGTTGTGGGTTAACCCTGGCAGTCAGCTCAGCTCCACACATTCGCTTGCTTGCTTCCCTCCAGTGGGACAGGAGAAAGACTTGGAAGGGTAAAAGCAAGAAACCTCATGGGCTGAGATACAGACAGTTTGATAACTAAAGCAGAAGCTGCACGTGTAAGCAAAGCAAACTGAGGAATTCATTCAGTGCTTTCTATCTGCAGGCAAGTGGTCAGCCATCTCCAGGAATGCAAGGCTCCGTCACACGTAGTACTTACCGGGGAAAACAAACACCGTAAGTATGAATGTCTCCCCTTTCCTCTATGTTCTCTCAACTTTTATAGATCAGAACAACATCATATGGTGTGGGGTATCTTTGTGATAATTTGAAATCAGCTGTCCCAGATGCGTCCTCTGTCTGTTTAAGAATTTCTTCACATCCAAATAGCGTATTCCCATAAGTCTTGAGAGTATAGATTGTGCTGAAGAGATTTGTCAGTGGTGGTGTGCAATTAATCCATTCCTATTGATAAGGAAGTCTGCACCAGGCAGCGTGTTTGTGCAGGTGTAGCTTCTGTCAGCTCTTAGACTGGAATGAGCTGGCTCTGGGAGGACAGGGAAAGGAAGAGGGGGACAGCACCACCCCCAACAGTAGCTACTGGCTAAAATGCCTTTGGAAGCATTTTGGTGTACGGAAAAAGTGTTTAAAATGGCCCTCAAGACACATTGTTGCGCCAGTGATGTTTGTGGCTGCAGATGTGACATATTATTTTATCTACGGCATGTTGCCTGCAATTTGTGTTCTTATTGAAACACAATGTAGATAATGCAGGATACTTCATCTCAAAACCTGGCAGGTCTGCAAAGGACCTGCGTTAGAGCACTACACAAAATCTCTGACCCACTGCCAAAATACTATAGAGACCTTTGTGATAAATAGGTTTTTTATAGCTATGAATATCGTGGGATCGTTCGGCCTTTCTTGAAATCTCCTACTCTTTTCTCTTCTAATGACCCTCATCTTAATATTAACTCCACTTGAAAACATAGAGAATCACAGAATGGCAGGGGTTTCAAGGGACCTCTGGGGATCATCTAAACCTGCAAAGCAGGTTCACCAAGAGCAGGCGGCACTGGGAAATATCCAGGTGGGTTTTGAATCTCTCCAGAGAAGGAGTCTTCACAGCCTCTCTGGACAGCTTGCTCCAGTGCTCCATCAACCTCACAGTGAAGATGTTTTTTCTCATGTTGCGGTGGAAGTTGCTGTGCTCCAGCCTGTACCTGCTGCCCCTTGTCCTGTTACTGGGCACTGCGGAGAAGCATCTGACCCCGTCCTCCTGACACCTGCCCTTTAGATGTTTATCAACAGAAACCTCAGTGTCAAAATGAAACCAAGATACGGTGTACATATGGACACACACGTGTAACCTGCAACTACTTCTCACCCGTACAGACCTCTAAAAAGTGCTTGTCTTAGAAGTGATGTTGGATGAAATGGATGAAAAATCCGTTTTCACACTTTTACCTTGTAAAATTACGCTTTCAGTAAATTATAAACACTTCTACAAACAATAGGGTTTTTTTCAATTTTCTGGGCAATTAATGATTAAACATTGAGTGAAATCAGAGTTTAAGTTTAGTAATTTCTGTAAGGAAATTTCTACTTCTTTATTTCCGTGCATGACACTTCTCCAGCTTCTTATGAATTGATTGCTCCTACCCGCCGTCTTATTATATAATTCCAGAGACAAGTTTTTAACTTCTTGTACTTCCAATATTGTGCTGCCTGGTTTTTATATAGTTACTCTAGTAAGAAGGGGAAAAAAAGTTTGACTGACGTCTATAATAACTTTTCAATAATAAGAACAATTATCACCAGTTACAGGTGTCTTTAGGAAATGACCCTTCAAAAACACTATAGAAAGTTTCCCCACTTCTGCTTTTACTATGTGTCTTTCTCAAACCAAACAAGACTAATTGAAATGGTGAGTGCTCTGTGACTTGATTTATGGTAACCAAGTAATTTCTTTTAAGACTGGGGCAGGTTGGGTCAGCTGTGGGTATATTAGGAAATAACTGACGTTTAATTTGTATAGGTCATAAAGCTGCTTTGGAAGAGTTTGAACTGGAAAGAGGCTGCGATACTCTTACTGTTGGAGATGCTGGATGAGTTGATGATTCCAGAACGGTGTTGTATGTGTAAGTACAGAGCTTCAAATGCTTTTCCCGGAAGTTTATTGTCATAAAGTCTTTCTTCTGTGTCGTGAGCTATCTATTTAACTTTGTAGTTGTGATATATGCTATTTATTTACATGCTTTAGGCTTCAAATTCCGCTACTGTCAAAGAAAACTGTCCATTTCAAAATTTCACTTCAGATATTTAACATCTTCATAGGCTTAAATAACAGACTAAAATCTGAAGAGAACTGAGCTTAGACCTCTTTAAAGCAAAGAACCTGCTTATAAGAAACGAGTGCGCTGTGTACCACTCTAACTGTAGTCAGAAACAATCCAAAGAACAAAAGAGGCCTAGATTTCAGCAAACAGAAAATACAGCTTCTGTAAAACAAAATAGAAATAGATTAATTTCACATTGTTTCGCATAAAATGTGATTTATGAACAAAATGCTCATAGAATCTCATAGGCTACTTTTCAGTAAAGTTAAACGTAGCAGAGAGTCATAGGATCGTAAATCGCCAGGTTGGAAGAGACCTACTGGATCCTGCATTGCTGTGACTCATCTTCCTTAGGAAAGAAAGTTTCATTTAAATAAGAACACTGGAAAGTTAGTATCAAAATGACAAAATGTGGGGTTTTGTGCAGCTGCCACATGGTCATCAGATTCAAGTGTGTTTTTCCTCACAAAATAGTGTGCAAAATCTTGAAAGAATTGATATGCTAGTAAGCCTTTGATGGAAATAATAAATCCAACTCTCTAAACCTAGCTATAACCTTTTGATGGAAGCTCAGTATATCCATAGGTGTAATTCAAGCGTATTTTGATTTACCTAATAAAAATGTCTACCAAATAGGCACTGATAGGGATAAAGAGGGAAAAAAATAGTTTGGAAATTCCACGAGAGGTCCCCATTTAGAATGAATAACATTAGACTAGTCTAAAATGCATTTTAGTGGTTTTTTGTATTGCTATCTCGATCTGTAATTCATGAAGAAACGTGTGTTTTTCTTTTCAAACATGACTAATCGACTGGAATATAAGCAGAATAAATCTTCTGTATTCTGTCCCATCTACATTCTGAACCGTTTCTTGGAAAAAATTATTCCATGAAAGAATGCCGTTTCCTTTGATACAAAAGCAGATGTTGAACTTTGAGTTGGCATCAAGCATATTGTTTTTCATTTCGCTTAATTTTACTGACAACTTGTGTCTCACAACAACAGACAAGAGAGCTGCAAAACAAGATGATCTGGGGCAGGTTATTGGTAGCTCTTAAGTCCTTCCTTTAGACACAAGCTACTCTCAGTTAGAGTGAACAGTAGTGGAAACCAAACAGAAATATTAGCAGAAGTGGAACCAAACCAAAGTTAACTTAATGTTAACAATCTCCTCTATTTCTGGTTTTTAGTTTTGCGCTAGTGCCTTTTCAGTTAGGATCTGTGAATAAGCAGTTATTTACTCTTACCAGTGAGATTTCCTTATTTATAGTTTCTTTAACCTTTCTTCAGATTTAAAAAAAAAATATATAAGGGCTATGCATTTACCAGGACCCATAGATGCATCTTTTTATGTGTGGAGTTATAATTATTTTTGCCTTGTGCATTATTTAATATTTATCTACATCAAATTCCATCTGCCAGCCACTCCATGTCATAAGACTCTTCTGTTTTTTTTCACAGCAGAACCGCGTTGCTCCCATTTTGAAAAAGGTGTTTGTCATTAATAAACGTTCTCACTCTACTTCTATTACAGTTTTCCAGATTGCCTGCGAATGTGTCCAACAGCACAGCTCGTTCCAGAACTCTCCTGGTGACTCTGTCAGTGCTGGAACAAACAGTTTACTCAACTTTCTAGTTTCTGGAGTTTTAACTTTTTTTTTTTTTTTTTTTCCTCAGAAAGACTTTTTGTGCCATGGCTACCTAATTTCTGCATGAAGCTGCTGACAGACAAGCCAAACAGCAAAACTTCTTAATTTCTTTGTGGCCATTTACTTTCTTTTAATGTGAGTAGAAATGGAAAGGCCCGTAACGGGAGTTATAGGCAATGGGAAACACATGGTGCAAGAACAAGCTTGGCACTGTATCAGGCAGCGTTGTGGGTTAACCCTGGCAGTCAGCTCAGCTCCACACATTCGCTTGCTTGCTTCCCTCCAGTGGGACAGGAGAAAGACTTGGAAGGGTAAAAGCAAGAAACCTCATGGGCTGAGATACAGACAGTTTGATAACTAAAGCAGAAGCTGCACGTGTAAGCAAAGCAAACTGAGGAATTCATTCAGTGCTTTCTATCTGCAGGCAAGTGGTCAGCCATCTCCAGGAATGCAAGGCTCCGTCACACGTTGTACTTACCGGGGAAAACAAACACCGTAAGTATGAATGTCTCCCCTTTCCTCTATGTTCTCTCAACTTTTATAGATCAGAACAACATCATATGGTGTGGGGTATCTTTGTGATAATTTGAAATCAGCTGTCCCAGATGCGTCCTCTGTCTGTTTAAGAATTTCTTCACATCCAAATAGCGTATTCCCATAAGTCTTGAGAGTATAGATTGTGCTGAAGAGATTTGTCAGTGGTGGTGTGCAATTAATCCATTCCTATTGATAAGGAAGTCTGCACCAGGCAGCGTGTTTGTGCAGGTGTAGCTTCTGTCAGCTCTTAGACTGGAATGAGCTGGCTCTGGGAGGACAGGGAAAGGAAGAGGGGGACAGCACCACCCCCAACAGTAGCTACTGGCTAAAATGCCTTTGGAAGCATTTTGGCGTACGGAAAAAGTGTTTAAAATGGCCCTCAAGACACATTATTGCGCCAGTGATGTTTGTGGCTGCAGATGTGACATATTATTTTATCTACGGCATGTTGCCTGCAATTTGTGTTCTTATTGAAACACAATGTAGATAATGCAGGATACTTCATCTCAAAACCTGGCAGGTCTGCAAAGGACCTGCGTTAGAGCACTACACAAAATCTCTGACCCACTGCCAAAATACTATAGAGACCTTTGTGATAAATAGGTTTTTTATAGCTATGAATATCGTGGGATCGTTCGGCCTTTCTTGAAATCTCCTACTCTTTTCTCTTCTAATGACCCTCATCTTAATATTAACTCCACTTGAAAACATAGAGAATCACAGATTGGCAGGGGTTTCAAGGGACCTCTGGGGATCATCTAAACCTGCAAAGCAGGTTCATCAAGAGCAGGCGGCACTGGGAAATATCCAGGTGGGTTTTGAATCTCTCCAGAGAAGGAGTCTTCACAGCCTCTCTGGACAGCTTGCTCCAGTGCTCCATCAACCTCACAGTGAAGATGTTTTTTCTCATGTTGCGGTGGAAGTTGCTGTGCTCCAGCCTGTACCTGCTGCCCCTTGTCCTGTTACTGGGCACTGCGGAGAAGCATCTGACCCCGTCCTCCTGACACCTGCCCTTTAGATGTTTATCAACAGAAACCTCAGTGTCAAAATGAAACCAAGATACGGTGTACATATGGACACACACGTGTAACCTGCAACTACTTCTCACCCGTACAGACCTCTAAAAAGTGCTTGTCTTAGAAGTGATGTTGGATGAAATGGATGAAAAATCCGTTTTCACACTTTTACCTTGTAAAATTACGCTTTCAGTAAATTATAAACACTTCTACAAACAATAGGGTTTTTTTCAATTTTCTGGGCAATTAATGATTAAACATTGAGTGAAATCAGAGTTTAAGTTTAGTAATTTCTGTAAGGAAATTTCTACTTCTTTATTTCCGTGCATGACACTTCTCCAGCTTCTTATGAATTGATTGCTCCTACCCGCCGTCTTATTATATAATTCCAGAGACAAGTTTTTAACTTCTTGTACTTCCAATATTGTGCTGCCTGGTTTTTATATAGTTACTCTAGTAAGAAGGGGAAAAAAAGTTTGACTGACGTCTATAATAACTTTTCAATAATAAGAACAATTATCACCAGTTACAGGTGTCTTTAGGAAATGACCCTTCAAAAACACTATAGAAAGTTTCCCCACTTCTGCTTTTACTATGTGTCTTTCTCAAACCAAACAAGACTAATTGAAATGGTGAGTGCTCTGTGACTTGATTTATGGTAACCAAGTAATTTCTTTTAAGACTGGGGCAGGTTGGGTCAGCTGTGGGTATATTAGGAAATAACTGACGTTTAATTTGAATAGGTCATAAAGCTGCTTTGGAAGAGTTTGAACTGGAAAGAGGCTGCGATACTCTTACTGTTGGAGATGCTGGATGAGTTGATGATTCCAGAACGGTGTTGTATGTGTAAGTACAGAGCTTCAAATGCTTTTCCCGGAAGTTTATTGTCATAAAGTCTTTCTTCTGTGTCGTGAGCTATCTATTTAACTTTGTAGTTGTGATATATGCTATTTATTTACATGCTTTAGGCTTCAAATTCCGCTACTGTCAAAGAAAACTGTCCATTTCAAAATTTCACTTCAGATATTTAACATCTTCATAGGCTTAAATAACAGACTAAAATCTGAAGAGAACTGAGCTTAGACCTCTTTAAAGCAAAGAACCTGCTTATAAGAAACGAGTGCGCTGTGTACCACTCTAACTGTAGTCAGAAACAATCCAAAGAACAAAAGAGGCCTAGATTTCAGCAAACAGAAAATACAGCTTCTGTAAAACAAAATAGAAATAGATTAATTTCACATTGTTTCGCATAAAATGTGATTTATGAACAAAATGCTCATAGAATCTCATAGGCTACTTTTCAGTAAAGTTAAACGTAGCAGAGAGTCATAGGATCGTAAATCGCCAGGTTGGAAGAGATCTACTGGATCCTGCATTGCTGTGACTCATCTTCCTTAGGAAAGAAAGTTTCATTTAAATAAGAACACTGGAAAGTTAGTATCAAAATGACAAAATGTGGGGTTTTGTGCAGCTGCCACATGGTCATCAGATTCAAGTGTGTTTTTCCTCACAAAATAGTGTGCAAAATCTTGAAAGAATTGATATGCTAGTAAGCCTTTGATGGAAATAATAAATCCAACTCTCTAAACCTAGCTATAACCTTTTGATGGAAGCTCAGTATATCCATAGGTGTAATTCAAGCGTATTTTGATTTACCTAATAAAAATGTCTACCAAATAGGCACTGATAGGGATAAAGAGGGAAAAAAATAGTTTGGAAATTCCACGAGAGGTCCCCATTTAGAATGAATAACATTAGACTAGTCTAAAATGCATTTTAGTGGTTTTTTGTATTGCTATCTCGATCTGTAATTCATGAAGAAACGTGTGTTTTTCTTTTCAAACATGACTAATCGACTGGAATATAAGCAGAATAAATCTTCTGTATTCTGTCCCATCTACATTCTGAACCGTTTCTTGGAAAAAATTATTCCATGAAAGAATGCCGTTTCCTTTGATACAAAAGCAGATGTTGAACTTTGAGTTGGCATCAAGCATATTGTTTTTCATTTCGCTTAATTTTACTGACAACTTGTGTCTCACAACAACAGACAAGAGAGCTGCAAAACAAGATGATCTGGGGCAGGTTATTGGTAGCTCTTAAGTCCTTCCTTTAGACACAAGCTACTCTCAGTTAGAGTGAACAGTAGTGGAAACCAAACAGAAATATTAGCAGAAGTGGAACCAAACCAAAGTTAACTTAATGTTAACAATCTCCTCTATTTCTGGTTTTTAGTTTTGCGCTAGTGCCTTTTCAGTTAGGATCTGTGAATAAGCAGTTATTTACTCTTACCAGTGAGATTTCCTTATTTATAGTTTCTTTAACCTTTCTTCAGATTTAAAAAAAAAATATATAAGGGCTATGCATTTACCAGGACCCATAGATGCATCTTTTTATGTGTGGAGTTATAATTATTTTTGCCTTGTGCATTATTTAATATTTATCTACATCAAATTCCATCTGCCAGCCACTCCATGTCATAAGACTCTTCTGTTTTTTTTCACAGCAGAACCGCGTTGCTCCCATTTTGAAAAAGGTGTTTGTCATTAATAAACGTTCTCACTCTACTTCTATTACAGTTTTCCAGATTGCCTGCGAATGTGTCCAACAGCACAGCTCGTTCCAGAACTCTCCTGGTGACTCTGTCAGTGCTGGAACAAACAGTTTACTCAACTTTCTAGTTTCTGGAGTTTTAACTTTTTTTTTTTTTTTTTTTCCTCAGAAAGACTTTTTGTGCCATGGCTACCTAATTTCTGCATGAAGCTGCTGACAGACAAGCCAAACAGCAAAACTTCTTAATTTCTTTGTGGCCATTTACTTTCTTTTAATGTGAGTAGAAATGGAAAGGCCCGTAACGGGAGTTATAGGCAATGGGAAACACATGGTGCAAGAACAAGCTTGGCACTGTATCAGGCAGCGTTGTGGGTTAACCCTGGCAGTCAGCTCAGCTCCACACATTCGCTTGCTTGCTTCCCTCCAGTGGGACAGGAGAAAGACTTGGAAGGGTAAAAGCAAGAAACCTCATGGGCTGAGATACAGACAGTTTGATAACTAAAGCAGAAGCTGCACGTGTAAGCAAAGCAAACTGAGGAATTCATTCAGTGCTTTCTATCTGCAGGCAAGTGGTCAGCCATCTCCAGGAATGCAAGGCTCCGTCACACGTAGTACTTACCGGGGAAAACAAACACCGTAAGTATGAATGTCTCCCCTTTCCTCTATGTTCTCTCAACTTTTATAGATCAGAACAACATCATATGGTGTGGGGTATCTTTGTGATAATTTGAAATCAGCTGTCCCAGATGCGTCCTCTGTCTGTTTAAGAATTTCTTCACATCCAAATAGCGTATTCCCATAAGTCTTGAGAGTATAGATTGTGCTGAAGAGATTTGTCAGTGGTGGTGTGCAATTAATCCATTCCTATTGATAAGGAAGTCTGCACCAGGCAGCGTGTTTGTGCAGGTGTAGCTTCTGTCAGCTCTTAGACTGGAATGAGCTGGCTCTGGGAGGACAGGGAAAGGAAGAGGGGGACAGCACCACCCCCAACAGTAGCTACTGGCTAAAATGCCTTTGGAAGCATTTTGGTGTACGGAAAAAGTGTTTAAAATGGCCCTCAAGACACATTATTGCGCCAGTGATGTTTACAGCTGAGGATTTGACTCTCTCCCATGCAGAACATCACAACACCTAGCTTTTTGCAGCAGCGGAGCGCGATATATTGCTGCTCACCCTCCTTAACCCTTTCCTGACTGGGAGTTGTCAGTCTTTAATCCATTTCTAGTGCTGTGCATGGCTATTTCTGTGACAGCAGAGCTTCGGAACTACGTCAGCTGACTGCACGGTACTACGGCATGTACTGTTAGCGAGCTGAAGATGCGTAACTGCTGAAGGAGTTCCCTTCTGCAGAGTGGGTTTGTTAAACTGGTTTGCTGACTGGTGGTTTCCTTTGGTGCCAGCATCGTATTAGTGCTCTGCATTTCATAGAATCATTGAACAATTTAGGTTGGAAGGGACCTTAAACCCCCTCCAATCCCACCCTCTGACCATGGGCAGGGATACCTCCCACTGGACCAGGCTGCTCAGAGATGAGCTGCTCAATATCTGGTTTAGGATTGCATGGGTATGGGTTGGATTTGGTGATTTCAAAGTTCTTTTCCAACCAAACAATTCTATGATATTCTATGAAACTGCCGAAGTTCAAACTTCCTGACCATGCAGTCATCATTACAAGTTTTTTTTTTGTATTTATCACCTTGCAAGCCAGCACTTTGTGCATCTGATGGTAAATGAAAGCTGGCTTCTTGTTCTCATAAGACTGCTTTTCTGTGCAGGTTTCAAAGATGGAGATGTTTGCACCCCACAGGTGCCCCTGAGAGGAGATGTGACCAGGTAGAGTCTCTTGTAATCACTCTTCTCCTGTCATTTAGCTCTGTGTGTGTCTCTTATCCAGAACAATTCCATGGGACAGTACGGATAGAGAGCTCACTCCTCTCTTTTTCTCTCCCTCACCTCACAGGGCAGAAAACACTATTGGGGATGGGAGGCCAGGGCAACTGGCAGCTGCATAGGTAAGTTTGAGTTATTCATGATTTCACTTCTTAAGCAAATACAGCTCTTTGTGATCAGAAATGCTCGCCCTCCTCACTCACATATTGCTGAGTGAGTAATGTGTTTGTGATGGTTGGTTTGCTCAGGGAAAGTGGGAATGTTGTGTGAGAAGTAGTGCTATCAGCAAGGGTTTCCTGCTGCCATTTGTTTTGT
The DNA here is from genome assembly GCA_033459285.1 of Clamator glandarius. NCBI lineage: Eukaryota > Metazoa > Chordata > Aves > Cuculiformes > Cuculidae > Clamator > Clamator glandarius. The sequence continues at coordinate 577,575 of JAUNZM010000836.1, read as the reverse complement.
TTCTGGACTATCACAACTGCACCATGCTATGCTCTTTCTCTTCTCCCCGCTTACCGTATAGGGCACAGCTTAAAAGTCTTGCGCACAGACTTAGTCGTCCTGCAAAGCTGGGCTGCGGTATCTTTAGGTCTGGCTTGTTTTGCTAGGTTGGGTGTACACTTCTGACTTGAATCTCTGCTTGGCATTGAGATCACACAGTTTTAATCGTGGAAATGGGAGCTGTTAATTTCAATCTCAATTTGATACGCACATGCGGAGGCTCTGCTGAGGTTCTTTAATGCCAAATAGACCTTGTGTCTCTCCTGCCTCTGCTTAGCTTTGAGGGCAGTGCTGCACAGCTGGAATGCACTCCGCAAGAAAAAGTAACTTTGCAGTTTGCTGTCTGGATGTGTGTACAAAAACCCTTCCAGTTTTATACATCAGCAAGATTTTCTGCACTATCACCTAGCAAAAATGTGCGTTTCCTTGCTCACTTAATGTGCTTCTGCCCAACAGAAACAGAATGGAGCCGACACCTCTGGAGATGTGTTATGCCAATTACGTCCACCAAGTCTTCTGTCCAGAAAATCATCCAGCATCGGTGTGGAAGCAAGCAAATCCCCAGACTCAAGCAAAAAAGCAGAAGACCTTCCTCTTATCACAGAGATACCATACCTGACGGTTTGTTAGACCTCACTGACCTCAGTGACTTCGCTAGCCTCGTTGACCTTGCTGACCTCGCTGACCTCACAGGCCTCGCTGACCTTGCTGACCTCACGACCTCGCTGACCTCGCTGACCTCGCTGACCTCACTGACCTCACTGACCTTGCTGACCTCACTGACCTCGCTGACCTTGCTGACCTCACAGGCCTCGCTGACCTCAGAGGCCTCACCGGCGTCACCAGCCTTACTGGTCTCACGACACAGAGTTCTGCGAGGTCTCTGACTTGTGCGAGGTCAGCGTGGTCTGTGAGGTCAGCGAGGTCAACGAGGTCAGCGAGGTTCTGTGAGGTCACTGAGGTCAATGCGGTCTGTGCGGTCAGCAAGGTCACAGGTCAGGGAGGTCAGCGTGGTCTGTAAGGTCAGTGAGGTTAGCGTGGTCACCGAGGTCAGCGAGGTCAGCATGGTCTGCGAGGTCAGCAAAGTCACCAAGGTCAGCGAGGTCAGTGTGGTCTGTGAGGTCAGCGAGGTCAGCTTGGTATGTGAGTCCACCAAGGTCAGCAAGGTCAGCGTCATCTGTGAGGTCAGTGAGGTCACCAAGGTCAGCGAGGTCAGCGTGGTCTCTGAGGTCAGCGAGGTCAGCATTGTCTGTGAGTTCAGCGAGGTCAGCGTGGTGTGTGAGTTCAGCGAGGTCACTGAGGTCAGCAAGGTCAGCGAGGCATGTGTGGTCAGTGAGGTCACTGAGATCAGCAAGGTCACTGTGGTCAGCAGGGTCATCGAGGTAAATGAAGTCATCAAGCTGTGTTCTCCATCCTTACATCTGGTGTCTGCTTCCTACTTCACTACATGAGATGCTGCAGGCGGTGGGTTTTGGATACCTGGCCCTTATGTCTTCTGGAGAAGTGCGTTTTCCCCTGTTAGATGTGTGCACCTATTTTCCGCCTCGACTTCGTGTTGAAAGTATTTTTCCTTTTCTTTCCAGAGCCTGTGGCTCTGTGCTTTACTTCTGCAAGAGGATGATGTGGGAGATAATCCACCAGCAGCTGCTGTGAGAGGTGTACTAGGAGAGCAGCACTGTGATCACCTCAAGGTGACTAATAAGGCTTTTAGTTATTTTTCAAATACTTTATTTGGATAGGTAGTAGGCATACAAATTTTCTTCTTTAGGCTATGCTAGTGGTTCAGGAGGGGTGGTGATTTCCCAGTTATGGAGGCAGTAACTCTTGTTGCCGTTCACTAAGGCACCTGACAACACCCAAGCAGAAAGGTGGCTGTGATGGGGAAGAGCCAGCGCTGTCAGCCTCCGTCATGGAGATGCAGTACACATGGCCACATTATGGACAAAGAGGCCTCTCACCCGCGGTGGTGGCGACCCCTGCATTAGCTGAGCTCATCTGGGCTCTGTGCTTGTCTTCTCGAGGGGACACGGATGAAAAAAAGGCAAGTAATCTTACAACAAAATCAGTTTATTATGATGGGGAACAGAGAATGTCAGTAATAATAAATGGAAACAGATATGCAAATACTATTTAGAAAAGCTCTTTTTAAGATACGCAGTAACCACATGCTTTTTTTGTAATTCCTCATAAATATTGGTAAAGGTTCAGAAAAATATTCTTGTTAAAAAAAAGGTTACAAATCATTTGAAAGAGACACATTTCAGTGTTATAAGTGTACCACTCAGTCTCCATTCTAATAATAGTTATCATTTAGCATGTGTTATAACAGGAATTTTCAAAAAGGTCAGGAATATTTAATGAGTTATTACAATTTACTGAAATTAATATTTCTTAGTTGTACATGTGGGCAAATTACAGTAACTACTTATTTTCTCAGTTAGGCCTTTAGGGAGGGATTGAAATTATTCACAAAATAAATTTTGTTGCCTGAAAGAATAGCGGTTATATATTCTCTTAAAAAATATATCACAACATGCACTTATTGAAGTCATAGTTTGAAGAACGAAACGTAGTATTGGCATTGCTTTATATTCCTGGTTTTACTTTTTTGAAAGGTGGACAAACTAAATGAGTGACCTTTTCTTTATAGTATCAACTGTTTCTTAGGAATATAGTAATGGTGGAGCAGAATTTCTCACCTTTAATTTTTTGTTTGGCCTTAGAACTATTGTCATTGTGTGACATTTATGTTCATTTTGGCAGAGAGATATTTAAAGTATGTTATAATTCTTTTCTCCTTCTTCTTTTTTTTCCGAGTGTGGGTGCAAGCGAACAGCTTTCACGTGAAGACAATTATGTGCTGTAAGGTTGTAAAAGCATCACTTGTCAGAGATACCCTGACAGATGTGCTGGCTGCCTGGAGTGACCACAGGCCAATTTGCGGAGGTAGGTGTTATTCTTTGAACTTTTTCCTGAAGTTTAAATGGGTAATTTATAATTTCTGGGTTGGTCTAGTGGGATCGAGAGGGTCCTGCAGGAGGTTTGAGGGAGTCTTAGGGGGATTGAGAGGGTCTGGAGTGGTTTTGGAGGGGTTCTGAGTGGATTTGGGGGGGTGGTGTTAGTGGGATTTGGGGGATTTTAGGGGGATTGAGAGGGTCCAGGCGGGTTTGGGGGGGTTCTGGACAGATCTGGGGGTTTTAGCAGGATTGAGAGCCCTGCTGGGAGTCTCTAGTCCAGCCTCCGGGGTGGCTGTGACTTTGCAGGGCAGGGAAGACTTTCAAAGGTGGAGATCACAGGAATGCTCCTCCCAATGCATTTCAGTTTTCCTAAGGCTCAGCCTAAAACTCCCAAGAGGTTGTTTGTGGCTGTCGCTTCAGTCATATCACTGGACACTGCAAAAGGGTCCTTACCTCCGTCATCTTTCCAGGTAGATGTAAACTCTTACTTGGCTGCTCATGCTGTGGGACTCTAACTCCATCCAGGCACAGATCTCCTCCAGGACCTCTCCAGTTTCTCCACTTCTGAAATGTGAATCTCATTGGGTCATTCTCCCAGTTAAAAAACATGAGGGCAGCGATTGTCTCCTTTGCCCAGCATCAGTTGTTGCTCCCTCTGCTCCTCCCAGGGTGTGGCTGGTGGTGGGCAAGAAGTTCTTAGGGGGACACAGCCAAGAGAGCTGAGCCCGGCTGACCAGAGGGAGATCCCATAACATAGATGCCATGCTGAGAGATAAAAACTATGGCAGGAGAAGATAGGAGTGGAGATTTTTATTGTTCAAGGTGACGGGTGGTGGTAGATGGATGGATTGTCAGGCTGCCTGAGGGAGGTGGCAAGTGAAGGCATTTGCATTGGTTTTGGGTTTGGATTATGTTGGTTTTGATCTTTTTTTCTTTCACCTATTAAACTATTTTTAGCTCAGCCCACATGGATCACCAAGGAGCAGCATGCACAAAACCCCAGCCAGCTGAGGTGCGCCCTGAGGAGATGGACCTGGACACCAGGACCCTTGCCTGTCCTCACTCACAAGAGACCTCCACCAATCCCATTCCCTTTCAAAAGAGATTTTCCAAAGAAATATTGATCTTCTCCTGCAACTTCCTCAGCCTGCTTCGGGGAGACCTTATTTGTGCCGTTCAGTACTTGAAGTTGGTCACCAAGAAAATGGGGAGGGAAATTTTCCAAGGGCATGGAGTGATAGGATTACACGGGGTGGCTTTCAGGCTTAGGGAAGATTTAGGTTAGACATTAGGAAGAAATTGTTCTCAAAGAAGGTGTTGAGGCAGCAGCCCAGGTTGCCCAAGAAAGCTGTTGCTGCCCCTTCCCGGAGGTGTTCAAGGCCAGCTTGGATGGGCCCTTGAGCCCAGTGGGAGGTGTCCCTGCCCATGGCAAGGGGGCTGGAGCTGGATGGACTTTAAGGTCCTTTCCAACCCAAACCTGATTCTGAAAAAAAATGAAATACAAACTTAAACTAAAACTACAACTACCTGAAAGGAAGTTGTGGAGAGGAGGGAGCTGGCCTCTTCTCCCTAGTGACAGGGGAAAGGATGAGAGGAAATGGCCTCAAGCTGTGCCTGGGGAGGTTTAGGCTGAACATTATGAAAAAAAAATTTCATGGAAAGGGTCATTGGGCACTGGAACAGGCTGCCCAGGGAGGATGTTGATTCACCTTCCCTGGAGGTGTTTAAGGACAGGTGGACGAGGTGCTGAGGGACATGGTTTAGTGATTGATGGGAATGGTTGGACTCAAAGATCATGTGGGTCTTTTCCAACCTGGTGATTCTTTGATTATATGACTCTGTGGTAGTAGATCTGGGTCATAGGTGATTCAGGTCATAGGTGATTCAGGTCATAAAAAGGCCATAAAATATTCATCCTGTGGAAGAGTCAAGTCAAAGAATTGTGAGTTTATTTGGATTTTAGGAGGGTTTGGTCATAGAATGATCAGAAATGCATTGTTTCATAGTAGGGTTGGTTCATCGAAGAGTCGTACAACGGTCAGGTCATGGAAGAATCTGATCACAGAAGGTTCATAGAAGAGTCAGGTCATGGCAAGTAGCATCATAGAACAGTCAGACATCAGTCAGGTCTGCAAACCCCTGCACTACGGGGCCCTCCTGGGCAGCAGAGCTTGTGTCCACATGGCAGCAGCTGCCTGGGGTGCTGGGTTTCTCCAAGCTCTGCTGCACACAGCCAATACATTTTCCCTGCCCCTCTGCCAGGGCAATGCAGTGGAACAGTTCTTCTGTGAGATCCCCCAGATCCTCAAGCTCTCCTGCTCAGATGCTTACCTGAGGGAGTTTGGGCTTATTGTGTTTAGCCTCTTCTTAGTATTCAGCTGTTTTGTTTTCATTGTGGAGTCCCATGTGCAGATCTTCAGGCCATTGTTGAGGATGCCCTCGGAGCAGGGACGGCACAAAGCCTTGTCCACATGCCTCCCTCACCTGGCTGTGATCTCCCTCTTTATCAGCACTGCAGGGTTTGCCTACTTGAAACCTCCCTCCATCTCTTCTCCATCCCTGGACCTGGTGGTGTCAGTTCTGTACTCAGTGGTTATCATGAAACTCATGGCAGGCCCAGACTGGCTTCTCTGTTTGTTGTTGGAGTTCCTGGTTTTTCAATAGCAATAATCTTGTCATCCTGTTTTAAATTCACTGCTGCCTTCTCTTTTCTTACTGATTGGCTGTGTAAATGAGTAGCTGTGCTCTCTGTGTGTTTAAATAAAATAAAGGGATATTCAACACCTTCTGTTTCCTGATATCTTTTGTCCAAGGCCTTTTTGGAGCTGCAGAGACAGTTCTTGTGGGCATGGGTGGAGAGGAAAGGCAATTAAATATGCAGTAGGAACCAACACTTAACTCTAACCCTAACCCTAACCCTATCCCTAACCCTAATCCAAACCCAAAACCTAACACTAACACCTAATCCTAACACTAACCCTAACCCCAAAACTAAAACTAACCCAGCTCTAACCCCTAAAAATAACCCTAAGCCTAACCCTAACACTAAACCTTAAGCCTAAACCTATCACTAACCCTACCCTAACTCTAAGCCTAACTCCTAAAAATAACCCTAATCCTTAAACTTTAACCTAACCTAAAACCTAACATTTACCCTAAACCTAACCCTAAACCTAATCCCTAACCCTAACACTATAACTAACCCGAACCCTAACACTAACCCTATCGGTAAACTTAATCCAAACCCTAACTATAAACACAACTCTTAACCCTAATCCTAACACTAACCCTAATCCTAACCATTATTCTACAACTAAAGTCTAATCCTAAACCTAAACTTAATGTCTAAGCCAAAAACTAAGCCTAAACCGAATTTTAATCCTAAATCTAAACCTTGCCCTAAACACTAACGTGAACACTAACCCTAATCAAAACACTAAGACAAACCCCTAAACCCTAACCTGAAACCCTAACACGAACCCCTAAACCTAATGCCTAAACTTAACCCATAAACATAAAACATAACCACAACTATAACCCTTATCCTAATGGTGGGCTCACCCTAAACCTTAAAATAAATCTAACCCTAACACTAACACTAATCCTACACCCTAAACTTAACCCTGACACCCTCACTAACCCTAACACTAATGCTTATACTAACCATAACCCTAAACCCTACCCCTAACCATAACCTTATCAATAACCCTAACTCCATAACCCTAACCCTACCAACGACCCTAATCCAAACCCTAAGGATAAACATAACTCTTAACCCTAACCCTACCATTAACCCTAATCCTAAAATTTATTGTACAACTAAAGTCTAATCCTAAACCTAAACATAACCTAACACAAAAACTTAGTCTAACCTGAAACTTAATCCTAACCCTAAACCTTTCCCTAAACACTAACCCTAATCCAAACACTAACACAAAACCCTAACCCTAAACACTAACCTCTAAACCTAACCCAAAAACATAACACTTATCAAAAACTCTAACCCTTATCCTAATGGTGGGCCCACCCTAAACCTAAACATAAGTCTAACCCTAACCTTAACCCAACCTAATCCTAAACCTAACCATAACCCTAACCCTAACCCTAACCCTAACCCTAACCCTAACTCTAACCCTAACCCTAACCTTAACGCCTAACCCTAACCCATAAACATAACATTTAAACATAACTCTAACCCATATCCTAATGGTGGTCCAACCCTAAACCTAACCATAACCCTAACACTAAACCCTAACCCTAACCCCTAACACTAACCCCTAAACCTAACCCTAACCCCTAACCCTATCTCTAACCCTAAGCCTAAGTCTGAACCTAACCCTAACTCTAACCTTGAACGTAAACCTAAACATAACCCTAACCCTAACAGTAACCATAAACCTAACCCTAACCCTAACACTAAGATTAACACTAAACCTAACACTAATGCTAAACATAATAATAACCCTAAACTTAATCCTAAACTTAACACTAACTATAACCCCTAACCATAACTCTAACTACTAAACCTAACTACTAACCCTAACACTAACCCTAAACTTAACCCTAATCCAAAACCTAAAGCTAACACTATCACTAACCCGAACCACTATCCCTAACACTAACACTAACCCTAACCCTATCCCTAACATTAACCTTAACACCTAACTCTAACCCCTAACCCTAAGCCAAACCCTAGCCCTAATTCTAACCCTAAACCTAACCCTAACCCTAAATCTAAAACTAACTCTAATCCTAATCCTAACCACAAACCCTAACAATAACCATAACACTAACCGTAACCATAAACCTAAACCTAACGCTAACCCTAAACCTAACCCTAACCCTAACCCTAACCCAAACCCTAACCCTAACACTAAGATTCACCCTGACCCTAACAGTAAATGTAACCCTAACCCTAAACCTGGTACAAACCCAACCCTAACCCTAACCTTAACACTATCCCTAACACTAACCACTAACACTAATGCAAAACCTAACCCTAACCAAACCCTAACCTTAACACTAACACTAACTCCTAACGCTAATTCTAAACTTAACGCTAACACCTAACCCTATCTCTAACCCAAACCCTAAGCCTAACCCTAAACCTACCACTAACCCTACCCCTAAACATAACGTTAACCGTAAACCTAACCCTAACACAAAATTAACCCTAACCATAACCCTAACACTAAGACTAACCACTAACCCTAACCTTAATTCCTAAACCTAACCCTAACCCCTAATCCAAATCCTAACCCTAATCCTAACCCTAAACATAATCCTAATCTTAACCCTAAACCTAAACCTAACCCTAACCCTAACACTAACCCTACCCATAACCCTAACCATAAGCCTAAGCTTGAAACTAAACCTTACCCTAACCCTAAACCTAATACTAACCCAACTCTAACCATAACGCTAGCCCTAACGCTAACCCTAAATATAACCACTAACCCTAACATTAACCTTAACCCTAACCCTATCCCTAAAACTAACCCTAACCCTAACTTTAACCGTAACACCTAAATCTAACCCCTAACCCTAAACCTAACTCTAACCCTAAACCTAAACCTTAGCCTAACCCTGAACCTAACCCTAACCCTAACCCTTACACTAAACCTAACCCTTATTTTAATTTTGGACCAACCCTAAAACTAACACTAACCCTAAACCCCTAATCCTAACCCTATACCTAACACTAATCCAAAACCTAAACCTAACCCTAACCCCTTTACTAACCCTAACACAAAGCTAACTGTAAACCCGGACCCCTAACAACAACACCAACCCTAACCCAAAACCTAACCCCTAGCCAAACCCTAACCCTAAACCTAACTCTAACCCCTAACCCCTAACCCTAATCCTAACCCCTAACCCTAATCCATAAAATTTACCCTAACACAAACCTTAACCCTTACAGTAACCCTAAAACAAATCCTAACCCCTATCCCCAACAATAACCCTAAACATAACACCAACCCTTCCCTAACCCTAACCATATAAATCTAACCCTATCTCTAATATTAATCCAAACGCTAATTTAAAAATAAATCTTAACCATAACCCTAACACTAAACCTAATCCTATACGTTTTCTACAACCAAATTCTATTCCTAAACCTACACCTAACCTTATTCTCTAACTCAAAAACTGAACCTAACCTGAATCTTAATCCTAACCCTTAACTTACCCTAAAAACTAACCCTAATCCAAACACTAACAAAAAACCCAGACCCATAAAAATCCCTAACCCAGAAACATAACACTTATCAAAAAGTCTAACACTTATTCTAATGGTGGACCCACCCTAGACCTAAACATTAACCTAAACCTAAACCCAACCCTAAACCTAACCATAACGCTAACACTAAACCTAAACCCTAACCCTAACACTAATCCTAAGCCTAACCCTCTCCCTAACCCTAACCATAAACCTAACCCTAAACCTAACTCTACCCTAAATCTAACGTTAACCGTAACCCTAACCACTAACACTAACCCTAACCCTAAGCATAACATTAACACAAACCCTACCCCTAACTCTAACACCTAACTCTAACCCTTTACCCTAAACCTAAAACTAACACTAACCACTAAACCTAAACTTAAACCTAAGACTAACCCTAAACTTAACCCTAACTCTAATCAATAATACTAACCCTAATCCTAAAACTAAACCTAACCCTAACCCTAAACCTAAACCTAACACTAACCCTAACACTAAGTCTAAACCCTAACCCTAACACTAAAACTAACTCTAAACCTAACCCTAACACTAAATCAAAACCCTAATCCTAAGCCTAACCCTGACCCTGACCCTAACTCTAACCCTAAACCTAACCCTAACACTAAACATAACCCTAAACCTAACCCTAGCCCTAAACCTAACCCTGACTCTAACCATAAGCCTAACCGTAATGCTAACTATAATATTAAACCTAACCCTAAAACCTAAACTTAACACTAACCCTAACCCCTAACCCTTACCATAACCCTAACCATAACCTCTAACCCTTAACCATAACCCTAACCCTATCACTAATATTAGTCAATATCTAACCCTAAACATAACTCTTAAAACTAGCTCTAACAATAACCCTAATCCTAACCCTTATTCTACAACTAAAATCTAATCCTAAACCGAAACCAAACCTTAATCTTTAACCCAAAATATAAGCCTAACCTGAAACTTAATTCTAATACTAAACCTTGCCCTAAACACTAACCCCTACTCTAACGCTAACACAAAGCCCTAACCCCTAAACCTAACGCTTAATCATAACCCATAAAGATAACTCTTAAACATAACCCTAACCCTTATCCTAATGCTGGGCCCACCCTAAACCTAAACATAAAACTAACCCTAACCGTAACCATAACAATAAACCTAACCCCTAAACCTAATCCTAACCCCTGACACTAACATTAAACTCTAACCCTAAAACTAACCCTAAGCCTAAAACTAAACCTAACACAACCCTAAACCTAACGTTAATGCTAACCCTAACTCTAAACCTAACCACAAAACCTACCCCTGACTCTAACCCTAACCTTAACCTTAACCCTAGCCCTAAAACCCTAACTCAAACCTCTAACCCTAAACCTAAACACTAAACCTAACACTAATCCTAACCCTAACCCTAATCGTAACACTAACACTAACCCCTAATCCTAAACCTAAACCTAACCCTAAACCAAACCCTAAACCTAAACCTAACGCTAACCATAAACCTAACCCTAAACCTTAAATTTAACCCTAACTCTTAACCTAAGCCTAACCCTAACCCAAACCCTAACCCTGAGCCTAAACCTGACCCTAACACTAACCCTAACACTAACCCTTACCCAACCCTAAACCTAACGCTAACCCTATCCCTAAACCTAACCACTAACCCTAACCCTAACCCTAACCTTAAACCTAACACTAGGCCTAACAACTAACTCTAACCCTTAACCACAACCCAAACCCTAACCCTAACACTAACTCTAACCTTAACCCTAACCCTAATCTTAATGGTGGTCCCAGCCGAAAAATAAACATAAACCTAAATCTAACCCTAACTCTAAACCTAAACTTAACACTAACCCTAAGCCTAACTCTAAGCCTAACCGTACCACTAAACCTAACACTAACCCTAGCCCTAATCATAACAGTAAATCTAACACTAACCCTAATATTAATCCTAACAGTGACCCTAATCCTAACCGTAAACCTTACCCTAACACTAACCCTAACACTAACCCTAAACCCTAACCCTAATCCTAATTCTAAACCTACACTAACCCTAACCCGAACCCTAACCCTAGCCCTAATCCTAACCCTAAAACTAAACCTAATTGTAACACTAAACCTAATCCTAACTCTAACCCTAAACCTAACAAAACCCTAACCCTAACCCTAACTCTAATCCTAATCCTAACACTAAACCTAACACTTAACTCTAACCTCTAACCCTAATGTAACCCTAAACCTAACCCAACCCTAACCCTAACCCTAAATTTAACCCTAACCTTAACCATAACACTAACCCTAGCCCTAATCCTAACCCTCAACGTAACACTAACCCTAACACTAACCCTAACACTAACCCTAACCCTAACACTAACCCTAACCCTAACACTAAACCTAAACCTAACGCTAACACTAACCCTAACCCTAACACTAAAACTAACCCCTAACGCTAAATATAACACCTAACCATAACTCTAAGCCTACCCGAAACTTATTCCAAACCCTAACCCTACCCCTAATCCTAACCCTAATCCTAACACTAACCCTAACACTAACCCTAACACTAACCTTAAACCTAACCCAACCCTAACCCTAACCCTAACCCTAAATCTAACCCTAAGCATAACAATAACCCTAATCCTAACCTTAACCCTAACACTAACCCTAAGCCTAACCTTAATGCCTCTAACCATAACCCAAACCCTTACACTAACCCCATAACCTTGACCCTATCCCAACCCTAAAACAAACCCTAACCCTAAACATAACTCTTAACCCTAACACTACCCCTAATCCTAACCCTAACTCTAACCCTAAAACGAATTCTAAACCCTATCCCTAACCATAATCCTAACCTTAGTCCGAACACTAACCCTAACCCTAAGCCTCTAACCATAAATCTAACCATAAACACTAACATTAATCCTAACCCTAACACTAACTCCTAACTATAACCCCTTACCCTAACCCTAACTCTAACCCTAAACCTAACCCTAACCCTAACCCTAACTCTAAAACTAAACTGAACCCTAACCCTAACACTAACCCTTACCCTAACCACTGAACCTAACATTAACACTAACCCTAACACCTAACCCTAACCATAACCCTAACCCTGACCCTAACCCTAACACTAACCCTAACAACCTGTCCTTAACATTATTCCAAACTCCTAGCCCTAACCCTAATACTTAACTCTAACCATTAACACTAACCCTAACCTAATGCTAAACTTAACCCTAACGCTAACCCTAACCCTAACACAAACTTAACCCTAACACTAAGCCTAACCCTAAACCTAAAACTAACCCTATTCCTAAACCTTATTCTAAAACTAAAGTCTAATCCTAATCCTGAGCCTAACCTTAATCTCTAACCGAAAATATAAGCATAGCCTGAAAATTAATCCTAACACTAAACCTTGCCCTAAACACTAACCCCAACACTAATACTAATCCTAATTCAAACACCAACACAAAACCCTAACCAATAACACTAATCCCTAAACGTAACTTATAAACATAATATTTAACCATAAAATCTAACCCTTATCATAACGGTGGGCCCAAACTAAACCTAAACATAACCCTAACCCTAACCCTAACAGTAACACCAAACCTAACCCCGTAAGCCTAAGCCTATCGCTAACCCTAATCCTAACCCTAACCCTAAATATCACTCTTAACCGTAACACCAACACTAACCCTAATCCTACCCCTTATTCTAAATTCTAATCCTAAACCTAAAACTAACCTTAATTTCTAATCCAAAAAATAAGTCTAACCTGAAACTTAATCCTAAATCTAAATCTTGCCCAAAACACTAACCATAACATTAACACTAATCCCAACACTTATTCTACAACTAAAGTCTAATCCTAAACCTAAACATAACCTTATTCTCTAACCCAAAATCTAAGCCAAACCAGAAACTAAATCCTAAACCTAAACCTTTCCCTAAACACTAACCACAACACTAACCCTAATCAAAGCACTAACTCCTGACCCTGAGCCCTAACCATAACGCCTAACCCTAACCCATAAACATAACATAAATCTAACCCTAACAATAACCATAACTCTAACACTAAACCCTAACCCTAAACCCTAACCCTATCTGTAACCGTAAGCCTAAGTCTGAACCTAACACTAACTCTAAACCTAACCTTAACCTAACCCTGAACGTAAACGTAACGCTAACCCTAAACCTAACAGTAACCCTAAACCTAACCCTAACCATAAGATTAACCCTGAACTTAACCCTAACACTAACTCTAAACATAATAATGACCCTAACCCTAATCCTAAACCTAACACTAACTATAACAACTAACCATAACCCTAACAACTATACCTAACCACTAAACCTAACACTAATCCTAAACCTAACCCTAATCGTAAACCTAAACCTAACCCTATCCCTAACATTAACCTTAACACCTAACTCTAACCCCTAACACTAAGCCTAACCCTAGCTCTAATTCTAACACTAAACCTAACCCGAACCCTAAATCTAAACCTAACTCTAATCCTAACCCTAACCACAAACACTAACCCTAACCCTAAAGCTAACCCTAACACTAACCAACCTAAACTTAAACCAAATACTAATCCAAATCTAACCATAATGCTATCCCTAACCCTTATCCCAAAATCTAACCACTAACCCTAAATTTAACTTTAACCCTAACCCTAGCCCTAAATTTAACCGTAACACCTAAATCTAACACCTAACCCTAAACCTAACCCTAACCCTAACACCTTTACTAACCCTAACAAAATGGTAAGCGTAAACCCTAACCCTAACACCAACACTAAAACAAAACCTAACCCCTAGCCAAACCTAACCCTAACCCTAAATCTAACCCTAACCCCTAAACCTAATCCTAACCCCTAACTTTAATCCCTAAAATTTACCCTATCCCTAACCCAAACCTTAACCCTTACCCTAACCCTAAAACGAAACCTAACCCTTATCCCTAACCATAACCCTAAACTTAACCCTGACATAACCCTAACCCTAACCATCTAACTCTAACACTATCCCTAATATTAATCAAAACCCTAATCTTAAAAATAAATCTTAACCATAACCCTAACACTAACCCTAATCATAACCCTTTTCTACAACTAAATTCTAATCCTAAACCTAACCATAACACTAACCCTAATTCTAACCCTTCTTCTACAACTAAAGTCTAATCCTAAACCTAAAACTAACATTAATCTCTAAAACAAAAAATAAGCTTAACCTGAATCTTAATCCTAAACCTAAACCTTGCCTTAAACACTAACCCCAACACTAAAACTAACCCTAATCAAAACACTAACACAAAACCCTAACTCCTAACCCGTAACCCTAACGTCTACCAATAAACCATAAACATAACACTTAAACATAACTCTAACTCATATCCTAATGGTGGGCCCACACTAAACCTAAACTTAAATCTAACCCTAATCCTAGCACTGACCCTAAACCTAACTCTTTTCTACAACTAAAGTCTAATCCTAAACCTAAACCTAACCTTATTCTCTAACCCAAAAACTGAGCCTAACCTGAAACTTAATCCTAATCCTAAACTTACCCTAAACACTAACCCTAATCCAAACACTAACAAAAAACCCAAACCCCTAAAACTATCGCCTATCCCTAACCAATAAACATAACACTTATCAAAAAGTTTAACCCTTATTCTAATGGTGGGCCCAACCTAAACCTAAACATTAACCTAACCCTAACCCCAACCCTAAACCTAACCATAACACTAACCCTATCCCCTAACCCTAAATCTAACCCTAAATCTCACCCTAATCCTAAGCCTAACCCTGACCCTAACCCTAAACTTAACCCTAACCCTAACCCTAACCCCTAATCATAACCCTAATCCTAATCCTAATCCTAATCCTAATCCTAATCCTAAAGATAACCCTAACCCTAACCCTACACCTAAACCTAAACCTAAACCTAAACCTAAACCTAAACCTAAACCTAACCCTAACACTAAATTAAAACCCTAACACTAAACCTAACCCTATCCTTAACACCAACCCTAACCCTAAGCCTAACCCTGACCCTAAAACTAAACCTAAACCTAACCCTAACCCTAAACGTAACCCTAAACCCAAACCTAAACCTGACCCTAACCCTAACCCTAATGACAACTATAACCCTAAATCTAACCCTAAAACTTAACACTAACCCTAACACAAACACTTACCATAACTCTAACCCTAACCCCTAACCCTTAACCATAACCATAACCCTATAACTAATATTAATCCAATATCTAATCCTAAACATAACTCTTAACACTAACTCTAACACTAACCCTAATCCTAACCCATATTCTACAACTAAAGTCTAATCCTAAACCTAAACCAAATCTTAATCTCTAACGCAAAATTAAAGCGTAATCTGAAACTTAATCCTACACCTAAACCTTGCCCTAAACACTAGCCCCTACTCTAACGCTAACACAAAGCCCTAACCCCTAAATCTAACGCCTAACCCTAACCCATAAACATAACACTTAAACATAAATCTAACCCTTATCCTAATGCTTGGCCCACCCTAAACCTAAACATAAAACTAGCCCTAACCATTACCCTAACAATAAACCTAACCCCTAATCCTAATCCTAACATTAAACCCTAACCCTAAAACTAACCCTAAGCCTAAAACTAAACCTAACACAACCCTAAAACTAACGCTAACGCTAACCTAACTCTAAACCAAACCACAAACCATAACCCTGACTCTAAACCTAACCTTAACCCTAACCCTAGCCCTAACACCTAACTCAAACCCCTAACCCTACCCTAACCCTAACCCTAAACACTAAACCTAACACTAATCCTAAACCTAACCCTAATCCTAACACTAGCACTAACCCCTAATCCTAACCCTAATACTAACCCTAAACCAAACCCTAAACCTAACGCTAACCATAACCCTAACCCTAAAACTTAAATTTAACCCTAACACTTAACCTAAGCCTAACCCTAACCCAAACCCTAACCCTAAGACTAAACCTGACCCTAAACCTAAACCTAACTACTAACCCAAACCCTAACCCTAACACTTACCCAATCCTAAAACTAACGCTAACCCTAACCCAAACCACTAACCCTAACCCTAAACCTAAACCTAACCCTAGCCATAACAACTAAGTCTAACCCCTAAAAACAACCCTAACCCAAAACCTAACCCTAAATGTAACCTTAACCCTAACCCTAATCTTAATGGTGGTCCCAGCCGAAACCTAAACATAAACCTAAATCTAACCTAACCCTAACCTTAAATTAACACTAACCCTAACCCCTTACACTAACCCTAAACTTAACACCTAACCCTAAGCCTAATCCTAACACTAAACCTAACACTAACCCTAGCCCTAATCCTAACCATAAAACTAACACTGACCATAACCCTAACCCTAAAACGTACCCTAACACTAACACTAACCCTAAACCCTAACCCTAAACCCTAACCCTAAACCTAACACCTAACCCTCATCCTAACTCTAAGCCTACCCTAACCCTAACCCGAACCCTAACCCTAGCCCTAATCCTAACACTAAACATAACCTTAACCCTAACACTACCCTAACCCTAACCCTAACGTAACCCTAACTCTAACCCTAACCCTAATCCTAACCCTAATCCTAACACTTAACTCTAAAATCTAACCCTAACCCTAAAGTAACCCTAACCCTAAACCTAACCCAACCCTAACCCTAACCCTAAATCTAACCCTAACCCTAATCATAACACTAACACTAGCCCTAAACCTAATCCTGAACCTAACACTAACCCTAACCCTAACACTAAAACTAAACCTAATCATAACACTAACACTAACCCTAACACTTAACTCTAACACCTAACCCTAACCCTAAATCTAACCCTAAGCATAACTCTAACCCTAACCCTAACCTTAACCCTAACACTAACTCCTAACTCTAACCTAACCTTAATGACTCTAAACCTAACCCAAACACTTACACTAACCCCATATCTCTAACCCTATCCCAACACTAAACCAAACCCTAACCCTAAACATAACTCTTAATCCTAACCCTAAAATTAACCCTAATCCTAACCCTTATTCTACAACTAAAGTCCAATCCTAAACCTAAACCTAACCTTAATCTCTAACCCAAAATCTAAGCCTAATCTGAAACTTAATCCTAACGCTAAACCTTGCTCTAAACACTAACCCCAACTCTAACACTAACTCTAATCCAAACACTAACCCCTAACCCTAATACCTAAGACTAATTCATAACCCTAACACATAAACATAACACTTAACCATAACTATAAGCTTATCCTAATTGAGGGCCCAGCCTAAACCTAACCCTACCCTGACCATAACCCTAACCATAACCCAAATGACCCTAAGCCTAATGGCCTTACCTTAACCCTAACCCTAACACTAATGGCACACTACCCCTAACCCTAAACAAAACCCTTTCATTAATTTTAGAACAACCCTAAGCCTAAACCTAATCCTAACCCTAACACGCCACCATAATCCTATCGCTAACCCTAATCCAAACCATAACCCTAAACATAAATCTTAACCCTAACCATAACACTAACACTAATTCTAACCCTTCTTCTACAACTAAAGTCTAATCCTAAACCTAAAACTAACATTAATCTCTAAAACAAGCTTAACCTGAATCTTAATCCTAAACCTAAATCTTGCCTTAAACACTAACCCCAACACTAAAACTAACCCTAATCAAAACACTAACACAAAACCCTAACCCCTAACCCGTAACCCTAACGTCTACCAATAAACCATAAACATAACACTTAAACATAACTCTAACTCATATCCTAATGGTGGGCCTATCTAACCATAAACCAAACCCTAACCCTAACACAAATAACCCTAAGCATAATGGCCTAACCCTAACGCTAAACCTAACTCTAATGGCACACTAACATTAACACAGCCCTAACCCTAACCCTAGACCTAACCCTAACTCTAACTCTAACCCTAACCCTAACCCTAACCCTAACCCTAACCCTAACCCTAACCCTAACCCTAACATTAAACCCAAACCCTAAACCTAACCCCGAAACCTAACATGAACCCTAACCCTATCCCTAACACTAATCCAAATCATAACACCAAATATAACTCTTAACACTAACACTAAGCCTAATCATAACCCTTATTCTACCCCTAAAGTCTATTCCTAAAACTAAACCTAACCTTAATCTTTAACCCAAAAATTAAACCTAACCTGAAACTTAATCCTAACCCAATACCTTGCCCTTAACACTAACCTCAACACTACCACTAACCCTAAAATAAACACTAATTAAAAACCCCAATATCTGACACTAACCCCTAACACTAAGCCATAAAAATAACACTTAACCATACGTCTAACCGTTATCCTAATGGTGGGGCAAACCTAAACATAAACATAAACCTAACCCTAACCATAAACCTAACACTAACACTAATCCTAAACTTAGCACTAATCCTAACCCTAAACCTAACCAAAACTAACACCTAACCGTAACCCTAACACTAAACTTTAACCTGAGTCTGAACCTAACCCGAAATCTAACCATAACGCTGACCTTGAACCTAACAAAAATCAACCCTAACAAAAACCCTAAACCTAACTCTAACCCCCAACACTAACCCTGATGCTAATCCTAACCCTAAACCTAACCCTAATACTAAAACTAACCATAACCATAAACCTAACACTAACCCTCACACAAGTAACCCTAAGGCTAATGGCCTAACCCTAACCATAACACTAACACTAATAGCACACTAAACCTAACCAAACACTAAACCTAACCCTAACCATAACCCTAACCCTAATTATAACACTAAACCTAGCCCCCTAAACCTATCCCTAACCCTAATCCAAACCCTAAACCTAACCCTAACAATAACATTAACACTAAACATAACCCAACACAAAAACTAATGCTAACCCTAAACTTAACCCTAACTCTAACCACTAACCCTAACCCTAACCAATAAACCTAACACAAACCCTAACCCTAATCCTAACCCTAACCCTAACCCTAGACGTAATCCTAACCATAACTTAACTCTTACCCTAAACCTAACCCTAACGCTAAGCCTATCCTAACCCTAACCCAAATGAACCTAAGTCTAAAGGGTAACCCTAACGCTAACCTTAACCCTAATGGCACACTAAACCTAACCTTAAACCTAAAGCCTATTATAATTTTGGACCAACCCTAACTCTAACCCTAACCCTACCCAAACCTTAACCCAAATGACCCTAAATCTAAAGGCTAACCCTAACCCTAACCCTAAATATAACACTAACCCTAACACTAACGCAAACCCTAACCACAAAATTAACCCTAACCCTAAGCCTAAACGTGACTATAACCTTATCCTAATGGAGGGCCCACCCTAAACCGAAACATAAATCTTACCCTAACCCGAACCCTAAACCTAACACTAACCCTAACCCTAACCCTAAATCATAACCCTAAGCGAAACACTTACCCTAACCCTAAATTTAACTCTAACCCTAACCATGACCATAACACTACCCCTAACCCTTACCTTAAGCCAACCCTAACCCTAACCTTAACACTAAACCTAACCCAACCCTAACCTTAACCATAACCATACCACCTACGCTTATCTTAACACGAACCCTAACACAAAACCTAACCCTAAACCTAACACTAACCCTAAAACTTACTTCTAACCCCTAAACATAACCATAACACTAACTCTAAACCTAAACCTAACCCTAACTATAACCCTAAACCTAACCTTAACCTTAACCCTAAATCTAACCCCTAATCTTAACCCTACACTTAAACCTAACCCTAAACTTAAAACATAACCCTAACCCTAATCATAACTCTAACCCTAACCCTAATGACCCTACCCCTAAACTTAACCCTAACCCTAACCCCTAAACCTAACACTAACTCTTAACCTGACCCTAAATCCTAACATTAACCTAACACTAACACTACCCTTACCCTAACACTACACCTAACCATAACCCCTAACCCTAACGCTAACCCTAACCACAACCCTAACCGTAACCCGAAACTTAACCCAACCCTAACCCTAAACCTAACCATATCCCTAACCCCTAACCACAACCCTAATCATAACCCAAACCCTAACACTAACCCCAAACCTAACCATAAACCTAACCCTAACCCTAACACTAATGACTCTAACTCTAAACCTAACCATTACCCTAACCCTAAAACCCTAAAGCCCTAACCCTAACCCCAACACTAACCCTAATCCTAATGCTTTTTCTACAACTAAAGTCTAATGCTACATTTTACCTTAATCTCTAACTCAAAAACTAACCCTAGCCTGAAACTTAATCCTTACACTAAACCTTGCCCTAAACACTAAACCCAACACTAACACTAATCCTAATCAAAACACTAACACAAAACACTAACCTTTAACCCTTACGCCTAACCCTAACCCATAAACATAACACTTAACCATAACTCTAACCCTTATCCTAATGGTGGGCCCACCCTAAACCAAAACATAAATCTAACCCTGAACCTAACCCTAAATCCTAACACTAACACTAACATTAAATCTAACCCTAACCCCCAAACCTAACACAAACCCTAACCATAACCCTAACCCAAATGACCCTAAACCTAATGGCCTAAGCCTAACACTAACCCTAAACATAATATCACACGTAACCTAACTCGAAACCTAACACTAGCCCTAAACCAAACCCTAACCCTAACACTTACCCATAAACCTAACCCTGACACTAAGCCTAAACATACCGCTAAACTTAACACCAACACTAACCCTAACACTATCCCTAACCCTAACACAAGCCTAAACCTAATCATAACCATAACCCTAACCCTAACCATAACCCTAACCCTAACCCTAAACCTAACCCTAACCCCTAAAATAAACTCTAAACCTAACATAAACCCTAACCCTAACATAAACCCTAACAGTAATCCCTATACCTAACCCTAAACCTAACACTACCCCTAACATTAACCCTAACCCTAAAACTAAACTTAACAATAACACTAACCCCTAACATTAACCCTAACCCTAAACTTCACCCTAAACCTAACACTTACCCTAACCCTAACACTAACCCTAATGCCTAACCCTAACCCTAAACCAAAACCTAACCTTAAACCTAAACCTAACTCTAACCCTAAGGGCACACTAACCATAACCCTAAACTTAACCCTTATTTTAATTTTGGACCAGCCTAACTCTAATCCTAACACTAAACCTAACCTCCTAACCCTAAACCTATCCCTAACCTTAATCAAAACACTAAACATACATTAAGCCTAACCCTAACCCTAATCCCTAACACTAACCTTAACACTAACTCTAACCCTAACCCTAACACCTAACTCTAACCCATAACTCTAAACATAACACTAACCCTAACCCTAACTTAACCCTAACACTAACCCTTACCCTTAACCCTAACCCTAAACCTAACCTTAAACCTAACCCTAATCCCAACCCTACATCTATCCCTAATGGCACACTAAGCCTAACCCTAAACCTAAGCCATATTTTAATTTTGGACTAACCCTAACCCTAATCCTAACATTAATACTAACCCCCGAAAACTAAACCTGTCCCTAAAACTAATACAAAACCTAAATCTAACCCATAAACCTACCCCTAACCCTAACACTAACACTAACCCTAAACCTAAAACCTAACCATAAGCCAACCCTGACCCTAACTCTAACCCGAACACTAATACTAACCTTAAATCTAACTCTACAATTAAACCTAACTCTAAACATAACCCAAACACCTAACCGTAAACCTAACCCTAACCCTAAACCTAACCCTAACGCTAACCCTAAACTTAACATTAACTCTAACCCTAACCCCTAACCCCTAACCCCAACCCTAACCCTAACCCCAACCCTAACCCTAACCCCAATCCTAACCCTAACCCCAACCGTAACCCTATTCCTAACCTTAACCCTAACACTAACCCTAAACCCTAACCTTAACAATAACCCTAACATTAAACTTAACACTAACCCTAACCCTAGAACCTAACCCGAACACTAACCATAACATTAACACTAACCCTAACCCGAACCCTAACCCTAAATCCTAACTCTAACACAAACCTAACCCTTAACCCGAACCCTAATAGAAACTCTAAATGTAAGCCTAACACTAACCCTAAACCTAATTCTAACCCTAACAATAAACCCTAATCTTAACCAATAGACTAACCCTAAACCTAAAACTAACTGAAACGCCCTAACCCTAATGCCTACCCTATCCTTAAATCTAACCCTAATCCTAACCCTAAACATAACTCTTAACCCTAACTCTAACACTAACCATAATACTAACACTTATTCTACAACTAAAGTCTAATCCTAAAATTAAACCTAACCTTTATCTCTAACCCAAAACCTAAGCCTAACCTGAAACATAATACAAACCCTAAACCTTGCCCTAAACACTAACCCAAACGCTCACACTAACCCTAATCCAATCACCAACAGAAAATCCTAACTCCTAACCCTAACCCCTAACCCTAACCCCTCACACTAACCCATAAACATAACACTTAACCATAACTCTAAAACTTATCCTAACGGTGGGCCAAAACTAAAACTAAACATAAATCTAAACCTAACACTAACCATAAATCTTATCCTAACACTAACCTTAAAACATAACCCTAACCCTAACCCCAACCATAAACATAACCCAAACACTAACCCTAACCCTAACACGAACCCTATCCCCCTAACCTATCCCTAAACTATCCCTAACCCTAACCCTAACCCTAACTCTAACTCTAACCCTAACCCAACACTAACTCTAACCCTAACCATAAATCTAACCATAACCTAACTCTGACAATAACATAAACCTAACTCTAACCCTAACCCTAAACCCCTAACCTTAAACCTATCCCTAATCCTAAATTTAACTCTAAGCAAACCTTAAACCTAACCGTAACCGTAACCCTAACACTAACCCCTAAGCCAAACCGTAACCCTCACCCTAACCCTAACACTAACCCTAACCTCAAACCCTACCCCATAAACATAACACTTAACCATATCTCTAACCCTTATCCTAATAGTGGGCCAATCCTAAAACTAAACATAAATCTAACCCTAACACTAACCATAAATTTTTGCCCTAACCCTAACCCCTATACCTAACCATAACCCTAACACTAATCCATAACACTAAACCTAACACTAAACCTAACACTAACCCTACCAACTAACTCTAACCCCTAACTCTAAACCTAACCTAAACTATAACTCTAACCCAGCCCTAACCCTAACCCTACCCGTAACCCTAACCTTAACCCTAACCCTAAACCTAACCTTAAACCTAACCCTAAACCTAGCCCTAACCCTAATGACACACAAAGCCTAACCCTAAACCTAACCCTTATTTTAATTTTGGACCAACCCTAACCCTAAACCTAACCATAACACTAACAGTAACACTAAACCACAACCAACCCGAACCATAACACCTAACCCTGACACAAACCATAACCGTAAACCTAACCATGAACGTAAACCTAACCTCAAACCCTAACCCATAAACATAACACTTAAGCATAACTCTGACCCTTATCCTAATGGTAGGCCCAACCTACCACTAACCCTAAACCTAAACCTAACCCCAACCCTAACCATAACCCTAACCCTGAGCCTAAACCTAAACCTAACCCTAACTCTAACCCTAATCTTAACCCTAACCCATCCCTAACCCTAACCCTAAACTTACCCTAAGCTCTAACCCTAACCATAATCCTAACCCTAACCCTAACCGTAACCCTAACCCTAACTCCGAACCCTAACCTATAAATGTAACACTTAGCCATAAATCTAAACCTTATCCTAATGGTGAGCCCAACCTAAACCTAAACATAAATCTAACCCTAACCCTAACGATAACCCTAACGATAACCCTAACGATAACCCTAAACTTAAACCATAAGCCTAACCCTTACATTAACACCTAATCCTAATTCTAACACTAACCCTAACCCCTAAACCTAACCCCTAATCCAAACCCTAACACTTAAATCTAACCACTAACTCTAACCCTAACACTAACTCTAACCCTGACCCAAACATAACCCTAACCCTAACCCTAACCCTAACCCTAACCCTAACCCTAACCCTAACCCTAACCCTAACCCTAACCCTAACCCTAACGTTAAACCTAACCCTAACCCTATTTCAACCTTAATTCAAATCTTTACCCCAACCATAAACTTAACCGTAACTCAACCCTAAACCTAACCCTTACCCGAACCCTAATACTAGCCCTAACCCTATACCTAACTCTATCCCTAACCTAACTCTAACCCCTAAACCTAATTTTAACCCTAACCCTAACCCTGACCCTAAACTGAATCCTAAACCTAAACCTTCCCCTAAACCTAAACGTAACCCTAACCCTAACCCTAACCCTAACCATAACCCTAACACTAATCCCTAATCTTAACCCTAATACTAACCCCTAACATTAACCCTAACCATAACCTTAACCCTAAATCTAACACTAAACCTAACACTAACCCCTAACACTAACCGTAACCCTAACCCTAACCCTAACACTAACCCCTAACATTAACTCTAACCCTAACCTTAACCCTAACACTAACCTTAACACTAATCCCTAACACAAACCCTAACCCTAGCCCTAACCTTAACACTTAATATCTAACCCTAACTCCTAACCCTAACACTAACCCCCTAACCCTATACCTAATCCTAATCTAAACCCTAACCCTAACATTCACCTTAACCCCAAACCCTAACCAATAAACACAACACTTAACCATAACTCTAACCCTTATCCTAATGGTGGGCCCACCCTAAATCTAAACATAAATCTAACCCTAATCCTAACCATAAACCTTACCCTAACCCTCACCTTAAAACATAATATTATCCCTAGCCATAATCATAACCATAAACCTTACCCTAACCCTAACACTAACCCTAACCCTAACTCTAATCCCTAACCGTAACCATAACACTAAACATAACCCTAACTCTAAGCCAAACTCTATAACTCACCCTAACCCCTAACCCTACACATAAACATAACACTTAACCATAAATCTAACCCTTATCCTATTGGTGGCCAGACCCTAAATCTAAACATAAATCTAACCCTAACCATAAACCTAACCCTAACTCTAACCTTAAACTATAATCCTAACCCTAAAATTAACCCCTAACCCTAAACCTAACCCTAACCCTTACCACCAACCCTAACACCAAAACGTAAACCTAACGCTAACACCTAACCCTAACACTAACCCTAATATTAACACTAATCCTAACCCTAATCCTAAACCTAACCATTACAATTAACTCTAACACCTAACCCTAACACTAACCCTAATATTAACACTAATCCTAACCCTAATCCTAAACCTAACCATTACAATTAACTCTAACACCTAACCCTAACACCAACATTAAACCTAACTCAACTCTAAACCTAACCCTAACCCTAAACCGTAACACTCACCCTAACCCTAACCCTAAACCGTAACACTCACCCTAACCCTAACCCTAACACTAACCCTAACCCTAAACCTAACCCCTAAACCTAACCTTAACACTAACCCTAACCCTAAATCTAACCCTAACCCTAACCCTAAATCTAACCCTAATCCTAACCCTAATCCTAATTCTAACCCGAACCCAAAACCTAAACCTAACCCTAACCCTAAACATAACCCTAACCCTAACCATATAAAAACTCTAACCCTAACACCCTAACTCTATCCCTATCCCTAACCGTAATACAAAACCTAACCCTAAATATAACTCTTAACCCTAACACTAACTCTAATCATAACCCTTATGCTACAACTAAAGTCTAATCCTAAACCTAAACCTAACCTTAATCTCTAACCCAAAATGTAATCTTGACCTGAAACTTAGTCCTAACACTAAACCATGCCCTAAACACTAACCCAAAAAATAACACTGACCCTAATAAAAAAACCTCTAACCCCTAAACCTAACAAGTATCCTGAACACATAAACATAACACTTAACCGTAACTCGAACCCTTGTACTAATGGTGGGCCCACACTACACCTAAACATAAATCTAACTCTGACCCTAACCATAAACCTAAAACTAAACCTAAAACAAACACTAACACTAACTCCAAATCATAACCCAACCCTAACCCTAACACCTAACCCTACCCTAACACTATCCCTAACCCTAACCAAACCCTCACCCTAACCCTAACCCTAACCATAACCCTAACCATAACCCTAAGTCAACCCTAACACTAACCCTAAATATAACTCTAACACCTAACCCGTACCCTAAGCCGTAACACAAGCTTAACCCTAACACTAACCTGAACCCTAACCCTAACCCTAAACCTAAACATAAAACTATCCCTAACCCTAACCCTAAACCTAAACATAAAACTAACCCTAACAATAAAGCTAACCCAAACCCTAACTTTAAACTATAACCCTAACCATAACCCTACCCTAACCACTACCCGTAACCCTAGCCCCTAACTCTAACCCTAACCCTAACACTTAACTCTAAGCCTAACCCTAACCCTAATCCGAAACCTAACCCTAACCCTAACTGTAACCCTAACCCTAACCCTAACCCTAACACTAACCCTAACACTAACCCTAACCTTAACCCAAAACCAACCTTAATCTTAAGCCTAAACCTAACCCTAACCTTAACACTAACCCTGAACCTAACCCTAAACCTAACCTTAAACCTAACCCTAAACCCTAACCCTAAACCTAAAAATAACAGTAAACCTAACTTTAACCCTAACCCTAATGGCACACTCAGTCTAACCCTAAACCTAACCCTTATTTTTATTTTGGACCGACCCTAAACCTAAACCTAACATTAACCCTAAAACCCTAACCCTAAACCTAACATTAACCCTAAAACCCTAACCCTAAACCTATACCTAACTCTAACCAAAACCCTAACACTACACCTAACCCTAACCAACCCTAATCCTTACCTTAACCTTAACCCTAACCCTATCCCTAAACCTAATCCAAAAACTAACCTTAAACATAACTCTTAAAACTAACCCTAACACTAACATTAATCCTAAACCTTATTCTAAAACTAAAGTCTAATTCTAAACCTAAACCAAACCTTAATCTCTAACCTAAAAACTAAGCCTAACCTGAAATTTAATCCTTACACTAAACCTTGCCCTAAACACTAAACCCAACACTAACACTAATCCTAATCCAAAAACACTAACACAAAACCCTAACTGCTATCCCTAACCCCTAACCCTAACCCATAAACATAACACCATTAATCTAACCCTTACCCTAATGGTGGGCCCACCCCATACTTAAACATAAATCTAACCCTTACCCTAACCCTGAACCTAACCCTAAACCGCAACCCTAACACTAACCCTAAACCTAACACTAACCCTAAACCTAACCCTAACCCTAAACCTAACCCTAACATTAACCCATAACCCTAACACTGACACTAAACCTAAACCTAACCCTAACCATTATCCAAATGAACATAAGCCTAATGGCCTAAACCTAACCCTAACCCTAAAGACACACTAACCCTAACCATAAACCTAATCCTTATTTTAATTATGAACCAAACTTAACACTAAAATTAACACTAACCCTAAACTCCTAACACTATCCCTAATCCTAATTAAAACCCTAACCCTAAAACAAAACCTAACCCTAACTAAACCCTATAACCTAACCCTAACGCTAACGTCAACCCTAACACTAACCCTAAACTTAACTCTTCACCCTAACACTAACATTAACCCTAATCCTAACCCTTATGCTACAACTAAAGTCTAATCCTAAATATAAATCTAACCTTAATCCCCATCCCAAAAACTAAGCCTTATCTGAAAATTAATCCTAAACCTAAACCTTGCCCTAAACACTAAACCCAACACTAACACTAATCCAAACACTAACACAAAACCCTAAACACTAAACCTAACCCCTAACCCATAAACATAAAAATTAATCATAACTCTAACCCTTATCCTAATGTTGGGCCCACCCTAATCCTAAACATAAACCTAACCCTAACTAACAATAAACTTAACTCTAACCCTAACCCAAATAACCCAAAGCCTAATGGCCTAACCCTAAACCTAACCCTAATGGCACACTAACCCAAACACAACCCTAACCATAACCCTAAACATACACTAACTCTAACACTAAACCTAAACCCATAACTCTAATCCTATCACTAAACCTAATCCAAACCCTAAACCTAAACCTAACCCTAACCCTAACACTAAACTAAATCTAACAACTCTAACACTAACCCTAACACGAACCCTAATACTAACCCTAAATATAACACTAAACCTAAATCTAACACTAACCCTAACCCTAAACATTACCTTAAACCTAATACCTAACTTTAACCCAAACCCTGATCCTAACCCTAACCATGATCTAAATGACCTGAAGCATAATGGCCTAAACCTAAACCTAACCCTAATCCTAAAGGAACACTAACCCTAAACCTATCACTAAACCTTGCCCTAATCACTAACCCCAAAACTAACACAAACCCCAATACAAACACTAACAAAAACCCCTAACCCCTAATCCCAATCCCTAAAACTAACCCATAAACATTACACTTAAACATAACTCTAACCCTTATCCTAATGGTGGGCCCTCCCTAAACCGAAACATAAATCTAACCCTAACCCGAACCCTAACCCTAACACTAACACTAACCCTAACCCTAAACCATAACACTAACACTAACCCTACCCCTAAACCATAACACTAACACTAACCCTACCCCTAAACCATAACCTTTAACTCTAACCCTAACACTAACACTGCCCCTAACCCTTACCTTAAGCCAACCCTAATCCTAACCTTAACACTAAACCTAACCCAACCCTAACCTTAACCATAACCATACCACCTACGCTTATCTTAACACGAACCCTAACACAAAACCTAACCCTAAACCTAACACTAACCCTAAAACTTACTTCTAACCCCTAAACATAACCATAACACTATCTCTAAACCTAAATCTAACCCTAACTATAACCCTAACCCTAACCTTAACCTTAACCCTAAATCTAACCCCTAATCTTAACCCTAACCCTAAACTTAAAACATAACCCTAACCCTAATCATAACTCTAACCCTAACCCTAATGACCATTCCCCTAAACTTAACCCTAAACCTAACACCTAAACCTAACTCTAACTCTTAACCTGACCCTAACCCCTAACATTAACCCTAACACTAAAGCTAACCCAAACCACAACCCTAACCGTAACCCGAAACTTAACCCAACCCTAACCCTAAACCTAACCATATCCCTAACCCCTAACCACAACCCTAACCATAACCCGAACCCTAAAACTAACCCCAAACCTATCCATAAACTTAACCTTAACACTAATGACTCTAACTCTAACCCTAACCCTTCCCTTACCCTAAAGCCCTAATCCCAACCCCAACACTAACCCTAATCCTAATGCTTTTTCTACAACTAAAGTCTAATGCTACATTTTACCTTAATCTCTAACTCAAAAACTAACCCTAGCCTGAAACTTAATCCTTACACTAAACCTTGCCCTAAACACTAAACCCAACACTAACACTAATCCTAATCAAAACACTAACACAAAACACTAACCTTTAACCCTTACGCCTAACCCTAACCCATAAACATAACACTTAACCATAACTCTAACCCTTATCCTAATGGTGGGCCCACCCTAAACCAAAACATAAATCTAACCCTGAACCTAACCCTAAATCCTAACACTAACACTAACATTAAATCTAACCCTAACCCCCAAACCTAACACAAACCCTAACCATAACTCTAACCCAAATAACCCTAAACCTAATGGCCTAAGCCTAACACTAACCCTAAACATAATATCACACTTACCCTAACTCGAAACCTAACACTAGCCCTAAACCAAACCCTAACCCTAACACTTACCCATAAACCTAACCCTGACACTAAGCCTAAACATACCGCTAAACTTAACACCAACACTAACCCTAACACTATCCCTAACCCTAACCATAACCCTAACCCTAACCATAACCGTAACCCAAAACCTAACCCTAACCCTAACCCCTAAAATAAACTCTAAACCTAACATAAACCCTAACCCTAACATAAACCCTAACAGTAATCCCTATACCTAACCCTAAACCTAACACTACCCTTAACATTAACCCTAACCCTAAAACTAAACTTAACATTAACACTAACCCCTAAATTTAACACTAACCCCTAACATTAACCCTAACCCTAAACTTCACCCTAACCTTAACACTTACCCTAACCCTAACACTAACCCTAACGCCTAACCCTAACCCTAAACCAAAACCTAACCTTAAACCTAAACCTAACCCTAACCCTAAGGGCACACTAACCATAACCCTAAACCTAACCCTTATTTTAATTTTGGACCAGCCTAACTCTAATCCTAAAACTAAACCTAACCTCCTAACCCTAAACCTATCCCTAACCGTAATCAAAACACTAAATATACCCTAAGCCTAACCCGAACCCTAAACCTAACACTAACCCTAATCTTAACCCTAACCCTAACACCTAACCCTAACCCTAACCCTAACCCTAAACCTAATGACCCTAACCCTAACACTAACCCTACCCCATTACCCTATCTCTATCCCTAACCCTAAACATAACTCTTAACTCTAACCATAACACTAACCCTAATCCTAAACCTTATGCTACAACTAAAGTCTAATTCTAAACCTAAACCTAATCTTAACCTCTAACCCAAAATCTAAGCCTAACTTTAAACTTAATATTAAATCTAAATATAGCCCTAAACAATAAATACTACACTAACACTACCCCTAGTCAAAACAGTAACACAAATCCCTAACCTTTAGACCTAACCCCTAAACCTAACCCATAAACATAACTATTAACCATAACTCTAACCCTTATACGAACGGTGGACCTACCCTAAACCTAAACATAATCCTAACCCTAACCCTAACCATAAATTTAACCCTAACGCTAACCCAAATGACCCTAAGTCTAAAGGCCAAACCAAAACCCAAACCCTAATGGCACTCTAACCCTAACCCAACACTATCCGTAACTCTAAACCTAACCCCAACACTAACATTAACCCTACCCCCTAACATTAAACCTATCCCTAACCCTGATCAATACCCTAAACCTATCCCTAACCCTAACCCTAACCCTAACCCTAACCTGAACTCTTACACTAACCCTAACCCTAATACTAACCCTAATCCTAACCCTAACCCTAACCCCAAACCTAACCCTAACCCTAACCCTAACCCTAAACTCTAACCCTAATACTAACCCTAAACCTAACCCTATCCCTAACCCTAACCTTGACACTAACCCTAACCCTAAACCTAACCCTAACCCTAACCCTAATCTTAACCCTAACCATAATGACGCTAAACCTAATCCTAACCCTAACACTAACACTAATAATCAAACACTATTCCTAACACTAATGCAAACCGTAACCTTAAAAATAAATCTTAACTCTAATACTAACCCTAATCCTAACCCTTATTCTACAACTAAATTGTAACCCTAAACCTAACTGTAATCTCTAACCCAAAAACAAAGCTAACCTGAAACTTAATCCTAACCCTAAACCTTGCCCTAAACACTAACCACAACAATAACCCTAACCCTAACCCTAACCCTACCCTAACCCTAACCCTAATGACCCCAACCTCAATCATAACACTAACCGTAAATCTACACCAACACTAACACTAACCCTAACACCTAAGCCTAATACTAAACATACCTCTAACACAAACCCTAACACTAACACTTAACTCTAACCCCTAATACTAACCCTAACCCTAACCCAACTCTAACCATAACACTAACCCTAACCCTAACCATAACCCTAACCATAACCCTAACACCTAACCCCAACCCTCACCCTAACCCTAACCCAAAACCTACCCTAACACTAACCCTAACTCTACACTCACACAACCCTAACCCTAACCCTAACACCTAGCCCTAAGCCTAACCCTTACCCTAACCCTAACCCTAAACCTAAACCTAATTCTAAACCTAACAATAAACTCTAACGCCTAACCCTAACCTTAACCTTAACCCAAAAGACCCTAAGCCTAATGGCCTAACCCTAACACTAACCCTAATAGCAAACTAACACTAACCCAGCACTAACCATAACCATAACCCTAACCGTATCCCTAAAATTAACCCTAAACACCTAACCCTAACCCTACCCCTAACCCTAATCCAAATCCTAAATTTAACCCTAACCCTAATCATAACCCTAAATCTAAACCTAACCCTAACCATAACCCTAACCCTAACACCTAATCCTAACATTAACGCTAAACCTGACACTAACCCTATCCCTAACACTAACCCTAACCCTAACACCTAACCCTAACATTAACGCTAAACCTGACACTAACCCTAACCCTAACAATATCGATATCCCTAACCCTATCTCTCACTCTAAGCCTACCCCTAAACCCTAAACCAAACACTAACCCTAAACCTAAGCCTAACCCTAAACCTAACCCCTATCTCTAACCCCTAAACTTACCCCTAACTCTAATACTAACACTTACCCTAATCCTAACCCTAAACCCAACCCTAATCATAACACTAACCCTAACCCTAACCTAACCCTTTCCCTAACCCTAATCGAAACCCTAACCCTAAACATAAATCTTAACCCTAATCCTAACACTAACCCTAACCCTAACCCTAACTCTAACCCTTATTCTACAACTAAAGTCTAATCATAAACCTAAACCTAAACTTAATCTCTAACCCAAAAACCTAAGCCTAAGCTGGAACTTAATCCTAACCCTAAACCTTACCATAAACACTAACCCCAACAATAACACTAACCCTAATCCAAACACTAACACAAAACCCTAACCCCTAATCCTATCCCTAACCCTAATACAAACCCTAACACTAAATCTAACCCTAACCCTAACTCAAGCCCTAAATCTAACCCTAACCCTAACCCTAAACTAATGCAACCCTAACCCTAACCAGAACAGTAAGGCTAGCCCTAACATTAACACTAACAATATCCCTAATCCCTAACACTAACCTCCTAACCCTATCCCTAACCCTAATCCAAACTCTAACCCTTACTATAATCCAAAACCTAACTCAAGCCCTAACCCTAACGCAACCCTAACCCTAACCATTACCCTAAACCTAACCCTTATTCTAAGTGTAACCCCTAAACTTACCAAAACCCTAACACTAACAATACCACATAACTCTAACACCTAACCGTAACCCTAACCCTAACCTTAACACAAACCTAATTCTAACCCTTACCCTGAACATAATCCTACGCCTAAGCCTAACCCTAACTCTAATCCTACACCTAAGCCTAAGCCTAACCTTAACCCTAATGACCCTAATCATAATCCTGAAACTAACCCTAACCCCCTAAACCTAACCCTAATCCAAACCCTAAGCCTAAACATAACACGTCACCCTAACCCTAACATTAACCCTAATCCTAAAGCTTACTCTACAACTAAAGTCTAATCCTAAACATAAAACTAACCTTAACCTCTAACCCAAAAAGCTAAGCCTAACCTGAAACTTAATCCTAACCCTAAACCTTGCCCTAAACACTAATCCCAACACTAACCCTAATCCAAACACTAACACAAAACCCAAACTCCTAAACCTAACTCCTAAACTTAACCCATAAACATAACTCTTAACCATAATGCTAACCCTTATCCTAATGGTGGGCCGACCCTAAACCTAAACATAAATCTAACCCTAACCCTAACCATAATGGCACACAAAACCTAACCCGAAACCTAACCCGAAACCTAACCCTTATTTTAATTTTGGACCAATCCTAACCCTAAAAATAACACTAAACCTAACTCCCTAACACTATCCCTAACCCTAATCCAAACACTAACCTAACCATAACCCTAAACCTAACACTAACCCTAACCCCAAACTTTAACGCTAACATTAAACATAAACCTAACACTAACCCTCACCCTAATCATTAACCCCTAACCCTAACACTATCCCTAATACTAACACTTATTCTACAACTAAAGTCTAATCATAAACCTAAACCTTAACTTAATCTCTAACCCAAAACCCTAAACCTAACCTGAAACTTAATCCTACCCCTAAACCTTGCCCTAAACACTAACCCGAACACTAACAGTAAATCTAAGCAAAACAATAACACAAAACACTAACCACTAAATGTAACCCCTAATCCTAACCCAAAAAAATAACACTTAACCATAACTCTAACCCTTATCCTAAAAGTGGGCCTACCCTAAAACGTAACATAAATCTAAGCCAAACCCTAACCACTAAAACTAAACTTAACCCTAATCTTAACTCTAACCCTAACCCCTAAACCTAACCCTAACCCTAACACTAACCCTAACTCCTAAGCCCAACCTTAAACCTAACTCTAAACCTAACCCTAACCCTAATGAACCTAACACTAACCCTAACCCTAACCCTAACCCTAACTCTAACACTAACCCTAACTCTAACTCTAACCCTAACCCTAACCTAACCCTAACACTAACCCTAACTCATAACCCAACCCTAAACCTAACCCTAATGACCCTAACCCTAACCCTAAACCAACACTAACCCTAACCCTAACACCTAACCCTAACACTAAACCTAACTCTAACAAAAACAATAAGACTAACACCTAACTCTAACCCCTAAACTATCCCTAATACTAACCCTAACCGTAAACCAACCCAAACCCTAACACTAACCCTAACTCTAACCCTAATGACTGCAACCCTAACACTAACCCTAACCTTAATTATAACACAACACTAACCCTAACCTTAACACTTAGCCCTAACCCTAACCCTAACCATAACACCTAACTCTAACCCCTAAACCTAAACCTAACTCAAACCTAACACTAAACCTAACCCTAAACCTAACCCAAAAGACACTAAGCCTAATGGCCTAACCCTAATCCTAACCCTAATGGCACACTAAATCTAACCCAATCCTAACCCTAACCCTAACTCTAAAACTGACTCTAAACACCTAACCCGAAACCTATCCCTAATCCTAATACAAATCCTAAATCTCACCCCATCCCTAATCCTAACATTAACCCTAAAACTAACCCTAATCCTAACCCTAAACATAACTCTTAACCCTAACACAAATCCTAAATTGAAACCTATCCCTAACCCTAACCCTAAACCTAACCCTAATCCTAACCCTAAAAATAACTCTTAACCCTAACACTAACCATAATCCTAACCCTTATTCTACAACTAAAGTGTAATCCTAAACCTAAACCTAAACTTAATCTCTAACAAAAAACCCTAAGCCTAACCTGAAACTTAATCCTGCCCCTAAACCTTGCCCTAAACACTAACTCGAACCATAACACTAACTCTAAGCAAAACAATAACAAAAAACCCTAACCACTAAATGTAACCCCTAATCCTAACCCAAAAATAAACACTTAACCATAACTCTAACCGTTATCCTAAAAGTGGGCCCACCCTAAAACTTAACATAAATCTACCCAAACTTTAACCCCTAAACCTAAACCATAACCCTAACCCTAACTCTAACCCTAACCCCTGAACCTAACCCTACCCTAACCATTACCCTAACCCTACTGACCCTAAGCCTAAGCCTAAGCCTAACCCTAACCCTACCACTAACCCTAAACCTAAACCTAACCCCAACCCTAACCATAACCCTAACCCTATCCCTAAAACTATCCCTAACCCTAACACTAACACTAACATTAAACCTAACCCTAACCCTAAAATCAAACCCTAAAACTAACCATAAACACTAACCCTAACCTTAAACCTAGCCCTAATAATAACCCTAAAGCCTAACCCCTAACCCCAACCCTAACACTAATGCTAACCCTAACCCCTAACCCCAACTCAAACCCTAATCCTAACACTAACACTAACCCCTTACTCCAACCCTAAACTCTAAACCTAACCCCTAACCCTAACACTAGCAATAACACTAAACCTAAACCATAACCCGACCCTAAGCAAAACCCGAACCTTAACCCTAAACCTAACCCTAACCCTAAACCTAACACTAACCCTAACCCCTAATCCCAACACTAACCCTAACAATAACCCTAACGCTAAACCTAATCCGAACCCTAACCCTAACACTAACACTAACGCTAACCACAAATCTAACCCTAACCCTAACACCTAACTCTAACCATTAATCCTAAACCTAACACTAACACCTAAACCTAAAACTAAACATCACCCTAATACTAAACAAAACCGTAACCATAATCCTAAAACTAACACCTTACTCTAACTCTTAACCCTTACACTAACCCAACCCCAACCCTAACCCTAATACTAACCCTAACCCCTAAACCCAACCGTAACACTAACCCTTACCCTAAACCTAACACTAACACTCACCCCTAACCCTAACCCTAACCAAACCCTAATCCTAACCCTAACCCTAAACCTAAACCTAAACCAAACCCTAACCCTAATCCCTAACACTAACCCTAACACTAACCCTAACCATAACCCTATCACTATTGAGCCTAACACTAACCCTATACCTAACCCTAACCTTTATCCTAACCCAAACCTAACCCTAACCCTAACCCTTACCCTAACAACTAACATTAAATCTAACTCTAACCCTAAACCTAACCTTAATGCTAACCCTAGCCATAACCCTAATAACCCTAAACGTAACCCTAACACTAATACTAACCTTAACCCTCTAACTATATCCCTAACCCTAACCCTTACACTACCCCAAACCCTAACCCTAAACTTAACCAAAACCCTGACCCTAAACTTAACCAAAACCCTAACCTTAATCCTAACCCTAAACCTAAGCCCTAACCCTAACACTACCCCTAACCCAACAACTAATCTTTAACATTAACTTAACACAAATCCTAACTCTAACCACTAACCCTAACCCCTAAACTTAACCCTAACCAGAATCCTAACCATAAACCTAAACATAACTCTTTACCCTAACCCTAATCCAAACTCTGATTCTACAACTAAAGTCTAATCCTACACCTAAACCTAACCTTAATTTCTAACTAAAAAACTAAGCCTAAACTGAAACTTAATCCTAACCCTAAACCTTGCCCTCGACACTAAACCCAAAATTAACACTAACCCTAATCCAAAAACCTACACAAAACATTAACCCATAACCCTAACCCATAAATATAGCACTTAACCATAACTCTAACCCTTATCCTAATGGTAGGCCCACCCTAAACCTAAACATAAATTTAACCAGAACCCTAACCCTAACCCAACTGACCCTAAGGCTAATGGCCTAACCTTAACCCTAACCCTAACACTAATGGCACACTAATAATAACCCAAACCTAAACGTAACCCTAACTCTAAATCTAAAACTAACACTAACCATAACCTCCTAAGCCTAACCCTATCCTTAACCCTCATCCAATCCCTAAATCTAAGCCTAACCCTACCTCTAATCTTAACCGTAACCCTAACCCAAACCCTATCCCTACCCCTAAACCAAATCCTAACCCTAAACATAACACTTAACCCTAACACTAACACTAACCCTAATCCTAACTCTTATGCTACAACTAATGTCTAATCCTAAATCTAAACCTAACCTTTATCTCTAACCTAAAAACTAAGCCTAACCTGAAACTTAATCCTGCCCCTAAACCTTGCCCTAAACACTAAACCCAACACTAACACTAACCCTAATCCAAACACTAACACAAAATCCTAACTCCTATCCCTAACCCCTAACCCTAACCCATAAGTTTAACATCTAACCAAAACTCGAACCGTTATCCTAACGTTGGGCCTACCGTAAATCTAAACATGAATCTAACCCTAACCCTAACTTTAAACCTAAAACTAACCCTAACACTAACACTAACCCCTAAACCAAACCTAACCCTAACCTTAACCCTAAACCTACCCCAACAATACCCCTAACCCTATGCCTAACACCTAACCCTTAAACTAACCCTAATCCTAACCCTAACACTAACCCGAACACCTAACTCTAAACCCTAACCCTAGCCCTAACCCTAACTCTAACCCAACCCTAACCCTAAACCTAACCCTAAACGATACCCTAACCGTAACCCTAACCCAAAACCTAATGGCCCTAACCCTACAACTAACCCTACCCCCCAACACTAACACTATCCCTAACCCTAATCCACACCCTAATCCTAAATATAAAACCCTAACCCTAACACTAACCCTTTTCCTAAACATTATTCTACAAGTAAAGTCTAAACCTAAACCTAAACCTTACCTTAATCTCTGTCCAAAAAACTAAGCCTAACCTGAATCTTAATCCTATCTATAAACCTTGCCCAAAACACTAAACCTAACACTAACACTAATGATAATCCAAACACTACCACAAAACCCTAAACACTAAACCTAACCCCTAACCCTAACCCATAAACATAAAAACTAAACATAACTCTAACCCTTATCCTAATGGTGGGTCCACTCTAATCCTAAACATAAACCTAACTCTAAAATTAACCATAAACTTAACTCTAAACCTAACCCAAATGACCCAAAGAATAATGGCCTAACGCTAAACCTAACCCTAATGGCACACTAACCCAAACGCAACCCTAACCATAACCCTAAATATAACACTAACACTAAACCTAACCCCCTAACCCTAAACATATATCTAAACCTAATCCAAACCCTAAACTTAAACCTAACCCTAAAACTAACTCTAACACTAAACCAAACCCTAACCAACCCTAACACTTACCCTAACCCTAACCATAAACCTCACCCTAACACTAACCCTAACCCCTAAATTTAACGCAAACCCTAACCCTAACCATAATCCAAATGAATTTAAGCATAATGGCCTAAACCTAAACCTAACCCTAACTCTAAAGGCACACTAACACTAAACTTAACCCTAAAACTTGCCCTAATCACTAACACCAAAACTAACACAAACCCTAACCCAAACCCTAACAGAAAACCCTGACCCCTAATCACTAAAACTAACCAATAAACATTACATTAAACATAACTCTAATTCTTATCCTAATGGTGGGCCCTCCCTAAACAGAAACATAAATCTAACCCTAACCCTAACCCTAAATTTAAACCTAACACTAAATCTAAATCATAACCATAACCCTAACCCTAATCCTAAACTCTAACCTTAACCCTAAACCTAAACCATAACCCTAAGCCTAACCCTAACCCTAAACTTTAACTCTAACCCTAACACTATCCCTAACACTAAACCAAAACCATAACCCTAACCCTAACCCTAACACTAACCCTAACCCTAACCCAAAACCTAGAACTAACCCCAACCATAACCATAAACCTAACCCTAACCCTAATGACTCTAACTCTAAACCTAACCCTAACTCCTTAAACCTAACCCCAATACTAACCCTAATCCTAACCCTTATTCTACAACTGATGTCAAATCCTACATTTTACCTTAATCTCTAACTCAAAAACTAACCCTACCCTGAAAATTAATCCTTACAATAAACCTTGCCCTAAACACTAAACCCAACACTAACACTAATCCTAATTCAAACACTAACACAAAACCCTAACTGCTAACCCTAACCCCTAACCCTAACCCATAAACATAACACTTAACCATAACTCTAACCCTTATCCTAATGGTGGGCCCACCCTAAACTAAAACATTGATCTGACCCGAACCCTAACCATAAACCTAACACTAACCCAAATGACACTAAGTCAAATGGCCTAACCTTAACACTAACCCTAAACCTAATGGCACACTAACCCTAATCCCACCTTAACCATAAACCTAACCATAAGCCTAACCATAACCCTAACCCCCTAACTCTAACCCTAACCCTAAATGTAACCATAACACAACCCTAACCCTAACTCTAACCCAAACCCTAACACTAAGCCTAAACCTAATCCTAAATCAACCCTAACCCTAACACCTAAACCTAACCCTAACACTAACCCAAAACCTAACCCTAACCCTAAAATTAACCCTAACCCCTAACCCTAAACTTAACCCTAAAGCTAGCCCTAAACATACCTCCTAACCCTAACTCAAACCCTAACTCTAACCCTAAACATAACCCTAACAATAACCCTAACTCTAAACCTTAACCTAACCCTAACACTAACTATAATCCTAACTCAAATGAACCTAAGCTTAATGGCCTAACACTAACCCTAACCCTAATGGCACACTAACCCTAACCCTAAATCTAACACTAGCCCTAACACTAACCCTAACCCTAACACTTACCCTGACACTAAAACTAAACCTAACCCTAATGCTAACCCTAACCCTACCCTAACCCCTAACTTTAACCATAACCCTAACACTAACTCTAACAATAACCCTAACCCCCAAACCTTAATCCTATCCCTAACTCTATTCCAAACCCTAACTCTAAACATAACTCTTAACCCTAACCCTAACACTAACCATAAACTTATCCCTAACTAAACCTTAACCAGAACCCTAAACAGAAACCTAACCCTATCCCTAACCCTAATCCTAACACCTAACCCCATGTCTAACCCTAACACTAACTCTAAACATAACCCTAACCCTAACTAACCTAACCCTAACCCTAACGACCCTAATCCTATCCCTAACCCTATCCCTAAACCTAACCGTAACCCTAACACTAACCCTAACACCTAACCATAACACTAACCCACCCTTACAGTATACTTAACCCTATCCCTAACCCTAACACTAACCCTAACATCTAACTCTAACCCCTAACCCTAATCCTAACCCAACCATAACCCTAATCCTAACACTAACCCTAATCATAACCCTAAACCTTTAACCTAACCCCAAACCTAATCCTAGCCCTACCCCTTAACCCTAACCCTATCACTAACCCTAACACCTAAATCTAACCCCTAACCCTAACCCTACTCTTAACACAAGTCTAACCCTAAAACAAACCCTAACCCTAAACCTAGCCCTAACCCTTACCCTAAATCTAACCCTAACCAAAATGACCCTAAGCCTAATGGCCTAACACTAACACTAACCTTAATGGCACACTAACCCTAACACAAAATTAAACATAACACTAACCCTAATTGTAATCATAATACTAACCCTAACCCCCTAACATTAACCCTATCCCTAACACCTAAATCTAACCCTAACCCTAAACCTAACCCTAATCAAAACCCTAACCCTAAACATAACGCTTATCCGTAACCCTAACACTAATACTATCCCTAACTGTTATTCTACAACTAAAGTCTAATCCAAAACCTAAACCTAACCTTAATCTCTAACACGAAAAATAAGCCTAACCTTAAACTTAATCCTAGCCCCAAACCTTGCAATAAACACTAACCCCAACACTAACACTAACCCTAATCCAAACAGTATAACAAAACCAAAACTCCTAAACCTAACACCTAACCCTAACCCATAAACATAATACTTAACTGCAATTCTAAACATTATCCTAAGAGTGCGCCCACCATAACCCTAAAGATAAATCTAACCCTAAACGTAACCCTAACACAAACCTTAACTTTAACCCTAAATCTAACCCTAACACTAACACTTACCCTAACCCCTAACCTTAACCCTAATCCCTAACCATAACCGTAACAATAACCCTAATCCTAAACCAACCCTAACACTAAACCTAACCCTAACACCTAACAATAACAATATCCCTAACCCTAACACAAACCCTAACCCTAACACTAACACCTAAATCTAAAAATTAACCCTAACCCTAACCCTAACACTGACCCAACCCTAACCGTAAACCTAACCGTAACCCTAACCCTAACCCTAACCGTAACCCTAGCCCTAACCCTAACCCTAACCCTAACCCTAACCTTAACCCTAACCCTAACCCTAACCTTAACAAACCTAACCCTATCAATAACCCCTAACGCTAACACTAGCTCTAACCCTAACCCTAACACAAACCCTAACCCTAACCCTAACACCAACCGTAACCCAAATGACCCTAAGCTTAATGGCCTAACCCTAACCCTAATGGCACACTAACCCTATCCCAACCCTAACCTTAACCCTAACCCTAACTCTAACCATAACACTAACACTTACCCCCTAACCCTAACCATATCCCTAACACTAATCCAAACCCTAACCCTAAAAATACCTCTTAACCCTAACCCTAATACTAACACTAATCCTAACCCTTATTCTACAATTAAAGTCTAATCCTAAACATAAACCTAACCTTAATATCTAACACAAAAAATAAGCCAAACCTGAAACTTGATCCTAGCCCTAAACCTTACACTAAAAACAAACCCCAACACTAAAAATAACCCTAATCCAAACACTAACACAAAACCCTAACTCCTAAACATAACCCCTAACACTAACCCAATAAACATAATACTTAACTATAATTCTAACCCTTATCCTAATTGTGGGCCCAACCTAAGCCTAAACATAAATCTAAACCTAACCCTAAACCTAACAATAAACCCAACTTTAACCCTAAACCTAACCCTAACATTAACACTAACCCTAAACCCAAACCCTAACCCTAACCTAACCATAACCCTGAGACTAAATCTAAACCTAAATCAACCCTAATCCTAACCCTAAACCTAAACCTAACACCTAACTATAACCTTTAAACCTAACCCTAACACTGACACAACCCTAACCGAAACCCTAACCCTAAACCTAACGACCTTAATCCTAAACCTAACCGTAACCATATCCCTAACGCTAAACCTAACCATAACCATATCCCTAACCCAACCCCAACCCAAACCCTAACACTAAAACCTAACCCTAACACTGACCCAACCCTAACACTAATCCTAACTCTAATGCTAACAATGACCCTAACACTACCACCTGACTCTACCTCTAACGCTAATCCTAACCCAAACTTAACTCTAATCCTAACCGTAAGCCTTAACCTTAACCCTAAACCCAACCCTAGCACTAACCGTACCCTTAACCCTAACCCTGATGACCTTAACAATAACAATTACTCTAACCCTAAACCTAACCCTAAAACTGAACCCTAAAATTAACACTAACCCTAACTATAAACCTTAACCCTAACCCTAACTGTAACTCTGAACCCTAACCCTAACCCCTAATCCTAAATTTAACCATAAACCAAACCCTAAACCCTAACCTAACCCTAAATTTAAGCCTAACCCTAATCCTAACACCTAACCCTAACCCTAACCCTAAACCTAAACAATAATCCTAACCCTAAACCATAACCCTAACCCTAACCCTAACCCTGGACCTAAACCATAAACTTAAGCCTTACCCTAACCCTAACACTAACATCTAACTCTAATTCAAACCCTAACCCTAACCATAATCCAAATGAACCTAATCCTAATGGCCTAAACCTAACCCTAGCCCTAAAGGCACACTAACCCTAACCCTAAACTAAAACCTTATATTAATTATGGACCAACACTAAAACAAACCCTAACCCTAACCCCCTAACCCTATCCCTAATCCAAATTCAAAACCTAACCCTAACACAAACCCTAATCCTAAACATAACTCTTAACCCTAACCCTAACACTAACCCTAATCCTAACGCTTATGCTACAACTAAAGTCTAATCCTAAACCTAAACCTAACCTTAATCTCTAACCCAAAAACTAAGCCTAACCTGAAACTTAATCCTAAACCTTGCCATAAACACAGCTCTAACACAAACCCTAATCCAAACACTAACACACAACCCTAACCTTTAACCCTAACACCTAACCCTAACCCATAAACATAACACTTAACCGTAACTCTAACCCTTATCCTAATGGTGGGCCCACCCTAAACTAAAACATTAATCCCACCTGAACCCTAACCAAAAGTCAAATGGCGTAACCTTAACACTAACCCTAACCCTAATG
This sequence comes from Clamator glandarius, assembly GCA_033459285.1. NCBI lineage: Eukaryota > Metazoa > Chordata > Aves > Cuculiformes > Cuculidae > Clamator > Clamator glandarius. The sequence continues at coordinate 533,315 of JAUNZM010000836.1, read as the reverse complement.
GCACATTAACCCTAATCCCACCTTAAACATAACCCTAACCCTAAGCCTAACCATAACCCCAACCCCCTAACCCTAACTCTAACTCTAACCCTAAACGTAACCCTAACATAACTCTAATCCTAACTCTAACCCGAAACCTAACACTTAGACTAAACCTAATCCTAACTCAAACCTAACCCTAAACCTAACACCTAATCTTAACCCTAACACTAACCCAAAATCTAACCCTAACCCTAAAATTAAACCTAACCCTAACCCCTAACCCTAAACTTAACCCTAATGCTAACCCTAAACATAACCCTAACAATAACCCTAACCCTAAACCTTAACCTAACCCTAACCCTAACCATAATCCTAACCCAAATGAACCTAAGCTTGATGGCCTAACACTAACCCTAACCCTAACCCTAAACATAACCCTAAAACCTAACTTTAACTATAACCCTAACCCTAACAATAACTATAACCCCCAAACCTTAATAATATCCCTAACTCTATTCCAAACGCTATCTCTAAACATAACTCTTAACCCTAACCCTAACACTAGCCCTAATCCTAAAACTTATTCTACAACTAAAGTCTAATCCTAAACCTAAATCTAACCTTAATCTGTAACTCAAAAACTAAGCCTAACATGAAACTTAATCCTAACTCTAAACCTTGCCCTAAACACTAAACACTACACTACACTAACCTTAATCCAAACACTAACACAAAACCCTAACCCTTAACCCAAACACCTAACCATAACCCATACACATAACACTTAAACATAACTCTAACCCTTATCCTAATGGTGGACCCTAAACCTAAACATATATCTAACCATAACCCTAACCATAAACTTAAATCTAATCCTAACCCAAATGACGTTAAGCTTAATGGCGTAACCCTAACGCTAATGGCACGTAATGCTAACCCAATCCTAAACATAACCCTAAGCCTAACACTAACACTAACCCTAACACTAACCCTAAAACCCTAACTCCAACACTAACCCTAAATCCCACCCTTATTCTACAACTAAAATCTAATCCTAAACCTAAACATAACCTTAATCTTTAACCCAAAAACTAAGGTTTACCTGAAACTTAATCCTAACTGTAAACCTTGCCTAAACACTAACCCCAACACTAACACAAACCCTTATCCAAACACTAACACAAACCCCTAAACACCTAACCCTAATCCCCAAAACCTAACCCATAAACATTGCACTTAAGCATAAATCTAAACCTTGTCCTTATAGTGGGCCCACCCTAAAACTAATCATAAATCTAACCCTAACCATAACCCTAACCCAACACTAACCCTAACAATAAACCTAAACCATAACCCTAAGACTAACCTTAAACCTAAGCCATAACCTTAACATTAACACTAACCCTAACCCCTGACACTAACTCTAACTCTAACCCTAATCCTAACTCTAACCCTAAAAGTAACCCAACCCTAACCTAACACTAAACCTAACCCTAACCCTAACACTAAACCTAACCGAACCCTAACCCTAACTCTAACACTAATGCCTAACCCTAATCCTAAACCTAACTCTAAACCAAACCTAACCCTAAACCTATCCCTAACTACAATGCAAACCCTCACTCTGAACATAACTCTTAACCCTAACCCTAACACTAACCCTAATCCTAACCCTTATTCTAAAACTAAAGTCTAATCCTAAACCTAACATTAATCTTAAACTCAAAAATTAAGCCTAACCTGAGACTTAATCCGAACCCTAAAAATTGCCCTAAACACTACACCTAACACTAAAACTAATCGTAATCCAAACACTAACACAAAACCCTAACTACTTACCCTAACCCTTAACCTAACCCATAAACATAACACTTAACCATAACACTAACCCTTAACCTAATGGTGGGCCCATACTAAACCTAAATATAAATCTAATCCAAACCCTAACCATAACCCTAACCCTAACACAAATGACCATATACCTAACCCGAACACTAACCCAAAACCTAACCAAACACAAACCCTAACACTAACCCTAACCTAAATCCTAACTCTAGCCATAAACCTAACCTAAAACTAACCCCTAACCCTAACTCTAACCCTAACCCGAAACCTAACCCCTAATATTAACCCTAACACTAACCCTAACCCTAACCCTTACCCTTACCCTAACAGTAACCCTATCCCTAACCCTTAACCCTAACAATAACCCTAACCCTAACCCCTAAACCTAATGGTAACATTAAATCTAAACCTAACCCTAACACTCACCCTAATCATAACCCCTAACCCTAACCACAAAACAAAGCCTAACCGTAACACTAACCCTAACACCTAAACTTAACCCTGACCTTAACTCTAACTCTAACCCTTATCCTAAATCTACCCCTAACCCCTAACCCTACCTATAACCTTAACCATGACCTTAACCCTATCACTAACCCTAACCCTAATCATAACACCCAAACCTAACCCTAACCCTAACTGTAACACTAACCCCTAACAATAACCCTAAGCCTAACACTAACCCCTAACCCCAACCCTAACCCAAACCTAACCCTAACCCTAACAATAACACCTAACCCTAACACTAACCATAAATTATCCCTAACCAAACCCTAACCAGAACCCTAAACAGAACCCTAACCCTATCCCTAACCCTAATCCTAACACCTAACCCCAATCCTAACCCCTAACCCCAAGTCTAACCCTAACACTAACTCTAAACATAACCCTAACCCTAATGACCCTAACCCTATCCCTAACCCTATCCCTAAACCTAACCGTAACCCTAACACTAACCCTAACACCTAACCATAACACTAACCCAACCCTAACACCTAACCATAACACTAACCCAACCCTAACAGTATACTTAACCCTATCCCTAACCCTAACACTAACCCTAACACCTAACTCTAACCCCTAACCCTAATCCTAACCCAACCATAACCCTAATCCTAACACTAACCCTAATCATAACCCTAAACCTTTAACCTAATCCCAAACCTAATCCTAGCCCTACCCCTAACCCTAACCCTATCCCTAACCCTAACACCTAAATCTAACCCCTAACCCTAACCTTACTCTTAACACAAATCTAACCCTAAAACAAACCCTAACCCTAAACCTAGCCCTAACCCTTACCCTAAATCTAACCCTAACCAAAATGACCCTAAGCCTAATGGCCTAACACTAACCCTAAACTTAATGGCACTCTAACCTTTACCCTGACCTTAACCCTAACCGGAAACATAAATATAAATCTAAACCTAAACCTAACCCTAAGCTTAACCCGAAACCTTACCCAAACCCTACTTTAACCCTAACACTAACCCTAATGGCACACTAACCCAAACCGAACCCTTATTTTAATATTGGACCAAACCTAACCCTAACCCTAACAATAACACTAAGCCCCTAACACTAACCCTAACCCTAATAAAAACCTACACCTAAACCTACACCTAACCATAACTCTAACCCTAACCCCGTAAACCAAACAGTATCCCTAGCTCTAATTGAAACACTAAACCTAACCCTAACCGTAACCCTAAAACTAACCGTTATGACAGTAACACTAACCCCAACACTAAGCCTAATCATAACTCTAAACATATCTCTTAAGACTAACGCTAACCCTAATTCTAGCCCTTATTCTAGAACTAAAGTATAATCCTGAACCTAAACATAACCTTAATCTCTAAACCAAAATCTAAGCCAAACCTGAAATTAAAACATAACCCTATACCTTGCCCTAAACACTAACCCCTTCACTAACACTAACCCTAATCCAAACACTAACACAAAACCCTAACCCCTAACCCAAAAACATAAACATAACACTTAAACAAACTATAACCCTTATCCTAATGGTGGTCCCATGCTAAACCTAAACATAAGTCTAACTCTAACCTTAACTCTAACCCTAACACCTAATACTAACCCTAACCCTAAAACTAACCCTAATCCTAAACCTTCCCCTAACACTAACCCTAACACTAAACACTAACTCTACCCTAACTCTTACCCTAACACTAAGTCTAAACCTGATCCTAAACCTAACCATAACCCTAACCCTAAATCTAACCCTAACCCTAACATTAACACTAACCCCTAAACCTAACCTTAACTCTAAACACTAAGTCTAACCCTGATCCTAACCCTAACCCTAACCATAAAACTAACACTAACCCAACCCTAAACATAACGCTAAACCTAACCGTAACCCTAACCCTAACCCTAACACGTACCACTAACCCTAACCCTAATCCTAACACTAACCCTAACACTAACCCCTAAACTTAACCATAACCCTAACACAAAACCTTAACATAACACTAAAACTAACAACTAACTCTGAGTATAACCCTAACCCTAACACTAAGCCTAACTGCCTAAACCTAACCCTATCCCTAATATTAGTCCAAACCCTAACCCTAAACATAGATCTTAACCCTAACTCTAACACTAACTCTAATCCTAACCCTTATTCTACAACTAAAATCTAAGCCTAACCTGAAACTTAATACTAACCCTAAACCTCGCCCTAAACACTAAACCCAGTGTTAATGCTAACCGTAAACAAAACACTAACAGAAACCCTAACACCTAAACCTAACGCCTAAACCTAAGCCATAAACATAACACTTAACCATAAATCTAACCCTTATCCTAATGGTGGGCCCAACTTAAACCTAAACATAAACCTAACCCTAACAATAAACCAAACCCTAACCCTAACCCTATATCTAACCCTATACATAATCCTAACCATAACCCTAACTCTTACCAACACTAAACTTTAAACCTAACCATAACCCTAACCGTAATTCCTAACCATTACCATAACTCTAACCCTAACACTAACCCTAACCCAAATGACCCTAAGCCTATTGGCCTAAACCTAACCCTAACCCTAATGGCACACTAAGCCTATCCCAAACCTAACCATAACCCTAACCCTAACACTAATCTTAACCCCCTAAACCTAACCTTATCCCTCTACATAATACAATCCCTAAATCTAACATTAACCCTAAAAGTAAACCTAACCCTATCCCTAACCCTAAACCTAAACCTAAACCTAACCCTAAGCCAACACTAAAACTAACCCTAACTCAAACAATAACACTAAGTCTAAATCTAACCCCAACACAACCTTAACCCTAACACTAACACCTAACCCAACAACTAACCTTAAACCCTAAACCTAACCCTAAACCTAACACTAAACTGAACACTAACCCTTACCCTAACCCTAACCTTTATCCTGAGCCTAACCCTAAACCTAACCCTAACCCTAAAATAAAGTATAATATTAACACTAATCCTAACTATAACCCTAACCATAACCCTAACCCAACCCTAACTCCTAAACCTAACCCTAACCCTAATCCAATCCTAAACCTAAACCTAAACCTAAACCTAACCCTAACCCAAAACCTAACCGTAATCCTAACCCTAACACGTAACTCTAACCCCTAATGCAAACCCTAAAACTAAACCTAACACAACCCTAAGCCTAACCCTACCCTAACCCTAACCCAAATGACCCTAAGTCTAATGGCTAATCCTAAACCTAACCCTAACCATAATGGCACACTAACCCTAACCCTAAATCTAACCCTAACACTACCCCTAACACCCTATATCTAACCCTAATCCAAAACCTAAACCTAACCATAACAATAACCCTAACCCCAAAACTAAGCCTAACGGAACCCTAACCCTAACTCTAACCCCTAAATATAACACTAACCTTAAGCCTAATCCTAACTCTAAACCTAATCCCTAACCCTAAAACCAACCCTAACCATAAACTTTACATTAACTCTATCCTAACCCCCTAACCCTAAACCTATCCCTAACCCTAATCCAAAACCTAACCCTAAATATAACTCTTAAAAATAACCCTAACACTAACTCTAATCCTAACAATAATTCTACAGCCAAAGTCTAATCCTAAACCTAAACCTAACCTTAATCTCCAACCCAAAAACTAAGCCTTACCTGAAACTTATTCCTAAACCTACACCTTACACTAAACACTAATACCAACACTAACACTAACCCTAATCCAAACAATAACACAAAACGATAACCCTAAAGCATAACCATAACCCATAAACATAACATATAACCAGAACTCTAACCCTTATCATAAAGGTGGGCGCACCCTAAACCGAAACATAAATCTAACCCTAATCCAAACCCTAACCCTAAACAAAACACTTAACCCTAAACCTAAACCTAACACTAACATTAACCCTAACACCAACCCTAACCCTAACCCTAAGCCTAACATTAACCCTAACCCTATCGCTAAACCTAATCCAAACCCCTACCCTAAACATAATACTTAACACTAACCCTAACACTAACATTTGTCCTAACCATTATTTTACAACTAAAGCCCAATACTAAAGGTAAAATTAACCTTAATCTCTAACCCAAAAAATAAGCCTAACCTGAAACTTAATCCTAAACCTAAACGTTGCCCTAAACACTAAACCAAACATTAACACTAAACCAAACACTTACACAAAACCCTTACCCCTAACACTAACACGTAACTCGAACCCATAAACATAACACTTAACCATAAATCTAACCCTTATCCTAATGGTGGGCCCACCCTAACCCTAACCCAAAGTCTAACCCTAACCCTAACCCTAACCCTAAGCCTAACAATAGGCCTTACCCTAACGCTAACCCGAAACCTAACTCTAACCCTAACACTAACCCTAACCCTAACCATAACCCAACGCTAACCCCAGGCCTAACCCTGACCATATCCCTAACCCTGACCCTAACCCTAGCCCTAAAACTAACCCTAACCCTAACCATAACCCAACACTAACCCCAGGCCTAACTCTGATCATATCCCTAACCCTGACCCTAAACCTAGCCCTAAAAATAACCCTAACGTAATCCTAAAGCTCATGCTAACCCTAACCTTACAACAACCCTAAACTTAACCTTACCCCTAACCCTAAACCTAATCCTAACACCAACCCTAAACCTAACCCTAAGCCTAACATTAACCCTAACCCTACCCCTAATTAACACTAACCCTAAAACCTTACTCGATCCTTCATCCTAACCATAACCCCTAAAACAAACACTTACAATAACCCTAAACCTAACCCCTACCATTAACCATATCCCTAACCCTAACACTAACAATAACCCTAACCCCATAACCATTACCCTATCCCGAATATTAATCCAAAGTCTAACCCGAAACTATTATATAACTATTAATATAACTATTAATCCTAACTCTAACACTAACCCTAATCCTAACCCATATTCTACAACTAAAGTCTAATCCTAAACCTAAAAGTAACCTTAATCTCTAACGCAAAATATAAGCCTAACCTGAAACTTAATCCTAAACTTAAACCCTATCTTAGACACTAACCCCAAAACTAACGCTAAACCTAAACGATACACTAACACAAAACCCTAACACCTAACCCTAACGCCTAACCCTAAGCCATAAATATAACACTTAACCATAACTCTAACCCTTATCCTAAAGGAGGGAACAACTTAAACTTAAACCTAAGTCTAAACCAAACACAAACCCTAACCCTAATCCTAACCCTACACCTAACCCAAACCCTAACCTTAACCCTAACCCTAACCCGAACCAATACTAACTCTAAAACCTAAATCTAACCCTAAGACTAATCGCAACCCTAACCCTAACCCTAAATCTAACACTACCCCTAACCATGACACTAACCCTAACCATTACCCTGAGCCAAATCCTAACCCATAAACATATCACTTAACCAAAACTCTAACCCTTATCCTAATGGTGGGCCCACCATAAATTTTAAATTTTAGTCTAATCCTAACCCTAAACCTAACCCCAAATCCTAACTCTAACCCTAACCCTAAATCTAAACCTATACCTAAACCTAAACCAAACCCTAACCCTAACCCTACTCCCTAACCCTAAGGCTATTGCTAACACAAATCCACAAACCCTGACCCTAACCTAACCCTAAGTCAACTCTAACCCTAATCCTAATGGTGGGCCCACCCTAAACCTAAACATAAAACTAACCATAACCCTAACCCTAAACCTAACACTAACCGTAACACTAACCCTAACCAGTAACTCTAACACTAATTTTAAGCCCTAACCCTAAATCTAACCCTAACACTAACCCTAACCCAACCCTAACCACTAACCCTAACCCAAACCCGAACCCTAACCCTAATCCTAATGTGGGCCCACCCTAAACCTAAACATAAACCTAAACATAACCCTAACCCTAACCCTAAACCTAACCCTAACTCTAACACTATCCTAACCAAAATGACCCCAAGTCTAATGGCTAACCCTAACCCTAACCATAATGACACACTAATATTAACCCTAAACCTAATCCTTATTTTAATTTTGGACCACGAATACACCTAACCATAACACTAACCCTAAATCCCTAACACTAACACTATCCCTAACGCTATCACTAACCTTAATCCAAACCCTTAAACTAACCCTAACGCCTAACCCTAACACTAAACCTAACACCAAAACCAACCATAAAACAACACTAAACCAAACACTAACCCCAACCCTAACCCTAAGCCTAAGCCTAACCCTAAACCAAACCCTAACCCTAAACCTAACCCCTAACCTCTAACCCTAATCATAACCCTAAACATAACTCTTAAACATAACCCCAACACTATCACTAACCTTAACCAAAACACTAACAGAAAACCCTAACCCATAACATTCACCCCTAATCGTAACCCACAAACATAACACTTAACCATAACTCTAACCCTTATCCTAAAGGTGGGCCCAACTTAAACCTAAACATAAATCTAATCCTAACCATAATCCTAACCCTAACCTTAAACCCTTACCCTAACCCTAAGCATAAAACTAACCCTAACCCTAAACCTAACCCTTACATTAACCCTAACACCGAACCAATAAACTTAAGACCAATCTTAACCCTAAACCTAACCCTAACCCTAACACTAACCCTAATCCTAACCCTTATTATACAACTAAATTCTAATCATAAAACTAAGACTAACCTTAAGCTCTAGCTGAAAATCTATGCCTAAACTGAGACTTAATACTAACCCTAAACCTTGCCCTAAACAATAACGCTAACAATAGTCCAAACATTAACACAAAACCCTAACACCTAAAAATAACCACAAACCGCAACCCCTAACTGTAACCCATAAACTTAACACTTCACCGTAACTCTAACCCTTATCCTAATGGTGGGCGCACCCTTAACCGAAACATAAATCTAACGTTACCCTAAACCTTACCCTAAACATAAACCTAAACCTAACCCTAACCCTAACCCTAACCCTAACCCTACTCCCTAACCCTAAGGCTATTGCTAACACAAATCCAAAACCTAACCCTAAATATAACTCTTAAAAATAACCCTAAGAGTAACCCTAATCATAATCCTTATTCTACAACTAAAGTCTTATCCTCAACTTAAATCTAACCTTAATCTCTAACACAAAAAATAAGCCTAACCTGAAACTTAATCCTAAACCTAAACCTTGCCCTAAACACTAACCCCAACACTAACACTAACTCTAATAAAAACACTAACACAAAACCCTAACCCCTAACCCTAACCCGTAACCCTAAGGCCAAACCCTAACCCATAAACCTAACGCTTAACCATACCTCTAACCCTTCTCCTAAAGTTGGGCCCAGCCTAAATCTAAACATAAAACTAAACCTAAAAATAATCCAAACACTAACCCCTAACCTTAAGCCTAACCCTAGCCCTAACACTAACCCTAATCCTAAACCTAACCTTAATCCTAACCCTAACCCTAACACTAACCCTAACCCTAACCCTAACCCTAACCCTAACCCTAACCCTAACCCTAACCCTAACCCTAACCTAACCCTAACTTTAACCCTACCACTAACCCTAACCTCTAACTATAACCCTAACACTAACCCTAACCCTAACCATAACCATAAACCTAACCCGAACACTAACACTAACACTAACCCTAACCCCTAACACTAACGCTAACCCTAAACCTAACACTAAACCAACCTTAAACTAAACCCTAACCCTAACACTAAGCCAAACCATAACCCTAACCACTAACCCTAACACTAACACTAACCCTAACACTAACACTAACCCTAACACCTAACACTAACACTACCCCCTAAATTTAACTCTAACCCTAACCCTTACAGTAACCCTTACCACATACCCCTAACCCTATCCCTTACGTTATCAAACTCCTAACACTAAACATAACTCTTAACCCTAACCCTAACACTAACCCTAATCCTAAACCTGATTCTACAACTAAAGACTAATCCTAAACCTAAACCTAAATTTAATCTCTAAAAAAAAAGGTAAGCCTAACCTTAAACTTAATCCTAAACTTAACCATTGCCTTAAACACTAACCCCAACACTAACACTAACACTAATCCAAACACTATCACAAAACCATAACCCCTAACCATAAACCCTAACCTTAACCCATAAACATAACACTTTATCAAAATTCTAACCCTTATCCTAATGGTGGGCGCACACTAAGCCTAAACCTAACAGTAACCCTAACCCAAACCCTAATCCTAACCCTTACCCTACGCCTAACCCTAACCCTAAACCCTAACCCTAAACATAACCCCAACTTTACACTAAACCTAACGCTATACGTAACCCTAACCCTTACCATTAATCCTAACCCTAACCCTAACACTAACCCTAACCGTAAACCTAACCTAACCCTAACCCTTACCTAACGCTAACCTTACGCTAACACTAACCCTAAGCCTCAATCTAAACTTTATCTGAACCTAAACCTAACCCTAACCCTAATCCTAAACTTAACCCTATTCCTAACATTAACCCTAACACTAACCCTAACACTAACACAAACCCAACCCTAACCCTAACCCTAAATCTAACCCTAACCCTAATAACCCTAACCCAAACTAATCCCAACCTTAACCCTAAACATAACCCTTAACACTAACAGTAACCCTAATCCTAACCCTTATTCTTCAACTAAATTCTTATCCTAAACCTAAACATAACATTAATCTCTAACCCAAAATCTAAGCCTAACCTGAAACTTAATCCTAACCCGAAACTTTGCCATAAAAACTAACACCAACACTAACACTAACCCCTAACCCTAACACCTAACCCTAATTCCTAGCCTTAACCCATATACATAACCCTTAACCTTAACTAAAACGCTTATCCTAATGGAGGGCTCACACTAAACCTAACCCTAACCCTAACCATAACCCTAACCCTATCTGTAACCCAAATCACTCTAAGCCTAATGGCCTCACCTTAACCATAAACGTAACCCAAATGGCACACTAACCCTAACCCTAAACCTAACTCTTATTATAATTTTGGACCAACTCTAATCCTAACCCTAAACCTAACCCTAATCCTAACTCTAACCATAACCATAACCCAAACACGAAACCTACAACTAATCCTAACCCTAAAAGTAGCTCTAATCCTAACCCTAACCCTAACAGAAACCCTAACCCCTAACCCTAAACCTAAATCTAAAACTAACACTAACGCTAACCCTAACCCTAACACTAACTCTAACCCTAACCCTAACCCTAACCCCTAAACCCTAATATTAACCCTTACCTTAACCCCTTACCCTAACTCAAACCCTAACCCTAATCCTAGCCCTAACTCTTACCCAAACAATAACCCTAACCATTAAGCATAACCATAAACCCTAAGACTAACCATAACACTAACCCTAACATTAACCCTAACGCCCTAACCCTAATCCAAACACTAACACCTAACTCTAACCTCTAACCTAACCCTAACCACTAAACCTAAAACTAACCATAACCGTAACCCTAAACCGTAATCGTAACGCTAAAACTAATACTAAACCAAAAACCTAACCCTAAACCTGAACCGAATCCTAATCCTAACCCTAATCCTAACCATAAAACTAACCCTATAGCTTAAACCTAACCCTAACACTAAACCAAACCCTGACCCTAAACCTAACCCTAAGTCAACTCTAACCCTAATCCTAATGGTGGGCCCACCCTAAACCTAAACCTAAACCTAACCATAATCCAATACTAAATAAAACTCTTAACCCTAACATTAACCCTAATCCTAACCTTATTCTACAACTAAAGTCTAATCCTAAACCGAAACCTAACCTTAATCTCTAAACCAAAAACTAAGCTTAACCTGAAACTTAATCCTAACCCTAAACCTTGTCCTAAACACTAACCTCAAAACTAACACTACCTCTAATTCAAACAGCAACACAAAACCATAACCTCTAACCCTAACCACTAACCATAACCCATAAACATAACACTTAAGCATAACCGTAAAGGAGAGGGTGGTTAGGCATTGGAATGGTCTGCCCAGGGAGGTGGTTTAGTCGCTGTCCCTGGAGGTGTTTAAGGTTAGGGTGGATGAGGTACTCAGGAGCATGATATAGAGATTGGTGGGAAGGGTTGGACTCGACAATCCATTGGGTCTCTTCCAACCTGGTTATTCTGTCATTCTGTGAACTCTAACCCTTATCCTGATGGTGGGACAACCCTAAACCTAAACATAAATCTAACCCTAACCCTAATCCTAATGACACACTAACCCTAACCCTAAACCTAACACTTATTTTAATTTTAGTCCAACCATAAACATAACCATAACACTAACCCTAAATCCCTAACCCTAAACCTATCCCTAACTCTTATCCAAAACCTAAATCTAACCCTAACGCCAAACCCTAACACTAACCCCAACACCAAAACTAACCTTAAACCAACACTACACCAGACCCAAAAACCTAACCCTAACCCTAAGCCTAACCCTAAATCAAACCCTAACACTAAAGCTAACCCCTAACCCTAACCATAACCATAACCCTAACCCTCACCCTAACCCTATCGCTAACCCTAATCCAAACCCAAACCCTAAACATAACTCTTAACCCTAACCTTAACACTAACCCTAATCATAAATCTTATTCAACAAATAAAGTCTAATCCTAAACCTAAAACTAACCTTAATCTCTAACCTAAAATCTAACCCTAACCTGAAACTTAACCCTAAACCTAAACCTTGCACTAAACACTAACCCTAACACTAACACTAACCCTAACAAAAACACTAACACAAAATCCTAACCCATAACCCTAAAACCTAACTCAAACTCCTAAACCTAACCCACAAACATAACACTTAACCATAACTCTAACCCTTATTGTAATGGTGGGCCCACCCTAAACCTAAATATAAATCTAATCCTAACCATAACCCTAACCCTAACCCTAACCCTAACCCTAACCCTAAGCTTAACACTAACACTAATGCCTACACCTAACACTAAATGTAACCCTAACCCTAACCCTAACCCTAACCCTTACCTTAAACCTAACATCTGACTCATAACCTTAACCCTAATCCTAAACTTAAACCTAACCCTAACCATAACACTAACCCTAACACCTAATCCTAACACAAAACCTAACCCTAAACCGAACCCTAACCCTAACCGTAACCCTAATGATAACCCTAACACTAACCCCTAACACTAACCGTAACCCCTAAACTTAACCCTAACCCTTACCCTAAGTATAAGCCTAACCCCTAAGCATAACCATAATCCCTAAGACTAACCAATACCCCAACCCTAACATTAACACTAACCCTAACCCGCAAACCCTAAACCCTAACCCTAACACTAACCCTAAGATTACCACTTAACACTAACCCCTAACCGTAACCCTAACGCTAACCCTACCCCTAAACCTTACCCAACACTAACTATAACCCTAACACAAAACCTAACACCTAACTCTAACACCTAATCTTAACCCTAACCCTAACCCTAAATTTAACCCTAACCCAACATTAACCCTATTAACCTACTAAACCTAACCCTAACCCTAACCCTAACCACTAAACGTACAACTATCCTAATGGTGGGCGCAACCTAATCCTAAACATAAGTCTAAGCCTAAACCTAACCCTAACCCTACACTAAATCTAACGCTAAACGTAACCCTAAACCTTACCAATAATATTAACGCTAACCCTAACCCTAACGTTAACCATTACCCTACCCCTAAACATCTAAATCTAACCACTAAACATAATTTTAACACTAACACTAACCCCAACCACTAACCCTAACGCTAACCCTACACTAAATCTAACGCTAAACGTAACCCTAAACCTTACCAATAATATTAACGCTAACCCTAACCCTAACGTTAACAATTACCTCTACCCCTAAACATCTAAATCTAACCACTAAACATAATTTTAACAACTAACACTAACCCCAACCACTAACCCTAAACGCTAACCCTAACCCTAACTACTAAACCTAACTCTAAACCTAACCCTAACACTAAACTCTAACACCTAACTCTAACCCCTAAATTTAACTGTAACCCAACCCCTAAACTTAACCCTAACACGAAAATTCACCATAACTCTAAAACCTAACCCTAACCACTAAACCTATAACTAACACTAACCATAACCTTAACCCTTACGTTAACACTAACCCTAAACCTATAGCTAATATTAATCCAAATTCTAACACTAACCATAACTTTTAAACCCTCAATCTAACACTAACAGTAATCTTAACTATTATTCTACAACTAAAGTCTATTCCTATACCTAAATCTAACGTTAATCTCTAACCCAAAATATAGGCCAAACCCGAAACTTAAACTTAACCATAAACCTTGCCCTGAACTTTATCCCCAACACTAACGCTAACACTAAACCAAACACTAACACAAAACCCTAACACATAACCCTAATCCCTAACCCTAAGCCATAAAAACAACAATTAACCATAACTCTAACCCTTATCCTAATGGTGGGGCCACGCTAAACCTAAACATAAACCTAACCCTAATCCTAAAACTAACACTAACACTGACATCAAACTTAAACCTAACCCTAACCCTAACCCTAACCCTAACCCTAACCATAACCCTCAACCTAACCCTATCGCTAACCCTAATCCAAACCCAAACCCTAAACATAACTCTTAACCCTAACCCTAACCCTAAACCTAACCAAAACTAACCCTAAGACCTAACCCTGTCCCTAACACTAACCGTAACTCCTAACCCTAACTATAACACTAATCCTAACCCTAACCCTAAATTTTACCCTGAGCTAAAACCTATCCCTATATCTAACCCTAATCCTGACCCTAAAACAAACTCTAACACTAACACTAACCATAACCCTAAGCCTAACCCTAACCCTAACATATAACACTAACCCCTAACCCTAAATATAATGCTAACCCTAACTATAAACCTAACCCTAATTAGAAACCTAACCCTAACCATAAACCTAACAATAAAACTCACCCAAGTAACACTAAGTCTAATGGCCTAACCCTAACCATAACCCTAACCCTAATGGCACAATAATCCTAACCCAACCCTAACAATAACCCTAACCCTAACTCTAACACTAACCCTAGCTCCCTTAACCTAACCCTATCCCTAAACCTAATCCAAAACCTAAACCTAACCCTAACCTTAACCCTAACTAAAATAATAACAATAACCCTACCCGAAAACCAGCACTAACCCTAACCCTAACCAATAAAACTAAACCTAACCTTAACCCTAACACTAACCCAAACACCAAACTCTAACCCCTAACCCTAACCCAAACCCTAAACTTAACCCTAACCAAAACTTCACCCTAACCCTAAACCTAACCCTAACCCTAACGACTAAACCTACAACTAACACTAACCATAACGCTAACAATTATCTTAACCCTAACCCTAACCCTAGACCCTAAACTTAACACCAACCCTAACACAAACACTTACCATAACACTAACCTTAACCCATAATCCTAACCATAACCCTAACCATAACACTTACCCTAACGCCCTAACCCTAAACCTATCCCTAATACTAATCCTAATTATAACCCTAAACATAACTTTTAACCCTCACTCTAACACTAACCCTAATCTTAACCCTTATTATACAACTAAAGTCTATTCCTATACCTAAACCTAACCTTAATCTCTAACCCAAAATCAAAGCCAAACCTCAAACTTAGGCATAACCATAAACCTTGCCATAAACTCTAACCCCAACACTAACGCTAACACTAAACAAAACACTAACACAAATCCCTAACCCCTAACGCTAATTCCTAACCCTAAGACATAAAAATAACAATTAACTATAACTCTAACCCTTACCCTAATGGTGGGGCTACCCTAAACATAACCCTAACCCTAAACCTAACACTAACACGAGCACCAACCCTAAACTTAACACTAACCCTAACCCCAACCCTAAACCTAACCAAAACTAACCCTAATACCTAACCTTAACACTAACACTAACGGTAACCCCTAACCCTAACTCTAACTCTAACACTAACCCTAACCCTAAACCTAACTCTAAACTTTACCCTGAGCTAAAACCTAACCCTAAAACTAACCCTAACCCTGACCCTAAACCAAACCCTAACCAACCCTAACCATAACCCTAACCATAAACCTAACCCTAACACATAACACTAACCTCTAACACTAAACCTTATGCTAACCATAACCCTAAACGTAACCCTAATTCTAAACCTAATCCTCACAATAAATCTAACCCTAAAGCTCATCCAAGTAACCCTAAACCTAATGGCCTAAACCTAACCATAACTCTAACCCTAATGGCACATTAATGCTAACCGAACCCTAACCATAACACTAAACCTAACCCTAACTCTAACACTAACCCTAGGCCCCTAAACATAACCCTATCCCTAACCGTAATCCAAACCCTAAACCTAACCCTAACCTTAACCCTTACTCTACAATAACCATAACCCAACACAAAAACTAAGGCTATATCTAATCTTAACCCTAAATCTAACCACTAACCCTAATCCTAACCTTAACCCTAACCATATTCAAACAGTTAACCCTAACCCCTAACCCTAACCCTAAACCTAACCCTAACCCTAACCCTAACCCTAAAACTAATAAACCTAACCCTAACCCTAAATCTAACCCTAACCCTAACCCTAACCACTAATAGTAAACCTAAACCTAACCCGAATGCTAACCCTAACCATACCCCTAAAACTTAAACCTAAACCTACTACTAACCTAACAAAAACCCTAACCCTAACCCTAAGCCTAAACCAGACAATAACCCTAATTCTTAATCTAACCCTAACCCTAAGCCTAACCCTAACCCAAATCTAACCGTAACGCTAACTCTATCCCTAACCCTAAAATCTAACCCTAACCCTAACCCTTACCCTAACACTCCCTAACCCTAATCCTAACCATAACCCTAAAACTAACCCTAAGACTAACCCCCTAACCCTAACACTATCCCTAACATTAAATCAAACTATAACCCTAAACATAACTCTTAACCCTAACACTAACCCTAATCCTAACAATTATTCTACAACTAACGTCTAATCCTAAAGCTAAAACTAACCTTAATCTCTAATCCAAAGTCTAAGCCTAACCTGAAACTTAATCCTAACCCCAAACCTTGCCCTAAACACTAACCCCAACACTAACATTAACCCTAATCCAAACAGTAACACAAAACCTTAACCCCTAACCCTAACTTTAAACCTAACCCTAACCCTAAACCTAACACTTACTTTAATTTTGGACCAACCTAACACTAACTCTTAAATGTGACCCTATCCCTAACCCTAAGTCAAACCCTAAACCTAACCCTAACACTGACCCTAACACAAATCCTAACCCTTACCATGACACTAATCCTAAATCTAACCCCTAACACTGACAATAACAATAACACTAACACTAAACCTAACCCTAATACTCTAACCCTAACCCTCTCCCTGACATTAATACAAACTCTAATCTTAAACATAACTCTTAACCCTAACCTTAAGCCTAACCGTAACACTTAACTCTAAACCCTAACCCTAACCCTAACCGTAATGCTAACCCTAACCCGTAAAACTTCCCCAAACCTAACCCTAACACTAAATATAATACTAAACCTAAACCGAACCCTAACCCTAACCCTAACTCTAACCCAAACCCTAAACTTAGCCCTAAAACTAACCCCTAACCCTAACCCCAAACCTAGCCCTAACCCTAATGACCCTAACCCTAATCTAACCCTAATCCAAACCCTAACCCTAAACATAACTCTTAACCCTAACACTAGCCCTAATCCTAACCATTATTCTACAACTAGATTCCAATCCTAAACCTAAACCTACCCTTAATCTCTAACCCAAAATCTAAGCCTAACCTGAAAATTAATCCTAACCCTAAACCTTGCCCTAAACACTAACCCCAACACAAACACTAACCCCTAACCCTAACACCTAACCCTAATTCCTAACACTAACCCATAAACATAACACTTAACCATAACTACAATGCTTATCCTAATGGTGGGCCCACCCTAAGCCTAACCCTGACCCTATGCATAACCCAAATGACCCTAAGCCTAAAGGCCTTCTCTTAACTCTAAACCTAACCCTAATGGCACACAAACCCTAACCTTAACCTAACCCTTATTCTAATTTTGGACCAACAATAACCCTAAACCTAAACGTAACACACAAACCCTAACCCTATCCCTAACCTTAATCCTAACCCTAAACCTAACCTTAACCCTAACCCTAACTCTAAACATAACCCTAACACAAAACATAACACTAATCCTAACCCTAAACTAAACCCTAACCCTAACCGAAAACCTAACCCCTAACACGAAATATAACACTAATCCTAACCCTAACCAAAACCCTAACCCCTAACCCTAACACCAACCCTAACACTAATACTAACCCTAATCCTAACCCTAACACCTTACCCCTAAACTTAACCCTAACCCTAAAACTAACCGTTACAGTAACCATAACACTAACCCTTAAGCATAACAATAAACCCTGATCCTAACCATAATCCTAACCCTAACACTAATCCTAACCGCCAAAACCTAACCCTAACACTAACACTAACCATAACATCTAACCCTAATCCTAACTGTAACCCTGAAACTAACCTTAACCATAACCCTAACCAAACCTAACCTTAAACCTAACCCTAACCCTAAAATATAACACTTTACGTTGAGCCTAAACCTAACCCTAAATCTAAACCTAATCTTGACCCTAAACCTAACCCTAACCCTGACCCTATACCTAACCCTAACAAATCCTAATCCTAACACATAACACTAACCCCTTTCCCTAACCATAATGCTAACCCTAACACTAAACCTAACCCTAATTCTAAACCTAACCCTAACCATAAAAATAACCCTAACTCTCATCCAAGTAACCCTAAGCCTAATGGCCTAACCCTAAGCATAACCCTAAACTTAATGCCACACTAATCCTAACCCAACCCTAACGATAATCCTAACCCTAACTCTAACACTAACCCTAGCCCCCTAAACCTAACCCTACCTAATCCAAACCCTAAACCTAACACTAAACCTAACCCTAACACTAACATTAACCATAACCCAACCCAAAAATTAACGCTAACCATAAACTTAACCCTAACTCTTACCACTAACCCTAACCCTAACCATAACCTTAACAACTAACTCTAACACATAACCCTAACCCTAACCAATAAAACTAACATTAATAGTAACCCTAAAGCTAACCCTAAACCTAACCACTAATATTAACACTAAAACTTAAACCAAACCCTAACTCTAAACCTAACCCTGACCCTAACGCTAACCCTAACTCTAACCCTAACTCTAATCCTAAAACTAACCCTAACCGTAAGCCTAAACCTGACACTAATCCTTAACCTAACCCTAACCCTAACCTTAACCCTAAACCTAAACCAAACCCTAACCCAAATCTAACCCTAACGCTAACCCTAACCCTAACCCTAACCCTAAAAACGAACCCTAACCCTAAGCCTAACCCTACCCCAAACCTAACCCTAACGCTAACCCTAACTCTAACCCTAAAAACGAACCCTAACCCTAACACTTACCCTAACGCTAACTCTATCCCTAAACCTAACCCTAAAACTAACCCTAACCGTAAGCCTAAACCTGACACTAACCCTTAACCTAACCTTAACCCTACCCTTAATCCTAAACCTAACCCTAACCCAAACCTAACCTTAACGCTAACCCTAACCCTAACCCTAAAAACGAACCCTAACCCTAACTCTTACCCTAAACATAACCCTAACCCTGAACCTAACCATAACCCTAACACTAACCCTAAGACTAACCCCATAACCCTAACCCTATCCATAACATTAAACCAAACTCTAAACATAAACATAACTATGAACCCTAACTCTAACACTAACTGTAATGCTAACCGTTATTCTACAACTAAAGTCTAATCCTATACATAACATCATCTTAATCTCTAACCTAACTCTAAGCCTAACCTGAAACTTAAACCTAACCCTAAACCTTGCCCTAAATACTTACTCCAACACTAACACTAACCCCTAACCCTAACACCTAACACTAATTCCTAACCCTAATCAATAAACATAATACTTAACCATAACTACAACGCTTATCCTAATGGTGGGCCCACCTGAAACCTAACCCTAACCATAAACATAACCCTAACCATAACCCAAATGACCCTAAGCCTTATGGCCTTACCTTAACACTAAACCTAACCCGAATGGTACCCTAACCCTAACCCTAACTCTTATTAAAGTTTTGGATCAACTGTAACCCTAAACCTAAACCAAACCTTAACCCACTAACCCTAACAGTATTCCTAACTTTAATCCTAACCCTAACCCTAACCCCTAACCCTAAACCTAACACTAACCGTAATCCAAAGCCTAACCCAGACCCTATCACTAACACTAAACCTAACACTAAACCTCGCCCTAACCCTACCCTGAACCTAACGCTAACCTTAACCCTAACCCTAACCACTAACCCTATCCGTAACCCTAAGCTTAACCCTAACCCTACCCCTAAACCTAACACCTATCTATAACCCGTAAACCTAACCCTAACACTAAACCCTAACCCTATCTCTAAACCTAACCCTAACCGTAACGCTAAATCTAATCGTAACCCTAACCATAAGCATAACCCTAACCCTAACCCAAATGACCCTAAGCCTAATGGCCTAACCCTAACCCTAACACTAATGTCACACTAACCCTAACCCAAAATTAACACTAACATTAACACTAAATCCTAACCCTAACCCTAACCCAAATGACCATAAGCCTAATGGCCTAACCCTAACCCTAACACTAATGTCACACTAACCCTAACCCAAAATTAACACTAACGTTAACACTAAACTCTAACCCTAACCCTAACCTTAACTCTAAACTTAAAAGCTAAACCTAAAATCTAAAGCTAACCCTAACCGTAACCCTAACCCTAACCACTAACTCCAACCATAACCCTAACCATAACCCTAAACTTAAAAGCTAAACCTAAAATCTAAAGCTAACCCTAACCGTAACCCTAACCCTAACCACTAATCCCAACCCTAACCCTAACTCTAACCCTAACCACTAACCCTAAACCTAACCCTAACCACTAACCCTAACCCTAACCCGAACGTCTAACTTTAACCCTAACAACTAAACTTAACCCAAAACCTAAACATAACTCTTACTATAACCCTAACCTTAAACCCTAAACCTAAACACAACCCTAAACCTAACCATAACCCTAACACTAACCCTAACCCCCTATCCCTAACATTATCCTTAACATTATTCCAAACTCTAACCCTACTAACTCTAACTAAGAGTTATTGTTATAACTCTTAAATATAACTCTAAAAATAACTCTAATCCTAAAACTTATTCTACAAATAAATTCTAATCCTAAACCTAAACCTAACCTTAATCTCTAACCCAAAACCTAAGCCTAAGGGGAAACTTAACGCTAACTCTAAACCTAACCCTAACACAAACCCTAACCCTAACCCTAAACCTAAAATTTAAAACTAAAATCTAAACCTTACCCTAACTCTAACCCCTAACCCTATCCCTAACTCTAAATCTAACCCTAAACCTAAGCCTAAACGTGATCCTAACCCTAAAACTAAACCTAACCCTAACTCTAACCCTAAACCTAACCCTAACCCAATCCTAACCCTAAGCCTAACCCTTACCCTAACCCTAACTGTAACCCTAAACCTAAGTCTAAACATATCCCTAACCCAACACTAAACCTAACGCTAATCCTAATCGTAACCACTACCCTAAAACTAACCCTAACCCTAACACTTAAATCTAACACCTAACCATAACAGTAACACTAAACCTAACCCTGAACCAACATCAACCCTAACCCTATTCCTAACTCAAACCCTAACCCTAACCGTGACCCTAAACCTAACACTAGCTCTAACTCTAATCCTAACCTTAAACCTAACCCTAAACCTAAGCACTAACCCTACAACTAAACCTAAACATAACCCTAACCCTAACTCTAAACCCTAAATTTAACCCTAACCGTAACAGAAACCCTTACTATAACCTTAACACTAACAAGTAACCCTAAATTAACCCTGGCCCTAAACCTAACCTTAAACCCTAACACCTAACTCTAATCCCTAACCCTAATCCTAACCCTAAAACTAACACTAACCCGAACTTAAACCTAAACCTAACCCGAACTTAAACCTAAACCTAACCCTAACCCTAAACCTAACCCTAACCCTAACCCTAACCCTAACCCTAACCCTAACCCTAACCCTAACCCTAACCCTAACCCCTAACTCTAACCATAACAACTAAACCCTAACCCTAAACATAACAATTACTATAATCCTAAACCTAAACCCTAAACCTAAACATAACCGTAACATTAACCCTAACCCGCTAACCCTAAACCTATCCTTAACATTATTCCAAATTCTAACCCTAAACATAACTCTTCACTATAACTCTAAAAATAACGCTAATCCTAAAACTTATTCTACAAATAAATTCTAATCCTAAACCTAAACTTAACCTTAATTTCTAACCCAAAATCTAAGCATAACTGGAAACTTCATCCTAACCCTAAACCTTGCCCTAAACAATAACCCCAACACTAACGCTAACCCTAAACCAAACACTAACACAAAACCCTAACACCTAACCCTAACACCTAACCCTAACCCATAAACATAACACTTAACCATAACTCTAACCCTTATCCTAATGGTGGGCCCACACTAAACATAAATCTAACCCAAACCCTAACACTCACACTAATACTAACCCCTAAACGTAACCCTAACCCTAACCCTAAACCTTACCCTAACACTAACAATAACCCCTAACAGTAACCCTAACCACTAAACATAACCCTAACCCTAACCCCCTAAACCTAACCTATCCCTAACCCTAATGCAAACTTTACACCTAAATATAACACTTAACCCTAACACTAACCCTAACCCTAACACAAACCTAACCTTAACTGTAACCCTAACCCTAAACCTAACTATAAGACTTAACTCGAACCCCTAACTCTAACCCAAATGCTAACCCTAGCCCTTAGTCTAACCCAACCCTAACCCTATATCTAACCCTAAACCTAACCCTAACCCTAACCTTACCCTAACCCTAACACTAACACTAAAACCCTAACCCTACCCCTAGCCTAAACTTAATACAAACCCTAAAACTAAACCTAACCCTAACCCAAAAGCCAACCCTAACCCCAAAACTAACCCTAACCCAATTGTAACCCTAAGTCTAAACCCTAACCCTAACACTAACCCTATCCCTAATCCCTAATCTTAACCCTAACCCTAATCCAAACCCTATCCCTTACCTAACCCTAACCATAACACTAAACCTAACCTCTAACCTTAACCATAACCCTTACCCTAACTCTAACCCTAACACTAACTCTAACCCCATAACCCTAACACAATCCCTAAAATTAATCAAAATCTTAGTCTTAAATATAACTCTTAAGCCTAACCCTAACACTAACCCTAATTCTAACCCTTATTCTACAACTAAACTCTAATCCTAAACCTAACCTTAATCTCTAACCGAAGAACTTAGCCTAACGTGAAACTTAATCCTTACCCTAGACTGTGCCCTAAACACTAATCACAAAAATAGCACTAACCCAAGTCCAAACCCTAACCAAAAACCCTAACCCCAACAATAACCTCTAACCCTACCCTAAACCTAACGCTAACTGTAACCCTAACCATAAACTTAACATTAACCCTACCCCTAACCCTAACACCTGACAATAACCACTAAACATAACCTTAAACCTAACACTAACCCTAAATTTAAACCTAACCCTAACCCTAAACCTGATACAAACCCAACACTAACTCTAACTCTAACACTATCCCTAACCCTAACAACTAACACTAATGCTAAACCTAACTCTAACCCTAACCCTAACCCTAAACCTAACCCTAACCAAACCCTAACATTAACACTAAAACTAACTCCTAACCCTAACCCTAAACCTAACCCTACCCGTACCCCTAAACATAACCCTAACCATAAACCTAACCCTAACTCAACATTAAACCTAACCCTAATCCTAACCCTAAACCTAACCCTAAACCTAACATTTACCCTCACACTAACCCTAAACATAACCCTAACCTTAATCATAAGCCTAAACCTGAAACTAAACCTAACCCTAACCCTAAAACTTATATAACTCAACTCTAACCATAACGCTAGCCATAACGCTAATCCTAAATACAACCACTAACCCTAAACTTAACTTTAACCCTAAACCTATTCCTAAAATTAACCCTAACCCTAACATTAACCATAACATTTAACTCTAACCCCTAACCCTAAACCTAACCCTAAACCTAAACCTAACCCTAAACCTAACCCTAACCCTAACCCTAACCCTTACACTAAACCTAACCCTTATTTTAATCTTGGACCAACCCTAACACTAACCCTAAACCTAAACCTAAACCTAACCCTTAGCCTAACCCTAACCCTAACCCTAACCCTAACCCTAACCCTTACACTAAACCTAACCCTTATTTTAATCTTGGACCAACCCTAACACTAACCCTAAACCCCTAATCCTAACCCTATCCCTAACTCTAATCCAAACCCTAACCCTAATCCTAACCCTAACCCCTTTACTAACCCTAACAGAATGCTAACTGTAAACCCTGACCCCTAAACCCAACACCAACCCTAAACCAAAACTTAATCTGTAGCCAAATCCTAACCCTAACCCCTAACCCCTAACCGTAAACCTAACCCCTAACCCTAATCCCTAAAACTTACCCTAACCCAAACCTTAACCCTTACCCTTACCATAAAACGAAACCTAACCCCTATCTCCAACCATAACAATAAACATAACACTAACACTAAACCTAACCCTAACCATCTAACTCTAACCCTATCCCTAATATTAATCCAACCCCTAATATTAAAAGTAAATCTTAAACATAACCCTAACACTAAACATAATCCTATCCCTTTTCTACAACTAAATTCTATTCCTAAACCTAAACCTAACCTTATTCTCTAACCCCAAAACCGAACCTAACCTGAAACTTATTCCTAAACCTAAACTTACCCTAAACACTAACCCTAATCCAAACACTAACAAAAAACCCAAACCCATAAAAATAACGCCTATCCCTAACCAAGAAACATAACACTTATCAAAAACACTTATTCTAATGGTGGGCACACCCTAAATCTAAACATTAACCTAAATCTAAACCCATCTCTAAACCTAAACATAACGCTAACACTAACCCTAACCCCTAACCCTAAACCTAATCCTAAGCCTAACCCTGACCCTAACCCTAACCCTAACCCTAACCCTAACCCTAACTCTAAACCTAACCCTACCTTAAACCTAACACTAACCGTAACCCTAACCCTAACCACTAACACTAACCTAACCCTAACCCTAACTCTAAACCTAACCCTACCCCTAAACCTAACCCTACCTTAAACCTAACGCTAACCGTAACCCAAACCACTAACACTAACCTAACCCTAACCCTAACCTTAACCCTAACCCTACCCCTAACCCTAACACCTAACTCTAACCCTTTACCCTAAAATTAAACCTAACATTAACCCTAACCACTAATCCTAACCATAACACTAAGACTAACACTAAACTTAACACTAACCACTAATCCTAACCCTAATCCTAAACCTAACCCTAACCCTAAACCTAAACCTAACCCTAACCCTAACCCTAACCCTAACCCTAACACTAACACTAACACTAACACTAAATCTATACCCTAACCCTAACCCTAAACCTAAACCTAACTCTAAACCTAACACTAACACTAACCCAAACCCTAACCCTAACCCTGACACTAACCCTAAACCTAACCCTAACCCTAAACATATCCCTAAACGTAAACCTAGCCCTAAACGTAACCCTAAACCTAACCCTAGTCCTAAACCTAACCCTGACTCTAACCCTAACCCTAACCCTAACCCTAATGCTAAATATAACCCTGAACCTAACCCTAAAACCTAAATTTAACACTAACCCTAACCCCTAACACTTACCATAACCCTAAACCTAGCCCTTAACCATAACCCTAACCCTATCACTAATATTAGTCCAATATCTAACCCTAAACATAACTCTTGACACTAACTCTAACACTAACCCTAATCCTAACCCTTATTCTACAACTAAAATCTAATCCTAAACCTAAACCAAACCTAAATCTCTAACCCAAAATATAAGCCTAACCTGAAAATTAATCCTAACCCTAAACCTTGCCCTAACCACTAATCCCTTCTCTAACGTTAACACAAAGCCCTAACCCCTAAACCGAAAGCCTAATCCTAACCCATAAACATAACTCTTAAACATAACTCTAACCCTTATCCTAATGGTGAGCCCACCCTAAACCTAAACATAAAACTAACCCTAACCGTAACGCTAACAATAAACCTAACCCCTAACCCTAATCCTAACCCCTAAATCTAACATTAATCCCTAACCATAAAACTAACCCTAAGCCTAAAACTAAACCTAACACAACCCTAAACCTAACGCTAATGCTAACCCTAACAATAAACCTAACCACAAAACCTAACCCTGACTCTGCCCCTAACATTAACCCTAACCCTAGCCCTAACAACTAAAAAAAAACCCCTAAATCTAACCCTAACCCTAAACACTAAACCTAACCCTAACCCTAACCCTAAACCGAATCCTAAAACTAACACTAACCCCTAATGCTAAACCTAAACCTAACCCTAAACCAAACCCTAAACCTAACCTTAAACCAAACCCTAAACCTAACGCTAACCATAACCCTAACCCTAAATCTTAAATTTAACCCTAAATCTTAAATTTAACCCTAACTCTTAACCTAAGACTAACCCTAACACAAACCCTAACCCTAAGCCTAAACCTGACTCTAAACCTAAACCAGCTACTAACCCAAACCCTAACCCTAACCCTAACACTTACCCAACTCTAAACCTAAAGCTAACCCTAACCCTAACCACTAAACCTAACCCTAACCCTAAACTTAACCCTAGCCCTAACAACTAACTCTAACCCCTAACAACAACCCTAACCCTAACTGTAACTTTAACCCTAACCCTAATCTTAATGGTGGGCCCACCCTAAATCTAAACATAAACCTAAATCTAACCTAACCCTAAACCTAAACTTAACACTAACACTAACCCCTTACACTAACCCTACACTTAACACCTAAGCCTAATACTAACACTAAACCTAACACTAACCCTAGCCCTAATCCTACACGTAAACCTAACCCTAACCCTAACCCTAACCCTAAAACTTACCCTAACACTAACCCTAACACTAACCCTAAACCCTAACCCTAAACTTAACACCTAACCCTAACGTAACCGTAACCCTAAACCTAACCCAAACCTAACCCTAACCCTAAATCTAACCCTAACCCTAATCATAACACCAACACTAGCCCTAAACCTAATCCAGAACCTAACACTAACCCTAACACTAAAACTAACCCTAACCCTAAAAGTAATCTTAACCCTAACACTAAAACTAACCTCTAACCCTCATTCTAAGCCTACCCGAACCCTAACCCCTAACCCTAACTCTAACCCTAAACCTAAACCTAAACCTAAACCTAAACCTAAACCTAAACCTAAACCTAAACCTTATTTTAATTTTAGACCAACCCTAACACTAAACCTAAACATAAACCTAACTCCTAAACGTGACCCTATCCCTAACCCTAATCCAAACCCTAAACATAACACTAACCATAACCCTAACCCAAACCCTAACACTTACCATAACCCTAACCTTAAACCTAACCCCTAAACCTAAACATAACCTTAACCCTAACTCTGTCCCTAACATTAATCCAAACTCTAATCTTAAACATAACTCTAAACCCTATCCCTACCTCTAACTCTAAATCTAACACTAACCCCTAACACTAACCCTAACTGCTAAATTTAACCCTTACCTCAAACCTAACACTAACCCTTATCCTAAACTTTACCCTAACCCTAACCCTAACCCTAACCAACCCTAATCCTAACCATCATCCTAATCCTAAACCTAACCCTAACCCTAACACTTAACTCTAACCCATAACTCTAACCGTAACGCTAACCCTAACCCTTAACATAACCCAAACCTAACCCTAAATCTAACCCTAACCCTAACAAAAACCAACACGAAACCTAAAGCTAATCCTAACCCTAACACTAACACCTAACACCTAACCTTAACCATAAACCATAAACCTAACCCTAACCCTAACTGTAACCATAAACCTAAACCTAACACTAACCCTAACAATAACACTAAACCCTAACCATAATCGTAACCCCTAAACTTAACCCTAACACTTACCCTAACCCTAACCCTTACCCTAATCCTAACCCTAACACCTAAACCTAACCATAATACTAGCCCGAACCCTAACACTATCCCTAACCCCCTAACCCTAACCCTATCCCTAACCCTAATCCAAACACTAACCCTAAATATAACTCTTAACCCTAATTATAACAGTAACCCTAATCCTAACCCTTATTCTACAACTAAAGTCTAATCCTAAACCTAAACCACAAAATCACAGAATAAGCAGGTTGGAAGAGACCCTCTGGATTGTCAAGACAACCATTCCCACCAATCCCTAAATCATGCTCCTAAGCACCTCATCCACCCTAACATTAAACACCTCCAGGGACGGCGACTCAACCACCTCCCTGGGCAGACCGTTCCAATGCATAACCACCCTCTCCGTGAAGAATTTCTTCCTAATCTCAAGCCTAAATCTCCCCTGGTGGATCTTGAGGCCATTCCCTCTCGTTCTGTCCCCTGTCACTTGGGAGAAGAGGCCAGCACCCTCCTCTCCACAACCTCCCTTCAGGTAGTGAGTAATGAGGTCTCCCCTCAGCCTCCTCTTCTCCAGGCTAAACAACCCCAGCTCACCAAGTCGCTTCTCATAAGATTTGTTCTCCAGCCGCTTCACCAGCTTCGTTGCTCTTCTCTGGACTCGCTCCAGAGCCTCAGCATCCTTCTTGTGGTGAGGGGCCCAGAACTGAACACAGTACTCGAGTCTCACCAGTGTCGAGTACAGAGGGAGAATAACCAAACCTGGACCTGCTGGTCACGCCGTTCCTGATACAAGCCAAGATGCCATTGGCCTTTTTGGCCACCTGGGCACATTGCTGGCTCATGTTCAGTTGGCTGTCAACCAACACCCCCAGGTCCTTCTCCTCCTGGCTGCTTTCCAGCCAGGCTTCTCCTAGTCTGTAGTTCTGCTTAGGGTTGTTGTGCCCCAAGTGCAGGACCCGGCATTTGGCTGTGTTAAACCTCATGCCATTGGTTTCAGCCCAGCAGTCCAGCCTGTTCAGGTCCCTTTGCAGACCCTCCCGACCCTCCAGCACATCGACACTTCCTCCCAGCTTGGTGTCATCTGCAAACTTGCTAAGGGAGCACTCAATGCCTTCATCCAGGTCGTTGATAAAGACATTAAACAGGACTGGACCCAGGACTGAGCCCTGGGGAATCCCACTTGTCACTGGCCTCCAGCTGGATTTAACTCTGTTTACCATCCACCCTCTGGGCCAGGTCATTCAACCAGTTTTTCACCCAGGAGAGTGTGCACCCGTCCAGGCCACAGGCCGACTGTTTCCGAAGCAGAATGCTATGAGAAACTGAATCAAAAGCTTTACTGAAGTCCAGGAAGACCACATCCACAGCCTTTCCCTCATCCAAGAGTTTAGTTACTCGGTCATAGAAGGTGATCAGATTACTCTGGAAAGACCTGACTTTCATGAACCCGTGTTGACTGGGCCTGATCACCCGGTTCTCTTGCAAGTGCTTCATGATCACACTCAAGATCACCCGCTCCATGACTTTCCCCGGTACCGAGGTCAGACTGACAGGCCTGTAGTTCCCCGGATCCTCCCTGCGCCCCTTCTTATAGATGGGCACGACATCAGCCAGCCTCCAGTCCAGCGGAACCTCCCCAGTCATCCAGGACTGCTGGAAGATGATGGAAAGGGGTTTGGCCAGCACATCCGCCAGTTCCCTCAGAACTCTCGGGGGACTCCATCTGGCCCCATAGACTTGTGGGCGTCTAGCCGGGCAAGCAAGTTTCTAACCACCTCCTCTTGGACCTTGGGAATCTCATACTTCTCATCCAACCCTTGGGGTTGTGCACAGAGGGAACATTTTTCCTTACTGTTAAAGACTGAGGCAAAGTAGGCATTGAGTACTTCAGCCTTGTCTTCGTCCCCTGTTACTGTTGTTCCCTCTGCATCTACTAGGGACTGGAGATTCTCCCTAGCCCTCCTTTTGCATCCTTTGATGTATTTGTAGAAAGAATTTTTGTTGTCTTTCACAGTCCTGGCCAATAGCATTTCTAGTTGGGCCTTAGCCCTCCTGATTTTTTCCCTGCACGTTCTCACTTCCTCCCTATAGTCCACTCAGGATGCCTGCCCCTTCCTCCAGAGGTCATAGACTCTCCTCTTCCTATTGATGTCTCTTAGGACCTCCCTACTCAACCACGCTGGTTTCTTACCCCGCCGGCTACTTTTCCGGAACTTGGGGACGGCTTTCTCCTGAGCTGCTAGGAGTTCCTTCTTGAAGAGCGCCCAGCCCTCATGGGCACCTTTGCTTTCAAGGAGCGCCTCCCACGGGACTTTTCCAACCAGCCTTCTGAACAGCCCAAAGTCAGCTCTCTGAAAGTTGAGGGCGACTGTTCTGCTAACCTCCTTCTTCATTTTGCCCCGCACTGAGAAGTCTATCATCTCATGATCACTTTGCCACAAGCATCCTCCAGCCTTCACATCCCCCACCAGTCCTTCTCTGTTCACAAACAGCAGCTCCAGGAGGGCACCGTCCCTTGTCGGTTCGCTCCCAGCTGTGTGAGGAAGTTGTCTTCCACACACTCCAGGAACCTCCGGGACTGCTTCCTTTCTGCTGTATTATACTCCCAGCCTATATCTGGGAAATTGAAGTCTCCCACAAGGACTAGAGGTAGCACTTTTGAGACTACACTCAGTTGTTTGTAGAAGAGCTCATCAGCTGCTTCTTCTTGGCTGGGTGGTCTATAGCAGACTCCCATCACAATCCCTTCCTGCCCATGGACTCCTCTGATTTTCACCCACAGGCACTCAGTCCCATCCTGACCGTAGTCCAATTCGAGGGTATCAAAGCCCTCTCTAACATAGAGGGCTACCCCGCCTCCTCTTCTGCCCTTCCTATACTTCCTAAAGAGTTTATACCCCACCATGGGTACACACCAGTTGTACGAGTCATCCCACCACGTCTCCGCAATGGCAATGACATCGTAGTCTCCTTGCCCTACCACAGCTTCCAGCTCCTCCTTCTTTTTTCCCATATTGCATGCATTAGTGTAAATGCACTTCTGCTGGGCAGGTGTAGCTACAGCCTTCGCAGTAGGGCTTCTCAAAAACTGAGCGGTCCTTGACTTAACTAAGGCCACAGTGTCAGTTTGCTGCCTACCATCCTCAGCTACACTCACCACCTCTTGCTTAGTGGTGATATACTGGCAGGCGTCGCCAGCACACAACCCCTTTGACGCTGAAGTCTCACCTCCAGGCTCACTCCCATTCTGCCTGGTCTCCATTCCCTCCCCCCTCACATCTAGTTTAAAGCTCGATTTATGAGCTTAACTAGGTAACCTAACCTTAATCTCTAACCCAAAATCTAAGCCTATCCTGAAACTTAATCCTAACCCTGAACACTGTCCCCAACACTAACACTAACCCTAATCCAAACACTATCACAAAACCCTAACCCCTAATCCTAACACCTAAAGCTAACCCATAAACATAACACTTAACCATAACTCTAACCCTTATCCTAATGGTGGGCCCACCCTAAACCTGAACATAAATCTAACCCTAACCATAACCCCTAACACTAAACCTAACACTAACCTTAACCCTAACACTAACCCCTAAAAGTAACCCAAACCCGAATCCTACACCTAAACCTAATCCTAACCCTAACAATAACACTAACACATAACCCCTAAAAGTAACCCAAACCCGAATCCTACACCTAAACCTAATCCTAACACTAACACTAACACATAACCCTAACCTAAACCACTAAAGTTAACCCTAACCCTTACCATAAGTATAGCCCTAACCAATAAGCATAACCATAACCCTAACGCTAACACTAGCACTAACCCTAAACCACTAACCCTAACACTATCGCTAAACCTAATACAATTACCCTAAACATAACTCTTAACCCTAAGCCTAACACTAACACTAATTCTAACCTTTATTCTACAAATAAAGCCCAGTCCTAAACCTAAACCTACCTTTAATCTCTAACCAAAAAACTAAGCCTAACCTGAAACTTAATCCTAAACCTAAACCTTGCCCAAACACTTACCCCAACACTAACACTAACCCTAACACTATCCCTAACCCTAACCCAACCCTAACCCTAACCATAACCCTAACCCAAAAGCTTACCCAAACCCTAACCCTAACCCTAACCCTAACACTAATCCTGCCCCCTAACATAAACCTTAACCCTAACATAAACCCTAACACTAATCCCTATACCTAAACCTAAACCTAACCCTACTCCTAACATTAACCCTAACCCTAAAACTAAACTTGACATTAACACTAACCCCTAACATTAAAACTAACCCTAAACTTAACCCTAACCCCAACACTTACCCTAATCCTAATCCTAACACTAACCCCAACCCCTAACCATAACGCTAATGACCTTAACCATAACCCTAATCCTGACACTAACCCTAATCGTAACACATATTCTACTACTAAAGTCTAATCCTAAACCTAAACCTAACCTTAATTCCTAACACAAAAACTAAGTCTAACCTGAAATTTAATCCTCATCCTAAACCTTGCCCTAAACCCTAACCCCAACACTAAAATTAACCCTAATCCAATCACCAACACAAAACACTAACCTCTAAACCTAACCCCTAACACTAACCCGTAAACATAACACTTAACCATAATTCTAAAGCTTAATTGTGGGCCTACATGAAACCTAAACTTAAATCTAATGCTAACCGTAACCATAACCTTAATCCTAACCCAACACTTACACTAACCCTAAATCATAACACTAACCCTAACACTAATTCTAACACCTAAACTTAACCCTATCCCGTAAAATTAACTCTAACCCTAACCCCTAACCCTAACCCTAACACTAATCGTAACCCTAACTCTGACCCTAACCCTAACCGTAACCCTAACCCTGACCCTAAATCTAACCCTAATGCTAACTCTAATGACAGTAACCCTAACACTATCTCTAACACTTACCCTAACACTAACCCTAATACTAATCCTTATTCTACTACTAAAGTCTAATCCTAAACCTAAACCCAACATAAATCTCTAACCGAAAAAATAAGCCCAACCTAAAATTAATCCTAACACTAAACCTTACCCTAAAAACTAATTCCAACACTAACACTGACCCTACTCCAAACACTAGCACAAAAACCTAACCCCTTACCCTAAACCCTAACCCTAATACATACACATAACACTTAACCATAACTCGAACCCTTATCCTAATGGTGGGCCCACCCTAAACCTAAACATAAATCTAAACCTAAACTTAACCCTAACAGTAAACTTAACACTAAGACTAACACTAAACCAAAACCCAACCCTAAACCTAACACCCAACTCTAACGATAACCCTAACCCTAACCCTAACACTCACCCTAAGCCTAACCCCAACCCTCACCCTCACCCTAACCCCAAACTCTAAACCATAAACATAATGCTTAACAATAACTCTAACCCTTGACCTAATGCTGGGCCCACCCTATACCTAAACATAAATCTACACCCTACCTCTAACCATAAAACTTACACTAAACCTAAGCTTAAAACATAACACTAACACTAAACCTAAACCCTAACTCTATCCCTAACCCTAACCATAATCCCTAACACTAACCTTAACACTAACCCTTACCCTGACCCTAACACCTAACTCTAACCCCTAACTCTAAACCTAACACTAACCCTAACCCTAACGTAACCCTAACACTAAGCCTTACCCTTAACCCTAACCCTAAACCTAACCTTAAACCTAACTCTAACCCCAAACCTAAATCTATCCCTGATGGCACACTAAGCCAAACCCTAAACCTAATCCTTATTTTAATTTTGGACCAAAACTAACCCTAATCCTAACAATAATATTAACCCCCGAAACCTAAACCTATCCCTAAACCTAATCCAAACCCTAATTCTAACCAATAAACCTACCCCTAACTATAACCCTAACACCTAACCCTAACCCTAAACCTAACCATAAGCCAACCCTGACCCTAACACTAACCCGAACACTAATATTAACCCTAAATCCAACCCTAACATTAAGCCTAACCCTAATCCTAACCCTAACACTAACCCAAACACCTACTGTAAACCTAACCCTAACCCTAACCCTAACCCTAACCCTAACCCTAACCCTAACCCTAAACTTAACGTTAACTCTAACCCTAAACCCTAACCCCAACCAACCCTAAACCTAACCCCAGCCCTAACCCTAACCCCAACCGTAACCCTATTCCTAACCTTAACCCTAACCCTAACCCTAAACCCTAACCCTAACAATAACCCTAACATTAAACTTAACACTAACCCTAACCCTAGAACCTAACCCTAACACTAACCATAACATTAACACTAACCCTAAACCTAACCCTAAACCTAACCCTAAATCCTAACTCTAACACAAACCTAACCCTTAACCCGAACCCTAATACAAACCCTAAACGTAAGCCTAACACTAACCCTAAATCTAAATCTAACCCTAACAATAAACCCTAATCTAAGACTAACTTTAAACCTAAAACTAACCGAAACGCCCTAACCCTAAAGCTAAACCTATCCTTAAATCCAACCCTAATCCTAACCCTAAACATAACTCTTAACCCTAACTCTAACACTAACCATAATACTAACACTTATTCTACAACTAAAGTCTAATCCTAAAATTAAACCTAACCGTTCTCTCTAACCCAAAAACTAAGCCTAACCTGAAACATAATACAAACCCTAAACCTTGCCCTAAACACTAACCCCAACGCTCACACAAACCCTAATCCAATCAACAACAGAAAACCCTAACCCCTAAACCTAACCCCTCACACTAACCCATAAACATAGCACTTAACCATAACTCTAAATGTTATCCTAATGGTGGGCCAAAACTAAAACTAAACATAAATCTAAACCTAACACTTACCATAAATCTTATCCTAACACTAACCTTAAACCATAACCCTAACCCTAACCACAACCCTAAACCTAACCCAAACACTAACCCTAACCCTAACATCTAACCCTAACACGAACCCTATCCCCCTAACCCTAACCTATCCCTAACCCTAACCCTAACCCTAACCCAACACTAACCCTAACCCTAAACATAAATCTAACAATAACCCTAACTCTGACACTAACATAAAACTAATTCTAACCCTAACTCTAAACCCCTAACCCTAAACCTATCCCTAACCCTAATCCTAACACTAACCCTAAATTTAACCCTAAGCAAACTGTAACCGTAACCCTAACACTAACCCCTAAGCCAAACCCTAACCCTAAACCTAACCTCAAGCCTTACTCCATAAACATAACACTTAACCATAACCCTTATCCTAATAGTGGGCCAACCCTAAAACTAAACATAAATGTAACCCTAACACTAACCATAAATTTTTGCCCTAACACTAACCATAATTATTTGCTCTAACTCTAACCTTAAACCATAACCCTAAACCTAACCCTAACCCTAACCCCTATCCCTATCCCTAACCCTAATCCATAACACTAAACATAACACTAAACCTAACCCTAACCCCTATCCCTAACCCTAACCCTAATCCATAACACTAAACCTAACACTAAACCTAACCCTAACCCTACCACCTTAATCTAACCCCTAACTCTAAACCTTACCTAAACTCTAACTCTAACCCAGCCCTAACCCTAACCCTACCCGTAACCCTAACATTAACCCTAACCCTAACCCGAAACCTATCCTTAAACCTAACCCTAAACCTAGCCCTAACCCTAATGGCACACAAAGCCTAACCCTAAACCTAACCTTTCTTTTAATTTTGGACCAAGCCTAACCCTAAACCTAACCGTAACACTAACACTAACACTAAACCACAACCAACCCAAACCATAACACCTAACCCTAACACAAACCATAAGCCTAAACCTAACCCTAAACCTAAACCTAACCCTAACCTCAAACCCTAACCCATAAACATAACACTAAACCATAACTCTACCCTTATCCTAATGGTGGGCCCAACCTAAACCTAAATATAAATCTAACCCGAACCCTAACTCTAAACCTAAACCTAACCCTAACTCTAAACCTAACCCTAACCCTAACCGTAATATTAAGCCTAACCCTAACCCTAACCCTGAGCCTAAACCTAAACCTAACCCTAACCCTAACCCTAACCCTAACCCTAACCCAACCCTAACACTAACCCTAACCCTATCCCTAACCCTAACCTTACCCTAAGCCCTAAACCTAACCCTAACCCTAAACCTAACCCTACTCCTAACCGTAACCCTAACACTAACTCCGAACCCTAACCTATAAATATAACACTTAGCCATAAATTTAAACTTATCCTAATGGTGAGCCCAACCTAAACCTAAACATAAATCTAACCCTAGCCCTAAAGATAACCCAAAACCTAAACTTAAACCATAAGCTTAACCCTTACACTAATACATAATCCTAATTCTAACCCTAACCCCTAACCCTAACCCTACCCCCTAATCCAAACTCTAACACCTAAATCTAACCACTAACTCTAACCCTAACAGAATCACAGAATCACAGCATGACCAGGCTGGAAGAGACCCACTGGATCATCGAGTCCAACCATTCCCACCAATCCCTAAATCATGCTCCTAAGCACCTCATCCACCCTAACATTAAACACCTCCAGGGACGATGACTCAACCACCTCCCTGGGCAGACCGTTCCAATGCATAACCACCCTCTCCGTGAAGAATTTTTTCTTAATCTCAAGCCTAAATCTCCCCTGGTGGATCTTGAGGCCATTCCCTCTCGTCCTGTCCCCTGTCACTTGGGAGAAGAGGCCAGCACCCTCCTCTCCACAACCTCCCTTCAGGTAGTCGTAGAGAGTTATAAGGTCTCCCCTCAGCCTCCTCTTCTCCAGGCTGAACAACCCCAGCTCTCTTAGCCGCTCCTCATAAGATTTGTTCTCCAGCCCCTTCACCAGCTTTGTTGCCCTTCTCTGGACTCTCTCCAGAGCCACAACATTATTCTTGTGGTGAGGGGCCCAGAACTGAACACAGTACTCGAGGTGCAGTCTCACCAGTGCTGAGTACAGAGGGAGAATAACCTCCCTGGACCTACTGGTCACGCCGTTCCTGATACAAGCCAAGATGCCATTGGCCTTTTTGGCCACCTGGGCACACTGCTGGCTCATGTTCAGTCGGTTGTCAACCAACACCCCCAGGTCCTTCTCCTCCTGACAGCTTTCCAGCCAGGTCTCTCCTAGTTTGTACCTCTGCTTAGGGTTGTTGTGCCCCAAGTGCAAGACCCGGCATTTGGCCTTGTTAAACCTTCTGCCGTTGGTCTCAGCCCAGCAGTCCAGCCTGTTCAGGTCCCTTTGCAGACCCTCCCGACCCTCCAGCACATCGACACTTCCTCCCAGCTTGGTGTCATCTGCAAACTTGCTAAGGGAGCACTCAATGCCTTCATCCAGGTCATTGATAAAGACATTAAACAGGACTGGACCCAGGACTGAGCGCTGGCGAACCCCACTTGTCACTGGCCTCCAGCTGGATTTAACTCCATTTACCACCCACCCTCTGGGCCCGGTCATTCAACCAGTTTTTCACCCAGGAGAGTGTGCACCCGTCCAGGCCAGAGGCCGACAATTTCCAAAGCAGAATGCTATGAGAAACTGTATCAAAGGCTTTACTGAAGTCCAGGAAGACCACATCCACAGCCTTTCCCTCATCCAAGAGTTTAGTCACTTGGTCATAGAAGGTGATCAGATTACACTGACAAGACCTAACACTAAACCTAACCCAAACGTAACACTAACACTAACCCTAAACCTACCCCTACCCCTAACCCTAACCCTAACACTAATCCCTAATCCTATCCCTAACACTAACACCTAACATTAACCCTAACCATAACCTTAACCCTAACCCTAACCCTAACCCTAACCATAACACTACTCTCTAATCCTAACACTAACACTAACACCTAACATTAACCCTAACCCTAAACTTAACCCTAACAATAACACTAACCCTAACACTAATCCCTAACACTAACCCTAACCTTAGCCATAACCTTAACACTTAATCCCTAACCCTAACCCCTAACACTAACCCTCTAACCCTAAACCTATACCTAATCCTAATCTAAACCCTAAACCTAACACTCACCCTAACCCCAAACCCTAACCAATAAACATAACACTTAACCATAACTCTAACCATTATCCTAATGGTGAGCCTATCCTAAATCTAAACATAAATCTAACACTAACCCTAACCATAAACCTTACCCTAACCCTAACCTTAAAAAATAACACTATCCCTAACCCTAATCCTAACCCCTAACCCTAACACTAACACTAACCCAACACTAACCCTAATTCCCATCCGTAACACTAACACTAACCATAACCCTAACTCTAAGCCAAACTCTATAACTCTATAACTCTATAGCCCCTAACACTACACATAAACATAACAATTAACCATAACTCTAACCCTTATCCTAATGGTGGCCAGACCCTAAACCTAAACATAAATCTAACCCTAACCATAACCCTAAACCTAACCCTAACCCTAAGCTTAAACTATAACCCTAACCCTAAACTTAACCACTAACCCTAAACGTAAATCTAACCCTAACCCTTACCACCAACCCTAACACCAAAACGTAAACATAACCATAACCTTAACCCTAACGCTAACCCTAATCAAAACCTAACAATAACCCTAACCCTAACACTAACCCTAATATTAACAATAATCCTAACCCTAATCCTAAACCTAACCATTACACTTAACTCTAACACCTAACCCTAACACCAATATTAAACCTAATACAACTCTAACCTTAACACTAACCCTAAACCATAACACTCAACCTAACCCTAACCCTAACCCGTACCCGAAAGTAAACACTAGCTCTAACCCTAAACTAGCCCAATCCCTAATCCTAACCCTAACCACTAAACCTAACCTTAAGAATAACCCTAACCTTAATCCTAATTCTAACCCGAACAATAAAACTAACCCTAACACTAACCATAACCGTAACCCCTAACCCTAACCATAAAAAAAACACTAACCCTAACCCTAACACCCTAAGTCTATCCCTAACCCTAATACAAACCCTAACCCTAAACATAACTTTTAACCCTAACCCTAACACTAACCCTAATAATAACCCTTTTTCTACAACTAAAGTCTAATCCTAAACGTAAGACTAACCCAAATCTCTAACCCAAAATGTAAGCTTAGTCCTAACACTAAACCATGCCCTAAACAATAACCCAAAAAATAACACTGACCCTAATAAAAAAACTAACAGAAACCCCTAACCCCTAAACATAACAAGTATCCTGAACACATAAACATAACACTTAACAATAACTCGAACCCTTATATTTATGGTGGGCCCACACTAAACCTAAACATAAATCTAACACTAAACCTAACCATAAACCTAAACCTAAACCTAAAACAAACACTAACACTAACTCTAAACCATAACCCAACGCTAACCCTAACACCTAACCCTACCCTAACACTATCCCTAACTCTAATCCAACCCTAACCCTAACCCTAACCCTAACCCTAACCCTAACCCTAACCCTAACCCTAACCCTAACACATAAACATAACACTTAAAAATTACTCTAACCTTTGTCCTAATGGTGGGCCCACCCTAAACCTAAACATAAATCGAACCCTAACCCTAACAATAAAACTAACCCTAAACCTAACTTTAAACCTTAACCCTAACCAT
This sequence comes from Clamator glandarius, assembly GCA_033459285.1. Lineage (NCBI taxonomy): Eukaryota > Metazoa > Chordata > Aves > Cuculiformes > Cuculidae > Clamator > Clamator glandarius. Next base: position 492,755 of record JAUNZM010000836.1, on the reverse strand, counting down.
AACCCTAACCGTAACCACTACCCGTAACCCTAACCCGTAACTCTAAACCTACCAATAACACTAACCCTAACACTTAACTCTAAATTGTAACTATAACCCTAACCGTAACCCTAACCTTAACCCTAACCCTGAACCTAACCCTAACCCTAACCTTAAATCTAACTCTAAACCCTAACCATAACCCTAAACCTAACCGTAAACCTAACCTTAATCCTAACCCTAACCCTAATGGCACACTCAGCCTAACCCTCAACCTAACCCTTATTTTTATTTTGAACCGACCCTAAACCCAAACCTAACATTAACACTAAATCCCTAACCTTAAACGTATACCTAACTCTAACCAAAACCCTAACAATAAACCTTAAACCTAACCAACCCTAACCCTAAAGTTAACCTTAACCCTAACCCTATCCTTAAACCTAATACAAAAACTAAACTTAAACATAAATCCTAACACTAACCCTAACACTAACACTAATGCTAAACCTTATTCTACAACTGAAGCCTAATTCTAAACCTAAACCTAACCTTAATCTCTAACCTAAAAACTAAGCCTAAACTGAAACTTAATCCTAACCCTAAACCTTGCCCTAAACACTAAACCCAACATTAACACTAATCCTAATCCAAAAACACTAACACAAAAACCTAACTGCTATCCCTAACCCCTAACCCTAACCCATAAACATAAACTTAACCATAAACCTAACCCTTATCCTAATGGTGGGCCCATCCTATACTTAAACATAAATCTAACCCTTACCCTAACCCTGAACCTAACCCTAAACCTTAAACCTAAACCTAACCCTAAACCTAAACCTAAACCTAACCCTAACACTAACCCATAACCCTAACACTGACACTAAACCTAAACCTAACCCTAACCCTAAACCCAACACAAACCCTAACCCTAACCCTAACCATTATCCAAATGAACATAAGCCTAATGGCCTAAACCAAAACCTAACCCTAAAGGCACACTAATCCTAACCCTAAACCTAACCCTTATTTTACGTATGGACCAAACTTAACACTAAAATGAACACTAACCCTAACCTCCTAACCCTAACACTAACACTAATCCTAATTAAAACCCTAACCCTAACACAAAACCTAACCCTAACCAAACCCTAAACCTAACCCTAACCCTAACGTTAACCCTAACACTAACCCTAAATATAACTCTTCACCCTAACACTAACACTAAGCCTAATCCTAACCCTTATGCTACAACTAAAGTGTAATCCTAAATATAAACCTAACCTTAATCTCGATCCCAAAAACTAAGCCTTACCTGAAACTTAATCCTAACCCTAAACCTTGCCCTAAACACTAAACCCAACACTAACACTAATAGAGACACTAACAAAAAACCCTAACTGTTAACACTAACCCCTAACCCATAAACATAACAATTAACAGTAACTCTAACCCTTATCCTAATTGTGGGCCCACCCTAATCCTAAACATAAACCTAACCCTAACACTAACCGTAAACTTAACTCTAACCCTAACTCAAATAACCCTAAGTCTAATGGCCTAACCCTAACCCTAACCTTAATGGCACACTAACCCAAACACAACACTAACCATTACCCTAAACATACCACTAACACTAAGAGTAAACCTTACCCTATAAACCTAACCCTATCCCTAAACATAATCCAAATCCTAAACCTAAACCTAACCCTAACACTAAACCAAACCTTACCAACTCTAACACTAACCCTAACTCGAACCCTAATACTAACCCTAAATATAACCCTAAACCTAAAACTAACCCTAAACCTAAACCTTACTTTAACCCTAACACCTAACTTTAACACAAACCCTAATCCTATCCCTAACCATAATCTAAATGACCTTAAGCATAATGGCCTAAAACTAAACCTAACCCTAAAGGAACACTAACACTAAACCTAACCCTAAAACTTGCCATAATCACTAACCCTAACCCTAACACAAACAACCCTAATACAAACACTAACAAAAAACCCTAACTCCTAATTCTAATCCCTAAAACTAACCAATAAACATTACACTTAAACATAACTCTAACCCTTATCCTAAAGGTGGGCCCTCCCTAAACCTAAACATATCCCTAACACAACACCTAACCCTAACCAAACCCTAAACCTAAACCTAACCCTAACCATAACTCTAACACTAACCCTAATAACCCTACCCCTATCCTTAACCCTACCCCTAACCCCTAAACCTAACACTAACTCTTAACCTGACCCTAACACCTAACATTAACTTTAATACTAACACTAAATCTTAACCTAACACTACACCTAAACATAACCCCTAAACCTAAACCTAACCCTAACCCGAAACGTAACCCAACCCAAACCCTAAACCTAACCATATCCCTAACCCCTAACCACAACCCTAACCCTAACCCGAACCCTAAACCTAACCCCAAACCTAAACATAAACCTAACCCTAACCCTAACCCGAACTCTAACCCTAACCCTAACCCTAAACCTACTGACTCTAACTCTAACCCTAACCCTTACCCAAATCCTAAAGCCCTAAACCTAACCCCAACACTAACCCTAATCTTAACGCTTTTTCTACAACTAAAGTCTAATCCTACATTTTACCCTAAACATAAATCTTAACCCTAATCCTAACAGTAACCCTAACCCTAACCCTTATTCTACAAATAAAGTCTAATCATAAACCTAACCCTAACACTAACCCTAACCCTAAAACTAACACAAACACTAACCCCTAATCCCAAATCTAAACCTAACAATAAGCCTAACACTAAACCTAACCCTAACCCTAACTCTAAACCCAATCCAAAAACTAACCCTAACCCTAACCCTATCCCTAATGACCCTAACACTAACCCTAACACTAACCCTACCCCCCTAACCCTATCCCTATCCCTACCCCTAATACAAACACTAACCCTAAATATAACTCTTAACCCTAACACTAACACTAACCCTAAACCTAACACCTAACCCTAACCCCTAACCCTAACCCATAAACATAACACATAACCATAGCTCTAACCCTTATCCTAATGGTGGACCCACCTAAATCTAAGCATAAATCTAGCCCTAAGCCTAACCATAACCCTTACCCTAACACAAATGACCCTATGCCTTACTCAAACACTAACCCTAAACCTAACCCTAATCCTTACCGTAACCCTAACCCTAACACCTAACTCTAACCATAACCCTAACCTTAAATTTAAACTTAACCCTAACCTTAACCCTAATCCTAACCCCCTAATCCTAACCCTATCCCTAACTCTAATCCAATCCATAACCCTAAACATAACTCTTAACCCTAACCCTAAAAATAACCCTAATCCTAACCGTTATTCTACAACTAAAGTCCAATCCTAAACCTAAACCTAACCTTAATCTCTAACCCAAAAACTAAGCCTAATCTGAAACTTAATCCTAATCCGAAACCTTGCCCTAAACACTAACCCCAACACTAACACTAATACAAACACTAACACAAAACACTAACCCCTAACCCTAACCCCTAACCCTAACCCATAAACATAACATTCACCATAACTCTAACACTTATCCTAATCGTGGGCCCACACTAAACCGAAACATAAATCTAATCCTAACCCTAACCATAACCTTAACCCTAACACTAACCCAAATGGCCCTAACACTAATTGCCTAACCCTAAAGGGACACTAACCCTAACCCTAAAACTAACCCTTATTTTAATATTGGACCGACCCTAACCCTAAATACGACATTAACCCTAATCCCCTAATCCTAAACCTATACCTAAGCCTAAAACATACCCTACCACTAACCCTAAACCTAACCCAACACAAACCCTAACACTAACCCTAACCCAAATCCTTACTCTAGCCATAAAACTAACCTAAAACTAAACCTAACACTAACCTCTACCACTAACCCTAACCCTAACCCTAAACCTAACCCCTAACACTAATATCTAACCCTAACCCTTAATCCCTAACCCTAACCCTAACCCCTATCACTAATATCTAACCCTAACCCTTAATCCCTAACCCTAACCCTAACCCCTAACACTAAAACTAAACACTAACCATAACCCTAACCCTTACGCTAACACTAACCCCTAACCCCTAAACCTAATCGTAACCCTAACCCTAACCCCTAATCCTAAACCTAACCCTAACTCTAACACTAACCCTAAAAATAACCCTAACCCCTAACTCTAACCCCTAACCCTAATCCTAACACCTAACCCCTTATCCCTAACCCTAACCATAACACTAACGCTAAATCTAACCATAACCCCTAACCCTAACCCCTAATTCTAACCCTAACCCCTAACTCTAACCCTAACCCTAACACTAACCCCAAACCTAACCCCAACCCTAAAACTAACACTTAACCCCTAACCCTAACACTTACCCTAACCCTAACACTAACCACTAACCCCTAACCCCTAACCCCTAACCCTACACTAACCACTAACCCCTAACACCTAAACCTAACCCTAACCCAAACCTAACACTAACCCTAACCATAACACCTAACCCTAACACTAACCCTAACACTAACCATAACCCTATCCCTAACCAAACCCTAACCAGAACCCTAATCCTATCCCTAACCCTTATTCTAAACCTAAACCTATACCTTAATCTCTAACACGAAAAATAAGCCTAACCTTAAACTTAATGCTAGCCCCAAACCTTGCAATAAACACTAACCCCAACCCTAACACTAACCCTAATCCAAACACTATAACAAAACCAAAACTCCTAAACCTAACACCTAACCCTAACCCATAAACATAATACCTAACTGTAATTCTAAACATTATCCTAAGACTGCGCACACCATAACCCTAAAGATAAATCTAACCCTAAACATAACCCTAACACCAACCCTAACTTTAACCCTAAAGCTAACCCTAACACTAATACTAACACTAACACTAACTCTAACCCCTAACCTTAACCCTAACACTAACCATAACCCTAACATTAACCCTAATCCTAAACCAACTCTAACACTAACCCTAACCCTAAAGCTAACAATGACCCTAACACTAACACCTAACTATAACCTCTAACCCTAATCCTAACCGTAACCCTTATCCTTAACACTAAACCCAACCCTAACACTAAACTTACCCTTAACCCTAACCCTGATGACCTTAACTATAACACTTACTCTAACCTTAAACCTAACCCTAAAACCGAACCCTAAAATTAACACTAACCCTAACCATAAACCTTAACCCTAACCCTAACCGTAACTCTGAACCTAACCCTAACCCAAATCTAAACCTAAACTGAACTCTAGCACTAAATATAAAACTAAAAATAACCCAACCCTATCCCTAACCCCTAATCCTAACCCTAATATTAACCCTAGCACTAAACCCTTACCCTAACTTTAACCCTAACCCTAACCCTAACAGCTAACATTAACACTAACCCTAGCTGTAACACTTACCCTAACTGTAACCCTAACCCTAACTCCTAATTCTAACCATAACCCTTATCCTAACCTTAACCCTAACACTACCCAAACTAAGCCTAACCTGAAACTTAATCCTGCCCTTAAACCTTGCCCTAAACACTAAACCCAACACTAACACTAACCCTAATCCAAACACTAACACAAAATCCTAACTCCTATCCCTAACCCGTAACCCTAACCCATAAGTATAACATCTAACCAAAACTCGAACGGTTATCCTAATGTTGGGCCCACCGTAAATCTAAACATAAATCTAACCCTAAACCTAACCCTAACTTTAAACCTAAAACTAACCCTAACCCTAACACTAACCCTAACCCCTAAACCAAACCTAACCCTAACCTTAACCCTAAACCTACCCCAACAATACCCCTAACACTATGCCTAACACCTAGCCCTTACACTAACCCTAACCCTAACCCTAACAATAACCCGAACACCTAACTCTAAACCCTAACCCTAGCCCTAACCCTAACTATAACCCAACCCTAACCCTAAACCTAATCCTAAACGATACCCTAACCGTAACCCTAATCCAAAACCTAATGCCCCTAACCCTAACCCTAACCCTACCCCCCAACACTAACACTATCCCTAACCCTAATCCACACCCTACCCCTAAACATATACACTAAGCCTAACACAAACACTACAAGGAAAATCTAACCTTAAAACTAAATCTTACCTTAATCTCTATCCAAAAAACTCTAACCCTAACCCAAATAACATAAAGCCTGATGGCCTACCCCTAAACCTAACCCTAATGGCACGCTAACCCAAACGCAACCCTAACCATAACCCTAACCCTAACCCTAACCCTAACCCTAACCCTAACCCTAACCCTAACCCTAACCCTAACCCTAACCCTAATCCAAAAACTAACCATAACCCTAACCCTAACCCTAATGACTCTAACTCTAACCCTAACCCTAACGCCCTAACCCTAACCCCAATACTAACCCTAATCCTATCCCTTATTCTACAACTAATGTCTAATGCTACATTTTACCTTAATCTCTAACACAAAAACTAACCCTACCCTGAAAATTAATCCTTACACTAAACCTTGCCCTAAACACTAAACCCAACACTAACACTAATCCTAATCCAAACACTAACACAAAACCCTAACTGCTAACCTTAACCCCTAACCCTAACCCATAAACATAACACTTAATCATAACTCTAACCCTTATCCTAATGGTGGGCCCACCCTAAACCAAAACATAAATCTAACCCTGACCCTAACCCTAAAACCTAACCCTAACACTAACATTAAACCTAACCCTAACACTAACCCCCAACCCTAACACAAACCCTAACCATAATCCTAACCCAAATGACCCTAAGCCTAATGGCCTAACCCTAACACTAACCCTAAACATAATATCACACTTACCCTAACTCGAAACCTAACACTAGCCCTAACCCAAACCCTAACCCTAACACTTACCCATAAACCTAACCCTGACACTAAGCATAAACATAACACTAACCCTAACACTAAAACAAACACTAACCCTAACACCAACACTTAACTCTAACCCTAACTCTAATCAAAACCCTAACCCTAACCCTAACCATAACCAAATGAACCTAATCCTAATGGCCTAAACCTAACCCTAAAGGCACACTAAACCTAACCCTAAACTAAACCCTTATATTAATTATGGACAAATCCTAACACTAAACCTAACCCTAACCCCTAACCCTATCCCTAATCCAAATTCAAAACCTAACCCTAACACAAACCCTAACCCTAAACATAACTCTTAACCCTAACCCTAACACTAACACTAATCCTAACGCTTATGCTACAACTAAAGTCTAATCCTAAACCTAAACCTAACCTTAATCTCTAACCCAAAAACTAAGCCTAACCTGAAACTTAATCCTAAACCTTGCCATAAATATTAAACACAACTCTAACACGAACCCTAATCCAAACACTAACACAAAATCCTAACCTTTAACCCTAACACCTAACCCTTACCCATAAACATAACACTTAACCGTAACTTTAACCCTTATCCTAATGATGGGCCCACCCTAAACTAAAACATAAATCTGACCCGAACCCTAACCATAAACCTAACCCTAACACTAACCCAAATGACACTAAGTCAAATTGCCTAATCTTAACACTAACCCTCACCCTTATGGCACACTAACCCTAATCCCACCTTAACCATAACCCTAACCCTAAGCCTAACCATAACCCCAACCCCCTAACCCTAACTCTAACCCTAACCCTAAACGTAACCCTAACATAACCCTAACCCTAACTCTAACCCGAAACCTAACACTTAGCCTAAACCTAATCCTAACTCAAACCTAACCCTAAAACTAACACCTAAACCTAACCCTAACACTAACCCAAAATCTAACCCTAACCCTAAAATTAACCCTAACCCTAACCCCTAACCCTAAACTTAACACTAATGCTAACCCTAAACATAACTCCTAATCCTAACCCTAACCATAACTCAAACCATAACTCTAACCCTAAACATAACCCTAACAATAACCCTAACCCTAAAACCTTAACCTAACCCTAACTCTAACCCTAAGCCTAACCCAAATGAACCTAAGCTTAATGGCCTAACACTAACCCTAACCCAAATGGCACACTAACCCTATCCCGAAACCTAACACTAGCCCTAACCCTAACACTTACCCTGACACTAAACCTAAACCTAAACCTAACACTAACGCTAACCCTAAACCTAACCCTAACCCCTAACCTTAACCATAACCCTAACCCTAACAATAACCCTAACCCCCAAACCTTAATCCTATCCCTAACCCTATTCCAAACCCTAACTCTAAACATAACTCTTAACCCTAACCCTAACACTAACACTAATCCTAAAATTTATTCTACAACTAAAGTCTAATCCTAAACCTAAACCTAACCTTAATCTGTAACCCAAAACCTACGCCTAACATGAAACTTAATCCTAACTCTAAACCTTGCCCTAAACAATAAAGACTACACTACACTAAACTTAATCCAAACATTAACACAAAACCCTAACCCTCAACCCAAACACCTAACCATAACCCTTACACATAACAATTAACCATAACTCTAACCTGTATCCTAATGGTGGGTCCATCCTAAACCTAAATATAAATCTAAACCTAACCCCTACCCTAACCCTACACCACCATTCCTACCCGTAACCCTAACCCAAATGACCCTAAGAGTATTGGCCTAACAGTAACCATAACCCTAACCCTAATGGCACACTAACCATAATCCCACCCTAAACCTCACCCTAACCCTAACCCTAACCCTAACCCTAACCCTATCCCTAATGACCCTAACACTAACCCTAACACTAACCCTACCCCCCTAACCCTATCCCTATCCCTACCCCTAATACAAACACTAACCCTAAATATAACTCTTAACCCTAACACTAACACTAACCCTAAACCTAACACCTAACCCTAACCCCTAACCCTAACCCATAAACATAACACATAACCATAGCTCTAACCCTTATCCTAATGGTGGACCCACCTAAATCTAAGCATAAATCTAGCCCTAAGCCTAACCATAACCCTTACCCTAACACAAATGACCCTATGCCTTACTCAAACACTAACCCTAACCCTAACCCTAATCCTTACCGTAACCCTAACCCTAACATATAACTCTAACCATAACCCTAACCTTAAATCTAAACTTAACCCTAACCTTAACCCTAATCCTAACCCCCTAATCCTAACCCTATCCCTAACTCTAATCCAATCCATAACCCTAAACATAACTCTTAACCCTAACCCTAAAACTAACCCTAATCCTAACCCTTATTCTACAACTAAAGTCTAATCCAAAACCTAAACCTAACCCTACTATCTAACACGAAAAATAAGCCTAACCTTAAATTTAATCCTAATCCCAAACCTTGCAATAAACACTAACCCCAACACTAACTCTAACCCTAATCCAAACACAATAACAAAACCAAAACTCCTAAACCTAACACCTAACCCTAACCCATAAACATAATATTTAACTGTAACTCTAAACATTATCCTGAGTGTGCACAACATAACCCTAAAGATAAATCTAACCCTAAACCTAACCCTAACCCTAACACTAACCCTAACTTTAACCCTAAAGCTAACCTTAACACTAACACTAACCCTAACCCCAAATCTTAACCCTAACCCTAACCATAACCCTAACATTAACCCTAATCCTAAACAAACCCTACACTAAACTAACCCTAACACTAACACCTAAATCTAGCCATTAACCCTAACCCTAACCCTAACTCTAACCTTAACAAAACTAACCCTATCAATAACCCCTAACCCTAACACTAGCCATAACCCTAACCCTAACCCTAAACCTAACCCTAACAAAAACCCTAACCCATATGACCCTAAACTTAATGGCCTAACCCTAAACCTAATGGCACACTAACCCTATCGCAACCCTAACCATAACACTAACCCTAACTCTAACCATAACACTAACCCTTACTCCCTAACCCTAACCATATCCCTAACACTAATCCAAACCCTAACCCTAAATATAATTCTTAACCCTAACCCTAATACTAACACTAATCCTAATCCTTATTCTACAATTAAATTCTAATCCTAAACTTAAACCTAACCTTAATCTCTAATACAAAAAATAAGCCAAACCTGAAACTTGAACCTAGCCCTAAACCTTACCCTAAAAACGAGCCCCAACACTAACAATAACCCTAATCCAAATACTAAAACAAAACCCTAACTCCTAACCATAACCCCTAACCCAATAAACATAATACTGTAATTCTAACCCTTATCCTAACGGTGGTCCCACCCTAAGCCTAAACATAAATCTAAATCTAACCCTAAACCTAACACTAAACCTAAGTTTAACCCTAAACCTAACCCTAACATTAACACTAACCCTAAACCCAAACCCTAACCCTAACCCTAACCCTAACCTAACCATAACCCTGAGACTAAATCTAACCCTAAATCAACCCTAATCCAAACCCAAACCCTAACACCTAACTATAAACTTTAAACCTAACCCTAACCCTGACACAACCCTAACCGTAACCCTAACCCTAAACCTAACGACCCTAATCCTAAACCTAACCGTAACCATATCCCCAACCCTAAACCTAACCGTAACCATATCCCTAACCCAACCCCAACCCAAACCCTAACACTAACACCTAACCCTAACACTAACCCTAACCCTTATACTAACAATGACCCTAACACTAACACCTAACTCTAACCTCTAACCCTAATCATAACCCAAATTTAACCCTAATCCTAACCGTAACACTTACCCTTAACCCTAAACCCAACCCTAACACTAACCTTACCCTTAACCCTAACCCTGATGACCTTAACTATAACACTTACTCTAACCCTAAACCTAACCCTAAAACCGAACCCTAAAATTAACACTAACCCTAACCATAAACCTTAACCCTAACCGTAACTCTGAACCTAACCATAAACCGAACCCTAACACTAAATATAAAACTAACACTAAGCCAACCCTAACCCTAACCCTAACCCTAACCCCTAACCCTAACCCTAATATTAACCCTAACACTAAACCCTTACCCTAACTTTAACCCTAACCCTAACACCTAACATTAACACTAACCCTAGCTGTAACACTTACCCTAACTGTAACCCTAAACCTAACTCTATAATCCTAACCATAACACTTATCCTAACCTCAACACTAACACTAACCCAAACCCCCTAACCTTAACCATATAACTAACCCTAATCCAAAACCTAACCCTAAATATTATTCTTAACCCTAACCCTAACGGAAACCCTAATCCTAACCCTTATTATACAACTAAAGTCTAATCCTAAACCTAAACCTAACATTAATTTCTAACCAAAAAACTAAGCCTGACCTGAAACTTAATCCAAGCCCTAAACCTTGCCCTAAACACTATGCACAATATTAACACTAACCCTAATCCAAACACTAACACAAAACCCTAAACATTAAACCTAACCCATTACATAACACTTACTATAATTCAAACCCTTATCCTAATGGTGGGACCACCCTAATCCTAAACATAAATCTAACCCTAATACTAAACCTAACCCTAACAGTAACCCTAACTTTAACTATAAACCTAACCGTAACCCTAAGACTAACACTAACACCTAAACCTTACGTTAACCCTCACCCTAAACCAAACCTAACCCTAACCCTAACCCTAACCCCTAACCCTAACATTAACCCTAAACCTAAACGTAAACCTAACCCTAATATTAAACCTAACAATAACCCTAATCCTAAAACTAACTCCCTATTCTAACCCTAACCCTATCCCTAACAACTAATAAAAATAACACTAACCCTAACTCTAACACCTAAACCAAAACCTAACTCTAACCTTAACCCTAACCCTAACCGCTAATCCTAAATTTAACCCTAAACCAAACCCTAACCACTACCCTAAACATAAACAATAACCCCAAGCCTAACCGTAACCCTAAACTCTAACCCTAACCCTAACCCTAACCCTAACCCTAACCCTAAATCTAAACCATATCCCTAACCCTAACCATAAACCATAAGCCTAGGCCTAACCCTAACCATAACACTAACTCTAAACCTAAACCTAACCCTAACCCTAACTATAACCCTAACACTAACCTTAACCTTAACCCTAACCCTAACCCCTAACATTAACCCTACATTAACACAAACACTAACATTAACCCTAACCCTAACCCTAACCCTAATAGTAAACCCTAAACCTAACCCTAAACCAAACCCTAAACCTAACTCTAACCCTAACCCTAATGACACTAACCTTAACCTTAACCCTAACCCTAACCCCTAAACCTAACATTAAATCTTACCCTGACCCTAACCCCCAACATTAACCCTAACACTAACACTAAACCTTACCCTAAACCTACACCTAGCCAAAACCCCTAACCCTAAACATAATCCTAAACGTAACCCTACCCCTAACCCTAAAACAACCCTAACCCTAAACCTAACCATAACCCTAACCCCTAACCACAACCCTAACCCTAACCTGAACCCTAAACCTAAACCTAACCCTAACCATAAACCTAACCCTAACCCTAATGATTCTAACTCTAACCCTAACCCTAACGCCCTAACCCTAACCCCAACGCCCTAACCCTAACCCCAATACTAACCCTAATCCTAACCCTTATTCTACAACTAATGTCTAATCCTACATTTTACCTTAATCTCTAACTCAAAAACTAACCCTACCCTGAAAATTAATCCTTACACTAAACCTTGCCCTAAACACTAAACCCAACACTAACACTAATCCTAATCCAAATACTAACACACAACCCTAACTGCTAACCTTAACCCCTAACCCTAACCCATAAACATAACACTTAATCATAACTCTAACCATTATCCTAATGGTGGGCCCACCCTAAACTAAAACATAAATCTGACCCGAACCCTAACCATAAATCTAACCCTAACACTAACCCAAATGACACTAATTCAAATGGCCTAACCTTAACACTAAACCTCACCCTAATGGCACACTAACCCTAATCCCAACCATAACACCTACCCTAAACCCCTAACCCTAACTCTAACCCTAAACCTAAACATAACCCTAACACAACCCTAACCCTAAATCTAACCCGAACCCTAACACTTAGACTAAACCTAATCCTAACTCAAACCTAACCCTAACCCTAACACCTAAACCTAACTCTAACACAACCCTAACCCTAAATCTAACCCGAACCCTAACACTTAGACTAAACCTAACCCTAACTCAAACCTAATCCTAACCCTAACACCTAAACCTAACCCTAACACTAACTCAAAATCTAACCCTAACCCTAAAATTAAACCTAAACCCTAACCCCTAACCCTAAACTTAATCCTAATGCTAACACTAAACATAACTCCTAACCCTAACCCTAACTCAAACCCTAACTCTAACCCTAACCCTAACCCTAACCCTAACAATAACCCTAACCCCAAACCTTAATCCTATCCCTAACCCTATTCCAAACCCTAACTCTAAACATAACTCTTAACCATAACCCTAACACTAACCCTAATCCTAAAACTTATTCTACAATTAAAGTCCTATCCTAAATCTAAACCTAACCTTAATCTGTAACCAAAAACTAAGCCTAACATGAAACTTAATCCTAAATCTAAACCTTGCCCTAATCACTAAACACTACACTACACTAACCTTAATCCAAACACTAACATAAAACCCTAACCCTTAACCCAAACCCCTAACCATAACCCATACACATAACAATTAAACATAACTCTAACTCTTACCCTAATGGTGGGCCCACCCTAAACCTAAACATATATCTAACCATAACCCTAACCATAAACTTAAATCTAATCCTAACCCAAAAGGCGTTAACCTTAATGGCGTAACCCTAACCCTAACGCTAATGGCACATAACGCTAACCCAAACCTAAACATAACCCTAAGCCAACCCTGAACACTAACCCTAACACTAACTGTAAAACCCTAACTCTAACACTAATCCAACCCTAAACCTAAACCTAAGCCTAAGTCTAAACTTAACCGTAACCCTAACACTAACTCTACCCATAAGCCTAACCCTAACCCCTAACCCTAACCATAACACTAAACCTAACCCTAGCTTTAACCCTAACACTAACCCTCTAACCCTAATCCGAAACCTAACCCTATCCATAACCCTTAATCCTAACCCTAACACTAACCCTAAATATAACCCTTATTCTACAACTAAAATCTAATCCTAAACCTAAAGATAACCTTAATCTCTAACCCAAAAACTAAGGTTAACCTGAAACTTAATCCTAACTATAAACCTTGCCCTAAACACTAAACCCAACACTAACACAAACCCTTATCCAAACACTAACACAAAACCCTAACCCCTAACCCTAACCCCCAAAACCTAACCCATAAACATTGCACTTAAGCATAACTCTAAACCTTATCCTCATAGTGGGCCCACCCTAAACCTAAACATAAATCTAACCCTAACTATAACACTAACACAAACCGTAACACTAACACAACCCTAACACTAACTCTAATGCTAACAATGACCCTAACACTAACTCCTAACTCTAACCTCTAACCCTAATCATAACCCAAACTTAACCCTAATCCTAACTGTAACCCTTACCTTTAACCCTAAACCCAACCCTAACACTAACCTTACCCTTAACCCTAACCCTGATGACCTTAACTATAACACTTACTCTAACCCTAAACCTAACTCTAAAACCGAACCCTAAAATTAACACTAACCCTAACCATAAACCTTAACCCTAACCCTAACCGTAACTCTGAACCTAACACTAACCCAAATCTAACCCTAAACTGAACCCTAATACTAAATATAAAACTAACAATAACCCAGCCCTAACCCTAACCCCTAACCCTAATCCTAATCCTAACCCTAGCACTAAACCCTTACCCTAACTTTAACCCTAACCCTAACCCTAACAGCTAACATTAACACTAATCCTAGCTGTAACACTTACCCTAACTGTAACCCTAAACCTAACTCCTAATCCTAACCATAACCCTTATCCTAACCTTAACCCTAACACTAACCCAAACCCCCTAACCTTAACCATATAACTAACCCTAATCCAAAACCTAACCCTAAATATTATTCTTAACCATAACCCTAACAGAAACCCTAATCCTAACCCTTATTTTACAACTAAAGTCTAATCCTAAACCTAACCTTAATTTCTAACCAAAAAACTAAGCCTGACCTGAAATTTAATCCAAGCTCTAAACCTTGCCCTAAACACTATACACAATACTAACACTAACCCTAATACAAACACTAACACAAACCCTAAACATTAACCCTAACCCATTCCATAACTATAATTCAAACCCTTATCCTAATGGTGGGACCACCCTAATCCTAAACATAAATCTAACCCTAATACTAAACCTAACCCTAACAGTAACCCTAACTTTAACTATAAACCTAACTATAACCCTAACATTAACACTACCACTAACACCTAAACCTTACCTTAATCCTTACCCTAAACCAAACCTAACCCTAACCCTAATCCTAACATTAACCCTATACCTAAACGTAAACCTAAAACTAACTTTAAACCTATCACTAACACTAACCCTAACACTAACACCTTATTCTAACCCTAACCCTAACCCTAACACTAACAATAAACATAACACTAACCCTAACCCTAACCCTAACACCTATCCCAAAACCTAACTATAACCTTAACCTTAACCCTAACCCCTAATCTTAAATTTAACGCTAAACCAAAACCTAACCCTAATCCTAACACCTAACCCTAAAAGTAATATTAAACCTAATGACCCTAATCCTAACCCTAACACTAACCCTAATGACACACTAAACCTAACCCTAAAACTAACCCTTATTTTAATTTTGGACCGACTTTACCCCTAAACAGGACACTAACCCTAACCCTTTAAACATAACCCTATACCTTACACTAACCCAAACACTAACACTGACCCTAACCCTAACCAAACTGTAACAATAACACTGAACCTAACCCGAATCCTAACTCTAGCCCTAACCCTAACCATAAATCTAGCACTAACCCTAAACACATAAGCTTAATTCTAACCCTTACCCTAACCCTAACCTTAACCCCTAAGCCTAACTCTAACCCTAACACTAACCCTAACCCCTAACATTAACCCTAAACCTAACCCTAACCCTAACCGTAACCCAACCCTATCCTAACCATAATCCTAACATTAACACTAACCCTAATCCCTAACCTTAACCTTAACCCTAAACCAAACCTTAAACCTAACACTAATCCTGAACCTAAACCTAACCCAAACACTAAACCTAACCCTAACCCCAAACTTAACCCTAAGCCTATCCCCTAATCTTATCCCTAACCCTAACCCAAATCTAACCCTAACACTGACCCTAACCCTGACCCTAAACCTAAACCTAATTCTAACCCTAAATCTATCCCAACCTTAACCATAACCTTAAACCTAATCCTAAAGCTAACTCTAACAATAACGCTAACCATAACGCTAAGAATAACCCTTACCCTAACCATAACAACTAAACATTACCCTTAACCCTAACACTAACCCTAACCGTAAACCTAAGCCTAAACCTAACCCTTATCCTAATCCTAAACCTAACCCTAACACTAATATTGACACTAACACTAACCCTAACACTAAACCTAACCCTAACCCAACCCTAACCTTAATCCTAACCCTAACACTAACCCTAGCCCTAACCCTAACCCTAACCCTAACCCTAACCCTAACCCTAACCCTAACCCTAACCTAATCCTATCCCTAACCCTAACCCTAAGTCTAACACTAACCCTAACACTTACCCTTAAACCTAACTCTAACCCTAACCCTAACTCTAACCATAACCCTAATAACCCTAACCCTAACCCTAATACTAACCTTAACCCGCTAATCCTAACCCTATCTCTAACCCTAACCCTACATATAACCCCTATCCCTAACCTTAACCAAAACCCTAACCCTAACACTAACCCTAACCTTTAACCCTAACCCTAACCCTACCACTAACGCCTAACTCTAACCTTAATCCAAACCCTAACCTTAACCACTAACCTTAACCCCTAAACTTAAACCTAACCCTAATCCTAACCCTAACACTAACCCTAACCTCCTAACCCTAACCATATCCCTAACCCTAATCAAAACCCTAACCCTAAAAATCACTCTTAATCCTATCCCTAACATTAACCTTAATCCTAACCCTTATTCTACAACTAAAGTCTAATTCAAAACCTCATCCCAACCATAACCTCTAACCCAAAAACTATGCCTAACCTGAAACTTAATCCTAACCCTAAACCTTACCCTAAACACTAACCCCAAGACTAACACTATTCCTAATCAAAACACTAAAATAACACCCTAACCCTTAACACTAACCCCTAACCCTAATCCATAAATATAACACTTAACCATAACTCTAACCATGATTCAAATGGGGGGCCCACCCTAAACATAAAAGTAAATCTAACCCTAAAACTAACCATTACCTTAACGCTAACCCTAACCCAAATGACCCTAAGCCTAATGGCCTAACACTAACCCTAACCCTAAATATAATGGCACACTAACACTAAACTGAACCCTAACTCTAGCCCGAACCCTAACACTAACCCTAACTTCTAACCCTATCCTTAACCCTAAATTCTAACCCTAACCCTAACACTAACCCTAAAGCATAACACAACCCTAACCCGAACACTAACCCTAAACCTAACACTAACCCTTAACCCTAAACCTCACCCTAACCGTAACCCAACCCTAACCCTAACCCTAACCCATAACTCTAAACAGTAACCCTAATCCCAACACAACCCTAACCCTATAATGAACCGTAACACTTAACCTTAACCCAAAAACCAACCCTAACCCTAACCCTGCCCCTAACCCTAACCCTAACCCTAACCCTGCCCCTAACCCTAAACCTATCCCTAACCCTAACCCTAACCCTAAACCTAACACTAACCAAAACATAACCCTAAACCTAACCCATAACCCTAACCATAACCCTACCCGAACCTTAACCCTAACACTAGCCCAAACCCACTAACCTTAACCATATCCTGAACCTTAATCCAAACCTTAAACCTAAACATATCTCTTAACCCTAACCTTAACACTAACCCTAATCCTAGCCTTTATTCTACAACTAAAGTCTCATCCTACAACTAAACATAACCTTAATCTCTAACCCATAAAACTAAACCTAACCTAAAACTTAATCCTAGCCCTAAACCTTGCCCTAAACACTAACCCCAACTCTAACACTAACCCTATTCACAACACTAACACGAAACAGTAACTCATAACCCTAAACCCTAACCCTAACCAATAACATAATACTTAACTATAATTCTAAGCCTTATCATAATGGTGGGCCCACCCTAATCCTAAACATAAATCTAACCCTAACCCAAACCTAAACCCTAACCATACCCTTAACTTTAACCCTAAACTTAACTCTAACCCTAACCATAACCCTAACACTAAACCTAACATTAACCCTAACCCTATACACGAAACCAAAACCTAACCCTAACCATAACACTAACATCTAACTGAAACCCTTAACCCTAACCCTAACCCTGACCCAAACCTAAATGTAACATTAACCGTAACCCTAACCCTGACCCAAACCTAGATGTAACATTAACCGTAACCCTAACCCTAACCCTAACGACCCTAAACCTAAACCTAAACCTAATCCTAACGCTATCCCTAACCCAACCCTAACCCTAACCCTAACACCTAATCGTAAAACTAACCAAAACCTAACACTAAGCGTAACCCTAACCAAAACCCCAACCATAACACCTAACTCTAAATCCTAACCCTAATCCTAACCCAACCCTAACAATAATAATAACCGTAACCCTTAACCTTGACCTTAAACCCAAACCTAACCCTAACCTAACCCTAACAATAACCCTAACCCTAATGACCCTAACCATAACACTTACCCTAACATTAACCCTAATCCCTAACACTAAAATTAACACTAACCCTAACCCTAACCATAACCCATAACCCTAACACTTACTCCAACCTTAACCCTAACCCTAACCCAAATGACCCTAAGCCTAATCGCCTAAACTTAACTGTAACCCTAACCCTAATGGCACACTAACCCTAACATAAAACTAACCATAACACTAACCCTAATTCTAATTCTAACATTAATCCTAAACCCTTAACCCTAACCCTATTCCTTACCCTAATCCAAACCCTAAATCTAAACCTAACCCTAAACCTAACCATAACCCAACCCTAACCTTAACCCCAACCCGAACCCTAACACTAAACCTAAACCTAAACGTTAACCTAAGCGAATCCTAACCATAACCCTGACATTAACCCTAACCCCTAACCCTACCCCTAACCCTAAAACCTAAACTTAACCCTAAGCCTAACTCTAACCCTAACACTAATCTTAACAATAACCCTAACTCCTAAAAGTAACACTAACCCTAACCCTAACCCTTTACCTAACCCTAACCCTAACCCCATCCCAAACCATAAACCTAACCCTAACCCTAACACTAATCCTATTCCTAACCCAACCCTAATCCAAAATCTAACCCTAACACTAACCCTAACCATAACCATAACCCTTAAACATAACTCTAAAGCTTAACTTTAATCCTAACCCAACCCTAAACATAATACTAACCGTAACCCTTACCCTTAAAGTTAAACCCAACCCTAAACCTAACCCTGCCCCTAATAATAACCCTAATCCTAACCCTAAAACTAACCCTACCCCTAACATTAACAATAAACCTTACCCTAGCCCTAACCCTTACCCTAAACCTAAACATAAACCAACCATAACCCTAAACCTAACCCATAACCCTAACCTTAACCATAAAAATAACCCAAACCCCCTAACCCTAACGATATCCATAAACCTAATCCAAACCCTAACATTAAACATAACTCTTAACCCTAACCCTAACAGAAACCCTAATCCTAACCCTTATACTACAACTAAAGTCTAATCCTAAACCTAAACCTACCCTTAATCTCTAATCAAAAAACCAAGCCTAACCTGAAACTTAATCCTACTCCTAAACCTTGGCTAAACACTAACCCCAACACTAACACTAACCCTAATCCAAACACTAACACAAAACCCTAACTCATAACCCTAACCTCAAAGATTAAGCCATAAACATAATACTTAACTATAATTCTAACCCTTATCCTAATGGTGGGCCCACCCTAATCCTAAGCATAAATCTAACCCTAACCCTAACACTAACCTTAACTTTAACCCTAAACATAACCCTAACCCTAACCCTTACCCTAACCCTAAACCTGACCCAACCCTAACTGTAATATTAACCGTAACCCTAACCCTAACGACCCTAACACTAACACTAACCCTATCCCTAAACCAACCCTAACTCAAACCCTAATCCTAACACCTTATCCTAACACTAACCAAACCCTAAGACTAAGCCTAACCCTAACCCCAACCACAACCCTAACCCTAACACCTAACTCTAAACCCTAACCCTAATCCTAACCCAACCCTAACACTAATACTAACCGTAAACCTTACCCTTAACCTTAAACCCAAACCTAACCCTAACCCTGCTTTTAACCCTAACCCTAACGACACTAAACATAACCCTTACGCTAACCCTAACACTAACCCTAACTCTAACCCTAACATTAACCCTAACCACCTAACCCTAACCCTATTCCTTACTCTAATCCAAACCCTAACCCCAAACCCTAACCATAACCCTAACCCTATCTCTAAACCTAACCATAACACAACCCTAACCTTAACCCGAATTGAACCAAAACACTAAACCTATAATTAACCCTAACCCTAATTCAACCCTAAACCTAACCCTAACACTTAACACTAAGACTAACACTACCCCAACCCCTAACCCTAACCCTAACACTAGTCTAAACCCTAACGCTAACACCTAAACGTAAACCTAACCCTAATCCTTAACCTGAAATAACCCTAAACCCATCCCTAACCATAACCCCAAACCTAACCCTAATCCTAACCCTATCCCTAATCCAACCCTAAAGCAAAGCCTAACCGTAACACCTAACCCTAACACTAACCAAGCCCTAACACTAACCCGAGCAATAACCCTAAAGCTAACCCAAACCCTAACTCCTAACTCTAAACCCTAAACCTAAACCTAACCTAACCCTAACCCTAATACTAAAAGTAACCCTTACCCTTAACCCTAAACCCAACCCTAAACCTAAACCTGCCCCTAATACTAACCCTAACTCCTAACCCCAAAATTAACACTAACCCTAAACCTAACGGTAACCCCTAAACTTAACCCTAACTCTAACCCTAAATCTAACCCTAACCCTAACACTAACACTAATCTTAATGCTAACCCAATCCCCTAAACGTAACCCTAACCCTAATCCTTAAACTAAATCTAACCCTAAACCCATCCCTAACCCTAACCCTAACCCTAACCCTAAACCTAACCCTAACACTAACCCTAAACTCCTAACCCTTATTCTATAACAAAAGTCTAATCCTAAACCTAAACCTAACCTTAATCTTAACCCAAAATTTAAGTCTAATCTGAAACTTAATCCTTACCCTAAGCCTTACCCTAAACACTAACCCCAACACTAAAACTAACCCTAATTAAAACATTAACACAAAACCCTAACCCCAAAACCTAACCCCTAACCCTAAAACATAATCATAAAACTTAACCATTACTTACCTAATAGTGGGCACTTACCTTAATCGTGGGCCCACCCTAAACCTAAACATAAATCTTAACCCTAACCCTAACTCTAACCCTAATCCTAACAATTACTCTACAACTAAATTCTTATACTAAACCTAAACATTACCTTAATATATAACCCAAAAACTATGCGTAACCAGAAACTTAATCCTAACGCTAAACCTTGCTTTAAACACTAACCCCAACTCTAAAACGAACCCTAATAAAAACACTAACACAAAACCCTAACCGCTAATCCTAACCCCTAACCCATAATCATAAACCTTAACCATAACTCTAACCCTTATCCTAATCGTGAGCCCACCCTAAATCTAAACATAAATCTAACACTAACCCTAACCCTAACCCCTAACCCTAACCCTAAATCTAACCCTAACCCTAACCCTAACCCTAACCCCTAACCCTAAACTTAACCCTAACCACAATCCTAACGCTAAAAAAATAACCCTAACATTAACAGTAACCTAACCCTAACCCTAACCCTAACTCGAACACTAACGAAACCCTAACCCCTACCCCTAAAGTTAACACTAAACCTAACCGCTAAACCTAACCCTAACTCTAACCAAACCCTAACACTAACCCTAACTCTAACCCTAACCCAAACATAAACCAAACCCTAACCCTAAGCCTAACCCTAACCTTAACACTAACCCTACCCCTAAATCTAAACCCTAACCCCAACCCTAACCCTTAACCTAACGCTAAACCTAAACCTATCCTTAACCCAAACCTAACCCAAATCCTAACTCTAACACTAACCCTAACCCTAACACTTATTCTACAACTAAATTCTAATCCTAAACCTAAACCTAACCTTAATTTATAACCCAAAAAATAAGCCCAACCAGAAACTTAATCCTAACCCTAACCCTTGCTTTAAACACTAACCCCGACACTAAAACTAACCCTAATTAAAACCTTAACACAAAACCCTAACCCCTAACCCTAACACCTAACCCTAAGCCATAATCATAAACCTTAACCATAACTCTAACCCTTATCCTAATCGTGGGCCCACCCTAAATGTAAACATAAATCTAACCCTAACGCTAACCCTAACACTAACACGTAAAAATAAACTTAACACTAACCCTAACCCTAACCCCTAACCTTAACCCTAAATCTAAACCTAACACTAACCCTAACCCCTAACCCTAAACTTAACCCTAACCCTAACCCTCACCCCTAACAATAACCCTAACCATAACCCTAACCCTAATCCTAACCCTAACCCTAACCCAATAAACACTAAACCTAATCCTAACACTAACTCGAACACGAAACCTAACCCTAACCCCTACCACTAAACTTAACCATAAACCTAACCGTAACCCCTAACCATAACCCTAACCCTAACCAAAATGACCCTAAGACTAATGAACTAACCCTAACGCTAACCCAACCCTAATGGCACAATAACTTTAAACCAACACTAACCCTAACCCTAAACCTAACCCTAACCCTAACTACCTATCCCTAACCATATCCCTAGCCCTAATCCAAACCCTAAATCTAACCCTAAACATAACCCTAACCCTAAACCTAACCCTAAGCATACCCTAACCCTAACCCTATACCTAACCCGAACCGTAACACTAACCCTAACCCTAATCCTAACCCTAACCCTAATCCTAACCATATCCCTAACCCTAACACCTAAACCTAACCCTAATATTAACCCTAAACCTAACCCTAACCCTTACCCTAAACCTAATTCTAACGCCACCCTAACTCTAACCCAAACCCTAACCTCTAACAATAACCATAACCCTAACCCTAAACTTAACCCTAACACTAACACAAACCCCCTAATCCTAACAATATCCCTAACCCTAATCTAAACCCTAACCCTAAACATAACTCTTAAACGTTACCGTAACACTAACCTAATCCTAACCCTTATTCTACAACTAAATTTTAATCCTAAACTTAAATCTAACCTTAATCTCTAACACAAAAAATAATCCTAACCTGAAAATTAACTCCACTAACACAAAACCCTAATTCCTAACACTAACAACTAACCCTAACGCATAAACATAATACTTAACAATAATTCCAACCCTTATCCTAATGGTGGGCACACCCTAAGCTTAACCATAAATCTAACCCTAAACCTAACCGTAACACTAACCCTAACTATAACCCTACACCTCCCCCTAACCCTAATCCTAACCCATAAACATAACAATTAACCATAACTCTAACCCTTATCGTAATGGTGGGTCCACCCTAAGCCTAAACATAAATCAAAATCTAACCCTAAGCATAAACCTAACCCTTTCCCTAACCCTAACCCAAATAACCATAAGACTAATGGCATAACCCTAACTCTAAACCTAACACTAATGGCACACTAAACCTAACCAAATCCTAACCCTAACCCTAACCCTAACACTAACACTAACCCCCTAAATTTAAACCTATCCCTAACCCTAATCAAAACCATAAAACTAACCCTAACCCCCTAAATTTAAACCTATCCCTAACACTAATCCAAACCCTAAATCTAACCCGAACCCGAACCCTAACACTAAGCCTAAACGTAACCCTAACCCAACCTTAACCCTAATCCTAACCCTAATTGTAACACTAATCCTAAATTTAAATGTAACCATAACCCTGAACATAGTCCTAACCCTAACATTAACCCCTAACCCTAACACCTATACTTAACCCTCACCCTAAAAATTACCCTAACCCTAACCATAATACTAAACCCTAACCCTAACGCTAACACTAACCCTAAATGCCTAGCCCTAACACTATCCCTAACCCTATTCCAAACCCTAAACCTAAACATAACACTTAACCCTAACACTAACCATAATGCTAACACTTATTCTACAATTAAAGTCTAATCCTAAACCTAACCATAATCTCTAACCCAAAAACTAAGCCTGACCTGAAACTTAATCCTAGCCCTAAACCTTGCCCTAAACACTAACCCCAACACTAACACTGACTCTAATCCAAACATTAACACAAAACCCTAACCACTAACCCTAACCCCTAACCCTAACCTTTAAACATAACACTTAACCCTAACTCGAACCCTTATCCTAATGGTGGTCCCAACCTAAACTTAAACATAAATACTACCCTTACCCAAACCCTAACTCTAACCCAGCCCTAACATTAACACTAACACTAACACTAACATTAACACTAACACTAACACTAACACTAACACTAACACTAACACTAACACTAACACCTCAATCTAACCTTATACCGAACCCTAAACCTGACCCTAAACCTAACCCTAAAACCAAACTCTAACCCTAACCCTAACCCTAACCCTAACCCTAAAACTAACCCTAAACTTAACACTAAAGCTAACCCCTAACCCCAATCCTAACCATAACCCTATCCCTAATAAAACTATCCCTAACTCTAACCCTAACACTAACCCTTACCCCCTAACCCTAACACAGTCCCTAACTCTAATACAAACCCTAAACCTAAGCCTAACACTAACTCTAACCCTAACCCTAAAACTAACCCTAACCCAACACTAACCCTAAAACTAACCCTAACCCTATTCTAACCCTAACCCTAACATAACCCTAACCCTAACCCTAACCCTCACGCTACCCCTAACCCCTAAACCTAAACTTAACCCTTTCCCTAACCCTACTCCTAACCCCTAACACTAACCCTAACCCTTACACTAACTCTAACCCCACACCTAACCATAAACCTAAACCTAACCCTAACCTTAATCATAACCCTAAACATAAAAATCACCCTAACCCCCTAACTCTAACACTATCACTAACACTAATACAAACCCTAATCCTAAATATCACTCTTAACCCTAACCCTAACAATAACCCTAATCCTAACACTTATTATACATTTAAGTATAATTCTAAACCTAATTCTAACCTTATTCTCTAAACCCAAAAGAAAGCCTAACCTGAAACGTAATCCTAACCGTAAACCATGCCCTAAAAACTAACCCCAACACTAACACTAACCCTAATCCAAACAATAACTCAAAACCCTAACCCCTAACCGCTAACCCTAACCCATAAACATAACACTTAACAATAACTCTAACCTTTATACTAATCGTGGGCCCACCCTAAACCTAAACATAAATCTAATCCTAAACCTAACCCTATCAATAATCCTAAGCATAACAATAACCCTAACCCTAAAACTAACACCTAACCCTAAACTTAACCCTAACCCTAACCCTAACCCTAACCCAAATCCTAGCCGTAAACCCTAACCCTAACCCTAACCTTAACCCTAAACCTAACCCCTAACCCTAACCGTAACCCTTACACTTACCCTAACCCTAATGACGCTAAGTCTAACCCTAACACTAAACCTAAATCTAACCTTTGTTCTACAACTAAAATCTAATCGTAAATACAAACCTAACCTTAATCTCTAACCCAAAAACTAAGCCTAACCTGAAAATTAATCCTAACACTAAACCTTGCCTTAAACACTAATCGCATCACTAAAACTAAACCCTAATCCAAAAACTAACACAAAACCCTAACCCCTAATCATAATCCCTAACCCTAACTCATAAACATAACACTTAACCATAACTCTAACCTTTATCCTAATGGTTGGCCAACATAAAATTAGATATAAATCTAACCTTAACACTAACCCTAATCCTAACCCTTATTCTACAACTAAAGTATAATCCTAAACATAAACCTAACCTTAATATCTAACACAAAAAATAAGCCTAACCTGAAACCTAATCCTAGCCCTAATTCTTGCCCTAAACACTAACCCCAACACTAACTCTAACCCTAATCCAAACACTAACCCTAACACTAAACTTAACCCTAAAATTAACACTAACCTATAAACACAAATCTTAATTATAATTATATCACTTAACTTAATGGTTGGCCCACCCTGAGCCTAAACATAAATCTAACTCTAACCCTAACCCTAACCCAACACTAAACCTAAATTTAACCCTGAACCTAACCCTAACCCTAACACTAAACCTAACCCCAACCCTTACCCTAACACTAAACCTAACCCTAACGCTAATCATAACCTTAAGCCTAACATTAACCCTAACCCTCTAACCCTAAACCTATCCCTTACCCTCATCCAAACCCTAACCCTAAACATCACTCTTAACCCTAACCCTAAAAATAACCCTAATCCTAACCTTTATTCTACAATTAAGTCTATTTCTAAACCTAATCGTAACCTTAATTTCTAACCCTAAGCTTAATCTGAAACTTAATTCTAACCCTAAACCTTGCCCTAAACACTAACAGTAACACTAATCAAAACACTAACACAAAACCCTAACCCCTAACCCTAACCATAAACATAACACTTAAGCATAACTATAACTCTTATACTAGTCGTGGGACCACCTTATACCTAAATCTAACCCTAACCCTAACCCCTAACCCTAAACCTAACCCTAATCCTATCCCTAATCCTAACCCTAAACCTAACCCTGATCCTAACCCTAACCCTAACCCTAACCCTAACCCTAACCCTAACCCTAACCCTATATCAACCCTAACCCTAACCCTAACACTAACCTTAACCCTAAACATAACCTTAACCGTAACCCTAACTATAACAATAACCCTAACCGTAACCTTAAGACCTAATTCTAACCCCTAACATTAACACTAAATTACCCCTAAACATAACCTTAACCCTAATTTAACCCTAAACCTAACTTTAACCCTACCCTAATAACTAAACATAACCCTAACCCTAATGACTCTAACCCTAACATTAACCTTAACCCTAACACTAACCCTATCCCTAAACGTAATCCAAACCCTAACCCTAAACATCACTCTTAACCATAACCCTAACACTAACCCTAATCCTAACCCTTATTCTACAACTAAAGTTTAATCCTAAAGCTAATCCTAACCTTAATCTCTAACCCCAAAACTAAGCCTAAACTGAAAATTAATCCTAACACTAAACCTTGCCGTAAAAACTAATCATATCACTAACGCTAACCGTAATCCAAACACTAACACAAAACCCTAACACCTAACCCTAACCCTAACCCTAACACCTAACCCTAACCCATAAACAAAAAACTTAACCATAACTCTAACCCTTATCCTAATGGTGAGCCCACCCAAAAGCTAAACATATATATCTAACACTAAACCTAACCATAACCCTAAACCTAACCCTAACCCAATGACCCTAAGCCTAATGGCCTAACCCTAACGCTAATGGCACACTAACCCTAAACATAAAACTAACCCTTATTTTAATTTAGGACTGCCACTAATGCTAAACCTGACCCTAACCCTAACCCCCTAACCCTAAACCTAACCCTAACCCAACTCTAACCATAACCGTAACACGAATCCTAATTCTAGCCCTAACCCTAACACTAACCCCTAACCCTAACTATAACCCAAACCCTAACCTTAAACCTAACACTAACCCAAACCCCCTAACCCTAACCTGAACCATATCCCTAACCCTAATCCAAACCCTAACCCTAAACATAACTCTTAACCCTAACACTAACACTAATACTAACCATTATTCTACAACTAAAGACTAATCCTAAAACTAAATATAACCCTAACACTAACACTAATACTAACCATTATTCTACAACTAAAGACTAATCCTAAAACTAAATATAACCTTAATTTCTCACCCAAAAACTAAGCCTAACCTGAAACTAAATCCTAGCCCTAAACCTTGCCCTAAACACTAAACCCAACAATAACACTAACCCTAATCAAAACACTAACATACAACCCTAACCATTAACCCTAACCCATAAACATAACACTTACTATAATTCAAACCCTTATCCTAATTGTGGGCCCACCCTAATCTTAAACATATATCTAACCCTAAACCTAACCCTAACACCAACCCTAAATTTAACTCTAAACCTAACTCTAACACTAACACTAACACAAAATCTAACCCCTAACCCTAACACCAAACTCTAACCCTTATACCTTACCCTAACCCTAACCCTAACTAAACCCTCACACTAACCGTATCCCTAACCCTAACACTAACCGTAACCCCTAACTCCAAACCTAACCCTAACACTAACTCTAAACCTAACCCTAACCCTCACCCTGACGACACTAAACGTAACATTAACCATATCCCTAACCCAACCCAAGCCCTAACATTAACCCTAACTAACCTAACCCTATCCCTAACGCGAACCATATCCCCAACACAAACATAACCCTAACACAAACCCTAACACCTAAACCTAACACTAACCCTAACCCTAACACCTAACTCTAAACCCTAACCCTAAGCCTAACACAACCCTAACCCTATCCCTAACCCAACCAAACCAAACCCTTAACCCTAAGACCTAACCCTAACACTAACCCAACCCTAACACTAACCCTAAACCTAACCATAACCCTAATCCTAACTCCTAACTCTAACCCCTAACATTAATCCTAACCCAACCCTAACCCTAATCCAAACCATAAAACTAACCCTTAACCCTAAACGCAACCCTATCCATAACCCTAAACCTAACCCTAACCATAAGGACCCTAACCATAACACTTACCCTAACCCTAACCCTAACCCTAACACCTTACCCTAAAATTTACAGTAACCCTAACCCTAACCATAATCTCTAACCCTAACACTAACCCTAAACCTAACCCTATCTCTAGCCTTAACCCAAACACTGACCCTAACCCAACCCTAACCTTAAACCTAACCCTAATCCTAACCCTAACTCTAACCCTAACCCAAATGACCCTAAGCCTAATCTTAACCCGAACCATAACCCTAATGGTACACTAACGCTGACCCAACCCTATGCATAATACTACGCCTACCTCTAACCCTAACAGTAACACTAAACTCCTAATCCTAACCCTATCCCTAACCCTATCCCTAAATCTAACCCTTACCTAACCCTAACTCGAACCCTAACATTAAAACTAAATCTAACCCTAACCCTAACCCTAACCCTAACCCTAACCCTAACCCTAACCCTAACCCTAACCCTAACAACACCTAAACGTAACCCTTACCTAAGCCTAACCCTAACCCTAACATTAAACCTAAACCTAACCCTAACCCAATACTAACCCTAACCCTAACACCTAACCCCAACATTAACATTAATCCTAAACCTAATCCTAACACTAACCCTAACCCCTAAACCTAACACTAACACTAAGCCTAACACTAACCCTAACCCCCAACCCTAACCATAACCCTAACCCTAACCCTAACCCAAATGACCCTAAGACTACTGGCCTAACCCGAACCCTAATCCTAATTCTAATGGCACACTAACCCTAAACTGAAACTTAACACTAGCCCTAACACTAAACCTAATCCTAACTCTAAAACTAACACTAACCCTTACCCCTAACCCTAAAACTAACCCTAAGTCTAACCCTAACCCTGACCCTAACCCAAATGACCCTAAGCCAAATGGCCTTACCCTAACCCAAAACCTAACCCTTATTTTAATTTTGGACCAATCCTAACCCTAAACCTAACGCGAACAATAACTGTCTAAACCTAACCCTATCCAAAACCCTAATCCAAACACTAAGCCTAACCCTAACCCCTAAACTTAAACCTAACCCTAACACTAACCTTTACCCTAACATTAACCCTATACCCTAACACTAACCATAAACCTAACCTTAACCCTAACCCTAAAAACTACCCTAGCCCCCTAACCCTAACCCTACACCTAACCCTTACTCTAACCCTAACCCTAACCCCTAACCCCAACCCCAACCCTAACCGTAACACTAACCGTACCCCCTAACCCTATCCCTAACCCTAATCTAAACCCTAACACTAAACATAACTCTTAACCCAAACTCTAACACTAAACCTAATCCTAACAATTATTCCACAACTAAAGTCTAACCCTAAACCTAAACATAACCTTAATATCTAACAAAAATACTGAGCCTAACCTGAAACTTAATCCTAAGCCTAAACCTTTCCCTAAACACTAAGACCAACACTAACTTTAAAAAAAACACTAACACAAAACCCTAACCCCTAACTCTAACCCATAAACAAAAAACTTAACCATAACTCTAACACTTATCCTAACGGTGGGCCCATCATAAACGTAAACATAAATTTAACGTTAACCCCAACCCTAACCTAACCCTAACACTAACCCTAAGCCTAACCCTAACCCTAATGACCCTAACACTAATCCTAACCCAGTAACACTAACCCTATCCCTAACTGTAATCCAAACCCTAACCCTAAACATAACCCTTAAACCTAATCCAAACACTAACCCTAAACCTAATCCTTATTCTACAACTAAAGTCTAATCCTAAACCTAAACCTAACCTTAATCTTTAACCCAAAAACTAAGCCTAACATGAAACTTAATCCTAACCCTAAACCTTGCCCTAAACACTAAACCCAACACTAACACTAACTTTAAAACATACACTAACACAAAACCCCAACCCCTAACTCTAACCCATAAACAAAAAACTTAACCATAACTCTAACTCTTATCCTAACGGTGGGCCCACCATAAACGTAAATTTAACGTTAACCCCAACCCTAACCCTAACACTAACCCTAAGCCTAACCCTAACCCTAATGACCCTAACCCTAACACTAACCCTAAGCCTAACCCTAACCCTAATGACCCTAACCCTAACACTAACCCTAACCCCATAACCCTTACCCTATCCCTAACCGTAATCCAAAACCTAACCCTAAATATGTCTTAACCCTAACCCTAACACTAACCCTAATCCTAACCATTATTCTACATCTAAAGTCTAATCTTAAACCTAAACCTAACCTTAATCTCTAACCTAAAAACTAAGCCTAACCTGAAACTTCACCCTAACCATAAACCTTGCCCTAAACACTAAACGCAACACTAACACTAACTTTAAAACATACACTAACACAAACCCCTAACCCTTAACCCTAACCCATAAACATAAAACTTAACCATAACTCTAACCCTTATCCTAATGGTGGGCCGATACTACACCTAAACACAAATCTAACCCTAACCCTAATGATAACCCTAACACTTACCCTAATACCTAACACTAATGCTAATACCTAACCCTAATCCTAACCCTAAACCTTAACCATAACCTTAATCCTAACTATAACAATTAACATTTACCCTAAACTTAACCTTAACCCTAACACTAACCCAAATGACCATAACCCAAATGTCTACCACTAACCCTAAATCCAACCCTAAACCTAATCCAAAACCTAACCGTAACAGCACCCTAAGCCTAACACTAACGCTAACCTTAAACCTAACACCCTAACCCTAACCCCTAACCCTAACCCTAACCATTAAAAATAACCCTTAACCCTAACCCTAACACCTATCCTAATTGTGGACCCACCCTAACGCTAAACCTAAACCCAATCCTAAACCTAACAATAACCCCTAACTCAAACTCTAACCCTAACCCTGACCCTAAACTAAATGACCATAACCCTAATGGCCTAACCCTAACTCTAACCTTTACCCTAACCTTAAACCAAATGGCCATAACCCAAACCCTACTCTAACCCTATACACTAACGCTAACACCTTAACCCTAACCCTAACCCTAAACCTAAACCTAACCCCTAACCCCTAACCCTAACAATAAACCCTAACCCTAAGCCTCTAACCATAACCTTAACCATAACCCCTAAATGTAACCCTAAAGATTAAACCTAACACTAACCCTAACCCTAATGGTGGACCGACCCGAACCCTAACCGTAACCGTAACCCTAAGCCTAACCCTAACCCTAACCCTAACCCTAACCCTAACCCAAACCCTAAGCCTAACTCTAAGACTAACCCTAACCCTAATCCAAACCCTAAGCCTAACCCTAACACTAACCCTAACCCTAACCCTAACACTAACCCTAACCCTAACCCTAAGACTAACCCTAAACCTAATCCTAAGACTAACCCTAACACTAACACCAAACTCTAACCCCTAACCCTAATCCTAACCCTAACCCTAATCTTATCCCTAAACCTAATGACCCTAACCCTAACACTAACCCTAACTTCCTAACCCTAACCCTATCCCTAAACCTATCACTAACCCTAACTTCCTAACCCTAACCCTATCCCTAACCCTAATCCAAAACCTAATCCTAAATATAACTGTTAACCCTAACCTAATACTAACACTAATCCTAACCCTTATTCTACAACTAAAGTCTAATCCTAAACCAAAGCCTAACTTTAATCTCTAACCCATAAAATAAGACCTGAAACTTAATCCTAACCTTAAATCTTGCCCTAAACACTAACCCCAACAGTAACACTAACACTAATCAAAACATTAACACAAAACCCTAACCCCTAACCTTAACGCATAAACATAAGACTTAACCATGACTCTAACCCTTATCCTAATGGTGGGCCCACCCTAAACCTAAACATAAATCAAACCGTAATCCTAACAATAATCCTAACCCTAACCCAAATTACCCTAACCCTAAAGGACTAACCCTAACCCTAATGGCAAAGTAACCCTAACCCTAACCGTAAACCTTATCTTAATGATGGACCAATCCTACCACTAACACTAACATTAACACTAACCCAAATGACTGTAACCATAATGACTTAACCCTAACTCTAACCCTAATAGCTCTCTAACCATAATCCTAACCCTAGCCGTAATGGTAGACCTACCCCAACCCTAAGCCTAACCCTAAACCTAATCCTAAGTCTAACCATAATCCTAACCCTAAGCCTAACGCTAACGCTAATTCTAACCCTAACCCTAAACCTAACCCTAATGTTAATTCTAACCTAAACCTAACCACTAACCCTATCCCCAACCCCTAACCCTAACCCTAAACCCTAATCCTAAACCTAACCCCAACCCTAGCACTAACCCTAACCCTAACACTAAACCTAACCCTAACCCTAATGCTAATTCTAACCTAACCCTAACCACTAACCCTATCCCCAACCCCTAATCCTAACCCTAAACCCTAACACTAACTCCTAACCCTAACTATAACCCCTAACCCTAACCCTTAACCCCTAACCCTAACGACCCTAACCTTAACCCTAACCATACCCCTAACCCTAACCCTAATGACGCTAACCCTAACCCTAATGGCACACTAACCATAACCCCAACCCTAAACCCTATTTTAATAGTGGACCAAAACTAACCCTAACCCTATCCCACACCCTAACGCTAACTGTAACCTTAACCCTAATCCTAACCCAAACCCTAACCCTAACCCTAACAGCACCCTAAGACTAACCCTAACCCCTAACCCTAACCCTTAATTGTAAACATAAACCCTGACAGTAACCCTTATCCTAATGGTGGACCCACCCTAACCCTAACCCTAACCCCTAACCCTAACCCTTAATTGTAAACATAAGCCCTGACAGTAACCCTTATCCTAATGGTGGACCCACCCTAACCCTAACCCTAACCCTAACCTTAACCCTAACACTAACCCTTACCCCCTTACCCTAACCCCTAAACCTAACCCTAACCATAACCCTAAAACTAACCCTAACCTCCTAACCCTACCCTATCCATAACACCTAACCCTAAACCTAGTGGCACTCTAACCCTAACCCTAACCCTAATATTGGACCCACCCTAACCCTAACCCTAACCCTAACCTATAACTCTAAACCTAACCCCTAACCCTAAACCTTATAATAACCCTTAACCCTAACCCTAACCTTTATCCTAATGATGGACTCACCCTAACCCAAATGACCCTAACCCTAATGGCCTAACCCTAACACTAACCCTAACCCTAAACCTAAACCTAAACCTAATGGCACCCTAAGCCTAAGCCTAAGCCTAACCCTAACCCTAACACTAACCCCCTAACCCTAAACCTAACCCCTTATCATAACCGTTAAAGCTTAACCTAACCCTTATCCTAATGGTGGACCCAACCTAACGCTAACCATAACCCTAACACTAACCCTAACCCTAATCATAACCATAACCACCTACCCCTAACCCTAACCCCTAACCCAAACCATAACCCTAACCCCTAACTCTATCGGCACCCTAACCCTAACTTCTAACCCTAATGGTACCATAACTTTAACCCTAACCCTAAGCCTTAACCCTAACCATAACCCCTAACCCTAATGGAACACTAACCCCTAACCCTAAACCTAACCCTAACCCCAACCCTAACCCTTAAACATAACCCTTAACCTTAACCCTAACCCTTATCATAATGGTGGACCCAATCTAACCCTAAACCTTACCCTAACCCCTAACCCTAACCTTAAACCTAACCATAACCATAAACCCTAACCCTAACCTTTACCCTAACCCTAACCCAAATGACTTTAATCCTAATGCCTAACCCTAATGGCACCCTAACCCTAACCCTAACACCCTAACACTAACCCTAACCACTAACCCTAACCTATATTCTATACCTAAAGTCTAATCCTAAACATAAACCTAACCTTAATCTCTAACCCAAAACCTAATTGGGACCCGAAACATAAACCTAACCCTAAACCTAACCAAAACACTAACCCCAACACTTGTACTAACCTTAATCCAAACACTAACACAAAACCCTAACCCCTACCCCTAACCCCTAACCCTAACCCTTTTCCTAATGGTGGACCCACCCTAAACCTAAACCTAAACCTAAACCTATACCTATACCTAACCCTAAATCTAACCCTAACCCTAACCCAAATGACCCTAACCCTAATGGCCTAACCCCTAACCCCTAACCCTAACCCTGACCCCTAACCCTAATGACCCTAACCCTAACCCCTAACCCCTAACCCTAATGACCCTAACCCTAACCCCTAACCCTTAAGCATAACCCTTACCCTTATCCTAATGGTGGACCCACCCTAACCCTTGACCCTAATCCTAATCCTAACCATAACACCTAACCCTAACCCTAACCCTAACACTAACCCTATACCCTAACACTAACTTTAACCCTTATCCTAACCCTAATGAACCTAACCCTAACTCTTACAGTTACCCTAAACCTATCTTTAACACTATTCTTAACCCTAACCCTTACAGTAACTCTAAACCTATCCTTAACATTATCCTTAGCCCTAACCCAAATCCCTAACCTTAACCCTAACCCTAACACTAAACATAACACTAACCCTAACTCTAATGCATAACCCTAACCCTAAACCTAGCCTCTAACATTAACCCTAACCTTAACCCCTAATCTTATCCTTTATCCTAATGGTGGACTTACTTCAATCTTAACGCTAACCTTAACATGAACCCTAACCATAACCATTACCCTATCCTTAACTCAAATCTAACTCAAACAATAACCATGACCCTAACACTAACAACCCTAAACTTAACCCTAAGTAAAACTAGATATGAATAGGGAGAGCATTGAGACTAGGTTAGACTGGAGCGAGCCTTGGATGTGAGACACTGATGATTCAGAGAAGGTGTGCTGGAGAGGACCTCAAGTACATCACCACACAGATAGTGGGGGTGAACACACCTTGGGGGTCGTAAGGGTGATACTGGTGCTTTCGTGCTTGCTACTCCACTTACCAGGCAATTGGGAATGAACTCTGTTCCCTCTAAGAGGGCTGAAGGCTTGGCATATCAGCTGAAGTTCGTTTACACCAATGCACACAGCATGGGTAATAAGAAAGACGAGTTGGAAGCTGTCATAGGGCAAGGAGCCTATGATGTCGTTGCCATCACAGAAACATGGTGGGATGACTCATATAACTGGAGTACAGATATGGTGGGGTACAAACTCTTCAGGCGGGATAGGAAGGGATGGAGAGGAGGTGGGGTAGCCCTCTTTGTAAGGGAGGACTTGGACACTGTTGAAATGGATTGTGGCAATGAGGAGATTGAGTGCTGAGGGTTAAAATCAGAGGAGCCCCTAAGAAGGAAGATTTTGTCATGGGAGTCTGTTCCAGACCACACAGCCAAGAAGCAGCAGCTGACAAGCTATTCTATAAACAGCTGGGGTTAACCTCTAGATCGATGCCTCTCATTCTTGTGGGAGACTTCAACCTTCCTGATATCTGCTGGAAGTACAATAGAGCAGAAAGGAAGCAGTCTAGGAGTTTCCTGGAGTGCATGGAACACATTGCACAGCGGTGAATGAACCAACAAGTGAAGGTGCCCTCCTGGACCTGCTGTTTGTGAACAGAGAAGGCCTTGTGTGTGAGGCATGTGGCAGTAGGAGGATGCCTAGGATGAAGCGATCATGAGATGATGGGGTTTTCTGTTCTAGGCAAGGTGAAGAGGATGGTTAGCAGGAGAGTAACACTAAATTTCTAGAGGGCAGACTTTGAACTCTTCAGAAGGCTGGTTGGCAAAGTCTCATGGGAGACAGTGCTTAAGTGCAAGGGAGCCCACAAGGGCTGGGAGCTCTTCAAAAAGGAAATCCTAGCAGCTCAGGAGAAAGCCATCCCTATGTTCCAGAAAAAAAGTCGGCAGGGGAAAAAAACAGCTTGGCTGAGTAGGGAGATCTTGAGAGACATCAAAAAGAAGATAAATGTTTATGGGCTCTGGAATAAGGGACAGGCCTCTTGGATGGACTACAGGAAGGAAGTGAGATTGTGCAGAGAAAAAATCAGAAGGGCTAAGGCTCAACTAGAAATCAGATTGGCAAAGTCGGTGAAAGATAAAAAAAAAATTTCTATAAATATATAAATAATAAAAGGAGGGCTAGGGAGACCATACAGTCCCTATTGGATGCAGAAGGAACAACAGTGACAGGGGATGAAGAAAAGGCTGAGGTACTTAATGGCTTCTTTGCCTCAGTCTTTAATTGTAAAGAAAGTTGTTCTCTTTCTGTAAAAACCCCTGAGCTAGAGGAGTAACATGAGACTCCCATGGTCCAAGAGGAGGTGGTCAGAGCCTTGCTAGCCTGACTAGACACCGACAAGTCTATGGGGCCGGATGGAATTCACCCAAGGGTGTTGAAGGAGCTGGTGGATGTGCTGGCCAAACCCCTTTCCATCATCTTCCAACAGTCCTGGCTGACTGGGGAAGTTCCATCAGACTGGAGGCTGATATTGTGCCCATCTACAAGAAGGGTTGCAGGGAGGATCCAGGGAACTACAGGCCTGTCAGCTTGACCTCAGTGCCAGGGAAAGTCATGGAACAGGTGATCTTGAGTGCTATCATGAAGCACATGCAAGAGAATCGGGTGATCAGGCCCAGTCAACACTGGTTCATGAAAGGCAGGTCTTTCCAGAGTAATCTGATCACCTTCTATGACAAAGTGACTTGGCTGCTGGACAAGGGAAAGACTGTGTATGTATTTTCCTGGACTTCAGTAAAGCCTTGACAGAGCTTCTCACAGCATTCTGCTACAGAAACTGTCACCTCTGGCCTAGACAAGTGCACATCCTCCTGGGTGGAAAACTGGTTAGATGGCCGGTTCCAGAGGGTGGTGGTAAATGGAGTTAGATCCAGGTGGAGGCCAGTTACAAGTGGGGTTCTCCAGCGCTCAGTCCTGGGTCCAGTCCTGTTTAATGTCTTTATCAACGACCTGGATGAAGGCATTGAGTCCTCCCTTAGTAAGTTTGCAGATGACGCCAAGCTGGGAGGAAGTGTGGATCTGCTGGAGGGTAGGGAGGCTCTGCAAAGGGACCTGAACAGACTGGACTGCTGGGCTGAGACCAACAGCAGGAGGTTTAACAAGGCCAAATGC
This sequence comes from Clamator glandarius, assembly GCA_033459285.1. Lineage (NCBI taxonomy): Eukaryota > Metazoa > Chordata > Aves > Cuculiformes > Cuculidae > Clamator > Clamator glandarius. The sequence goes on along the minus strand of JAUNZM010000836.1, from coordinate 454,272 downwards.
CAGGTCCTGCACCTGGGGCACAACAACCCTAAGCAGAGGTACAAACTAGGAGAAGCCTGGCTGGAAACCTGCCAGGAGGAGAAGGACCTGGGGGTGCTGGTTGACAACCGACTGAACATGAGCCAGCAGTGTGCCCAGGTGGCCAAGAAGGCCAATGGCATCTTGGCTTGTATCAGGAACAGCGTGACCAGCAGGTCCTGGGAGGTTATTCTCCCCCTGTACTCGGCACTGGTGAGACCGCACCTCGAGTACTGTGTTCAGTTCTGGGCCCCTCACCACAAGAGGGATGTTGTGGCTCTGGAGCGAGTCCAGAGAAGGGCAACAAAGCTGGTGAAGGGGCTGGAGAACAAATCTTATGAGGAGCGGCTGAGAGAGCTGGGGTTGTTCAGCCTGGAGAAGAGGAGGCTGAGGGGAGACCTTATTACTCTCTACAACAACCTGAAGGGAGGTTGTGGAGAGGAGGGAGCTGGCCTCTTCTCCCAAGTGACAGGGGACAGGATGAGAGGGAATGGCCTCAAGCTCCGCCAGGGGAGATTTAGGCTTGAGATTAGGAAAAAGTTCTTCACGGAGAGGGTGGTTAGGCATTGGAACGGTCTTCCAAGGGAGGTGGTTGAGTCACCGTCCCTGGAGGTGTTTAAGGTTAGGGTGGATGAGGTACTTAGGAGCATGATTTAGGGATTGGTGGGAATGGTTGGACTCGACGATCCAGTAGGTCTCTTCCAACCTGGTTATTCTGTGATTCTGTGATTCCTCCTGCTGCATGTTCTGATGCATGTCGTGCTGATGACTCTCCTGCTGCTGCATCTCCTGCTGCAGCATCCCCTGCTGCTCCATCCTCTCTTATATGTACTGCTACTTCATATCCTTCTACATCTTTAGCGTCTGAAGCTTAACCTCTTGCTGCACTTCCTGCTGCATTTCCTTCTGAATCTCCTGCTTCTGCATTACCTGCTTTTGCACTCCCGGCTGCATCTACTCCTTCTTCATTTCCTGCTCCATCTTTTTCAGCTGCATCTCCTGCTACTGCTTCTGCAGCTGAATCTCCTGCTGCATCTGCTGCTGCTGCATCTTCAGATTCTGCATCTCTTGCTGGTGCATCCGCTGCTTAATCTCCTGCTGCATCTCCTGCTGGTGCATGTCTTCCTGTTGCATCTCCTGCTGCATCTTCTTCTACTGTATCTCCTGATGAAAATCCTGCTGCATCTCCTACGGCTGCATCTCCTGCAGTTGAATCTGCTGCAGGAGTGCTGTGGCTGCATATCCTGCTGCTGCATCTCCTGCAGAATATCCTGATGATGCAGATGCAGCAGATAGAGCAGCAGGAGATGCAGACGTAGATGCAGCAGGAGATTCTGCAGCAGGAGACAGAGCAGGAGTTGTAGCATCAGACGAAGCAGCAGTAGATGCAGCAGCAATATATGCAGCAAAAGGAGATGAAGCAGGATATGAAGCATCAGGAGACTAAGCAAGAGGAGATGCAGTAGGAGATTACGCAGCAGGTGATGCAGCAGCAGTAGATGCAGCAAAGAATGCAGTAGCAGAAGATTCAGCAGCAGGAGATGAAACAGGAGATGCAGATGCAGGAGATGCAACAACAGATGCAGCATCAGGAGATGCACGAGGACATACAGCAGCAGGAGATGCAGCAGCAGGAGAGGCAACAGTAGGAGAATCTACAGCAGATGCAGCAAAAGATGCTGGAGATTTGGCAGCAGGTGATGCAGCAGCAGGAGCTGCAGTAAGATAAGCAGAAGCAGGAGATGCAGAAGCAGCAGATGCAGCAGGAGATGCAGCAGATGCAGCAGCAGGAGATGAAGCATCAGATGCAGAGGCAGGAGATGCAGCAGCAGGAAATAAGGCAATAGGAGATGCAGCAGGAGTTGCAGCAGTACATGAAGCAGCAGGAGATACAGCAGCAGCAGATGCAGCAGTAGATGCAGCAGCAGTAGATGCAGCAGGGTTTGCAGCAGCAGGAGATGCAGAGGCAGGAGATCCAGCAAGAAAGCACCATCATAAGATGAATCCGCAGATGTATCAGAAGGATATGGAGAAGGAGATGGAGCAGCAAGTGTTGCAGCAGCAAGATATGCAGCAGCAGGTGAAGCAGTATCAGGAGATGCAGAGAAGAAGACGCAGAGAATGAGAAGCAGCAGAAGGAGATGCAGCAGGAGATGAAGCCACAGTATATGCAGCAAGAAATATAGCAGCAGCAGATGCAGCAGTATGTGAAGCAGCAGGAGATGTAGCAGCAAATGCTGCAGATGCAGCAGATTCTACAGGACATACATCAGGAAGAGATGCATCAAGAAACGCAGAAGATGCAGCAGAAAGGGATGCTTAAGGAGATCGATCAGGAGAAGATTCACCAGCAGGAGATGGAGCAGGAGATGCAGCCACAAGACATGTAGCAGGAGATGCAGCAGGAAGAGATGCAGCGGGATATATAGCAGGAGATGCAGAAGGAGATGCAGTAGCAGGAGATGTAGCACTAGGATATGAAGAAGGAGATTGAGCAAGAGGAGGTGTACCCTGAGATGCAGCAGCAGGAGATGTAGAAGCAGACGAAGCAGCAGTAGATGCAGCAGCAAGATAGGCATCAGAAGGAGATAAAGCAGGATATGCAAAAGCAGAAGATTAAGCTCCAGGAGATGCATTAGGAGATGAAGCATAAGGAGATGCAGACGCAGTAGATGCAGCAGCAGATTCCATAAGAGATGCAGTGGCAGGAGATTCATATGCAAAAGACATAGCACCAGGAGATTCAGCAGCAGGAAATTCAGCAGGAGACGCAGCAGCAGGAGAAACAACAGGTAATGCAGCAGCAGTAGATGAAGGAGGATATGAAGCAGCAGTAGATGCAGCAGGGGATGCAGCAGGGGACACAGCAGCAGCAGATGCAGCAGCAGATGCAGCAGCAGATGCAGCAGCAGATGCAGTACGATACGAAGCAAAAAGAGATGCAGAAGTAGATGTAGCAGCAGGATATGCAGGAGCACTTGATGCAGCAGGAGGAGATGCAGTAGCAGCAGGTGCAGCAGGAGATGCAGCAGCAGATGACAGAGCAGGAGAAGATGCAGCATAAGTATATGCATGAGGAGATTCCACAGGAGCTTCAGCATGTGATGCAGGATCAGGAAATGCAGAAGCAAGAGATGCAGCAGTAGGAGATGCAATAGGAGATGGAGAAGCAGGAGATTCAGTAACAGGAGATTCAGCAACAGGATATTCAACAGCAGACACAGGATATTCAGCAGCAGATACGGCATCAGGAGATTCACCAGCAGGAGATGCTGCAGCAGATGCAGAATCAAACGTAGCAGTAGGAGTGGCAGCAGGTGGAGATGCATCAGGAGATGCATATTCAGAAGGAGATGCAGCAGGAAATTCAGCATGATATGTAGAAGCATGAGATGCTGCAGGATACTCCAGATGAGATTCAGCAGAAAGAAATGCAAGAGCAAGAGATGAAGCAGCAGGAGATGCAGCTGCAGCAGGAGATGCAGCAGGAGGAGATACTGCAGCGGGATACGCTGCAGGAATTGATGCAGAAAGTAATAGAGCAGCAGGAGATTCAGAAGAAAAAGAAGCAGAAAAAGATTCAGCAGCTGGAGATGCAGCAGCAGGAGATGCAGTAGGAGAAGATATAGCAGGTAATGCAGCAGCAGGAGATGCAAAAGCAAGAGATGCACCATCAGACTCATCAGCAGTAGATGCAGGAGGAGATCTAGCAGCAGGAGATGTAGCCGCAGGAGATTGAGCAGCAGGAGATTGAGCAGCAGATGTATCAGGAGAAGATGCAGCAGCAGGAGACATAACAGGAGGTTATGCAGCAAGAGATGCATCATGAGAAATGCAGAAGGAAATGCAGCAGGTAATTCATTAGCAGGACATTCAGCAGGAGATGCAGCAGGAGTTGCAGAAGTAGGAGTTGCAGCAGCAGGAGATGCAGGAGATGCAGCAACAGGAAATGCAGCAGTAGGAGATGCAGCATGAGTTGCAGCAGCATGACATACAGCAGCAGATGCAGCAGCAAATTAAGTACCAGCAGATGAGGCAGAGGGAGATTCAGCAGCAGGAAATGCAGCAGTAGATACAGAAGACGGAGATGCTGAAGCAGCAAATGCAGCAGGAGATAGAGCGTTAGACACTGCAGCAGGAGATGCAGCATGGTAGACATATTCAGTAGCAGATGCAGCAGGAGATGAAATAGCAAGATATGAAACAGGAGATGCCGCAGAATATGCAGCAGAGGGCGATGCAACAGGAGATGTATATTCAGAAGGATATGCAGCAGGAGATGTAGCAGGATATGTAGAACACGAGATGCCACAGCAGATTCAGGAGGAGATTCAGCAGTAGGAGATGCAAGTGCAGGAGATGAAGCAGCCGGAGATGCAGCCACAGGAGATCCAGCAGCAGATTCAGCAGGAAATTCAGCAGGAATTTCTGCAATTGGATAAGCAGCAGGAGATGCAGCAGCAGATGCAGCAGCACGGGATGCAGCAGCTGATGCAGCAGCAGATGCCACAGGAGACGCAACAGAAGGAGGTGCAAAAGCAGATGCAGCAGTGGCTGCAGATTCAGCAGGAGATGCAGCAGGACGAGATGATTCAGATGATACAGCAGCAGGAGATGCTGCAGGAGATTCAGCAGGAAATGCGGTGGGGGAGAGGCAAGAGGAGATGATGCAGCAGACGCAGCAGCAGAAGATGCAGAAGCAGGGGATGTAGCAGTAGATGCAGAAGGAGAAGATAAAGCAGGAGATGCATCAGTAGTAGATACAGCAGAGGATGCAGCAGCAGCAGATTCCGCAGCAAGAGAAGCAGAAAGATATACAGCAGCAGGAAATGAAGCAGCAGGAAATGCAGCAATATATACAGAAGCAGGATATGCAGCAACAGCAGATACAGCAGAAGATACGGCAGGTACTGCAGCAGCAGGAGATGCAGCAGGAGATTATGCAGCAGGTGATACAGTAGCAGATGCAGCAGCAGGAGATCTAGCAGCAGTAGATGCAGCAGTAGGTGATGTAGCAGCAGGAGATGCTGCAGCAGATGTATCAAAAGGAGATGCAGCAGCAGGAGACGTAGCAGGAAGTAATGCAGCAGGAGATGCAGCAGAAGATTCTATAGCAGGAGATGTAACAGGATTTGCAGCAGCAGGAGTTGCAGCAGCAGGAAATGCAGCACCAAGAAATGCAGCAGGAAATGCAGGAGGAGGTGCAGCTGCATGATATGCAGCAGCATATGCAGCAGCAAATTAAGTACCAGTAGATGAGGCAGAGGGAGATGCAGCAGCAGGAAATGCAGCAGTAGATACAGAAGATGGAGATGCAGCAGCAGGACATGCAGCAGGACGAGATGCTTCATGTAATGCAGCAGGAGATGCAGGAGGAGATGCAGCAAGAGACTCAGCAGGAGATGTAGCAGCAGTAGATGCAGCCGTGTACGCAGCAGCAGGAGTTGCAGCAACAGGAGATGCATCAGGAGATAATGCAGAAAGAGATGCAGCATCAGATTCATCAGCAAGAGACTCAGCAGGAGATGTAGCAGCAGTAGATGCAGCCATGTACGCAGCAGCAGGAGTTGCAGCAGCAGGAGATGCATCAGGAGATAATGCAGAAAGAGATGCAGCATCAGATTCATCAGCAAGAGATGAAGGAGAAGATCCAGCAGCATAAGATGCAGCAGGAAATGCATCAGCAGGAGATGTAGCAGAAAATGCTCCAGATGCATCAGCATGAGTTTCAGTAGGAGATGCAGCAGGAAGAGATGCATCAGGAAACGCATAAGATGCAGCAGAAAGAGATGCATAAGGAGATCCATCAGGAGAATACTCACCAGCAGGAGATGGAGAAGGAGATGCAGCCGCAAAAGATGCAGCAGGAGATGCAGAAGGAGATGCAGTAGTGGGAGATGTATCAGCAGGATATGCATCAGGAAATTGAGCAAGACGTTATGCATCATGAGGTGCTGCAGCTGGAGATGCAGTAGCAGATGAAACAGCAGTATATGCAGCAGCAAGGCATGCAGCAGAAGAAGAGGAAGCAGGAAATGCGGCAGAAGATACAGCAGGAGATGCAGCAGAAGTAGATACAGCAGTGTATGAAGCAGCAGCAGATTCAGCAGTAGGAAATGCAGCAGCAGGACATTCAGCAAGAGGAGATGCAGCAGGCTATGCAGCAGCAGGAGGTGCAGCAGGAGATGTGTCAGCAGGAGATACAGCAGGAAATGTGGTAGGTTTAGATTCAGCAGGAGATGCAGCAGCAGGAGATGCTGGAGCAGGAGATGCATCTGGAAAGCAGCAGGGATTCAGTAGCAGCTGATGCGGCACGAGATGCAGTAGGAGATTCAGCAGCAGGAGATGCAGCAAGAGATGCAGCAGACAGAGGTGACGCATCAGGAGATGCAGCAGGAATGCAGCAGGGGATTCAGTAGAAGGTGATGCATCAGCAGATGCAGCAGCAGATAAAGGAGAGGCAGCAGGAGGAGATGCAGAAGGAGATGCAGCAGCAGGAGATGTAGAAGGAGATGCAGCAGTATATGAAGCAGCAGCAGGTGCAGCAGAAAATGCTGCGGATGCAGCAGTAGGAGATTAATCACTAGATACAGCAGCAGATGATGCAGAAGCAAGAGATGTAGCAGCAGATTATGCAGAAGATGCAGCCCTAGATAAAGCAGCAGCAGATGCAGCAGAAAATGCTGCAGATGCAGCAGTAGCAGATTAATCACTAGATGCAGCAGTAGATGATGCAGCAACAGGAGATGCAGCAGCAGCAGATGCAGCAGGGTTTGCAGCAGCAGGACATTCAGCATCAGGAGAACCTGCAAGATAGCAGTATCATAAGATGAATCCACAGATGCATCAGAAGGATACGGAGCAAGAGATGCAGCAGCAGGAGTTGCAGAAGAAGATGCAGGAGAAGGAGATCCAGAAGCAGATGTAGAAGAAGATGCAGCAGTAGATGAATCAGCAGCAGATGCAGCAGTAAATGCAGGAGATGCAGCAGCAGGAGATGCAGCAGGAAGAGATGCAGAAGGAAATGCAGAAGATGCAGCAGAAAGTGATGCATAAATAGCAGAAAGTGATGCATAAATAGATGCTTCAGGAGAAGATTCATCAGCAGGAGAGGTAGCAGGAGATGCAGCCACAAGAGATGCAGCAGGAGGTGCAGAAGGAGATGCAGTATAAGGAGATGAATCAGCAGGATATGCAGCAGGATATTCAGCAAGAGGTGATACATCATGCGGTGCTGCAGCTGGAGATGCAGCAGCAGACGAAGCAGCAGGAGATGCAGCTGCAAGACATGCATCAGAAAAAGATGAAGGAGGAGATGTGGCAGCAGGAGATACAGCAGCAGGAGATGCAACAGCAGGTGTTATAGCAGCAGCATATGATGCAAAAGGAGATGCAGCACTGGGAGATGCATAAGAGGAAGGTGCAGCAGCAGGAGATGCAGAGAAAGGAGATGAAGAAGTAGGGGATGTAGAAGCAGGATATTGAGCAGGTTATGCAGCAGCAGATGCAGCAGCAGGAGATACAAAATAAAAAGATGCAGCAGCAGGAAATGCCTCAGAAGAAGATGCAGCAACAGGAAATGCTACAGGAGATTATGCAGCAAATGCAGAAGCAGCAGATACAGCAGGTGGAGATGCAGCAGCAGATGCAGCAGTAGATGCAGATTCAGCAGGATATGCTGCAGCAGATTCACAGTAAGAGATGAATCAGCAGGAGATGCAGCAGGATGTGCAGCAGAAGTAGTTGCAGCAGAAAAAGCAGCAGGAGGAGATGTAGTAGAAATGCCGGAGCAGGAGATGCAGCAAAAAATTCAGAAGGAAAAACAGCAGGAGAAGCATCAGGAGGAGATGCAGCAAGACATGCAGCAGCAGCAGATGCAGCAGCAGGATATGCAGCAGCAGAAGATGCAGCAAGAAATGCAGAAGCAGTAGGTGCAGCAGGAGATGCAGTAGCAAGAGATGAGGCATTATCATGAGATGCATCAAGAGGTGCAGCAGCAGGAGATGCAGCAGTATATGCAGCAACAGGATATGTAGCAGGATATTTAGCAGGCGATGAAGTAGCAGCAGAGCAGCAACAGATGCAGCAGGAAATGCAGCAGGAGATGCAGGAGCAGGAGATGCTGCAGCAGGAAATGCTGCAGCAGATGCAGCAAAAGATGACATAGCAGGTGATGACATATCAGGTGATGAAGCCACAGATGCATCGGCTTAAGATGATGCAGGAGATGCAGCAGCACGAGGTACATCAGCAGATGCGTCAGGAGATGAGGCAGCAAATATAGAAAGGTATACGGTAGGAGATGGAGCAGGAAATGTATCAGCACGAAATGCAGCAGGATATGCAGGAGAAGTAGATGCAGCAGGAGATGAAGCAGCAGGAGGTGCAGCAGCAGCAGATTCAGCAGGAGATGCAACAGCAGGAGATGCAGAAGCAGATGCTTAAAAAAATGCAAATTCAGCAGGAGAAGCAATAGGAAGAGAATTTTCAACAGATGCAGCAGAATGTGCAGCATGACGAGATGTAGCAGAAGCAGATGCATCAGCAAATGAAGCAGGAAATGCAGCAAGAGATGCATCAGCAGAGATGTAGCCACAGATGCATCAGCAGCAGATGCAGCAGGAGATCCAGCAGCTGGAGATGCATTAGCTGGAGATGCATTAGCAGGAGTTTCAGCAGCAGGAGATGCAGCAGCAGAATATATAGAGGATATTAAGCAGGAGGTGCAGCAGGAGGAGTTGCAGCTGGTGATAGAGCAGCAGAAGATGCAGCAGGAGAGAAAGGAGCAGAAGATGCAGCAAAAGAATATATAGATGAGATTAGGCAGGAGATGCAGCAGGAGGAGATCTATCAGGAGATGCAGTAGTAGACGAAGCAGCAGCAGATACAGCAGCAGATTCAGCAGATGCAGCAGTAGTAGATTCAGAAAGAGCTACAGCAGGAAATGCAGATGAATATGCAGCAGAAGGAGATACAGCAGGAGATGCATCTGCAGGTGATGCAGAAGGAGATGCAGCAGCAGGATATGCAGCAGAAGGAGATGACACAGCAGAGAGATACAGCAGATAGAGATGCAGCAGCAGATGAAACAGAGAGATGCAGAAACAGGAGATGCAGCAGCAGGAGATGAAGCTTCAGGAGATTTATTAGGAGATGCAGCAGCAGGATATGAAGCAGAAAGAGATATAGCCGCAGGAGATGCAGCATGAGATGCAACAGGATGAAGTGAAGCAGAAGGGGATGCTTCAGGAGATGCACAAGCAGCAGATAGAGCAGGAGATGCTGTAGCAGGAGATGCAGAAGGAGATGTAGCAGAAGGTTATGCAACCGCAGGAGATGCAGCAGCAGGAGATGCACCAGGAGATTCAGCAGGAGATGCAGCAGGAGAAGATGCATATGAGATGCAGCAGCAATTGATGAAGCAGGAGATGCTGAAGCCGGAGATGCAGAAGGTGTAGATGCAGAAGCAGGAGATGCAGAAGTAGATGCATCAGCAGGGGATGCAGCAAAACATACAGCAGCTGGAGACACAGCAGCAAGATATGAGGCAGGAGATGCACCAGCAGAAAATGCAGCAGGAGATGCTTCCAGAGATTAAGCAGGAGATGCAGCAGCAGGAGATATTGCAGGGGTTGCAGCAGTAGGTGAAGCAGCACCAGGTGAAGCAGCATATGCTGCAGATGCACTAGTAGGGGATTCAGCAGGTGATGCAGCAGGTAGAGATGGAGCAGGAGATAGATCAGCAGCAGATGCACCAGCAGAGGCAGCAGCAGTAGATGCAGCAGGAGATATAGAAAAATATGAGGCAGCAGGAGATGCAGTAGCAGGAAGTGCAGCCGTAAATGCATTCAGCAGGATATGCAGTAGGAGATGCCACAGACGGAGATTCAGTAGCAGGATATTCAGCAGCAGATGTAGCAGGCTATGCAGCATCAGTAGATGCGTCCGCAGATGCATCATCAGAGCATGTAGGAGGAGACAGAGCAGCAGGAGATACAGCTGGAAATACAGCAGCAGGAGACGAATCAGCAGATGCAGCAGCAGTAGATGGAGGAAGAGATGCTACAGCAGGAGATGCAGCAGCAGATGCAGTAGGTGATATAGAATCACCAGAAGCAGCAGGATATGAAGCAGCAGATACAGCAGCATGAGGTACAGTAGCAGGATATGCAGCAGCATGAGGTGCAGCAGCAGGAGATACAGCAGGAGATGCATATTCAGCAGGTGATGCACCAGATTATGCAGCAGGAGATGCAGCAGTACGTGAGGCAGCAGCAGATGCAGCAGCAGATTAAATAGATGCAGTTACCAGTAATGCAGCAGAAGATGCAACAAGAAGAGATGCAGCAGGAGATGCAGTAGCAGGAAATGTAGATGCAGCTGCAGAGGCAGCAGATGAAGCAGCAATAGATGCAGCAGCAGATGCATTAGGAGATGCAGATTCAGTAGGTAATGTAGCAGCAGAAGATGCTGCTGCAGATGACGCAGCAGGTGACTCCGCAGAATGAGATGCAGCAGGAGATGCAGCAGAAGGTAATGCAGCAGGATATGCTGCAGGAGGAGATGCAGCAGGTAATGCAGCAGAAGGGGATGCAGTAGGATTTGCAGCAGGAGTTGCAGCAGGAGATGCAGCAACAGGAGATGCAGCAGCAGGAGATGCAGCAGGGAATGCATATTCAGCAGGATATGCAGCAGAAGATGCAGCAGGCGATGCAGAAGCAGGAGATGCAGCAGTAGATGAAGCAGCAGCATATGCAGAAGCAGATGCACCAGATGGAGCAGAAAGAGATTCAGCAGGGGATGAAGCAGCAGATGCAATAGGAAATGGAGCATCAGGAGATGCATCCCCAGATGCATGTTCAGAGGATGCATCAGGAGATGTAGCAGCAGGAGATACAGAAGCAGGAGATGCAGAAGGAGATGTAGTAGCAGGAGATAGAGAAGCAGGAGATGAAGCAGCAGATGCAGCAGCAGGAGATACACGAGGACATTAGATAGCAGGAGATGCAGTAGCAGGAATTTATCTGGAGATGCAGCAGTACATGAAGCATTTCCTGCCGGTGCATGTCCTGCTGCATATCCTGCTGATGCATCTTCTGCTAAATCAGCTCTTTTCTGCATCTCCTGCTACTGCATCTCCTGCTGCTGAATCTCCTGCTGCAGAAATTCCTACTGCATCTCATGCTGCTGCAATTCCTGCAGCATCTCCTGATATATCTCCTACTTCTTCATCTCTGACTGCTGGATTTCCAGCTGCCTCTCCTGCTGCTATATCTGCTGCTTCATCTGCTGCTGCTGCACCTCAAGCTGCTTCATCTTATTTTCTGCATCACATTCTCTGCATCACATTCTCTTCATCTCTTGCTGCTGAATATCCAGCTGCATCTCCTGCTGATGCATCTCCTGCTAAATCAGCTCTTGCTGATACATCTCCTGCTGCATCTCATGCCACTACATCCCCTGCTCCTGCATCTCCTGTTACATCATCTGCTGCTGCATCTCCTCCTGCTGCATCTGTTGCTGCATCCTCTTCCGCTACGTCTCCTGCTGCATACTTCCTGTGCTGAAGCTCATGATCCCGCATCTTTTGCTGTGGCAATTCCTGGTACTTCATTTCCAGCTGCATTTCTTCCTTTTACATCTCCTGCAGCTGCATCTCCTGCAGCTGCATATCCTGCTGCATCTTCTGCTTCTGCACATCATACTGTATCTCCTGTTACATCTCTTTCTGCCGCGTCACCTTCTGCATTTCCTGCTGCTGCAACTCCTGCTTTATCTGCTGCTGCTCCATCTCATGCTGCTGCATCTCCTGCTGAATCCCCTGCTTCTGCAAGTCCTCATGATTCATGTCCTGTTGCATCCCCTGCTGCAAATGCTGCTACATCTCCTGTTGCATATCCTGCTGCAACATGATTGCTGGATCTCCTAATGTATCTCCTGCTGATTCATCTTCAGATGCTGAATCTCTTGCTGCATCTCGGGCTGCTGCTGCTGCTGCTGCTGCTGCTGCATCTGGTGCTGTATCAACCACTGCTGTATTTCCTGCAGCTACATACCATGCTATATTTTATGCTGAATCTCCTGCTGCTGCAGTTCCTGCTTCTGAATCTCCTCCTGCTGCATCTGCTGCTGCATCTGCTGCTTATTTATATATTCCTGATATTTTTGTTGCTGCATCTCCTGCTGCATATCTTGCTGCAGCATCTCCTGTTACATCTCCTACTGCTACATCTACTTCTGAATCTCCTCTTTCATCTCCTCTTGCAGCATCTGCAGCTACCTCTCTTCCTGGTGAATCTCTGTTTGCTGCTCCTACTTCTGCATCTCCTGCTGCATCTCCTACTGCTGCATCACATCCTACTGCACCTCTGGCTGCATCTCCTGATGCATTTCCTGCGGCTTCATCCCCTCAAGCTGCATATTCTGCTACATATCCTGCTGCAGTATCCCCTACTGCTGTATCTCCTGCTGCTGCATCTGCTGCTGCTGCATTACCTGCTTCATCTCCTCCTGCATCATATCATGCTGCATCTGCTGCTACATATCCTACTGTTGCATCTACTGCTGCATCATCTGCTGCTGAACCTCCTTCTGCCTCTGCTACTTCATCTGCTACTGCTGTATCTCCTGCTGCATCTCCTGTGTCTGCATCTACTTCTACATCTCCTGATGCTGAACCTATTTCCGCTTCATCTCCGGCTGCTGCAGTTTCTTCAGCATCTCCTGCTGCTCCATCTCTTGCTGCTGCATCTACTTCTGATGCATCTCCTGCTTTTGTATCTCCTGCTGAATCTGCTGATAAATCTGCCGCTACATGTCCTGCTGAATATCCTCCTGCTTCATTTTCTGCTGCATCTCGTCTGCTTTATCTCTTGCTGCATCTACTGCAGCTGCACATCATGTTGCATCTTGTCCTGCTGCACTTCCTGCTGAATCTCCTCCTGTTGTATCTCCTGCAGCATCTTTTGCTGCTTCATCTCCTCCTGCCGCATCTCCTGCTGCTGCATCTGATGCAGAACCTCCTGCTGCTGCCTGTCCTGCTGAATCTGCATTTTCTGCTGCATCTCCAACAGAATCTGCACCTTCAGCTGCATCTTCTGCTGCATCTTTTGCATCTTCCACTCCATCTGCTGCTGCTGCTGCATATTCTGATGAATATGCTGTTGAATCTGCTTCTCCATCTGCTGCGGTGGCATGTCCTGCTGTTGTAGCTCCTGCTGTTGCTTTTCCCATTGCATCCCCTGCTGCATTTCCTGCACCTTCATCTCCTGCATCATATGCTACTGCATATCCTGCTACATCTCCTGCTTGAGCAACTACTCCTGCTGCATCTCCTAATGCATCTCCAGCTACATCTCTACTGGTGAATATGCATCTCTTGCTGCATCACATGCTACATCTTCTGCTCCTGCATCTACTGCAGTATCTCGTGCTTCTGCATCTCCTGATGAGTCTGTTTCTCCAGCTGCATGTTATGCTGCATCTCCTGCTGCATCTCCTGCCGCATCTCCTTCTGAGGCATATCCTGCTGCATCTCATCCTGTGGCATCTCCTGCTTCTGCATCTCCTGCTGCATCTCCTGCTGCTGCATTTGCTGCTAAATCTCTTGCTGCTGCTTCTTCCGAATATTCATCTCTGACTTCATCTCCTACTGCAACTCCAGCATCTCCATTCCTGATCTTATATGAAAACATAGCTCCCACATGGAATATTCGAGCATGGAATGCTGCTCTTTCTGAACGTCTTCTCTTATAGCGCTTTCACTGTAGAACGACTTCTCTGGAAGTGTTTTCAATGCAAGCTGCAAAGCATGAGTAAAACAATGTTTAAGAATAGGGTACTGAATTGTGACTTGCTTGCATCTATGAAGGCGCTTTCTGAAAAGTGAGTAACTCCCACAGTGAAGATGCTAGCATAGAATGCTGCTGTTTCTGAATGTCTTCCTTTAGAGCGCCTTGTCTGCAAAACAAGAACTGTAGAACTTTGGGTATACGGTTGTGTACTGCAACATCAGAATGGCTATTAAAGCATCACTTCAAAATTTCAAATCGTTCAGAACAAGTACCACAGGGAAGATGCTACGATCAAATGCTGGTTCTCACTAGATTCTTCTGTAGAAGCGCAAAGCACTACTGATAGATGGTTTTAATATAGGTTACTGAATTGAGACTTAACTGCACCTATTAAGGCGCTTTAGGAAAATTGAATAATTGGAAGATGCTAGCATGGAATGATGCTGCTTCTGAATGTCCTCCCTTAGAGTACCTTCACTGCAAAGCAAGACTTGTATAAATTTCAGTCTAGGCTTGTGCACTGTAACACCAGAATTGCTATTAAAGCGTCACTTCAATATTTTCAGATTGTTCTGAACAAGTAATGCAAGGAAGCTGCTACCATCAGATGTTGATTTTAGGTTGACTCTTCTTTGGAAGTGCTTTCACTGCCAGCGGCTAAGCAAGACTTATGGAACGTTTTAGTGTAGGGTACTGAATTGTGACTTATCTTCACCTAGGAAGGCGCTTTAGGAAAAGTGAGTAACTCCCGAAGGGAAGAGGCTAGCATGGAATGATGCAGGTTCTGAAAGTGTTCCCTTAGAGAGCTTTCACTGCCAATCAAGATTGTAGACCTTTCAGTCTGTGTACTGTAACATCAGAACAGCTATTAAAGCGTCCCTTCCATATTTCAAGTAGTTCAGAACAAGTATCTCCGAGAAGCTGCTACGATCAAATACTGACTCTAGCTAGAGTCTTCTTTGGAAGCGCTTTCACTGCAAGCTGCGAAGCACGACTAACAGAACGTTTAGTATAGATTAGGGAATTGTGACTTAACTGTGCCTATGAAGGCTCTTTAGGAAAAGTGAGTAATTCCCGCCTGGAAGATGCTAGCATGGAATGCTGCTGTTGCTGAATCTTTTCTCTTAGAGCTCTTTTACTGCAAAGCAATACGTGTAGAACTTTCAGTCTAGTCTTGTGTTCTCTAACATCAGAATGGCTATTGAAGCGTCACTTCAAAGTTTCAAAGCCTACAGCATCTCCTGCTGCATCTCCAGCTGGTGCATCTGCTGCTGCATCTCCTGCTCTTGCATATCCAGTACCATCTCCTGCTGCATTTTCTGCTCGTGCACCTCCTTTTGAATCTGCCTATGCGGCTACATATCCAGATGCTGAATCTGCTGCTGCATCTGCTGCTGAATCTCCTGCAGCTGTATCATATGCTGATTCTCCTTCTGCTGCATCTCCTTCTGCTGCATCTGCTGCTGCATTTCCTGCTGCTGCATCTCTTGCTGAATCTCCTGCTACATCTCTGATGCTGCATATCCTGCTGCATCTCCCACTCAATCTACTGCTGAATATGCATTTGCTGCTGCATCTTCTTCTGCTGCATCTGCTACAGCATACCCTGCTGCATCCAATTTTCCATCACCTGCAGCTGCATCTCCTGCTTCTTCATCTCATGCTACTGCACCTCCTGCTGCTGCATCTCCTCCTCCTGCATTAGCTTCTGCATTTCTGTTTGCTGCATATCATACTGCATCTGCTAATGCATCTGCTGCTGCATCTGCTGCTGTTGCCTCTTCATCTGCTGCAACTCCTTCTGCATCTGCTGCTGCATCTCTTACTCCTGCATCTGCTGCTGCTACATATCCTGCTGCATCTTCTGCTGCAACTCTGATGCATCTTCTGCTGCATCTCCTGCTACTGCTGCTACTGCTTCTACATGTCCTTCTGGTGCATCTCCTGTGCAATCTCTAGCTACTGTATCTCCTGCTGATTCCACATCTTCTCTTTCATTAGCTGCTGCATCTACTGCTGTTGCATCCACTTCTGCATCTCTTTCTGCTGTCTCTCCATCCTACATCTCCTCGTGCTTCATCTCTTGATGCATCTCCTGCTATATCTCATGCTGCATCTCCTTCTTCCTCTCCTGCTGCTGCACCTTCTACTGCTGCATCTCATGGTGGATCTCCTCTTGCTAAATCTACTGCTGCATTTCCTGCTGCATCTCTTGCTGGTTCATCTCCTGCTGCCTTTACTGGTGATGCATATCCTGCTGGTGCATTTCCTGATGCATCTCTTGTAGCTGCCTCTTTTTCTGCATATCCTCCTGCATCTCTTCCTGCTGCATCTCCTGTTGAATCTCCTTCTACTGCATCTGCATCATATGCTGCTGCATCTGGTGCTGCTTCACGTCCTGCTGCATCTCCTGCTGTTGCGTATGCTGCTGCATCTCCTGCTACTGCATCTCCTTCTCAATCTGAATCGCCCCTTTTGTCTGCTGCCTGCATCTCCTGATGAAGCATCTCGTACTGCTGCATCTGCTGCTGCATCTACTGCTGCATCTTTTTCTGCTGCATCTACTTTTGCATCTCCTTCTTCTGCATCTCTTGAGGTATACCCTGCTACATTTCCTGCTGCATCTTCTTCTGCAACTCATGCGGCAGCATCTCCTGCAACATGCCCTACTGCATCTCCTGCTGAAGAATCGCCTACTGCTATATCTCCTGCTGCATCTCGTAATGCTTCATCTCCTTCTGCTGCATCCCCTGCTGCTGTGTCTGCTACTGCATCTCCTGATTCATGTCCTGCTGCTCCATCTCCTGCTTTATTTCCTGATGCATCTCCTATGGCTGCATCTCCTCTTTCTGCATCTCCTCCTGATGCATCTTCTGATGCATGTCATGCTGATGACTCTCCTGCTGCTGCATCTCCTGCTGCTACATCCCCTGCTGCTCCATCCTCTCTTTCATGTACTGCTACTTCATATCCTTCTACATCTTCTGCGTCTGAAGCTTAATCTCTTGCTGCACTTCCTACTGCATCTCCTACTGCATCTCTTGCTCCTGCATTACCTGCTTTTGCACTCCCGGCTGCATCTAATGCTTCTTCATTTCCTGCTACATCTTATTCTGCTGCATCTGCTGCTACTGCATGTCCTCCTGTTGATTCTCCTGCTGCATCTCCTGCTGATTATGCAGCTGCTTCTTCATCTCCTGCTGCTTCTCCTGCTTCTTCATCTCCTGCTGCTTCTTCTGCTGCTTCATCTCTTACAGCTGCATCTTCTGCAGCTGAATCTGCTGCCATAGTGCTGTGGCTGCATCTCCTGTTGCTGCATCTCCTTCAGAATATCCTGACGATGCAGATGGAGCAGCAGGAGATGCAGATGTAGATGAAGCAGGAGATTCCGCAGCAGGAGATGGAGCAAGAGATGAAGATGCAACATCAGACGAAGCAGCAGTAGATGCAGCAGCAATTGATGCAGCAAATGGAGATGAAGCAGGATATGAAGCATCAGGAGACTAAGCAAGAGCAGATGCAGTAGGAGATTACGCAGCAGGAGATGCATCAGCAGTAGATGAAGCAGAGAATGCAGTAGCACGAGATTCAGCAGTAGGAGATGCAGCAGCAGGAGATGCAGCAACAGATGCAGCTGCAGGAAATGCAGCAAGATATGCCGCAGCAGGAGATGCATCAGCAGGAGATGTGGTATGAGATTCAGAAGCAGGAGATGCAGTAGCAGATGCAGCAGCAGGAGATGCAGCAGTGTATGCAGCAGCAGATGGAGCATCAGGTGATGCAGGAGTTGTTGATGCAGCAGGTTATGCATCAGCAGGAGATGCATCAGCAGGAGATTCAGCAGCAGGAGGTGTAGCAGCAGGAGATGCAGCAGCAGGATATGAAGCAGAAGATGAAGCAAGAGCTTTAGCAGGAGATACAGAAGCAGAAGATTCAGGAGCAGGAGATGAAGAAGCAGGAGATGCAGCAACAGGAGCTGCAGAAGCAGATGCAGAAGTAGGAGATGCAGCAGCAGGAATTTTAACAGCAGGTTCAACAGCAGATGCAGAAGGAGGTGCAGCAGCAGGAGATGCAACAGCAGGTGTTGTAGCAGCAGCATGTGATGCAACAAGATATGCAGCACTGGGAGATGTATAAGAGGAAGATGCAGCATCAGGAGATGCAGCAGGAGATGAAACCAAAAGACATGCAGCAGCAGATGCAGCAACAGATTAAGCTGCATCAGGAGATGCAGCATCAGGAGATGCAGCAGGAGATGAAGCAGAAGGACATGCAGAAGCAGATGCAGCAACAGATTAAGCAGCAGGAGATGCAGCAGCAGGAGATGCAGGCAGCAGCTAAAACAGGAGATGCCGATTCAGAAGAAGCAGTAGCCTAATATGCAGCAGCAGATGCAAGAGCAGAATATGTAGCAGGAGATGCAGCAGCAAGATATGCATCAGCAAATGCACCAGGAAGACATGTATCAGCAGGAGATTTACCAGTGGGAGATGCAGGAAGAGGTTCAGTAGGATATGCAGCAAGAGAGGAGATGCATCAGGACTTGCAGTAGCAGACGAAGCAGCAGTAAATGCAAAAGCAGGACATGCAGTAGCAGGAGGTGAATCAGGAGATTCAGCAGTAGATGAAGCAGCAGCAGATAGAGTAGATGTTGCAGCAGGAAATCAGCAGGATGTGCAGCAGGAGATGCTGCAACAGGTAATGAAGTAGGAGGTGCAGCAGATGGAGATGGAGCAGCACGGGATGCAGCAGCAGGTGATGCAACAGCAGGAGAGGCAGAGGGAGATGTAGCAGGAGATATAGCAGGAGATGCATCAAGAGATGCACAAGGAGGAGATGCAGCAGCAAATGCATCCACAGGAGATGCAAGAGGAGCTGAAGCAGCAGATTCAGCAGGAGATACAGTAGAAGGAGATGCAGCAGCAGATGCAGCAGGCAATGCAGCAGGCAATGCAGCAGCAGGGGATGAAGCAGCAGATGCAGCCGCAGGAGATGCAGGAGGAGAGGAAGCAGTAGATTCATCAGAAGATGCAGTAGAAGGAGGTGCAGCAGCAGGGGATGTAGCAGCAGATTCAGCAGCAAATACCACAGGAGACACAGCAAAATGAGATGCAGAAGCAGATGCAGTAAGAGATGCAGATTGAGCAGTAGATGCAGCAGGAAGAGATGCTTCAGATGATACAGCATCAGGAGATGAGCAGGAGATTGAGCAGGAGATGCAGTAGGAGGAGAGGCAGGAGGAGATGCTGCAGCAGATGCAGCAGCAGGAAATGCAGAAGCAGCAGATGAAACAGGTAATGCATCAGTAGGACATACAGCAGGGGATGCAGCAGCAGGAGATTCCACAGCAAGAGATGGAGAAGCAGCAGATGCAGCAGTAGATGGAGATTCAGCAGGAGATTCATCAGCAGGAGATGCTGCAGCAGATTCACAGTAGGACATGCAGGAGCAGGAGTTGCAGCAGGAGATGGGCCAAAATAGGAGGAGAAATCAGCAGGAGAAACTGCAGGAGGAGATGCAACAGAAGGTTCAGGAGGAGGAGATGCAGCAGGAAATGTAGAAGGATATACAGCAGCAGAAGCATCAGGAGGAGATGCAGGAGGAGATGCAGTAGCAGCAGATGCAGCAGGAGATGCAGTAGCAAGAGATGTAGCATTATCATAAGATACATTGAGAGATGCAGCAGCAGGATATGCAGCAGCAGGAGGTTCAGGAGGATACGCATGAACAGGAGAATCAGTATGAGGTACAGCAGGAGATGCAGCAGCAGCAGAGCAGCAGCAGATGCAGCAGGAGATAAAATATAAGGAGATGAAGCAGATGTAGAAGCAGATGCAGCAGGAGGAGATGCAGCAGCAGGAGTTGATGCAGAAAGTAATAGAGCAGCAGGAGATTCAGAAGAAGGAGGTACAGCAGCAGGAAATGTAGCAGTATATATGGAAGGAGGATATGCAGCAGGAGGAGATGCAGTAGGAGGAGAAATAGCAGGTAATGCAGCAGCAGGAGATGCAGGATGAGATCCAGCTGCAGGAGATGCAGCAGCAGGTCATGTAGCAGGAGATGCAGCAGTAGATGTATCAGAAAAAGGTGTAGCAGCAAATGCAGGAGATGCAGAAGCAGATGCTGCAACAGATGCAGCATTAGGAGACACAGCAAGAGGTGATGCAGCAGGTAATACAGCAGCAGAAGATGCAGAAGCAGGAGATGCAAAAAGAGATTCAGCAGCAGGAGATGAAGAAGCAGGAAATGCAGCAGTATATACAGAAGCAGGATATGCAGCAGGAGGAGATAGAGCAGGTACTGCAGCAGCAGCAGATGCAGCAGCAGATGCAGCAAGAGATGCCGCTGCAGATGCAGCAGGAGATTCAGCAGCAGCAGATGCAGCAGTAGATTCAGCAGTAGACAGAGCAGCAGAAGAAAGAGTAGCAGTAGACAGAGCTGCAGGAGATGCAGCAGCAGGAGATGAAGCAAATGATAAAGCAGAAAACAGCATTAGGAGATGCAGCAGGAGGAGATGCAGCAGGAGATGAAGTAGGGTATGTAGCAGCTGTAGATGCAGCAGGGTTTGCAGCAAAAGGAGATTCAGGAGAACCAGCAAGAGGGCAGAATCATGAGATGAATCCACAGATGCAGATATGGAGCAGGAGATGCAGCACCAGGAAATGCAGTAGCAGGATATGCAGCAGGAGATGCAGCAGGAGATGCAGCAACAGGAGATGCAGGAGACGCAACAGAAAGAGATTGCAGAAGCAGATGAAGCAGTAGATGCCGATTCAGTAGGAGATGCAGCAGGAAGAGATGCTTCAGATGGTATAGCATCAGGAGATGCAGCAGGAGATTAAGCAGGATTTGCAGTAGGAGAAGCAAGAGGAGATGATGAAGGAGACGCAGCAGTAGGAGATGCAGAAGCAGAAGATGCAGCAGGAGATGCAGAAGGAGAAGATGAAGCAGGACATGCAGAAGGAGAAGATGAATCAGTAGATGCAGCAGCAGCAGATTCCACAGCAAGAGATGCAGCAGTAGATGCAGCAGGAGATGCAGAGAAAGGAGATGAAGCAGTAGGAGATACTGTAAGAGATGCAGCAGCAGGGGATGTAGCAGCAGGAGATTGAGCAGGTTATGCAGCAGCAGATGCAGCAGGACGAGATGCAGCAGCAGGAAATGCATCAGAAGGAGTTGCAGCAACAGGAAATGCAGCAGGAGATTAAGCACCAAATGCAGAAGCAGTAGATACAGCAGGTGGAGATGCAGCAGCTAATGCAGCAGTAGATGCAGATTCAGTAGGAATTTCATCAGTAGGAGATGCATCAGCAGGAGATGCAGCAGGAGATGCGGCAGAAGTAGATGCAGCAGGATAATCAACAGGAGGAGCTGCAATAGAAGATGCAAGAGTAAGAGATGCAGCAGGAAATCCAGAAGGTAACACAGCAGGAGAAGCTTCAGGAGGAGATGCAGCAAGACATGCAGCAGCAGCAGATACAGAAACAGAGCAGCAAGAAAATGCAAATTCAACAGGAGATGCAATAGGAAGAGAATCTTCAGCAGATGCAGCAGGATATGCATCATGACGAGATGTAGCAGGACATAGCAGCAGCAGATGCATCGGCAGATTAAGCAGGAAATGCTGCAAAAAGAGATGAAACAGCATCAGATGCAGCAGGAGATGCAGCTGCAGGAGATGCAGCAGTATCTGATGTAGCAGGAGATGCAGAAGCAGCAGATGCAGCAGCAGGATATGAAGAAGATGCAGCAGGAGATGCAGCAGGAGATGCAGCAGCAGGAGACAGAGGAGCAGAAAATGCAGCATCAGGAGATTCAGCAGCAGGAAATGCAATAGGAGATATAGAAGCAGGAGATGCAGTAGCAGAAGATACAGCAGGACATTAAGCAGGAGATGCAGCAGGAAGAGATGCAGCTGGAGATAGAGCAGCAGGAGATGCAGCAGGGTATACAGCCACAGGAAATGCCAGAGAGAAAGCAGTAGAAGATGAAGCAGCAGATTTAGCAGCAGATTCAGCAGGAGATGCAGCAGCAGGAGATGCAGCAGTAGGAGATGCATCATGTGATGCAGAAGCAGATGCAGCAGGATTGCAACAGGAGATGCAGCAGCAGGAAATGCAGAAATATATACTGAAGCAGGAGAAGCAGCAGGAGGAGATGCAGATAGGGAGGATGCCTCAGGAGATGCAGCAGCAGGAGATGCAGCAGGAAAAGCAGCATCAGTGGATGTAGTAGCAGGAGATGCAGAAGGAGATGCAGAAGGAGATGCAGCAGATAGAGATGCAGCAGCAGGAGATGCAGCAGGGAATGCAGCAGCAGGGGATGTAGTAGCAGGAGTTGCAGCAGCATCATATGTAGTAGGAGACGGAGCAGCAGGAGATGAAGAAGCAGGAGATGCTACAGGAGATTCATCAGGAGATGAAGAAGGAAGAGATTCAGCAGCAGATGCAGCAGAAGAGGATGCCAGAGCAGATGCATTAGCAGGAGATCTATCAGGAGATGCAGCAGTAGAGGAAGCAGCAGCAGATGAAGCAGCAGCAGATGCAGCAGCAGATTCAGCAGCAGATTCAGCAGATGCAGCAGTAGTAGATTCAGAAAGAGCTGCAGCAGGAAATGCAGATGAATATGCAGGAGCAGGAGATACAGCAGGAGATGCATCTGCAGGTGATGTATCTGCAGGTGATGCAGAAGGAGATGCAGAAGGAGATGAAGCAGCAGGATATGCAGCAGAAAGAAGATGACTCCAGAGATGCTTCAATAGAAGGTGCAACATGAGATAGAGCAGGAGATGCAGGAGCAGACAAAGCAGATGGAGATGCAGAAACAGGAGATGCAGAAACAGGAGATGCAGCAGAAGAACATGGAGCAAGAGATGCAGCAGCAGAAGATGAAGCAGCAGGAGATATAGCAGCATGAGATGCAGCAGGATGAAGTGGAGTAGCAGGGGATGCATCAGGAGATGCAGAAGCAGCAGATAGAGCAGGAGATGCCGTAGCAGGAGTTGCACCAAGAGATTTAGCACGAGGTCATTCAGCAGGAGATGCGCAGGAAGAGATGCAACAGGAGATGCAGCCAGAGGAGATGCAACATGAGATGCAGCAGGGGGAAATTCAGCAAGAGATGCAGCAGAAGACGACTTAACAAGAGATGCAGCAGGAGGAGGTACAGCAGCAGCAGATGCAGTAGCATATGCGGTAGAAGGAGATGCATAAGAGATGCAGCAGCTATTGATGCAGCAGGAGATGCTGGAGCTGGAAATGCAGAGGGAGATTAAACAGGAGATGCTGCAGCAGCAGATGATGCAGTAGCAGGATATGTTGCAAAAAGTGCAGCAGAAGGTGAAGCAGCACCAGATGAAGCAACATATGCTGCAGATCCAGCAATAGGTGATGCAGCAGGTGATGCAGCAGGAAGAGATGCAGCAGGAGATGCACAAACAGGAGATGCATCTGCAAGATATAAACAGCAGCAGATGCAGCAGCAATTGGAGCTGCATGAGTTGCACCAAAAAATATCGCAGGAGGTGCAGCAAAAGGAGATGTAGCAGGAGATGCAGCAGCAGGAGATGAAGCCGCAAATGCATTCAGCAGGAGATATAGCAGGAGATGCAGCAGTACATGAAGTAGCAGCAGATGTAACAGCAGATTTAGGAGATGCAGCAGCACGAGATGCAGCAGGAGATAAACAGCAGAAGAACAGAAGAAGATGCAGCAGCAGAAGTTGAAGCAGGAGGAGAAGTAGAAATGCAGCAGGAAATGCAGCAGGAAATACAATAGCAGATGCAGCAGCAGATTAAGGATATGCAGCAGCAGGAAATGCAGCAGAAGATGCAGAAAGAGGAGATGCAGCTGCAGAGGCAGCAGATGCAGCAGCAATAGATGCAGCAGCAGATGCAGCAGGAGATGCAGATTCAGTATGAAAATGTAGCAGCAGAAGATGCTGCTGCAGATGACACAGCAGGAGATGCTGAAGGAAGAGATGCAGCAGGTAATACAGCAGGAGGGGGAGACGCCGTAGGATATGAAGCAGGAGATGCAGCAGTAGATGAAGCAGCAGCAGATGCAGCAGCAGATGCACCAGATGGAGCAGAAAGAGATGCAGCAGGGAATGAAGCAGCAGATGCAACAGGAAGTGGAGCATCAGGAGATGCATCCGCAGATGCATGAGAAGAGGATGCATCAGGAGATGTAGCAGCAGGAGATACAGAAGCAGAGGATGCAGCAGGAGATGTAGCAAAAGAAGATAGAGAAGCAGGAGATGAAGCAGCAGATGTAGCAGCAGGAGATGCAGGACGACATCAAGTAGCAGGAGATGCAGCAGTACATGAAGCATTTCCTGCTGATGCATCTCCTGCTCCATATCCTGTTAATGCATCTCCTGTTTATTCATCTCTTTCTGATGCATCTTTTGCTGCATCTCCTGCTACTGCATCTCCTGCTGCTGAATCTCCTGCTTCTGCATCTACTGCTGCTACATTTCCTGCTGAATCTGCTGCTGCATCTCCTGCTGCTGCTTCTCCTGCTGCATATCTTTCTGCTTCATCTGCTGATGAATATGCATCTCCAGCTGCTTCTCCTGGCACTGCATCTCCTCCTGCTGCTTCTCCTGGTTCTGCATCTCCTGCTACATGTGCTGCTGCAATTCCTGCTGCATCTCCTGCTGCTGGATCTCCTGCTGCTGTATCTGCTGCTGCATCTGCTGCTGCTGCACTTCAAGCTGCTGCATCTTATTATTTGCATCTACTTCACTTCATCTCTTGCTGCTGAATCTCCTGCTGCATCTGCTGCTGCTGCATATCTTGCTGCATCTCCAGCTGCTTCATCTCCTGCTGCATTTCCTGTCGCTGCATCTCTTGCTGCATCTCATGCTGCATATACTTCTGCTTCACCTCCTAATGCATCTCCTGCTGCTCTATATCTTGCTTCATGTTGGCCTGCTGCATATACTGCTGTTGCATGTCCTGCTGCTGCATCTCCTGTTACATCATCTGCTTCTGCATCTCCTGCTGCTGCATGTTCTTCTGACTCTCCTCCTGCTGCATCTGCTGCTGCATCCTCTTCTGGTACATCTCCTGCAGCATCTCTTGCTGCTGATGTTCTTGATCCTGCATCTTCTGCTGTGGCATTCCTGGTGCTTCATTTCCTGCTGCATTTCTTTCTTTTACATCTCCTGCTGCTGCATCTGCTGCAGTATCTCCTGTTGCTACATCTCCTGCTGAATCTACATCACCTGTTGCATCTGCTCTGGCATCTATTTCTGCTGAATCTCCGATTCATCTCCTGCTGCATTGCTGATGCAGCTGCTGCTGGGGCATCTCCTGCTGCTTTATAAACTACTGCTGCCTATCCTGCTGCTGCATATCCGGATTCAGCATATCCTATTGCATCTCCTGGTGTTGCTTCTCCTGCTGCTTCATCTCCTGCTGTATCTCCTGCTGCTGTATTTTGTAATGCATCTCCCGGTGCTGCGTCCCTTGATGCTTCATTCTTTGCAGCATCTCCGGCTTCTGCATCTTGCATAGAATCTCCTGTTCCTGCTTCTCCTGCTGAATCTACATCTTCAGCTGCATCATCTCTTCTACATCTCCTGCTGCGAAATCTCCTGCTACTATATCTCCTGCTGCACCTACTGCTGCATCTCCTGCTGCATTAATTCCTACATCTCCTGCTGCTGCATCTCCAGCTGTTGCATCTCCTGCTACTGCATATACTGCTGCTGCATCTCCCGATAAATGTGGTGCTGCATCTGCTACTGTAACTCCTACTACTCCATCTAATACTGCTGCATCTCCTGCTGCAATTCTTGCTGCTGCATCTCCTGCTGCATCTCCTTCTGAATCTCCTGCTGCATCTCCTGCTGAATATGCACTTCCTGCTGCACATTCTCCTGCTGTATCACCTGCTGTGTCATGATGCTGCACTTCCTGCTACTGCAATTCTTCTAGATCTGCTGCTGCATCTGCTGCTGCATTTGTTGCTGCAACTCCTGCTGCATCTGCTGCTGCTGTATCTCCTGCTGCACATTCTGCTGCTGCATATCCTGCTGCTGCATCTGCTGCTGCATTGGCTGCTGCATCTCCTACTGCACCTCCTGCTGCTGCTGCATAACCTGCCTCTACATCTCCTGCTGCACATTCTGCTGCTGCATATCCTGCTGCTGCATCTCCTGCTTCTTCATTTCCTGCTGCTGCATTTACTGCTACATCTCCTCCTGCTGAATCTCCAGTTGCATCTCCTGCTGCTGCATCTCTTGCTGTTACATCTTATGCTGAATCTATGCTGTGGCATTTTCTGCTGCATGTTCTCCTGCTGCATCTCCTGCTGCTGTATCTCCTGCTGCTGCATCTCCTGCTGAATCCTCTGCATCTCGGGCTGCTGCATCATCTGCCGCTTCTACTGCTGCTGCTGCATCTGCTGCTGTATCGACCATTGCTGCTTGTGCTGCTGATTGTGTTGCTGCTTGTGCTGCTGCTGATTCTACCACTGCTGCAAATCCTGTTGCATCTCCTCCCGCTGCATCTGCTGCTACATCAAGTTTTCCTGCCTCCCCTGCTGCATCTCTTTCTTTTGCATCTCATGCTGCTGCATCACCTGCATCTCTTGCAGCTGCATATCCTGCTACATGTCCTGCTGCATCTCCTGCTGCTGCATCTCCTACTGCTGCAATTCCTGCTTCTGAGTCTCCTCCTGCTGCATCTGTTCTCTATTTATATCTTCCTGATTTTTTTGTTGCTGCATCTCCTGCTGCACCTCCTGCTGCAGCATCTCCTGTTACATCTCCCACTGCTCTATCTACTTCTGAATAGCCTCTTTCAGTTCCTCTTGCAGCATCTCCAGCTGCCTCTCTTCCTACTGAATCTCCTTTTGCAGCTCCTACTTTTGCATCTCCCGCTGTATCTCCTGATGCATCTCCTATTGCTGCATCTCATCCTAATGCACCTCTGGCTTCATCCCCTGCTCCTGCATATTCTGCAACATATCCTGCTGCTGTATCCCCTGCTGCTGCATCTGCTGCTACTGCATCTCCTGCTGCTGCATCTCATACTGCATCATCTCCTGCTACAACTGCTTCTGCATCTGCTGCTGCATCATCTGCTGCTGCATCTCCTATTGCATCATCTCCTGCTGCAACTGCTTCTACATCTGCTGCTGCATCTGCAGCTGAATCTTTTTCTGCATCTGCTGCCTCTTCTGCTACTGCTGAACCTCCTTCTGCATCTGCTGCTTCACCTGCTACTGCTGTATCTCCTGCTTCATCTCCTGCGTCTCCATTTACTTCTACATCTCCCGATGCTGAACCTCCTTCGGTTTCATCTCTGGCTGCTGCAGTTTCTGCAGCATCTCCTGCTGCCACGTTTCTTGCTGCTCCATCTTCTGCAATATATCCTGCTGCTGCATCTCCTGCAGAACCTCCTGCTGCATCTTCTACTGCATCTCCTGCTTCACTTTCTATTGCTTAATCTCCTGCTGCTGATTCTGATTTGCATCCCCTTATATATCTCCTTCTCCTGCACCTCCTGCTGAATCTCCTGCTTCTGTATCTTCTGCTGCTGCATTTCCTGCAGCATCTCCAGCTGTTACACCTCCTGCAGAATCAGTATCTACTGCTACATCTGCTGCTACTTCTCCTGCTGATTCATTACAACTGGAGCATACCCAAGGTGGGGTATAAACTCTTTAGGAAGGACAGGAAGGGCAGAAGAGGAGGCGGGGTAGCCCTCTATGTTAGAGAGGGCATTGATACCCTCGAACTGGACTACGGTCAGGATGGGACTGAGTGCCTGTGGGTGAAAAGCAGAGGAGTCCATGGGCAGGAAGGGATTGTGATGGGAGTCTGCTATAGACCACCCAGCCAAGAAGAAGCAGCTGATGAGCTCTTCTACAAACAACTGAGTGTAGTCTCAAAAGTGCTACCTCTAGTCCTTGTGGGAGACTTCAATTTCCCAGATATAGGCTGGGAGTATAATACAGCAGAAAGGAAGCAGTCCCGGAGGTTCCTGGAGTGTGTGGAAGACAACTTCCTCACACAGCTGGTGAGTGAACCGACAAGGGACGGTGCCCTCCTGGACCTGCTGTTTGTGAACAGAGAAGGACTGGTGGGGGATGTGAAGGTTGGAGGATGCTTGGGGCAAAGCGATCATGAGATGATAGAGTTCTCAGTGCGGGGTAAAATGAAGAAGGAGGTTAGCAGAACAGTAGCCCTCAACTTTCAGAGAGCAGACTTTGGGCTGTTCAGAAGTCTGGTCGGAAAAGTCCCGTGGGAGGCGCTCCTTGAAGGCAAAGGTGTCCATGAGGGCTGGGCGCTCTTCAAGAAGGAACTCCTAGCAGCTCAGGAGAAAGCCGTCCCCAAGTTCCGGAAAAGTAGCCAGCTGGGTAAGAAACCAGCATGGTTGAGTAGGGAGGTCCTAAGAGACATCAATAGGAAGAGGAGGGTCTACGACCTCTGGAGGAAGGGGCAGGCATCCTGGGTGGACCATAGGGAGGAAGTGAGAACGTGCAGGGAAAAAATCAGGAGGGCTAATACCCAACTAGAAATGCGATTGGCCAAGACTATGAAAGACAACAAAAAGTCTTTCTACAAATACATCAACAGCAAAAGGAGGGCTAGGGAGAATCTCCAGTCCCTAGTAGATGCAAAGGGAACAAGAGTAACAGGGGACGAAGACAAGGCTGAAGTGCTCAATGCCTACTTTGCCTCAGTCTTTAACAGTAAGGAATATTGTTCCCTCTGTGCACAACCCCAGGGGTTGGAAGAGAAGTATGAGATTCCCAATGTCCAAGAGGAGGTGGTTAGAGATGCTGTGAGAAACTGTATCAAAGTCTTTACTGAAGTCCAGGAAAACCACATCCACAGCCTTTCCCTCGTCCAAGAGTTTAGTCACTTGGTCATAGAAGGTGATCAGATTACTCTGGCAAGACCTGCCTTTCATGAACCCGTGTTGACTGGGCCTGATCACCCGGTTCTCTTGCAAGTGCTTCATGATCGCACTCAAGATCACCCACTCCATGACTTTCCCCGGTACCGACGTCAGGCTGACAGGCCACAGTTCCCCGGATCCTCCCTGCGCCCGTTCTTATAGATGGGCACGACATCAGCCAGCCTCCAGTCCAGCGAACCTCCCCAGTCATCCAGGACTGCTGGAAGATGATGGAAAGGGGTTTGGCCAGCACATCCGCCAGTTCCCTCAAAACTCTTGGGTGGACTCCATCCGGCCCCATAGACTTGTGAGCATCTAGCTAGGCAACCAAGTCTCTAACCACCTCCTCTTGGACCTTAGGAATCCAGCAGGAGATGCAGCAGGTGAAAGAGCAGCAAGAAATGTATCAGAGCTGCAGCCGTAGGAGATGCAGCAGGATATATATCAGCAGAAGATGCAGCAGCAGGAGATGAAGCATGAGCAGAAGCAGCAGATGATGCAGGAGATGCAGCAGCAGCAGATATAGAAGGAGATTCAGCAGGAGATGCATTAGCAGGAAATGCAGCAGGAGATGCATTAGCAGGAAATGCAGCAGCACGAGATGCAGCAGCAGATGCAGTAGGAGATGCAGCAGAAAAAGATGCTGCAGCAGCATGTGCAGTAGATGATGCGGAGCAGGAGATGCAGCTGCAGCAGATGCAGCAGGAGATTCAGCAGCAGGAGATTCAGCAGTAGACACAGGATAATTAGCAGCAGACACGGCATCAGGAGATTCAGCAGCAGGAGATGCTGCAGCAGATGCAGAAGCAAAAGTAGCAGTAGGTGTGGCAGCAGGTGGAGATGCATCAGGAGATGCATATTCAGGAGATGCAGCAGGAGGTGTAGCAGGATATGTAGCAGCATGAGATGCCGCAGGAGATTCAGGAGAAGATTCAGCAGAAGGAGATGCAAGAGCAGGAGATGCATCAGCAGGAAATGCAGCAATATATACAGAAGCAGGATATGCAGCAGGAGATGTAGCAGAAAGAGATTCAGCATCAGATTCATCAGCAGGAGACTCAGGACGAGATCCATCAGCAGGAGATGCAGCAGCAGGAAATGTAGCAGGAGATGCAGCAGTAGATGAATCAGAAGAAGATGTAGCAGCAAATGCAGGGGACGCAGAAGCAGAGGCTGCAGCTAATGCTACAGGAGGAGAAACAGCAGGAGGTGATGCAGCATGTAAAACAGCAGTAGAAGATGCAGAAGCAGGAGATGCAAAAAGAGATTCAGCAGCAGGAGATGAAGCAGCAGGAAATGCAGCGGTATATACAGCAGGCATTGAGGCAGCAGGAGATGCAGCTGGAGATTTTGCAGCAGGTGATACAGCAGCAGATGCAGCAGCACGTGATGTAGCAGCAGGAGATGCTGCAGCAGATGTATCAGGAAGTGATGCAGCAGCTGGAGACGTAGCAGGAGGTCATGCAGCAGAAGATGCATCATGAGAAATGCAGCAGGAAATGCAGCAGGAGATTCATCAGGACATTCATTAGCAGAAGATTCAGCACCAAGAAATGCAGCAGGAGATGCAGGAGGAGATGCAGCAACATGCGATGCAGCAGCAGATGCCGCAGCAAATTAAGTACCAGTAGATGAGGCAGAGGGAGATGCAGCAGGAAATGCAGTAGTAAATACAGAAGACGGAGATGCAGCAGCAGGAAATTCAGCAGCAGAAGATGTAGCAGGACATGCAGCAGCAGATAAGGAGATGAAGCAGCAGGAGAAGCAGCAGTAGGAGATTCAGCAGGAGATGCATCAAGAGATGCAGCATCAGGCCATGCAGCATTAGGAGATGCAGCAGGGGATTCAATAGCAGGTGGTGCAGAAGGAGATGCAGCAGTAGGAGATGCACCAGGGGATACAGCAGAAGAAAGTGCAACAGGAGATGCAGCAGGAGGAGATGCAGCAGGAGATGTATATTCAGAAGGAGGTGCATCAGGAGATGTAGTCGGATATGTAGCAACATGAGATGCAGCAGCAGGAGGAGATGCAAGATCAGGAGATAAAGCAGCAGGAGATGCAGAAGGAGGAGATGCAGCAACAAGGAATGCAGCAAGAGTTTAAGCAGCAGATGTAGAAGCAGCAGATGCAGTAGGAGGAGATGCAGCAGGAGGAGATGCAGCAGGAGGTTGTATAGCAGGAGATGCAGCATGATTTGCAGCAGCAGGAGTTGCAGCAGCAGGTAATGCAGCACCAATAAATGCAGCAGGAGATGCAGGAGGAGATGCAGCTGCAGGAAATTCAGCAGCAGGAGATGCAGCAGCGGATGCAGCAGCAAATTAAGTACCAGCAGATGAGGTAGAGGGAGATGCAGCAGCAGGACATGCAGCAGGGAAAGATGCAGCATGTAATGCAAAAGGAGATGCAGCAGCAGGAGATGATGCAGGAGATGCATAAGCAGAAGATGCAGCAGTGTACGAAGCAGCAGGAGTTTCAGCAACAGGAGATGATGCAGAACGAGATGTAGCATCAGATTCATCATCAGGAGATGAAGGAGGAGATCCAGCAGCAGGAGATGCAGCCGGAAATGCAGCAGGAGTTAGAACAGCAGGATATGCACCAGCAGATGCAGCCGGAGGAGATGCAGGAAAATATGAAGCAGCAGATGAAGCAGGAAAGGTGCCGGCAGCTTCAAGAGGAGATTTAACAGGAGGAGATGCAGCTGCAGGACATGTAGCATGAGATGCAGCAGGAGATTCAGCAGCAGGAGATACAGCAGCAGCAGATGCAGAAGGAGATGTAGCAGCAGCAGATAAAGCAAGAGACAGAGCAGAAGACAGAGCAACAGGGGATGCAGCAGCAGGAGATGCAGCATGATATGCATATTTAGCAGCAGATGCAGCAGGAGTTGCAGCAGGAGATGCAGTAGCAGGAGATGCAGCAGGAGATGCCGCAGAATACACAGCAGGAGGAGATGCATCAGGAGGAGATGCATCAGGAGATACATATTCAGAAGGAGATGCATCAGGAGATGTAACAGGATATGTAGCAACATGAGATGCCGCAGGAGATTCAGGAGGAGATACAGCAGATCGAGATGCAGGAGCAGGAGATGAAGAAGCAGGAGATGCAGCCACCGCAGATCCAGCAGCAGGAGATTCAGCAGGTTATGTAGCAGCAGACGCAGCAGGAGGAGATGCAGTAGGAGGAGATGCAGCAATAGGAAATGCAGGAGGAGATTAAGCAGCAAATGCAGAAGCAACAGATACAGCAGGTGGAGATGCAGCAGCAGATGCAGCAGTAGATGCAGATTCAGCAGGAGATTCATCAGCAGGAGATGCTGTAGCAGATTCACAGTAGGAGATGCATCAGCAGGAGATGCAGCAGGAAGTGCAGCAGAAGTAAATGCAGCAGAATAAGCAGCAGGAGGAGATGCAGTAGAAGATGCCGGAGCAGGAGATGCAGCAGAAACTTCAGAAGGAAGCAGGAGAAGCATCAGGAGGAGATGCAGCAGAACATGCAGCAGATGCAGCAGCAGCAGAAGCAGAAGCAGCAGCAGAAGATGCAGCAAGATATGCAGAAGCAGTAGGTGCAGCAGGAGATGCAGTAGCAAGAGATGATACATTATCATGAGATGTATTAAGAGGTGCAGAAGCAGGATATGTTGCAGCAGGAGATGCAGCAATAGGATATGTAGCAGAAGATTTAGCAGGATATGAAGTAGCAGCAGAGCAGCCACAGATGCAGCAGGAAATGCAGCATTAAATGCAGGAGCAAGAGAGGCTGCAGCAGGAAATATTGCAGCAGATGCAGCAGGAGATGACTTAGCAGGTGATGACATACCAGGTGATGAAGCCACAGATGCATCAGCTGAAGATGAAGCAGGATTTGCAGCAGCACGAGGTACATCAGAAGATGCATCCGGATATGAGGCAGCAAATGTAGTAAGGTAGATGCATCTCGTAGGAGATGCAGCAGGAAATGTATCAGCACGAAATGCAGTAGGAGATGCAGCAAGAAATGCAGCAGGATATGCAGGAGAAGTAGATGCAGCAGGAGATGAAGCAGGAAATGCAGCAGGAGAGAAAGGAGCAGGAGATGCAGAAGCAGATATAGCAGCAGATTCTGAAGGAGATGCATCAGCAGGAGATGCAGCAAGTGAGGAAGCATCAGGAGATGCAGCAGGAAATGCAGCAGCAGGGGATGTAGTAGCAGGAGATGCAGAAGGAGATGCAGAAGGAGTTGCAGCATCGGGAGATGCAGCAGGGAATGCAGAAGCAGCAGAAGTAACAGGAGATGCAGCAGCATCATATGCAGAAGGAGACGGAGCAGCAGGAGATGAAGAAGCAGGAGATGTTACAGGATATTCAGCCGATGATGATGCAGAAGGAGGAGATGCAGCAGCACGAAGTGCAGAGTAGTAGATGAAGTAAAGAATATGCAGCAGAAGGAAATATAGCAGGAGATACAGCCGCAGAAAATGCAGCAAGAGAGAAAGCAGCACCAGATGCAGCATCAGAGGATGCAACAGCAGGAGATCTATAAGGAGATGCAGCAGTAGATGAAGCAGCAGCAGATACAGCAGTAGATTCAGCAGATGCAGCAGTAGTAGATTCAGAAAAAGCTGCAGCAGGAAATGCAGATGAATATGCAGCAGCAGGAGATACAGCAGGAGATGCATCTGCAGGTGATGCAGAACGAGAAGAAGCAGCAGGATATGCAGCAGGAGATGAATCAGGAGATACTTCAATAGAAGGTGCAACATGAGGTACAGCAGATAGAGATGCAGCAGCAGACGAAGCAGAAGGAGATATAGAAAAATATGAGGCAGCAGGAGATGTAGTAGGAGATGCAGCAGTAGATGAAGTAGCAGTAGATGCAGCAGCAGTTGCAGCAGGAAATGCAGCAGGAGAGGCAGCAGGAGATGCAGCAGCAGGAAGTGCAGCCGCAAATGCAACCAGCAGGATATGCAGTAGGAGATGCCACAGACGGAGATTCACTAGAAGGAGATTCAGTAGCAGATGTAGCAGGATATATAGCATCAGTAGATGCGTCCGCAGATGAATCAGCAGAGCATGTAGCAGGAGATACAGCAGCAGGAGATGAAGCAGCAGATGCAGCGGCAGCAGATGCAGGAGAAGATGCAGAAGCAGGAGATGCAGCAGCAGATGCAGTATGTGATATAGAATCACCAGAAGCAGCAGGATATGCGGCAACAGATGCAGCAGCGTGAGGTGCAGCAGCAGGAGATACAGCAGGAGATGCATATTCAGCAGGTGATGCACCAGATTATGCAGCAGGAGATGTATCAGAAGGAAATGCAGCAGGAGATGCAGCAGTACATGAGGCAGCAGCAGATGCAGCAGCAGATTAAGGAGATGCAGTTATCAGAAATGCAACAGAAGATGCAGCAAGAGGAAATGCAGCAGGAGATGCAGTAGCTGGAAATGTAGATGCAGCTGCAGAGGCAGCAGATGCAGCAGCAATAGGTGCAGCAGCAGATGCATCAGGAGATGAAGATTCAGTAGGAGATGTAGCAACAGAAGATGCTGTTGTAGATGACGCAGCAGGAGATGCTGTAGAAAGAAATGCAGCAGGAGATGCAGCAGAAGGTAATGCAGCAAGATATGGTGCAGGAGGAGATGCAGCAGGAAATGCAGAAGCAGGGGATTTATCAGAAGATGCAGCAGTAGATGATGCAGCAGCAGATGCAACAGCAGATGCACCAGATGGAGCAGAAAGAGATGCAGCAGGGGATGAAGCAGCAGATGCAACAGGAAATGGAGCATCAGAGGATGCATCCGAAGATGCATGAGCAGAGGATGCATCAGGAGATGTAGCAGCAGGAGATACAGAAGCAGGAGATGCAGCAGATGATTTAGCAGCAGGAGATACAGAAGCAGGAGATGTAGCAGCAGGAATTTTATCTGGAGATGCAGCAGTACATGAAGCATTTCCTGCTGGTGCATGTCCTGCTGCATATCCTGCTGATGCATCTTCTGCTAAATCAGCTCTTGCTGATACATCTTTTGCTGCATCTCCTGCTACTGCATCTCCTGCTGCTGAATCTCCTTCTGCTGCAATTCCTACTGCATCTCATGCTGCTGCAATTCCTGCAGCATCTCCTAATATATCTCCTACTTCTGCATCTCTGGCTGCTGGATTTCCAGCTGCCTCTCCTGCTGCTATATCTGTTGCTTCATCTGATGCTGCTGCATCTCCTGCTGCTGCATCACCTGCACCTGCATCTCCTGCAGCTGCATATCTTGCTGCATCTCCTGCTTCACGTCCTGCTGCTGCATCATCTCCTGCTGCTGCAATTCCTGCTTTTGAATCTCCTGCTGCTGCATCTGCTGCTGCATCTGCTGCTTATTTATATCTTCCTGATTTTTTTGTTGCTGCATCTCCTGTTACATCTCTTACTGCTGCATCTACTTCTGAATCTCCTCTTTAATCTCCTCTTGCAGCATCTCCAGCTGCCTCTCTTTTTGCTGAATCTCCGTTTGCAGCTCCTACTGCTGCATCTCATCCTACTGCACCTCTGGCTGCATCTCCTGATGCATCTGCTGCGGCTTCATCCCCTGTAGCTGCATATTCTGCTACATATCCTGCTGAGGTATCCCCTGCTGCTGCATCTCCTGCTGCTACATCTCCTGATGCATCTCCTGCTGCTGCATCTTTTCCAGCATCATTTCTGGTAGCAACTGCTTCTGCATCTGCTGCTGCTTCTGATGCTGCATCTCCTGATTTAGCATCTGCTGCTGCATCTCCTACTGCTGCATCTCCTACTGCTGCATCTCCTACTGCTGCATCTCCTACTGCTGCATCTCCTGCTGAATCTACTGATTCATCTGATGCTGCATTTCCTGCTGCATGTTCTTCTGCTGCATCTCCCGCTGCTTTGAGTACTTTTGCATCTCCTGATTCATCTTATGCTGCTGCATTACCTGCTTCATCTCCTCCTGTGTCATATCATGCTGCATCTGCTACTACATATCCTACTGCTGCTTCTGCTGCTGCGTCATCTGCTGCTGAACCTCTTTCTGCATCTGCTGCTTCATCTCCTACTGCTGTATCTCCTGCTGCATCTCCTGCGTCTGCATCTACTTCTACATCTCCTGATGCTGAACCTCCTTCTGCTTCATCTCTGGCTGCTGCAGTTTCTGCAGCATCTCCTGCTGCTGCATTTCTTCTGCTGCATCTTCTGTGGCATCTCCTGCTGCTGCATGTCTGGCTGTTGCACATCCTGCTGCATCTCCTACCGAATCTGCTACTGCATTTGCTGCAACGCCATCTCCTACTGCTGCATCTCCTTCTGACGCATCTTCTACTGCATCTCCTGATGAATCTCCTGCTCCTGCATCTCTTTTTGCATCTTCTGCTGCTGCATCTCTTGCTGTTGCATCTCCTGCTGCATCAGCTGCATATCCTTATTCTGCATCTCCCTCTGCTGCATTTCCTTCTGATGCATCTCCTGCTGAATCTGCTGATAAATCTGCTGCTACATCTCCTGCTGAATATCCTCTTGCTTCATTTTCTGCTGCATCTCGTCTGCTTTATCTCCCGCTGCATCTCCTGTGGCTGCACCTCATGTTGCATCTCGTCCTCCTGCATTTCCTGCTGAATCTCCTTCTGTTGTATTTCCTGCAGCATCTTTTGCTGCTGCATCTTCTCCCGCTGCACCTCCTGCTGCTGCCTCCCTGCTGAATCTGCATATTCTGCTGTATCTCATACAGAATCTGCATCTTCTGCTGCATCTTCTGCTCCATCTTCTGCTCCATCTGCTACTTCTGCATCTGCTTCTGCTGCTGCATATTCTGATAAATATGCTGTTGAATCTGCTTCTGCATCTGCTGCGGCAGCATGTCCTGGTGCTGTAGCTCCTGCTGTTGCATCCCCTGCTGTTGCTTCTCCCGCTGCGTCCCCTACTGCATCTCCTCCTGCTTCTCCTGCTGCATCTCCTGCAGCTTCATCTCCTGCTGCTTCGTTTCCTAATGCTACATTTCCTGCTTCATCTCCTTCTGGTGCAATTCCTGCTGTATCTGCTGCTGCATCTTCTGCTTCATCTTCTCCTACATCTGCTGCTGCCTCATCTCCTGCATCATATGCTACTGAATATCCTGCTGCATATCCTGCTGCAGCAACTACTCTTTTTGCATCTCCTCCTGCTGCATCTCCTACTGCATCTGCTGCTGCATTTGCTGAAGCATCTCCTGCTGCTGCATTTGCTGAAGCATCTCCTGCTGCATCTCCTAATGCATCTCCAGCTACATCTCTACTGCTGAATATGCATCTCTTACTGCATCACATGCTGCATATCCTGCATCTATTGCAGTATCTCGTGCTTCTGCATCTCCTGCTGAATCTGTTTCTCCAGCTGCATGTTATGCTGCATATCCTGCTGCTGCATCTTTTGCTGCATCTCATTCTGTAGCATATCCTGCTGCATCTCATCCTGTGGCATCTCCTGCTGCTGCATCTCCTGCTGTTGCATTTGCTGCAAAATCTCCTGCTGCTGCTTTCTGAATATTCATCGCCGACTTCATCTCCTACTGCAACTCCAGCATCTCCATTTCCTGATGTTTTAGAAAAATATAATAACTCCCGCAGAGCATATTGTAGCATGGAATGCTGCTCTTTCTGAATGTCTTCTCTTACAGTGCTTTCACTGCAGAACGACTTCTCTGGAAGTGTTTTCAATGTAAGCTGCAAAGCACGACTAACTGAAGTTTTTAGTATAAGGTAATGAATTATGACTTAACTGCCCCTTTTGAGGTACTTTAGGAAAATCGAATAACACCCACAGGGAAGATGCTAGCATGGACCGCTTCTGCTTCTGAATGTCTTCTCTTATAGCGCTTTCACTGCAAAGTGAGACTTGAAGGACTTTGAGTATATGCTTGTGTATTGAAACAACAGAATGGCTATTAAAGCATCACTTTAAAATTTAAAATCGTTCAGAACAAGTACCACAGGGAAGATGCTATGATCAAATGTTGGTTCTCGCTTGAGTCTTCTGTAGAAGCGCAAAGTACCATTTATAGACGGTTTTAATATAGGTTACTGAATTGAGACCTAACTGCGCCTATTAAGGCACTTTAAGAAAATTAAATAACTCCAGCATGGAAGACGCTAGCATGGAATGCTGCTTCTTCTGAATGTCTTCTCTTAGAGTGCTTTTTCTGTAAAGCAAGACTTGTAGAGCTTTCAGTGTAGACTTGTGCACTGTAACATCAGAATGGCTATTAAAGCGTCACTTCAAAATTCAAGAGCCTACAGCATCTCCTGCTGCATCTCCAGCTGGTGCATCTGCTGCTGCATCTCCTGCTCTTGCATTTCCAGTACCAACTCCTGCTGCATTTTCTCCTCCTGCATCTCCTGTTGAATCTGCCTATGCGGTGACACCTCCTGGTGCTGAATCTGCTGCTGCATCTGCTGCTGAATCTCCTGCAGCTGTATCATATGCTGATTCTCCTTCTACTGCATCTCCTTCTGCTGCATCTGCTGCTGCATTTCCTGCTGCTGCATCTCTTGCTGAATCTCCTGCTACATATCTGATGCTGCATATCCTGCTGAATCTCCTGCTTAATCTACTGCTGATTATGCATTTGCTGCTGCATCTCCTGCTGCATCATCTTCTGCATCTGCTACAGCATACCCTGCTACATCCACCTTTCCATCACCTGCAGCTGCATCCCCCACTTCTGAATTTTTGCCTGCTGCATCTCGTTCTTCTTCATAACATGCTACTGCATCTCCTGCTGCTGCATCTCCTGCTACTTCATCTGCTTCTGCATCTCCATTTGCTTCATCTCATACTGCGTTGCTAATGCATCTGCTGCTGCTGCATGTGCTGCTGCTGCATTTCCTGTTTCTGCATCTCCTGCTGCACCTCCTCTGCTTCTGCATCTGTTCCTGCAGCATCTCGTTCTTCTTCATCTAAAGCTACTGCACCTCCTGCTGCTGCATCTGCAACTGCATCTGCTTTTGCATCTCCATTTGCTGCATCTCATACTGCATCTGCTGCTGCATCTGCTGTTGCATCTGCTGCTGCTGCATCTGCTGCATCTTCTTCTGCTGCAATTCTTGCTGCATCTGCTGCTGCATCTCTTACTCCTGCATCTGCTGCTGCTACATATCCTGCAGCATATTCTGCTGCAACTATGATGCATCTTCTGCTGCTACTCTGATGCATCTTCTGCTGCATCTCCTACTACTGCTTCTCCTGCTACTGCTTCTCTTGCTTCACCTCCTGCTGATTCTGCTGCTGCTGCATCTCCTGCTTCTTCATCTCCTGCCACTTCTTCTGCTGCTTCATCTCCTTTTGCTGCATCTCATGCAGTATCTGCTGCTGCATCTCTGATGCATCTCCTGATGCATCTCCAATAGCATCTGCTTCTGTGTCTCCTGCTGCTTCATATCCTACTCTGTCTACTGCTGCATTTCCTCCTCTATCTCCTGCTGCTGAATCTCCCGTTGCATCTACTGCTTCAGATACTCCTGCATCTCCTGCTGCATCTGCTGCTGCTGCATCTGTTGCTGCTGCATCTCCTGTTTCTGCATCTCCTACCGCATCTGGGGCTGCTGTATCTCCTCCACCTGCATCTTCTGCTACTTCTGCAGCTTCATCACTTGCTGAATCTCTTGCTGCAACTGCTCCTGAATTTCCTGCTGCTGTATCACCTCCTACTGCATCTGCTGCTGTATTTCTTGCTGCTGCATATCCCACTACTTTATATCATGCTGCATTTCCTGCTGCTGCGTATCCTAACTGCAGCATGTCATGCTGCGTATCCTGCTGCTTCATCCCCTGCTGCATCTACTGATGCTGAAGCTCCTTCTTCTACATCTCCTGTTCATCCCCTGCTGCATCTCCTGCAGCTCCTCCTGCCGCTGCATCTCCTGCTGCTGTTTCAGCTGCTGCATGTCCTGATACATCTCCTGCTGCTAACATCTTCTGCATCTCCTGTTCATGTCCTGCTGCATCTCCTGCTGCTTCACGTGCCACTGCATCTGCTGCATATCCTGCTACTGCATCTCCTGCTTCTGCATCTCCTTCTGGTGCATCTCCTGTGTAATCTCTAGCTACTGTATCTCCTACTGATTCCACATCTCTTGTTTCATTAGCTGCTGCATCTACTGCTGTTGCATCCACTTCTGCATCTCTTTCTGCTGCCTCTCCATCCTACATCTCCTCATGCTTCATCTCTTGATGCATCTCCTGCTATATCTCATGCTGCATCTCCTACTGCCTCTCCTGCTGCTGCATATCCTGCTGCATCTCTTACTGCTGCATCTCATGGTGGATCTCCTCTTGCTAAATCTACTGCTGCATTTCCTGCTGCACCTCCTGCTGGTTCATCTCCTGCTGCCTTTACTGGCGATGCATATCCTGCTGGTGCATTTCCTGATGCATCTCTTGTAGCTGCCTCTTTTTCTACATATCCTCCTGCATCTCTTCCTGCTGCATCTCCTGTTGAATCTCCTTCTACTGCATCTGCATCATATGCTGCTGCATCTGGTGCTGCTTCACGTCCTGCTGCATCTCCTGCTGTTGCGTATGCTGCTGCATCTCCTGCTAATGCATCTCCTTCTCAACCTGAGTCTCCCCTTTCGTCTGCTGCCTGCATCTCCTACTGATGCATCTCTACTGCTGCATCTGCTGCTGCATCTACTGCTACATCTCCTTCTCCTACATATACTTTTGCATCTCCTTCTTCTGCATCTCTTGAGGTATACCCTGCTGCATTTTCTGCTGCATCTTCTGCTGCATCTCATGAGGCTGCATCTCTTACTGCATGTCCCACTGCATCTCCTGCTGCTGTATCTCCTACTGAAGAATCGCCTTCTGCTATATCTCCAGCTGCATCTTGTAATGCTTCATTTCCTTCTGCTGCATCTCGTGATGCTGTGTTTGCTACTGCATCTCCTGATTCATCTCCTGCTGCTGCATCTCCTGATGCATTTCCTGCTGCATGTCCTCCTGCTGCATCTCCACTTGCTGCATCTCCTGATGCATGTTGTGCTGATGACTCTCCTGCTGCTGCGTATCCTGCTGGTGCATCTGCTGTTGAATCTCCTGCTGAATCTACTGCTACTTCATGTCCTCCTGTTGCATCTCCTGCTGCATCTCCTTCTACTGTAGATCCTGCTGCATCTCCTACAGCTGCATCTCCTGCAGCTGAATCTGCTGCCGCAGTGCTGTGGCTGCATATCCTGTTGCTGCATCTCCTGTTACTGCATCTCCTTCAGAATATCCTGATGATGCAGATGCAGCAAATGCAGCAGATGGAGATGCAGCAGGAGATGCAGTAGGAGACTCCGCAACAGGAGACGGAGCAGGAGTTGCAGCATAAGACTAAGCAGCAGTAGATGCAGCAGCAATATATGCAGCAAAAGGAGATGAAGCAGGATAGGAAGCATCAGGAGACTAAGCAAGAGGAGATGCATTAGGAGATTCCGCAGCAGGCGATGCAGCAGCTGTAGATGCAGCAGAGAATGCAGTAGCATGATATTCAGCAGTAGGAGATTGCACAGGAGATGCAGGTGCAGGAGATGCAGCAGCAGATGCAGCATCAGGAGATGCACGAAGACATCCATCAGCAGGAGATGCAGCAGCAGGTTATGCAACAGTAGGTGAATCTGCAGTAGATGTAGCAAGAGATGAATCTATGTAGATTCAACACCAGATTCAGCAGAAAATGCAGCAGAAGTAGATGCAGCTGTAGATGTAGCAAAAGATGCAAGAGATTCGGCAGCAGGTGATGCAGCAGCACGAGATGCAGCAAGATATGCAGTAGCAGTGAGATGCATCGGGAGATGGCTATTCAGAAGGAGATGCATCAGGAGATGTAGCAGCATGAGTTGCTGCAGGAGATTCAGGAGGAGATTTAGCAGCGGGAGATGCAAGAGCAGGAGATGCCATCGTGACAGATGCAGCACCAGATTCAGCACCAGATTCAGCAGGAAATGCAGCAGAAGCAGATGCAGCTGTAGATGTAGCAAAAGATGCAAGACATTTGCCAGCAGGCGATGCAGCAGCACGAGATGGAGCAAGATATGCAGAAGCAGGAGATGCATCAGCAGGAGATGTGGTATGAGATGCAGAAACAGGAGATGCAGCAGGAGGAGATGCAGCAGGAGGAGATGCAGCAGGAGGAGATGCAGAATCAGTAAATGCAGCAAGAGGAGATGCAGCAGGAGTTGCAGCAGTACTTGAATCAGAAAGAGATGCAGCAGAAAGAGATGAAGCAGCAGACAATGCATCAGAAAATGCATCAGCAGCTGTAGCCGCAGGAGTTACAGCAGCAGTAGATGCAGCAGGGATTGCAGCAGAAGGAGATGCAGAAGCAGGAGATCCAGCAAGAAAGCACCATCATAAGATGAATCTGCAGATGTATCAGAAGAATATGGAGCAGGAGATGGAGCAGCAAGAGTTGCAGCAGCAAGAGTTGCAGCAGCAGATGCAGCAACAGGTGAAGGAGTATCAGGAGACGCAGAGAAGAAGATGCAGAGAATGAGAAGCAGCAGAAGGAGATGCAGCAGGAGATGAAGCCACAGTAGATGCAGCAAGAGATAGAGCAGCAGCAGATGCAACAGCTAGATATGTTACAGGAGATGCAGCAGTATGTGAAGCAGCAGGAGATGTAGAAGCAAATGCTGCAGATGCAGCAGTAATTGATTCAGCAGGAGATGCAGCAGGAAGAGATGCATCAGGAAACGCAGAAGATGCTGCAGAATGAGATGCTTAAGGAGATCAATCAGGAGAAGATTCATCTGCAGGAGATGCTGCCACAGGAGATGTAGCAGGAGATGCAGCTGCAAGAGATGAAGCAGGAGATGCAGTAGCAGGAGATGTAGCACTAGGATATGCATCAGGAGATTGAGCAAGAGATGTATCCTGAGATGCAGCAGCAGGAGATGCAGCTGGAGATGTAGTAGCAGACGAAGCAGCAGGAGATGCAGCAGCAAGATATGCATCAGAAGGAGATAAAGCAGGAGATGTAAAAGCAGGAGATTAAGCTACAGGAGATGCATTAGAAGATGCAACATCAGGAGATGCAGCCCCAGTAGATGCAGCAGCAGATTCAGTAAGAGATGCACTGCAGATTCATAAGCAAAAGATATAGCACCAGGAGATGCAGCAGCAGGA
Organism: Clamator glandarius; assembly: GCA_033459285.1. Classification (NCBI taxonomy): domain Eukaryota; kingdom Metazoa; phylum Chordata; class Aves; order Cuculiformes; family Cuculidae; genus Clamator; species Clamator glandarius. Next base: position 411,413 of record JAUNZM010000836.1, on the reverse strand, counting down.
AATTCAGGAGGAGATGCAGCAGCAGGAGAAACAGCAGGTAATGCAGCAGCAATAGATGAAGTAGGGTATGAAGCAGAAGTAGATGCAGCAGGTTACACAACAGCAGGAGATTCAGCAGCAGGAGATGAATCAGGGGAGATGCATCATCAGATGAATCTGCAGATGCATCAGATGTAGTTGCAGACAGAGATGCAGCATGAGGAAATTCAGCAGAGGATGCAGCAGCAATAGATGCAGGTGGAGATCCAGGAGGAGGACATAGAGCAGCAGGAGATGTAGCAGCACATGTAGCAGCAGATCAGGAGATGAAGCAGCAGGAGAAGTACCAGGTGGAGATTCAGCAGGAGACACATCGAGAGATGGAGCAGCAGGAGATGCATCAAGAGATGCAGCATCAGGAGATGTAGCATTAGGAGATGCAGCAGGGGATTTAATAGCAGGTGATGCAGCAGGAGATGCAGCAGGAGATGCAGCAATAGGAGATGCAACAGGAATACAGCAGGGGATTCAGTAACAGGTGATACAGCAGCAGATACAGCAGAAGTAAATTCAGCAGCAGAAGATGTAGCAGCAGATGCAGCAGCAGATGCAGCAGAAGTAAATTCAGTAGCAGAAAGTGTAGCAGCACATGCAGCAGTAGTAGATGAAACCGAGAATGAAGAAGCAGGGGATACAGCAGCAGGAGATGCATCAGCAGGAGATGCAGCAGGAGTTGCATATTAAGCAGGAAGTGCAGCAGGAGATGCAACAACATATTTAGCAGCACATTCAGCAGAAGATGCTGCAGCAGGAGATTCAGCAGCAGGAGTTTAAGACTGGGCAGATACAGAAGCAAATTCAGCAGGAGATGCAGCAAGAGATGCAGCAGCAGAAGATGCAGCAGTGTATGCAGCAGCAGCAGATGGAGCATCAGATGATGCAGAAAGACATCAAAAATCAGAAGGTGAAGCAACAGGAGATGCAGCAGATTAATCTACACCAGATGCATCAGGTGATGCAGGAGATGCAGCAGCAGGAGATGCAGCTTGCGATGCAGCAGCAGTAGATTGAGCAAGATATACAGAAGCAGGAGATGCATCGGCAGGAGATGTGGAATGAGAGCCCGAAGAAGGAGATCCTGCAGCAGATGCAGTAGCATATGCAGCACCAGCAGGTGCAGCAGCAGGAAATGTAGCAGTCGGAGATGCAGCAGGTTATGCATCAGCAGGAGATGCATCAGCAGGAGATTCATCAGCAGGAGATGCATCAGGAGATGCATCATCAGGAGATGCAGAAGGAATTCAGGAGGGGATTCAGCAGCAGGTGATGAAGCAGCAGATGCAGCAGCAGAAGCAGGTGATGCAGCAGCAGAAGATGTAATAGACAGAGATGCAGTGGGAGATGAAGCAGCAGGAGATGCACCAGGAGATGCAGTAAGTGGAGATGCAGCAGACTGAGCAGCAGCAAGACATGAAGCAGCAGGAGATGCAGCAGCAGAAGATGCAGCAGCAGAAGATGCAGCAGCAGGATATGAAGCAGGAGATGAAGCAAGAGCTTTAGCAGCAGATACAGCAGGAGATGAAGAAGCAGGAGATGCAGCAACAGGAGATACAGAAGCAGATGCAGAAGTAGGAGGTGCAGCAGCAGGAGTTTCAACAGCAGATTCTACAGGAGATGCAGAAGGAGATGCAGCATCAATAGATGCAGCAGCCGCTGCATCAATAGATGCCTATTCATCAGGAGATGCAGCAGGAAGAGATGCTTCAGCAGGTACAGCTTCATGAGATGTAGCACGAGATACAGAAGGAGATGCTTTAGGAGGAGAAGCAGGAGTAGATGATGCAGCAGATGCAGTAGCAGGAGATGCAGAAGCAGAAAATGCAGCCAGAGATGTAGCAGCAGGAGATGCAGCAGCAGGAGATGCAGCAGCAGGAGATACAGCAGTACATGAAGCAGCAGATGCACAAGAAAATGGAGCAGGAGATGAGGCAGGATAAGATGCAGTACCAGCAGATGCAGTAGGAGATGCAGCATCTGGAGTTCAAGCAATAGAAAATGCTGCAGGAGATGCAGCAGCAGATGCATCAGGAGAAGCAGAAGCAGGAAATGCAGAAGCAGGAGATTCAGCAGCAGAGATGCAGGAGTAGGAGAGAGAAACAGGAGATGAAACAGCAAGACATGCAAAAGGATATGCAGAAGAAGGAGATGCGGCAGCATCAGGAGATTCAGGAAATGATGCAAGAGGAGATTTAGCAGGAGGAGAGGCAGCGGCAGGAGAGACAGCTACAGGAGATGCAGCATGAGATGAAGCAGCATGATATGCAGCAGCAGATGCAGCAGTAGATTCTGCAGAAGACACAGCAGCAGGAGATGCAGCAGCTGGAGATGAAGCAGAAGATGCAGCAGCAGGAGATGTAGTAAGATGCAGCAGGAGATAGAGCGCTAGACATTGCAGCAGGAGATGCAGCAGGGGAGGCATATTCAGCAGGAAATGCAGCAGGAGATGCAGTAGAAGGATATGCAGCAGGAGATACTGCAGCAGGTGCAGCAGGAGGTGATGCAGCAGCAGGAGATGCAGCAGCAGGAGATGCATCGGGAGATGGCTGTTCAGAAGGAGATGCATCAGGAGATGTAGCAGCATGAGATGATGCAGGAGATTCAGGAGGAGATTTAGCAGCAGCAGATGCAAGAGCAGGAGATGCCATCGTGATAGATGCAGCACCAGATTCAGCAGGAAATACAGCAGCAGTAGATGCAGCTGTAGATGCAGCAGCAGCAGATGCAGCAGAAGATGCAGTATGATACGAAGCAAAAGGTGATACAGAAGCAGATGTAGCAGCAGGATATGCAGGAGCACGAGATCCAGCAGGAGGAGATGCAGTAGCAGCAGGTGCAGCAGGAGATGCACCAGCAGATGATAGATCAGGAGAAGATGCAGCATAAGGATATGCATGAGGAGATTCCACAGGAGCTTCAGCATGTTATGCAGGATCATGAAAGGTAGAAGCAAGAGATGCAGCAGTAGGACATGCAATAGGAGATGCAGCAGGAGGAGATGCAACAACACAAGATCTGGCAGAAAGAGATGCAGCAGGCGATAGAGCAGCAAGAAATGCAGCAGGAGCTGCAGCCGTAGGAGATTTAGCAGTATATATATCAGCAGAAGATGCAGCAGCAGGAGGTGAAGCAGCAGCAGAAGCAGCAGATGATGCAAGAGATGCAGCAGCAGCAGATACAGAAGAAGATTCAGCAAGAGATGCATCAGCAGGAAATGCATCAGGAGATGAATCAGAAGATGCAGCTGCAGAAGAAGCAGCAGCAGGAGATGCAGCAGGAGATTCAGCAGCAGGAGATTCAGCAGCAGACACAGGATATTCAGCAGCAGACACGGCATCTGGAGATTCAGCAGCAGGAGACGCTGCATCAGATGCAGAAGCAAACGCAGCAGTAGAAGCGGCAGCAGGTGGAGATGTATCAGGAGATGCATATTCAGAAGGAGATGCAGCAGGATATGTAGCATCATGATATGCCGCATGATATTCCAGAGGAGATTAAGCAGAAGGAGATACAAGAGCAGAAGATGAAGCAGCAGGAGATGCAGCTGCAGATGTGCAGGAGGACATGCAGCAGCAGGATACACAGCAGGAGTTGATGCAGAAAGTAAAAGAGCAGCAAGAAATTCAGAAGAAGGAGATGCAGAAAGAGATTCAGCAGCAGGAAATGCAGCAGCAGGAGATACAGCAGCAGGAAATGCAGAGGTATATACAGAAGCAGGATATGCAGCAGGAGGAGATACAGTAGAAGGAGCTATAGCATGTAATGCAGCAACAGAAGAGGCTGCAGGAGATGCAAGAGCAAGAGATGCAGCATCAGACTCATCAGCAGTAGATGTAGGAGGAAATCTAGCAGCAGGAGATGTAGCAGGAGGAGATTCAGCAGCAGGAGATGATGCAAAAAATGTATCAGGAGGAGATTCAGCAGCAGGAGATGCGGCAACAGATGTATCAGGAGGAGATGCAGCAGCAGTAGACGTACCAGAAGGTATGCAGCAAGAGATGCATCATGAGAAATGCAGCAGGAGATTCATTAGCAGGAGATACAGCAGGACTTGTAGAAGCAGGAGTTGCAGCAGCAGGAGATGCAACACACAGAAATGCAGCACGAGATGCAGGAGGAGATGCAGATGCAGGAAATACAGCAGCAGGAGATGCAGCATGAGATGCAGCACCATGAGATTCAGCAGCAGATGTAGCAGCAAATTAAATACCAGCAGATGAGGCAGAGGGAGATACAGCCGCAGGAAACACAGCAGTAGATACAGAAGACGGAGATGGAGAGCAGGAGATGCAGCAGGAGGAGATGCACCAGGGGATACAGCAGCAGGAGGTGCATCAGCAGTAGATGCAAAAGGAATGCAGCAGGGGATTCAGTAGCAGGTGATGCGGCAGCATATGCAGCAGAAGTAAATTCAGCAGCAGAAGATGTAGCAGCACATGCAGCAGCACATGCAGCAGCAGATCAGGAGATGCAGCAGCAGGAGATGCATCAGAAGATGCAGCATCAGGCCATGCACCATTAGGAGATGCAGCAGGGGATTGAATAGCAGGTGGTGCAGCCGGAAATGTAGCAGGACATGCAGCAGTAGAAGATACAGCAGTAGGAGATGCAGCAGGAGATGCATATTCAGAAGCAGATGCATCAGGAGATGTAGCAGGATATGTAGCAACACGAGATGCTGCAGCAGATTCAGAAGGAGATTCAGCAGTAGGAGATGCAAGATCAGGAGATGAATCACACAGAATCACAGAATTACCAGGTTGGAAGAGACCCACTGGATCGTCGAGTCCAACCGTTCCCACCAATCCCTAAATCATGCTCCTAAGCACCTCATCTACTCTACCCTTAAACACCTCCAGGGAGGATGACTCAACCACCTCCCTGGGCAGACCATTCCAATGCCTAACCACCCTCTCTGTGAAGAATTTCTTCCTAATCTCAAGCCTAAATCTCCCCTGGCGGAGCTTGAGGCCATTCCCTCTCGTCCTGTCCCCTGTCACTTGGGAGAAGAGGCCAGCTCCCTCCTCTCCACAACCTCCCTTCAGGTTGTTGTAGAGAGTAATAAGGTCTCCCCTCAGCCTCCTCTTCTCCAGGCTGAACAACCCCAGCTCTCTCAGCCGCTCCTCATAAGATTTGTTCTCCAGCCCCTTCACCAGCTTTGTTGCCCTTCTCTGGACTCGCTCCAGAGCCACAACATCCCTCTTGTGGTGAGGGGCCCAGAACTGAACACAGTACTCGAGGTGCGGTCTCACCAGTGCCAAGTACAGGGGGAGAATAACCTCCCAGGACCTGCTGGTTACGCCGTTCCTGATGCAAGCCAAGATGCCATTGGCCTTTTTGGCCACCTGGGCACACTGCTGGCTCATGTTCAGTCGGTTGTCAACCAGCACCCCCAGGTCCTTCTCCTCCTGGCAGATTTCCAGCCAGGTTTCTCCTAGTTTGTACCTCTGCTTAGGGTTGTTGTGCCCCAAGTGCAGGACCTGGCATTTGGCCTTGTTAAACCTCCTGCTGTTGGTCTCAGCCCAGCAGTCCAGCCTGTTCAGGTCCCTTTGCAGAGCCTCCGACCCTCCAGCAGATCGACACTTCCTCCCAGCTTGGTGTCATCTGCAAACTTGCTAAGGGAGGACTCAATGCCTTCATCCAGGTCGTTGATAAAGACATTAAACAGGACTGGACCCAGCACTGAGCCCTGGGGAACCCCATTTGTCACTGGCCTCCAGCTGGATTTAACTCCATTTACCACCACCCTCTGGGCCTGGTCATTCAACCAGTTTTTCACCCAGGAGAGTGTGCACCCATCCAGGCCAGAGGCCGACTATTTCCGAAGCAGAATGCTATGAGAAACTGTATCAAAGGCTTTACTAAAGTCCAGGAAGACCACATCCACAGCCTTTCCCTCGTCCAAGAGTTTAGTCACTTGGTCATAGAAGGTGATCAGATTACTCTGGCAAGACCTGCCTTTCATGAACTCATGTTGACTGGGCCTGATCACCCGGTTCTCTTGCAAGTGCTTCATGATCGCACTCAAGATCACCCGCTCCATGACTTTCCCCGGTATCGAGGTCAGGCTGGCAGGCCTGTAGTTCCCCGGATCCTCCCTGCGCCCCTTCTTATAGATGGGCACGACATCAGCCAGCCTCCAGTCCAGCGGAACCTCCCCAGTCATCCAGGACTGCTGGAAGATGATGGCAAGTGATTTGGCCAGCACATCCGCCAGTTCCCTCAAAACTCTTGGGTGGACTCCATCCGGCCCCATAGACTTGTGGGCATCTAGCTAGGCAAGCAAGTCTCTAACCACCTCCTCTTGGACCTTGGGAATCTCATACTTCTCATCCAACCCCTGGGGTTGTGCACAGAGGGAACAATTTTCCTTACTGTTAAAGACTGAGGCAAAGTAGGCATTGAGCACTTCAGCCTTGTCTTCGTCCCCTGTTACTCTTGTTCCCTCTGCATCTACTAGGGACTGGAGATTCTCCCTAGCCCTCCTTTTGCTGTTGACATATTTGTAAAAAGACTTTTTGTTGTCTTTCATAGTCTTGGCCAATCGCATTTCTAGTTGGGTATTAGCCCTCCTGATTTTTTACCTGCACGTTCTCACTTCCTCCCTGTGGTCCACCCAGGATGCCTGCCCCTTCCACCAGAGGTCGTAGACCCTCCTCTTCCTATTGATGTCTCTTAGGACCTCCCTACTCAACCACGCTGGTTTCTTACCCCGCCGGCTACTTTTCCGGAACTTGGGGACGGCTTTCTCCTGAGCTGCTAGGAGTTCCTTCTTGAAGAGTGCCCAGCCCTCATGGACACCTTTGCCTTCAAGGAGCGCCTCCCACGGGACTTTTCCGACCAGACTTCTGAACAGCCCAAAGTCTGCTCTCTGAAAGTTGAGGGCTACTGTTCTGCTAACCTCCTTCTTCATTTTACCCCGCACTGAGAACTCTATCATCTCATGATCGCTTTGCCCCAAGCATCCTCCAACCTTCACATCCCCCACCAGTCCTTCTCTGTTCACAAACAGCAGGTCCAGGAGGGCACCGTCCCTTGTCGGTTCGCTCACCAGCTGTGTGAGGAAGTTGTCTTCCACACACTCCAGGAACCTCCAGGACTGCTTCCTTTCTGCTGTATTATACTCCCAGCCTATATCTGGGAAATTGAAGTCTCCCACAAGGACTAGAGGTAGCACTTTTGAGACTACACTCAGTTGTTTGTAGAAGAGCTCATCAGCTGCTTCTTCTTGGCTGGGTGGTCTATAGCAGACTCCCATCACAATCCCTTCCTGCCCATGGACTCCTCTGCTTTTCACCCACAGGCACTCAGTCCCATCCTGACCGTAGTCCAGTTCGAGGGTATCAATGCCCTCTCTAACATAGAGGGCTACCCCACCTCCTCTTCTGCCCTTCCTGTCCTTCCTAAAGAGTTTATACCCCACCATGGGTACGCTCCAGTTGTACGAGTCATCCCACCATGTCTCTGCAATGGCAACGACGTCGTAGTCTCCCTGCCCTACCACAGCTTCCAGCTCCTCCTTCTTATTTCCCATGCTGCGTGCATTGGTGTAAATGCACTTCAGCTGGGCAGGCGTAGCTTCAGCCTTCGCAATAGGGCTTCTCCCCAACTGAGCAGTCCTTGACTTAACTAAGGCCACAGTGCCAGTTTGCTGCCTACCATCCTCAGCTGCACTCACCCCCTCTTGCTTAGTGGTGATATACTTGCAGGCATCGTCAGCACACCACCCCTTTGCCACTGAAGTCACACCTCCAGGCTCACTCCCATCCTGCCTGGCCTCCATCCCCTCCCCCCTCACATCTAGTTTAAAGCTCGATTTATGAGCTTAACTAGATTTTTGGTGAGGGCTTTTGTCCCCCTAGCAGACAGGCGTGTCCCATCCCTAGTAAGAAAGCCTGGGGGTGCGTGGGCCTCCCCATGATTAAAGAACCCAAAGCCCCTCTTCTCACACCAGTCCCTAAGCCATTCATTAACCCCTTTCTTATTCCTCATTTCCTGCTCCTGGTTCCTTAGTATTGGGATGGAGTTGAATATTACCTGTGCCCCAGAGCCCTCGATCATTCTCCCAAGTGCCTTGAAGTCCCTTTTAATGGCTTTAGGCCTTCTACGTTCTATTTCCTCATTACCAATTTGAAAAACTAAGAGCGGGTAGTAGTCGGTGTCTTTGACCAGGGAAGGGAGTTTTCTAGTAACGTCCCTCACTGATGAGCCCGGCAAGCAGCAGACCTCCCTATGAAGCGGGTCCGGCCTACAGATGGAACCCTCCATTCCTTTGAGAAGGGAATCCCCGAAGACAATCACCCTCCTCTTCTTTTTAACCGAGGATGTTTTTAAGGCTGTGGGAGGATGATGGGGTTTCGGAAACATTTCTAGGCTGTGGGTGCAGCCCTCTTCATTTTTAGGGCTAGGCTGCACCCTCAGCACCTCATATTTGTTCCCCAGAGAGATCTGGGGGTTAATTGCCTGGGTGGGGGGAGCAGGTTTCCTTCTCCGGGCAGGAACCTGCTGCCATTCCCCCTCTCTGTCTCTCCCGTCCTTGCAGCTTACCAGTGGGTGGTGCTCAGCTTCACTGGCTCTAGCAGCCTGTGGGAGGGTCCTGCTCCACTCGTCTATCTCCCTCTCACACTCCCTGATGGCCCTCAGCCTAGCCACTTCCTCAGCTCTTCCACCATATGAAGCAATTCCCCTACCCGAGCACAGCTTCCACAGATGGGGCCAGTGCCAGAGGCATGAGCCACTACAGGAGGGGGGCACTGTCTGCAGCCCAGGGTCTGGGTAGCTGCATGTGCCCACTGGGGCTCTGTCTGGGTGGCAGGCTCCACCATGCTTGGTGCGGCCTTAGTCTTTCTTCGGGTATCCACCATTTTCCTCAATCCCTTCCGACCGTGCTCCAGCCCTTCCCTGCTTGCCCTGCCTCTCAGACTGCCTTGTTTAATGAGCCTTGTTTAATGAGCCCCGCACCTCTTTGCCACGCTCCTCTTCACCTGGGCTCCAGTCGCTGTGCTCCCTAAGGGCCCTTTAAATCCCCCGCGGGAGCTTCTGGGACTGCCCCCTCCGGTCAGTCACCGCGCGGGATTGGCCGTTGAGCCCGGAGCCCAGCGCCGATTTTCCGATCATGTTTTTTTAGGGTTTTTCCCCATTCGAGAAGCACCCAGTCGCCTATGGCTACCCCAAAAAGCTGAACTCACCGTTCTGTCCCTGGATGCAGCTGAATAAGCAGGATAGGAAGCATCAGGAGTCTAAGCAAGAGGAGATGCATTAGGAGATTCTGCAGCAGGTGATGCAGCAGCTGTAGATGAAGCAGAGAATGATGCAGCACCAGATTCAGCAGTAGATGCCACAGGAGATGCAGCTGCAGGAGATGCAGCAGCAGATGAAGCATCAGGAGATGGACGAGGACATCCATCAACAGTAGATGCAGCAGCAGGAGATGCACCAGGAGGCGAATCTACAGCAGATGCAGCGAAAGATGCAGGAGATTCAGCAGCAGGTCATGCAGCAGGTGATGCAGCAGCAGGAGATGCAGCGAGATATGCAGAAGCAGGAGATGCAGCAGCAGGAGATGTGGTATGAGATGCAGAATCAGGAGATTCAGCAGCAGATGCAGCAGGAGATACAGCACCTGCAGAAGCAGCAGCTGGAGATGAAGTATCAGATGCAGGAGCAGGAAATTCAGCAGTAGGAAATGCAGCAAGAAGAGATGCAGCAGGAGTTGCAGAGAAGGAGATGCAGCAGCAGAAAATGCATCAGGAAATGCAGCAGCAGCCACAGCCGCAGGAGATGCAGTAGCAGCAACTGCAGCTGGAAATGCAGCAGCAGGAGATGCGGCAGAGTTTGCAGCAGCAGGAGATGCAGCAGCAGGAAATTCAGGAGGAGATGCAGCAGCAGAAGCAGCAGGTAATGCAGCAGCAGTAAATGAAGTAGGCTTAGAAGCAGCTGTAGATGCAGCAGGGTATGCAAGAGCAGGAGATTCAGCAGCAGGAGATGAATCAGGGGAGATGCATCATCAGATGAATCTGCTGATGCATCAGAGGAAGTTGCAGAAGGAGATGCAGCAGCAGGATGTTCAGCAGAGGATGCAGCAGCAATAGATGCAGATGTAGATGCAGGAGGAGGACATAGAGAAGCAGGAGATGCAGCAGCCCATGCAGCAGCAGATGCAGGAGATGAAGCATTAGGAGAAGCAGCAGGAGGAATTTCAGCAGGAGATGCATCAGGAGGTGCAGCAGCAGGAGATGCAGCATTAGGAGATGTACCAGTGGATGCAGCAGCAGCAGATGCATCAGGGGATTCAGTGGAAGGTGATGCAGCAGCAGATGCAGCAGAAGTGAGTTCGGCAGCAGAAGATGCAGCAGTTGTATGCAGCAGCAGCAGATGGAGCATCAGGTGATGCGTGAGGACATGAAAAAATCAGAAGATGAAGCAACAGGAGATGCAGCAGTAGATTAATCTACAGCAGATGCACCAAAAGATGCAAGAGATGCAGCAGCAGGAGATGCAGCTGGAGATGCAGCAGCAGTAGATTGAGCAAGATATACAGAAGCAGGAGATGCATCAGAGGTTAATGTGGCATGAGAGGCAGAAGAAGAAGATCCTGCAGCAGATGCAGTAGCATTTGCAGCACCAGCAGATGCATCAGCAGGAGATTCAGCAGCAGGAGATGTAGCAGTCAGAGATGTAGCAGGTTATGAATCAGCAGAAGATGCAGCAGCAGGAGTTCAGTAGAGGCAGATGCAGCAAGTGGAGATGCAGCATCAGGAGATGCATCAGTAAATGCAGCGGCAGGAGGTGCAGCAAGAGGAGATGCAGCAGATTATGCAGCAGCAGGAGATGCAGCAGGAGATGTGGTAGGATTAGATTCAGCAGGAAATGCAGCAGGAGATTCAGCAGCAGGAAATGCAGCAGGAGATTCAGCAGCAGGAGATGCAGCAGGAGATGCAATAGTAGGAGATGAAGCAGAAAATACTGCAGATGCAGCAGTAGGAGATGAATCAGGAGATGCAGCGGGAGATGATACAGAAGCAAGAGATGCAGCAGTAGGAGATTACACAGGAGATGCATCAGTAGATGATGCAGCAGCAGGAGATGCAGCGGCTGCAGATGCAGGAAGATATTCAACAGCAGATTCAGTAGGAGCTGCAGCAGCAGGAAATGAAGCAGCAGCAGATGCATCAATAGATGCCTATTCATCAGGAGATGCAGCAGGAAGAGATGCTTCAGCAGGTACAGCTTCATGAGATGTAGCACGAGATACAGAAGGAGATGCTGTAAGAGAACAGGCAGGAGGAGATGATGCAGCAGACCCAGTAGCAGGAGATGCAGAAGCAGAAGATGCAGCCGGAGATTCTGCAGCAGGAGATACAGTCGCAAGAGATGAGCAGCGGATTCAGCAGGAGATTCTGCAGCAAGAGATGAAGCATCAGGATCTGCAGAGAAGAAGATGCAGCAGTAGGAGATGCAGCAGGAGATGCAGCAGCAGAAGATACAGCAGCAGCAGCAGATGCACAAGAAAATGGAGCAGGAGATATGGCAGAATAACATGCAGTACCAGCAGATGCAGCAGGAGCAGATGCAGCGTCTGGAGTTGAAGCACTAGAAGATGCTGCAGAAGATGCAGCAGCAGATGCATCAGGAGAAGCAGGAGCAGGAAATGCAGCAGCAGGAGATGCAGCAGCAGAGATGCAGAAGTAGGAGAGGCAGAAGCAGGAGATGTGGCAGCAAGACATGCAAAAGGATATGCAGAAGCAGGAGATATGGCAGCAGGAGAGGCACCATGTGATTCAGCAGGAGATGCAGCAGAAGATAGAGAAGCAGGAGATGCACCAACAGATGCAGCCGCAGGAGATGCAGGAAATGCATCAGCTGATGTAGGAGGAGAGGCAGTAGCAGGAGAGGCAGCAGCAGGAGATGCAGCAGCAATAGATGGAGAAGTAGATTCTGCTGCATCTCCTCTGCTACCTCTCCTACTGCATCTCGTCCTGTTTCATCTTTTGTTGCATCTCCTGCTGCTGTATATCATGGTGCATATCCTCTTGCTACATCTCCGTCTGCATCTCCTGCTGCATCTTCTGCTAGTGCATGTTCTGCTGCATATCCTGCTGCTGTATTTCCTGACGCATCTCTTTCTGCTTTATCTTTTTCTGCATATCCTGCTGCATCTCTTCCTGATGGATCTCTTGCTTAATCTCGTCCTAATACATCTTCAGCATATGCTGCTGCATCATGTGCTGCTTCACCTATTGCTGCATCTACTACTATTGCATCTGCTGCTGCAACTCCTGCTACTTCATCTGCTGCTGAATCTACATCTCCTATTTCGTCTGCTGCCTGCATCTCCTGCTGATGCATCTCCTGCTGATGCATCTCATGCTGATGCATCTCCTGCTGATGCATCTCCTGCTACAACTCCTTCTGCAGCATCTACTCTTGCATCTCCTTCTTCTGCATCTCTTGAGGTATATTCTGCTGCATTTCCTTCTGCATCCTCTGCTGCATCTTTTGTGGCTTCATCTCCTGCTGCTGTATTTCCTGCTGAAGAATGGCCTTCTGCTATATCTTCTGCTGCTGCATCTCCTTCTGAACGTGATGCTGAATCTACTGCTGAACATCCATTTCCTTCTGCTGCATTACCTGCTGCATCTCCTTCTGCGGCATCTCCTGCTGTGTCATCTGCAGCAGCATCTTCTGCTGCTGCATCTCCTACTGAATCTGCAACTCCTGATGCATATGCTGCTGCATGAATTGCTGCTGCATCTGCTGCCTCTGCAGCTGCATCTCCTGCTACTGCATCTCCTGCTACTGCATCTCATGCTGATGCATCTCCTCTTGCTGCATCTTCTGCTGCATTTCCGGCTACTGCATCTCCTTAATCTGCTGCTGATTCATGTACTGCTGCATCTCCTGCTACAATTCCTGCTGCTACACCTCCTGCCACTTGATGTCCTCCAGCATCTCCTTCTGCTGCATCTGCTGCTTCATCACCTGCTGCTGTATAGCCTGCTGCTTCATCTATTGCTGCATCTGCTGCGGATGCATCTGCAGAAGCATCTCCATTTCCTGCTGCATTTGCTGCTCAGTCTTCTACGGATGCATCTAGTGCTTCTGCATTTCAGCTGCATATCCTGTTGAAGGCATCTCCTGCTGAATCTCCTGCTGCACTTCCTGTTGTAACCGCAGATGCATATGTTGCTATTTCATCTCCTGCTGCATCTCCTGTTGAATCTTCTTCTGCAGAATTTCCTCCAGCATCTACTGCTACAATTCCTGCTGATGTATCTCCTGCTGCATCTCCTACTACATCCCCTGTTGCTGAATCTCCTTCTATATCTCCTGCTGCCTCTCCTGCTGCCTTTTCTACTGAATCTCCTGCTGCCTTTTCTACTGAATCTCCTGCTGCAGAATCTGCTGATGCATTTCCTGCTGATGCATCTCCTGCTGAATCTCCTGATGCTGCATCTGCTGCTGCTGAATCTCCTGCCTCTGCATCTCCTGCTGCTGCAATTCCTGCTGAGTCTGCTGCTGCATCTTCTTTTACTGCATCTCCTGCTGCTGCATCTCCGCCTGATTTCCTGCTGCATTTCCTTCTCTTGTATCTCCTGCTGCATATCCTGGTGCATCACCTGCTGAATATGCATCTCCTGCTACATCTCCTGATGATACATCTCATGCAGCTGCAGCTGCTGCTGCATATCCTGCTGCATCTGCTGTTGCCAAATCGCTTGTTGTTGCATATCCTACTGAATTTTCAGCAGCTGCTGATGCAATTCCTGCTGCATCTCATCCTGCATCCTATGCTGCTGCATCTGCTGCTGCTTCTGTTGCTGGTGCATCTCCTGCATCATATACTGCTGCTGTGTCTCCTGCTGATATATGTTTTGCTGCATCTCCTGCTGATGCATGTCCTGCTGCATCTCCTGCTTCTGCATCTACTTCTTCTGCATCTCCAGCTCCAGCATCTCCTGCTGCATCAATTGCTGCTGCATCTCTTATTCATCTCCTTCTGCTGCATATACTGCTGCATCTAGTGCTGCTGTACCTACTCCTGCTGCATTTCCTGTTACATCTCCTCCTGCTTCATCTCCTGCTGAATCTCCCCCTACTGCATCTCCTGTTCCATGTCCTGCTGCTGCATCTCCTGCTGCATCTCCTGCTGCTGCATCTCCTGCTGCTGCACCTCCTTCTGCTACATCTCCTTCTGCATCTCCTGCTGTATCTCATGTTGCACCTTTTATTGAAGCATTTCCTGCGCCATCTCCTTCTGCTGCATATCTTGCCGCTTCATCTCGTTCTGCATCTCCTGCTGCATCTCCTTGAGCGTCACCTGCTGAATCTCCTTCTGCATCACCTGCAGATGCATCTCCTGCTGTATCTCCTGCTCCTGCATATTCATCTGCATTTCCTCTGCAGCTCTTTATGAATCTAGTACTGCGGCATCTGATGAATTTGCTGCTGCATCTGCTGCTGCTTTCTCTCTTGCTGCATTTTCTGTGGCTGAATCTTTTGCTATATTTCCTTCTGCTGCATCTTCTTCACTTCATCTACTACTCTGCACCTCCTGCTGCTGCATCTCCTCCCTCTACTTTTCCTGCTGAATCGCCTGTAGCATCTCGTGCTTCTTCATCTCCTGCTGCTACATCTCCTAGTGGATATGATGCTGCTGCATCTCCTGTTACTACTGCTGCTGCTGCATTCCCTGCTGCATCTCCTGGTGCTGCAGCTCCTTCTGCATCTCCTTCTGTGTCTCCTGCTACTACATCCCCTGCTGCTGCATTTCCTGCTGAATCTCCTGATGCTGCAACTCCTTCTGAATCTTCTGCTGATGCATCTCCTGTGGAATCTGCTGCTGCTGCATCTCCTGTTGCATCTGCTTCTGATGCATCTGCGGCTACATCTCTGCTGCTGCATCTCTTGCTGCATTTCCTGCTTCATCTGCTGATGCATCTGTGGCTGCTCTATGTCCGGCTACATCTTGTCATCCTCACATCCTGCTGCATCTGCTGAAGATTCTCTTCCTATTGCTTCTCCTACTGAATCTGCATTTCCTGCTGCATCTGCTTCTGCATCTCCTGCTGCTGCATCTCCTGCGGAATTAGCTGCTGCTGCATCTGCTTCTACATGTACGTTATAAATTTCTTCTTTTGCTCCCTCACCTCCTAATGCATCTACTGATGCACCTCCTGCTGCTGCATTTCCTGCTTCATCTTCAACTGATGCATCTGTGTCTTCATCACCTGATATGTCATCTCCTGCTGCATCTGCTGCAGTATTTCCTGATGCAGCACCTCCTGCTTCTGTGTCTGCTACTGCATCTCCTTCTGCATCTACTGCTGCTGGATTTCCTGGCGCATCTTCTGCTGCTGCATCTCCTCCTGATGGGTCTGATGCTGCATCTCCTCTTTCTCCATAACCTGCTGTATCTCCAGTTGCTTCAACGTATCATGCTGCTGCATATGTTTAAGAATCTCTTCCTACTGCATCTTCTGCTGAATCTTCATTTCCTGATGCATCTGTTTTTGCATCTCGTGCTGCTGCATCAGTTGCTGCTGAATCTCCTGATGAATCTCCTGTGGCATGTCATGCTACTACATATCATGCTGAATCTCCTGGTGCTGAATTTCCTGCTGCATCTGCTGCTGATGCATCTCCTACTGCTGCATCAACTTCTGCATGTTCTGCTGCAGAATCTTTTTCAGCTGCATCTCCTGTTGTTTCATCTCCTGGTGCTGCACCTGCTGACACATCTGCTTCTGCATCTCCGTCTGAATCTCTTGGTGCTGTATTTCCTGCTGATGCATATTCTGCTTCATCTTCTGCTGCTTCATCTCATGCTGCTGAATCTGTTGATACTGCATGTGCTGCTGCATCTTGGTGCTGCATCTTCTGGTGTTGCACCTTCTGCTGCATCTCCTGCGGCATCACCTGCTCCTGTATCTCCTGCTGCTACATCTCCTGATGCATCCTCTGCTCATGCATCTGTGGATGCATCCCCTGATGCACCATTTCCTGTTGCATCTGCTGCTCCATCACCTGCTGCATCTCTTTCTGATCCATCTGGTGCATCTGCTCTTGCATATGCTGCTGCTCCATCTACTGATAAATCTCCTGCTGCTGCATCTCCTTCTGAAGATTCTGCTGAATCTACTGCTGAATATGCATCCCCTGCTGCATCTCCTGCTGCTGCATCTCCTGCTTCATATCCTACTGCATCTCCTCCTGTAGCATATCTTGCTGCATTTCCTTCTGCTGCATTTCCTGCTGCATCATCTGCTGCAGCATCTTCTGCTGCTACATCTCCTAATGAATCTGCATCTCCTGATGCATCTGCTGCTGCATTTATTGCTGCTGCATCTGCTGCCTCTGCAGCTGCAGCTACATCACGTACTGCTGCATCACCAGCTGCATTACCTCCTGCTGCAACACCTCCTGCTGCATCACCTGCTGCATTTCATGCTGCTGCTTAATCTGCTGCTCCATTTCCTGATGCTTCATGTACTGCTGCCTCTCCTTAATCTGCTGCTCCATTTCCTGATGCTTCATGTTCTGCGCATCTCCTGCTACATTTGCTGCTGAACCATCTTCTTCTACTTGATGTCCTCCTTCATCTCTTGCTGCTGCATCTGCTGCTTCATCTCCCGCTGCTGTATAGCCTGCTGCTTCATCTCCTGCTTCATCTTATGCGGATGCATCTGCGGATGCATCTCTAGATGCATCTCCATTTCCTGCTGCATCTGCTGCTCAATCTTCTACGGATGCATCTAGTGCTTCTGCATTTCAGCTGCATATCCTGTTGAAGGCATCTGCGACTGCATCTCCTGCTGCTACATCTCCTGCTGAATATCCTGCTGCACTTCCTGCTGTAACTGCTGATGCCTATGTCGCTATTTCATCTCCTGCTAAATCTTCTTCTGCAGAATCTCCTCCACCATCTCCTGCTACAATTCCTGCTGATGTATCTCCTGCTGCATCTCCTACTACATCCCCTGCTGCTGAATCTCCTTCTCTATCTCTGGCTGCATCTCCTGCTGCATTTTCTACTCAATCTCCTGCTGGCTTTTCTACTGAATCTCCTGCTGCAGAATCTCCTACGGAATTTCCTGCTGCACAATCTGCTGATGCATTTCCTGCTGATGCATCTCCTGCTGAATCTCCTGATGCTGCATCTCCTACTGCTGCAACTCCTGCTGAATCTGCTGCTGCCTCTGGTGCGCCTGCATCTTCTTCTCCTGCATCTCCTGCTGCTGCATCTCTGGCTGATTTCCTGCTGCATTTCCTTCTCTTGAATCTCCTCCTGCATATCCAGGTGTATCAGCTGCTGAATATGCATCTCTTGCTACATCTCCTACTGATACACCTCATGCAGCTGCATCTGCTGCTGCATATCCTGCTGCATCTGCTGTTGCCAAATCGCTTGCTGTTGCATATCCTACTGAATTTCCAGCAGCATCTCCTGCTGATGCAATTCTTGCTGCATCTCATCCTGCACACTTTGCTGCTGTATCTGCTGCTGCTTCTGCTGCTGGTGCATCTCCTACCTCATATCCTGCTGCTGTGTCTCCTGCTGATATATGTTTTGCTGCATCTCCTGCTGATGCATGTCCTGCTGCATCTCCTGCTTCTGCATCTACTTCTTCTGCATCTCGCTCTCCAGCATCTCCTGCTGCATCAATTGCTGCTGCATCTCTTATTCATTTCCTTCTGCTGCATATACTGCTGCATCTGGTGCTGCTGTACCTCCTCCTGTTGCATTTCCTGTTGCATCTCCTCCTGCTTCATCTCCTGCTGAATCTCCTGTCCCATCTCCTCCTGCTGCATCTCCTGCTGAATCTCCTGCTGCATCTCCTGCTGGTGCATCTCCTGCTGCTGCATCTCCTGTTTCTGCATCTCCTTCTGCATCTCCTGCTACAGCATCTCCTACTGTGTCTGTTGCTTCTGCATCTCCTGATACATCCCCTGATGAGTCGTCTCATCGTGCTGCATCTCATGCTGCATCTCCTGCTGCTATATCTCCTTCTGTTTCATATCCTGCTACTGCATCTCCTAATGTATTTCCTGCTGCTTCATCTCCTACTACATCTCGTAGTGCATATGATGCTGCTGCATCTCCTGTTACTTCTGCTGCTGCTGCATTCTCTGCGGCATCTCCTGATTCTGCAACTCCTTCTGCATCTCCTGCTACGACATCCCCTGCTTCTGCATTTCCGGATGCATCTCCTGATGCTGCAAATTCTTCTGCATCTCCTACTACTACATCCCCTGATGCTGCATTTCCTGCTACATCTCCTGATGCTGCAACTCCTTCTCCATCTCCTACTGCATCTCATTTCTTGATGCATCTCCTGCTGCATTAGCTGTTGATACATCTCCTGCTGTATCTCTTCCCTTATACCTTTCTACATTTGCTGCCTCATTTCCTCATGCACCTGCTGATGCCCCTCGTGCTGCTTCATCTCCTGCTTCAACTTCAGCTGATGCATCTGTGGCTTCATCACCTCATATGCCATCTCCTGCTGCATCTGCTGTACTATTTCTTGATGCAGTATCTGCTGATCTAGAATCTACTGCTGCGTTTCCTTCTGCATCTGCTGCTGCTCTGCTGCTGCTTCATCTCCTGCCAAAACTCCTGCTACATATCCTCCTGCTGCACCTCTTAATGCTTCACATGATAATGCTTCATCTCCTGTTGCTGCTTTTCTTGCTGTATCTTCTGCTGCTGCATCTCCTGTAGATGGGTCTGATGCTGCATCTCTTGCTCTTGCATCTCTTGCTGCATCTCTTGCTGCTGCATTACCTGCTCTATCTCCTCCTACTTCATCTCCTCCTGCTGCATATCCTGCTTCCGTATATACTGCTGCCTTTCCTGCTGCTGCATATCCTGCTGCTGAATCTCTTTCTGCATCTCCTTCTTCTGAATCTCCTACTGCTCTAATACATTCTGCATCGACTCCTGCTGCATGTCCTGCTGATGCATCTCCTGCTCTTGCATCTCCTTCTGCTGAATCTCCTCCTGAATCTCCTGCGGCATCTCATGCTGCTACATATCCTGCGACATCTCCTGACGTATCTCCTTCTGAATATGCATCTCCTGCTGCTTCTTTTGCAGTTGAATCTCCTGCTTCTTAATCTCCTGCTGCTGAATCGTCTGCTGCATCATCTCCTCTTTCTCCATAACCTGGTGTATCTCCTGTTGCTGCATCTTATCATGCTGCTGCATATGTTGAAGAATCTCTTCCTACTGCATCTTCTGCTGAATCTTCATTTCCTGCTGCATCTGCTTCTGCATCTCCTGCTGCTGCTGCACCTCCTGCTGCTTCTCCTTTTGAATATGCATCTCCTGATGCATCTCCACCTGATGCCACTCCTACTGCTGCGTTTGCTTCTGCATCTTCTGTTGCACCTCCTGCTGCTGAATCTCCTGATGCCGTGTCTGCTGCTGAATTTCCTTTGTCTGCTGCTGAATCTCCTGCTGCATCTGCTGCTGCTACATCTCCTACTGCTGCATCACCTTCTGCATGTGCTGCTGCAGCATCTCCTTCTGCCGCATCTCCTATTGCTTCATCTGCTGGTGCTGCACCTGCAGCAACAACTGCTTCTGCGTCTCCTGCTGCTGCACCTCCTGCTGCATCTCTGTCTTAATCTCATGGTGCTGCATTTCCTGCTGATGCATATTCTGCTTCAACTCCTGCTGCTGCATCTCCTGCTGCTGCATCTCCTGCTGCTGCATCTGTTGATACTGCATGTGCTGCTGCATCTCCTGCTGCATATCTTGGTGCTGCATCTTCTGCTGTTGCATCTACTGCTTCATCTCATTATGACTTAACTGCCACTTTTGAGGTGCTTTAAGGAAATGGAATAACGCCCACAGGGAAGATGCTAACATGGAATGCTGATGCTTCTGAATGTCTTCTCTTAAAGCCCTTTCACTGCAAAGCGAGACTTGTAAAAGTATGAGTATACGTTTGTGTACTTTAACATCAGCACTTAAAAATAGCAGAGCGTTCAGCACAAGTACCATAGGGAAGAAGCTACGATGAAATGCTGGCACTCGTTAGAGTCTTCTCTGGAAACGTTTTCACTGCAAGCTGCAAAGCATGACTAACAGAACGTTTTAGTATAGGGTACAGAATTGTGTCTTATGAAGGTGCTTTCTGATAAGTGAGTAACTGATGCAGTGAAGATGCTAGCGTGGAATACTGCTGCTACTGAATGTCTTCTCTTAGAGCGCTTTCACTGCAAAGCAAAACTTGTAGATGTTTCAGTCTAGGCTTGTACACTGCAGCGTCAGAATGACTATTAAAGCATCACTTCAAAATCTTTAGCGCTTTCACTGCAAGGCAAGACTTGTTGAACTTTTAGTCTGGACTTATGTACTGCAACATCAGAATGGCTATTAAAGCGTCGCTTCAAAATATCAGAGTGTTCAGCGCAAATACCGCAGGGAAGATGCTACGATCAAATATTGAAATTCGTATAATTCTTCTCTGGATGCGCTTTCACTGCAAGGCAAGACTTGTAGAACTTTCAGTCTAGGCTCGAGTACTGCATCATCAGAATGGCTCTTACAGCGTCACTGCAAAATTTGAAAACGTTTAGAAAAAGTACCGCAAGGGCGCTGCTACGATCAAATGCTAGCTCTCGTTAGAATCTTCTCTTGAAGCGTTTTCACTGCAAGCTGCAAAGCACGTCTAACAAAACGTTTAGTATTGATTATGGAATTAGTGATTTAACTATTGAGGAGCTTTATGAAAAGTGAGTAAAGCCCGTATGGAAGATGCTAGCATGGAATGCTGCTGCTTCTGAATGTCTTCTCTTATAGCGCTTTCATTGCAGAGCACGACTTGTAGAACTTTCAGTCTAGTCTTGTGTACTCTAAGACCAGAATAGCTTGGAAGGCGTTACTTCAAAATTTAAGAGCGTTCAGCACAAGTAAACAGGAAAGGTGTTACCATCAAAAGCTGGCTTTCGTTAGCGTCTTCTATGGAAGCGGTTTCTCTGCAAGATGCAGAGAACGACTAACGCAACGTTCTTGTGTTGGCAAATTATTCGAATAGAGACATAATAACGCCTAATAAGGCGCTTTAGGAAAAGTGAATATCTCCAGCAGGGAAGATGTTAGCATGGAATGCTTCTGCTTCTGAATGTCTTCCCTTATAGCACTTGCACTGCAAAGTACGACTTCTAGAACTTTCATTCTAGTCTTCTGAAGTATATCATCAGCTAGTAAAGTGTCGCTTCAAAATTTCAGAGCTTTCAGCACAAGTACCGCAGGGAAGATTCTACCATCAAATGCTGGTTCTCATTAGAGTCTTCTCTTATAGGGCTTTCACTGCAAGCTGTGAAGCACGACTAACACATTTCAGTTTAGGGTAATGAATTGTGACTTAACTGCGCCTGTTAACGTGCTTATGGAAAACTAAGTATTTCAGGCAGTGCAGATGCTGGCCTGAAACTACACCGCTTATTAATGTTTTCTCTTATAGCGCTGTTACTGCAAAAGACCACTTGTAGAACTTTCACTCTAGGCTTATGAACTGTAAGATCAGAATGGCTATTAAAGCCTCATTTCAAGATTAGAGATCGTTCAGCACAAGTACCGCAGGGAAGCTGCTACCATCAAATTTTGGCTCTCGATAGGATCCTTTCAGGAAGCGCTGTCACTGCCAGCCGCAAAGCAGGAAAAACGCAACGTTTTCGTGCAGGCTAGTTATTAGCAACTTAATAATGCCTAACAACGCTCTTTAGAAAAAGAGAATATCTCCAGCAGGGAAGATATTAGCATGGAATTCTTCTGCGTCTGTATGTCTTCTCTTAGAGCTCAATCACTGCAAACCAAGGATTATCGAACTTTCCGTCTAGGCTAGTGAACGGTAACATCAGCATGGCTACTAAGGCTTCACTTGAAGATTTGAAAGCGTTTAGCAGAACTACGCCTGGGAAGTTGCTAGCATCAAATGGTGGCTCTCGTTAGATTCTTCTCTGGAAGCGCTTTCACTGCAAGCTGCAAACATGAACGTATTAGCATATGCTAGTGAATAGCAGCAGCAGTAGAAAAAGCAGAGAATAAAGCAGCACGAGACTCAGCAATAGGAGATGGCACAGGAGATGCAGCTGCAGGAGATGCAGCAGCAGATGCAGCATCAGGAGATGCACGAGGACATCCATCAGCAGGAGATGCAGCAGCAGGAAATGCACCAGTAGGGATATCTACAGCAGATGCAGCAAAAGATGCAGGAGATTCGGCAGCAGGTCATGCAGCAGGTGATGCAGCAGCAGGAGATGTGGTATGAGATGCATCAGCAGGAGATCCAGGCAGCAGATGAAAGAGGAGATGCAGATTCAGCAGCAGATGAAGTAACAGCAGATGCAGCAGCAGATGAAGTAGCAGGAGTTGCAGATGCAGATGCAATAGTAGGAGATGCAGCAATAGGTGAAGCAGCACATGATGCAGCAGCATATGCTGAAGATGTAGTAGAAGGAGATTAAGCAGGAGATCCAGCAGGAAGAGATGCAGCAGGATATGCAGAAAAAGATAAAGCAGAAAGAGATGCATCAGGAAATAAAGCAGCAGGATATGCATCAGGAGGAAATGCAGCAGAACATGCACTAGCAGAAGATGCAGCAGGAGATGCAGCAGGAGATGCAGACGGAGATGTAGCAAGAGGATATGCACCATGATATACAGCAGCAGAAGATGCAACAAAAGATGAAACAAGAGGAGATGCAGTTGGAGAGGCTGCAGAGGAGATGCAGCAGAATCTCCTGCTGCATCTCCTACTGCTGCCTCTCCTCCTGCTAAATCTCCTCCTGCTAAATCTTCTCCTGCTAAATCTCCTCCTGCTAAATCTCCTCCTACATCAGCTGATGCATTTCCTGCTTCTCTGTCTTCTGCTGCATCTCCTGCTGAATCACATGGTGCCTCTCCTGCTGTCGCATCTCCTGCTTCTGCATTTCTTTTTGCATGTCTTGCTGCCATATCTCCTGCTTCTGCCTCTCCTACTCCTGCATCTCTGCTGCTGCATTTCCTGCTCCTGCTTCTCCTGATGCATCTGCTGCTGCATCTTCTGCAGCATTTCTAGTGCTTCAGCTCCACATGCTGCATCTCCTGCTGCATCTGCTGGTACTGCATCTTATCCTGCCGCATCTCCTGCTCCATTTTCTTGTGCATCTGCTGCTGTTGCTGTATCTTCTGCTGCTGCATCTCCTTCTGCAACTTCCTCTGATGCATCAGCAGATTCATCTGATGATGCATCTCCCCTGCTGCATCTCCTGCTGCAGAATCTCCTACTCTTGCATACCCTGCTGCATCTACAGCTGCTTCTAAGCCTACTTCATCTACTGCTGCTGCATTACCTGCTGCCTCTGCTGCTGCATCCTCCTGAATTTCCTTCTGCTGCATCTCCTGCTGCTATAACTTTTGCTTATCAATCTCTTGCTGCTGCATATCTTACGGAATCTGCTTCTGAATCTGCTCCTGCACCTACTGCGGCTGCATCTCCTGATGCTGTATCTCCTGCTACTGCATCTCCTAATGCATCTCCTGTAGCTTAATCTCCTGCTTTTGCATCTCCTGCTTTATCTCCTTCTGATGCCTATCTTGCTGCTGCATCTACTGCTGCTGCATCTACTGCTGCTTCATCTGCTTCTACATCTCCCGCTGCATTTCCTGCTGCTGCATCTCAGGATACATTTCCTCTTGCTCAGTCTCTTGCTGCGTATTCTGCTGCTACATCTCCTGCTACTGCATCTCCTGCTGCATCTCCTGCTTCTTCTCCTGCTCCATCTCTTGAGGCTGCATCTCCTGCTCCATATCCTTCTGTTGCATCTGCGTATTCATCTTATGATGGTGCTTTCTTGCTGGATGTCCTGCTTCTGCATCTTTTGCTACTGCAAACTCTGCTGCATCTCCTGCTGCTGCATTTCCAGCTGCAGCTGCTTCTGCTGTATCTCCTGCGGCTGCAGCTGCTGATGGATATCCTGATGCATTTACTCTGCTACATCTCCTTCTGCTGCAACTCCTGCTGCATCTCCTTTTCCTACATTTCTACTGCTGCATTTCCTGCTCCTGAATCTGATACTTCATCTCCTGCTGCTGCTTCTGCAGGTGCTGCATCTCCTGCTGCATCTGCTGCTGAATCTCCTGCTTCTGCATCTCATACCACATCTCCTGCTGCTGCATCATCTGCTTCTGCACATCTCGCTGCATCTTCTGCTGCTGCATCACCTGCTGCATGACCTGCTGCCGAATCTCCTGCATCTTTTGCTGCATCTGCTGTAGATTTGCCTCCTGGTGCATTTCCTGCTGCTGCATCTCCTGCTGACGGATGTCCTCATGCATCTCCTGATGCTGCATCTGCTGCTGCATCTCCTGCAGCTGCATCTCCTGTGCCATCTCCTACTGCTGAATCTCGTGCTGCTCCATTCTCTGCTGCATCTACTGCTGCTGCTTCGCCTGCTGCGGAATCTCCTAATGCATCTCCTCTTGCTTAGCCTCCTGATGCTTCCTATCCTGCTTCATCTCCTTTTGTGGCATAAATTGCTGCTGCATCTACTGCTGCTTGGCCTGCTGCTGTATCTCCTGCTCCATCTCCTGGATGCTGGGGCATCTCCTGCTGCATCTCCTTCTGCATCTTCTGCTACTCCATCTGCTGCATCTGCATCATCAGGATATTCTGAAGGAGATGCAGCAACAGGAGATGCCGCAGGATTTTCAGCATGAGATTACAGCAGAAGGAGATGCAGAAGAGGATGGACTAGCAGATGCCGCAGAAGGAAGTGTAGCAGCAGAAGATGTAGGAGGATATGCAGCAGCAGTAGATGAAACAGATCATAAAGAAGCAAGATATGCAGAAGCAGGAGAATCAGCACAGGGGATGCAGCAGCAGATTCAACAGCAAATTCAGCAGGAAATGTAGCCAGAGTAGATGCAGAAGCAGGAGATGCAGCAAAAGATGCATCAGCATGAGATGAATCAGAAGATACAGAAGCAGGATATGCAGCAGGAGATACACCAGAAGGAAATGCAGCAAGATATGCTGCAGTAGGAGATGCAGTAGGATATGAAGCAGGAGATGCAGCAGCAGGAGATGCATATTCAGCAGTAGATTCAGCAGAAATTTCAGAAGGAGATGCAGCAGAAGGAGATTTAGCAGGAGATGCAGTAGTAGATGAAGCAGCAGCATATGCAACAGCAGATGCACCAGATGGAGCAGAAAGAGATGCAGGAGGAGACGGAGCAGCAGATGCAACGGGAAATGGTGCATCAGGAGATGCATCCGCAGATGCATGAGCAGAGGATGCATCAGGAGATGTAGCAGCAGAGGATTTAGCAGCAGGAGATTAAGAAGTAGGAGATGCAGCAGCAATAGATTCAGCATCAGGAGAAGCAGCAGGAGATGCATATTTAGAAGGAGAGACATCAGGAGATATGTAGCAGCATGAGATGCCACCGGAGATTCAGGAGAAGATTCAGCAGCAGGAGGAGATGCAAAAGCAGGAGTTTCAGCAGCAGGAGATGCAGAAGCAGATGCAGCAGGAGATGCAGATTTAGCAGGAGATTCAGAAGAAGGAGATGCAGAAGGAGATTCAGCAGGAGGAGATGTAGCAGCAGGACATGCAGCAGGAGTTGATGCAGAAGGTAATAGAGCAGCAGGAGATTCAGAAGAAGGAGATGCAGAGATTCAGCAGCAGGAGATGCAGCAACAGGAAAGGCAGCAGTATATAGAGAAGCAGGATATGCAGCAGGAGGAGATGCAGTAGGAGGAGATAGAGCAGGCAATGCAGCAGCAGGAGATGCAGCAGGAGATGCAAGAGCAAGAGATGCAGCATCAGACCTATCAGCAGGAGATGCAGCAGCAGTAGGTGCAGCAGGAGATGCAGTAGCAGGAGATGAAGCATTAGGAGGTGCAGCAGCAGGATATGTAGCAGGAGTTTTGGCAGGAGATGAAGCAGTAGTGGATTAGCAGCAGATGCAGCAGGAGATGCAGTAGTAGATGCAGGATCAGCAGATACTACAGCAGGAAATCTTACAGCAGATGCAGCAGGAGATGACATATGAGGTGATGAAGCCACAGATGCAGCAGCAGCTAATTCAGCAGGAGGTGCAGCAGCAGGAGATGCAGAAGCAGATGCAGCAGGAAATGCAGATTCAGCAGGAGAAGCAATAGGAAGAGAATCTTCAGCAGATGCAGCAGGATGTGCAACATGACGAGATGTAGCAGGACATAGAGCAACAGCAGATGCATCAGCAGATGAAGCAGGCAATGCAGCAAGAGATGCAACAGCAGAGATGTAGCCGCAGATGCAACAGGAGATGCAGCAGCAGCAGATTTTGCAGGAGATGCATCAGCAGAAGATGCAGAAGGAGTTGCAGCATCAGGAGATGAAGCAGGAAATGCAGCAGCAGGGGATGTAGTAGCAGGAGACACAGAATGAGCTGCAGCATCAGGAGATGCAGCAGGGAATGCAGCAGCAGCAGAAGTAACAGGAGATGCAGCAGCATCATATGCACTAGGTGATGTAGCAGGAAATGAAGAAGCAGGAGATGATACAGGCAATTCAGCCAGTGATGCAGAAGGAGGAGATGCAGCAGCAGGAAGTGCATAGTAGTAGATGAAGTGAAGAAGATGCAGCAGAAGGAAATATAGCAGGAGATTAAAACGCAGTACATGCATCAAGAGAGAAAGTAGCATCAGATGCAGCAACAGGTGCAGCATGAGATGCAGCAGCAGGAGATGTATCAATAGATGAAGCATTAGATGAAGCAGCAGCAGATGCAGCAGCAAATTCATCAGATGCAGCAGTAGTAGATTCATAAAGAGCTGCAGCAGGAAATGCAGATGAATATGCAGGAGCAAGAGATGCATCTACAGGTGATGCAGAATGAGATGCAGCAGGTGACGCTCAAGGAGATGCAGAACGAGATGAAGCAGCAGGATATGCAGCAGAAGGAGATGACGCAGGAGATGCTTCAATGGAAGGTGCAGCATCAGATTCAGCAGGAGTTGCAGCAGCAGGAGATGAAGAGGCAGGAGATTCAACAGGAGGAGATGCAGCATCACGAGATTCAGCAGGAGATGCATCAGCAGGAAATGCATCAGCAGATTGTGCAGCAGGAAATTCCGTAGGAGATTCTGCAGCAGGAGATTCAGTAGAAAAGGCAGCAGGAGATTCAGTAGAAAATGCAGCAGGAGATGCAGCCAGAGATAGAGAAGGAGTTTCAGCAGCAAGGGATGTAGTAGGATATTCAGCAGGAGATACATCAGCAGGAATTGTAGCAGTAGATGCTGGAGGAGATTCTGCAGAAGAAGATTCAGCAGGAGATGCAGCAGGAGATGAAATAGCAACATAGGCATCAGCAGTTACAGCAGGAAGTGCAGCAGGAGATTCAGCAGGAGATGTAGCAGCAGGAGATGCAGCCGCAGATGCCTTCAACAGGATATGCAGCTGAAATGCAGAAGCACTAGAAGATAGAGCAGCAGATGCAGCAGGAAATGGAGATGCTTCTGCAGATGCATCCACAGAGGATGCAGCAGGAGATGAAGCAGCAGGCTATACAGCAGCAGGAGATGAAGCAGCAGATGCAGCAGCAGAGGATGCAGGAGGACATCAAGTAAAAGGAGATGCAGACGCAGCAAATGTAGCAGGAGATGCAGCAGTACATGAAGCATCAGGAAATGGAGCAGCAGATTAAGGAGATGCAGCAGTACATGAAGCATTAGGAAATGGAGTAGCAGATTAAGCAGCAGCAGGAAATGCAGCAGAATATGCAGCAGGAGGTAATGCATATGCAGCAGGTGATGCAGTAGATGTAGCAGCAATAGATGCAGCAGCAGATGCATCAGGAGAGGCATATTCAGTAGGAGATGTAGCAGCAGAAAGTGCTGCAGCAGATGATGCAGCAGGAGATGCAGCAGAAGGAAATGCAGCAAGATATGTTGCAGGATATAAAGCAGGAAATGCAGCAGGAGGAGATTTAGCAGTAGATGAAGCAGCAGCATATGCAACAGCAGATGCACCAGATGGAGCAGAAAGAGATGCAGCAGGGGATGGAGCAGCAGATGCAACGGGAAATGGTGCATCAGGAGATGCATCTGCAGATGCATGAGCAGAGGATGCACCAGGAAATGTAGCAGCAGGAGATACAGGAGCAAGTGATGCCGCAGGATATACAGGAGCAGGTGATGCCGCAGGAGATGCAGCAGGAGATGCAACACCAGAAGATAAAGCAGCAAGAGATGGAGCAGGAGATGCAGCAGCACATGCAGTATCAGCAGATGCAGCAGCAGGAAATACAACAGGAATAGATGTAGAATGTAATGCAGCAGCAGGATTTGAAGCAGAATATGCATCAGCAGGAAATGCAGCAACAGGATATTCAGACGGAGATGCAGCAGGAGATACAGAAGTAAGAGATGCAGCAGAAGAAGATGCTGCAGCAGCACATGCAGAAATTGATGCAGCAGTAGGAGATGCAGCAGAAGATTCAGCAGCAGGAGATTCAGCAGCAGACAACGGATATTCAGCAGCAGACTCAGGAGCATGAGATTCAGCAGCAGACTCAGGAGCATGAGATTCAGCAGCAGGAGATGCAGCAGCAGGAGATTCAGCAGCAGGAAATACAGCAGCAGGAGAAGCAGCAGGAGATACAAATACAGAAGGAGATACGTCAGGAGATGTAGCAGGATATGTAGCAGCATGAGATGCCGCCATAGATTCAGGAGGAGATTCTCCTGCTGATGTATGTTTTTCTGCACCTCCTGCTGATTCATGTCCTGCTGCATCTCCTGCTTCTGCATCTACTACTTCTGCATCTCCCACTGCAGAATCTCCTACTGCATCTCCTGTCCTATCTCCTCCTACTGCATCTCCTGCTGCTTCTCCTGCTGCTGCACCTCCTGCTGCTGCACCTCCTTCTTCTACATCTCCTTCTGCATCTCCTGCTACAGCATCTCCTGCTGTATCTGCTGCTTCTGCATCTCCTGATACATCCCCTGCTGCTTCATCTCATCCTGCTGCATTTCATGCTGCACCTCCTGCTGCTATACCTCCTGCTCTTTCATATCCTGCTACTGCATCTCATAATGAATCTCCTGCTGCTTCATCTCTTGATCCATGTCCTGCTGCTGCATCTCCTGTTTCTGCATCTTCTTTTGCTTTATCTGCTGCTACATCTCCTGCTGTATCCCATGTTGCACCTTCTATTGAAGCATCTCCTGCATTATCTCCTTCTGCTGCATATCTTACTGTTTCATCTCGTTCTGCATCTCCTGCTGCATCTCCTTGAGCGTCACCTGCTGCATCTCCTTCTGCATCACCTGCAGATTCATCTCCTGCTGTATCTCTTGCTTTTGCATATTCATCTGCATTTTCTTGCTGCAGCTCTTTATGAACCTAGTACTGCGGCATCTGCTGAATTTGCTGCTGCATCTGCTGCTGCTTCATCTACTGCTGCATCTCTTGCCAGATCTCCTGCTGCTGCATCTTCTTCTGCTATTCCTGCTGAATCTACTGCTGAATATGCATCCCCTGCTGCATCTCTTGCTGCTGCATCTCCTGTTTCATATCCTACTGCATCTCCTCCTGCAGCATATCTTGCTGCATTTCTTTCTGCTGCATCTCCTGCTTCATCGTCTGCTGCAGCATCTTCTGCTGCTACAACTCCTACGGAATCTGCATCTCCGGATGCACCTGCTGCTGCATCAATTGCTGCTGCATCTCCTGTTTCATATCCTACTGCATCTCCTCCTGCAGCATATCTTGCTGCATTTCCTTCTGCTGCATCTCCTGCTTCATCGTCTGCTGCAGCATCTTCTGCTGCTACAACTCCTACGGAATCTGCATCTCAGGATGCACCTGCTGCTGCATCTATTGCTCCTGCATCTGCTGCCTCTGCATCTGCAGCTGCATCACCTGCTGCATCGCCTGCTGCTGCCTCTCCTCCTGCATCAGCTGATGCATTTCCTGCACCTCCTGCAGCACATGTAGTATCAGCAGATGCAGCAGCAGGAGATGAAGCAGCAGATGCATCAGCAGGAAATGCAGCACTAAAAGATTCAGACAGAGATGCAACAGGAGGTGCACCACGAGGACATGCAGAAGCAGATGTGTCAGCAGATGCAGCACCAGCAGATGAAGCAACAGGAGATGAAGCAGAAGGAGTTGTTGCACCAGCACATGCAGAAGGTGATGCAGCAGTAGGAGATGCAGCAGCAGCAGATGCAGCGGGAGATTCAGCAGCAGGAAATTCAGCATGATATGTAGAAGCATTAGATGCCGCAGCAGATTCATCAGGAGATTCAGCAGCAACTGATGCAGCAGCTAGAGAAGCAGCAACTGATGCAGCAGCAATAGGAGATGCAGAAGCAGATGCAGCAGGAAATGAAGATTCAGCAGAAGATGCAGTAGGAAGAGATTCTTCAACATATGCAGCAGCATGATATGATGCATCAACTGGAGATACAGAAGGTTATGGAGAAAGAGGAGATGCAGCATCAGACCCATCAGGAGGAGATGCAGCAGAAGAAGATGCAGCAGCAGGAGATTCAGCAGAAGGAAATTCAGCAGCAGGAGAAGCAGAAGGACATGCATATTCAGAAGGAGATATGTCAGGACATGTAGCAGAATATATAGCAGCATGAGATGCCATGGGAGATTCAGGAGGAGATTCAGCAGCAGGAGATGCAAGAGCAGGAGATTCAGCAGCAGGAGATGCAAGAGCAGGAGATGAAGCAGCAGGAGTTGCAGATTTAGCAGGAGAATCAGAAGAAGGAGATGCAGAAGCAGATGCAGCAGGAGTCGATGCAGCAGCAGAACATGCAGCAGGAGTCGATGCAGAAGGTAAAAGAACAGCAGGAGTTTCAGAAGAAGGAGATACAGAAAGAGATTCAGCAGCTGGAGATGCAGTAGCAGGCAGCAGATGAATCAGGAATAGATGCAGCAGCAGGTGCGTCCGGAGATTGAGATTCAGTAGTTGTAGCAGCAGCAGATGCTGCAGCAGATGATGCAGCACGAGATGCAGCAGAAGGAAATGCAGTAAGATATGCTGCAGGAGGAGATGCAGTAGGATATGAAGCAGGAGATGCAGCAACAAGAGTTGCAGCAGGGGATGCATATTCAGCAGTAGATTCAGCAGGAATATCAGAAGAAAATGCAGCAGCAGGAGATTTGGCAAGAGATGCAGCAGTAGATGAAGCAGCAGCAGATGCAGCAGCAAATTCAGCAGATGCCACAGTACTAGATTCATAAAGAGCTGCAGCAGGAAATGCAGATGAATATGCAGGAACAAGAGATACAGCACGAGATGCATCTGCAGGTGATGCAGAAGGAGATGCAGCAGGTGACGCTCAAGGAGATGCAGCAGGAAATGCCGAACGAGATGAAGCAGCAAGATATGCAGCAGAAGGAGATGACGCAGGAGATGCTTCAATAGAAGGTGCAACATGAGATAGAGCAGGAGATGCAGCAGCAGATAAAGCAAAAGAAGATGCAGAAACAGGAGATGCAGCAGCAGGATATGGATCAAGAGATGAAGCAGCAGGAGATTCATTAAGAGATGCAGTAGCAGATTATGAAAGAGAAGGATATATAGCAGCAAGAGATACAGCATGAAATGCAGCAGGATGAGATGAAGCAGCAGGGGATGTATCAGGAGATGCAGAAGCAGCAGATACTGCAGGAGATGCTGTAGCAGGATGCAGGAGCAGGAGATGCAGCAGCAGGAGATGCAGCAGCAGGAGATACAGCAGCAGGAGATGCAGGAAGAGATGTAGCAGGAGGAGATGGGACAGGAGATTCAGCAGAAGATGCAGCAGGAGATACTGGAGCCGGAGATGCAGAAGAAGTAGATGCAGAAGAAGGAGACACAGCAGGACATGCATCAGCAGGAGATGCAGCAAAACATATATCAGCAGGAGACAAAAAAGCAGGATATGAAGCTGGAGATGCACCAGCAGCAGAAGCAGCAGCAGATGCAGCAGCAAAGGATGAAGGATGAGATGCAGCAGGAATTGCATCAGCAGGAGATGCTGCTGGAAATTCAGTAGGATATGCAACAGCAAGAGATTTTGCATCAGCAGATGCAACAGAATATGCAGCAGCAGAGGCAGCTGCATGAGTTGTATCATCAGGAGATGTAGCAGGAGATGCATATTCAGCAGGTGATGCACCAGGATATGCAGCAGGAGATTCAAGAAAAGGAAATGCAGCAGGAAATCAGCCGGAGTTGCAGCAGCAGGAGTTGCAGCGGCAGGAGATTCAGCAGTAGGAGATGCAGCATCAGGAGATTCAGCAGGAGATGCATCAGCAGGAAATGCATCAGCAGATTGTGCAGCAGGAAATTCCGTAGGAGATTCTGCAGCAGGAGATTCAGTAGAAAAGGCAGCAGGAGATTCAGTAGAAAAGGCAGCAGGAGATTGAGTAGACAATGCAGAAGGGGATGTAGTAGGAGATGCAGCAGGAGATACATCAGCAGGAATTGTAGCAGGAGATGCTGGGGGAGATTCTGCAGAAGATTCAGCAGAAGATGCAGCAGGAGATGAAATAGCAACACAGGCATCAGCAGTTACAGCAGGAAGTACAGCAGGAGATTCAGCAGGAGATGTAGCAGCAGGAGATGTAGCCGCAGATGCCTTCAACAGGATATGCAGCTGAAATGCAGAAGCACTAGATGCATCCATAGAATATTGAGCAGCAGATGAAGCAGGAAATGGAGATGCTTCTGCAGATGCATCCGCAGAGGATGCAGTAGGAGATGAAGCAGCAGGCTATACAGCAGCAGGAGATGAAGCAGCAGGTGCAGCAGCAGCAAATGTAGCAGGATATGCAGCAGTACATGAAGCATCAGGAAATGGAGCAGCAGATTAAGCAGCAGCAGGAAATGCAGCAGAATATGCAGCAGCAGGAAATGCAGGTGATGCAGCTGCAGAGGCAGCAGATGCAACAGCAATAGATGCAGCAGAAGATGCATCAAGAGATGCAGATTCCGTAAGAGATATAGCAGCGGAAGATGCTGCAGTAGATGATGCAGCAGGAGATGCAGCTGAAGGAAATGCATCAAGATATGCTGCAGGAGGAGATGCAGTAGGATATGAAGCAGGAGATGCATCAGCAGGAGATTTAGCAGGAGATGCAGCAGTAGATGAAGCAGCAGCATATGCAACAGCAGATGCACCAGATGGAGCAGAAAGAGATGCAGGAGAGGATGGAGCAGCAGATGCAACGGGAAATGGTGCATCAGGAGATGCATCCGCAGATGCATGAGCAGAGGATGCATCAGGAGATGTAGCAGCAGGAGATACAGGAGCAGGTGATGCCGCAGGAGATTCGACGATCCAGTGGGTCTCCTCCAACCTGGTCATTCTGTGATTCTGTGATTCTGTGATTCTGTGATTCAGCAGGAGGAGATGGAACAGGAGATGCAGTAGGAAAAGATTTAGCAGAAGATGCAGCAGGAGGATATGCAACAGGAAATACAGTAGTAGTAGGTACAGCAGCACCAGATGCAGCAGTGTATGCAGAAGAGATCAATAAGAGATGCAGCAGCAATATCTGCAGCAAAAGGAGATGAAGCAGGATAGAAGCATCAGGAGACTAAGCAAGAGGTGATGCATTAAGAGATTCTGCAGCAGGCTATGCAGCAGCAGTAGATGCAGCAGAGAATGAAGCAGCACGAGATTCAGCAGTAGGAGATAGCACAGGAGATGCAGCTGCAGGAGTGCAGCAGCAGATGCAGCATCAGGAGATGCACGAGGACATCCATCAGCAGGAGATGCAGCAGCAGGAAATGCACCAGGAGGCGAATCTACAGCAGATGCAGCGAAAGATGCAGGAGATTCAGCAGCAGGTGATGCAGCATCAGGAGATGCAGCGAGATATGCAGAAGCAGGAGATTCAGCAGCACATGCAACAGGAGATGCAGCACCAGCAGATGCAGCAGCAGGAGATGAAGTATCAGATGTAGGAGCAGGAAATGCAGCAGTAGAAAATGCAGCAAGAGGAGATGCAGCAGGAGTTGCAGCAGAAGGAGATGCAGCAGTAGGAAATGCATAAGGAAATGCATCAGCAGCTGCAGCCGCAGGAGACACAGCAGCAGCTGCTGCAGCTGGAAATGCAGCAGCAGGAGATGCAGCAGAGTTTGCAGCAGCAGGAGATGAAGTATCAGATGCCAGAGCAGGAAATGCAGCAGTAGGATGCACCAAGAGTGGATGTAGCAGGAGTTGCAGCAGAAGGAGATGCAGCAGTAGAAAATGCATCAGGAAATGCAGCAGCAGTAGCAGCCGCAGGAGATACAGCAGCAGCTGCTGCAGCTGGAAATGCAGCAGCAGGAGATGCAGCAGAGTTTGCAGCAGCAAAAGATGCAGAAGCAGAACATCCAGCAAG
The DNA here is from genome assembly GCA_033459285.1 of Clamator glandarius. NCBI lineage: Eukaryota > Metazoa > Chordata > Aves > Cuculiformes > Cuculidae > Clamator > Clamator glandarius. The sequence continues at coordinate 377,006 of JAUNZM010000836.1, read as the reverse complement.
AAAGCACCATCATAAGATGAATACGAAGATGCAACAGTAGGATATGGAAGAGGAGATGCAGCCACAAGAGATGGAGCAGGAGATGCAGCTGTAAAAGATGCAGCAGGAGATGCAGTAGCAGGAGATGTAGCAGCAGGATGTGCAGCAAGAGACTGAGCAAGAGGAGATGTACCCTGAGATGCAGCAGCAGGAAATGCAGCGGGAGATGTAGAAGCAGACGAAGCAGCAGTAGATGCAGCAGCAAGATAGGCATCAGAAGGAGATAAAGCAGGAGATGCAAAAGCAGGAGATTAAGCTACAGGAGATGCATTAGGAGATGCAGTAGCAGGAGATACAGCATCAGGAGATGCAGCTGCAGTAGATGCAGGAGCAGATTCAGAAGCAGATTCCTTAAGAGATGTAGCAGCAGGAGATTCTTAAGCAAAAGATATAGCACTAGGAGATGCAGCAGCAGGAAATTCAGGAGGAGATGCAGCAGCACAAGCAGCAGGTAATGCAGTAGCAGTAGATGAAATAGGGTTAGAATCAGCTGTAGTTGCAGCAGGGTATGCAAAAGCAGGAGATTCTGCAGCAGGAGATGCAGCAGGGGAGATGCATCCTGAGATGAATCTGCTGATGCATCAGAGGAAGTTGCAGAAGGAGATGCAGCAGCAGGAGGTTCAGCAGAGGATGCAGCAGCAATCGATTCAGGTGGAGATCCAGGAGGAGGACATAGGGAAACAGGAGATGAAGCAGCACACGCAGCAGCAAATGCAGGAGATGAAGCAGTAGGAGAAGCAGCAGGAGGAGATTGAGCAGGAGATGCATCAGGAGGTGCAGCAGCAGGAGATGCAGCATTAGGAGATGTACCAGCGGATGCAGCAGCAGGAGATGCATCAGGGGATTCAGTAGAAGGTAATGCAGCAGCAGATGCAGCAGAAGTGAATTCAGCAGCAGAAGATGCAGCAGTGTATGCAGCAGCAGCAGATGGAGCATCAGTTGATGAAGAAGGACATGAAAAAATCAGAAGATGAATCAACAGGAGATGCAGCAGTAGGTTAATCTACAGCAGATGCACCAAAAGATGCAAGAGATGCAGCAGCAGGAGATGCAGCTGGAGATGCAGCAGCAGTAGATTGAGCAAGATAGACAGAAGCAGGAGATGCATCGGGCGAGATGTGGCATGACAGGCGGAAGAAGAAGATCGTGCTGCAGATGCAGTAGCATATGCAGCACCAGCAGATGCAGCAGCAGGAGATTCAGCAGAAGGAAATGCAGCAGTCAGAGATGCAGCAGGTTATGCATCAGTAGAAGATGCAGCAGCAGAAGTTCAGCAGCAGGAGATGCAGCGGGTGGAGATGCAGCATCAGGAGATGCATCAGTAAATGCAGTGGCAGGAGATGCAGCAAGAGGACATGCAGCAGATTATGCAGCAGCAGGAGATGCAGCACGAGATGTGGTAGGATTAGATTCAGCAGGATATGCAGCAGGAGATGCAGCAGGGGAGATGCATCCTGAGATGAATCTGCTGATGCATCAGAGGAAGTTGCAGAAGGAGATGCAGCAGCAGGAGGTTCAGCAGAGGATGCAGCAGCAATCGATTCAGGTGGAGATCCAGGAGGAGGACATAGGGAAACAGGAGATGAAGCAGCACACGCAGCAGCAAATGCAGGAGATGAAGCAGTAGGAGAAGCAGCAGGAGGAGATTGAGCAGGAGATGCATCAGGAGGTGCAGCAGCAGGAGATGCAGCATTAGGAGATGTACCAGTGGATGCAGCAGCAGGAGATGCATCAGGGGATTCAGTAGAAGGTAATGCAGCAGCAGATGCAGCAGAAGTGAATTCAGCAGCAGAAGATGCAGCAGTGTATGCAGCAGCAGCAGATGGAGCATCAGTTGATGAAGAAGGACATGAAAAAATCAGAAGATGAATCAACAGGAGATGCAGCAGTAGGTTAATCTACAGCAGATGCACCAAAAGATGCAAGAGATGCAGCAGCAGGAGATGCAGCTGGAGATGCAGCAGCAGTAGATTGAGCAAGATAGACAGAAGCAGGAGATGCATCGGGCGAGATGTGGCATGACAGGCGGAAGAAGAAGATCGTGCTGCAGATGCAGTAGCATATGCAGCACCAGCAGATGCAGCAGCAGGAGATTCAGCAGCAGGAAATGCAGCAGTCAGAGATGCAGCAGGTTATGCATCAGTAGAAGATGCAGCAGCAGAAGTTCAGCAGCAGGAGATGCAGCGGGTGGAGATGCAGCATCAGGAGATGCATCAGTAAATGCAGTGGCAGGAGATGCAGCAAGAGGACATGCAGCAGATTATGCAGCAGCAGGAGATGCAGCACGAGATGTGGTAGGATTAGATTCAGCAGGAGATGGAGCAGGAGATGCAGTAGTAGGAGATGAAGCAGTATATGAAGCAGCAGCAGATGCAGCAGGAGATGCAGCAGATGCAGCAGTAGGAGATGAATCAGGAGATGCAGCAGGAGATGATGCAGAAGCAAGAGATGTCTCAGCAGGAGATTACGCAGGACATGCATCAGTAGATGATGCAACAGCAGGAGATGCAGCCGCTGCAGATGCATCAATAGATGCATATTCATCAGGAGATGCAGCAGGAAGAGATGCTTCAGCAGGTACAGCTTCATGAGATGTAGCACGAGATACAGAAGGAGATGCTGTAGGAGAAGAGGAAGGAGATGATGCAGCAGATGCAGTAGCAGGAAATGCAGCAGCAGAAGATGCAGCCGCAGGAGATGCAGGAAATGCATCAGCTGATGCAGGAGGAGATTTAGCAGGAGGAGATTTAGGAGGAGGAGAGGCAGCAGCAGGAGATGCAGCAGTAGATCTCCTGCTCTTGCTTCAGCTGTTCCTGCATCTGCTGCTGCATCCACTGCTGCATCTCCTCTGCTGCCTCTCCTACTGCATCTCGTCCTGTTTCATCTTTTGTAGCATCTCCTGCTGCTGTATATCATGGTGCATATCCTCTTGCTACATCTCCACCTGCATCTCCTGCTGCATCTCCTACTGCATCTTCTGCTAGTGCATGTCCTGCTGCATTTCCTCCTGATGCATATCCTGCTGCTGCTTTATCTTTTTCTGCATATCCTGCTGCATCTCTTCCTGCTGGATCTCCCACTTAATCTCGTCCTAATACATCTTCAGCATATGCTGCTGCATCAAGTGCTGCTTCACCTATTGCTGCATCTCCTGCTACTTCATCTGCTGCTGAATCTGCATCTTCTCTTTCGTCTACTGCCTGCATCTCCTGCTGCTGCATCTCCTGCTACTGCATCTCCTGCTACAACTCATTCTGCAGCATTTACTCTTGCATCTCCTTCTTCTGCATCTCTTGAGGTATATTCTGCTGCATTTCCTTCTGCATCCTCTGCTGCACCTTTTGTGGCTTCATCTCCTGCTGCTGTATCTCCTGCTGAAGAATGGCCTTCTGCTATATCTCCTGCTGCTGCATCTCCTTCTGAATGTGATCCTGAATCTACTGCTGAACATGCATCCCCTGCTGCTGCATTACCTGCTGCATCTCCTCCTGCAGCATATCTTGCTGCATTTCCTTCTGCAGCATCTCCTGCTGTGTCATCTGCAGCATCATCTTCTGCTGCTGCATCTCCTACTGAATCTGCACCTCCTGATGCATCTGCTGCTGCATCTATTGCTGCTGCATCTGCTGCCTCTGCAGCTGCATCTCCTGCTGATGCATCTTCTGCTGCATTTCCGGCTACTGCATCTCCTTAATCTGCTGCTGCATCTGCTGCTGATTCATGTACTGCTGCATCTTCTGCTGATTCATATACTGCTGCGTCTCCTGCTACAATTCCTGCTGATACATCTCCTGCCACTTCATGTCCTCCAGCATCTCCTGCTGCTGCATCTTCTGCTGCATTTCTGGCTACTGCATTTCCTGCTGCTGAATCTCCTGCTGCATGTGCTGCTGCAGAACCTCCTTCTGCTGCAACTCCTGCTGCTGCATCTGCTGCTGCATCTCCTGCTGCATCTCCATCTGAATCTTTTGCTGCTGCATATCCTGCTGCTGCATCTGCTGATACTGCATGTGCTGCTGTATCTCCTGCTGCTACAACTCCTGATGCATCCTCTGCTCATGCATCTGCACCATTTCCACTTTCATCTGCTGCTCCATCACCTGCTGCATCTCTTTCTGCTCCATCTGGTGCATCTGCTATTGCATATGGTGCTGCTTCATCTACTGCTGCATCTCCTGCTAAATCTCCTGCTGCTGCATCTCCTTCTGAAGTTCCTGCTGAATCTACTGCTTAATATGCATCCCCTGCTGCATCTCCTGCTGCTGCATCTCCTTTTTCCTATCCTACTGCATCTCCTCCTGCAGCATATCTTGATGCATTTCCTTATGCTGCATCTCCTGCTGCATTATCTGCTGCAGCATCTTCTTCTGCTACATCTCCTTCTGAATCTGCATCTCCCGATGCATCTGCTGCTGCATATATTGCTGCTACATCTGCTGCGTCTGCAGCTGCAGCTGCATCACCTGCTGCTGCATCACCTTCTGCATTACTTCCTGCTGCATATTCTACTGCAATTACTGCTGCTGCTTAATCTGCTGCTCCTTTTCCTGATGCTTCATGTACCACTGCATCTCCTTAATCTGCTGCTCCTTTTCCTGATGCTTCATGTACCACTGCATCTCCTTAATCTGCTGCTCCATTTCCTGATGCTTCATGTACTGCTGCATCTCCTGCTACATTTGCTGCTGCTGCATCTCCTTCTACTTGATGTCCTCCTGCATCTCCTGCTGCTGCATCTGCTGCTTCATCTCCTGCTGACGTATAGCCTGCAGATGCATCTTTAGAAGCACCTCCTTTTCCTGCTGCATCTGCTGCTCAATCTTCTACCGATGCATCTAGTGCTTCTATATTTCAGCTTCATATCCTGTTGAAGGCATCTTCGGCTGCATCTCCTGCTGCTACATCTCCTGCTGAATCTCCTGCTGCACTTCCTGCTGTAACTGCTGATGCCTATGTTGCTATTTCATCTCCTGCTTCATCTCCTGCTGAATCTTCTTCTGCAGAATCTCCTCCAGCATCTCCTGCTACAATTCCTGCTGATGTATCCCCTGCTGCACTTCCTACTACATCCCTTGCTGCTGAATCTCCTTCTTTATCTCCTTCTGCATCTCCTGCTGCATTTTCTACTGAATCTCCTGCTGCCTTTTCTACTGAATCTCCTGCTGCACAATCTGCTGATGCATTTCCTGCTGATGCATCTCCTGCTGAATCTCCTGATGCTGCATCTCTTCCTGTTAAATCCCCTGCATCTTAATCTCCTGGTGCTGCAACTCCTGCTGAACCTGTTGCTGCCTCTGGTGCGGCTGCATCTTCTTTTCCTGCATCTCCTGCTGCTGCATCTCAGGCTGATTTCCTGCTGCATTTCCTTCTGTTGAATCTCCTGCTGCATATCCTGGTGCATCACCTCCTGAATATGCATCTCTTGCTACATCTCCTGATTTTACACCTCATGCAGCTGCAGCTGCTGATGCATATCCTGCTGCATCTGCTGTTGCCATATCGCTTGCTGTTGCATATCCTACTGAATTTCCAGCAGCATCTCCTGCTGATGCAATTCTTTCTGCATCCTATGCTGCTGCATCTCCTGCTGCTTCTGCTGCTGCTGCATCTCCTGCCTCATATCCTGCTGCTGTGTCTCCTACTGATGTATGTTTTGCTGCATCTCCGGCTCCAGCATCTCCTGCTGTATCAATGCTGCTGCATCTCTTATTGATCTCTTCTGCTGCATACACTGCTGCATCTCGTGCTGCTGTACCTCCTCCTGCTGCATTTCCTGTTGCATCTCCTCCTGCTACATCTGCTGAATCTCTTCCTAATGCATCTCCTGTTCCATCTCCTCCTGCTATATCTCCTGCTACATCTCTTGCTACTGCATCTCCTGCTGCTGCATCTCCTTCTGCTACATGTCCTTCTGCATCTCCTGCTACAACATCTCCTGCTGTATCTGCTGCTTCTGCATCTCCTGATACATCCCCTTTTTCTTCTTCTCATCATTCTGCATCTCATGCTGCATCTCCTGCTGCTATAGCTCCTGCTGTTTCATATCCTGCTACTGCATCTCCTAATGAATCTCCTGCTGCTTCATCTCTTGATCCATGTCCTGCTGGTGCATCTCCTGTTTCTGCATCTCCTTTTGCTTCGTCTGCTGCTGCATGTCCTGCTGTATCTCATGTTGCACCTTCTATTGAAGCATCTCATGCGTCATATCCTTCTGCTGCATCTCCTGTTTCTGCATCTCTTTTTGCTTTGTCTGATGCTGCATCTCCTGCTGTATCTCATGTTGAGCCTTCTATTGAAGCATCTCCTGCATTATATCCTTCTGCTGCATCTCCTGTTTCTGCATCACCTTTTGCTTCGTCTGCTGCTGCATCTCCTGCTGTATCTCATGTTGCACCTTCCATTGAAGAATCTCCTGTGTCATCTCCTTTTGCTACATATCTTGCTGCTTTCTCTCTTTCTGCATGATGAATCTCCTGCTCCATTTCCTTCTGCTGCATCTTCTTCACTTCATCTACTACTCTGCACCTCCTGCTGCTGCATCTCCTTCTGCATCTCCGGCTGAATCGCCTATTGCATCTCCTGCTTTTTCATCTCCTGCTGCTACATCTCCTAGTGCATATGATGCTGCTGCATCTCCTGTTACTTCTGCTGCTGCTGCATTCCCTGATTCTGCAAATCCTTCTCCATCTCCTGCTACGACATCCCCTGCTGCTGCATTTCTGGATGCATCTCCTGATGCTGCAACTGCTTCTGCATCTCCTCCTACTACATCCCCTGATGCTGCATTTCCTGCTACATCTCCTGATGCTGCAACTCCTTCTCCATCTCCTACTGCATCTCATTTCTTAATGGATATCCTGCTGTATTTCCTGTTGAAACGTCTCCTGCTCTATCTCCTCCATTATACCTTTCTACATTTGCTGCCTCATTTCCTCATGCACCTTCAGATGCACCTCGTGCTGCTGTATCTCCTGCTTCATCTTCAACTGATGCATCTGTGGCTTCATCACATGATATGTCATCTCCTGCTGTATATGTTTCAGTATTTCCTGATGGAGTATCTGCTGATCTAGAATCTACTGCTGCATTTCCTGCTGCATCTGCTTCTGCTCTGCTGCTGCTTCATCCCCTGCCAAAACTCCTGCTACATATCCTGCTTCTGCACCTTTTAATGCATCTCATGATAATGCTTCATCTCCTGTTGCTGCTTTTCTTGCTGCATCTTCTGATGCTGCATCTCTTGCTCTTGCATCTCCTGCTGCATCTGCTGCTGCTGCATTACCTGCTCTATCTCAGCCTACTGCATCTCCTCTTGCTGCATATCCTGCTGCATCAGCAGAAACATCAGAATGAGATGCAGCAGCAGGAGATTTAGCAGGAGATGCAGCAGTAGATGAAGCAGCAGCATATGCAACAGCAGATGCACCAGATGGAGCAGAAGGAGATACAGCAGGGGATGGAGCAGCAGATGCAACGGGAAATGGTGCAGATGCATGAGTAGACGATGCATCGGGAGATGTAGCAGCAGGAGATACATGAGCAGGTGATGCCGCAGGATATGCAGAAGGAGATGCAACATCAGAAGATGAAGCAACAAGAGATGCAGCAGCATATGCAACAGAACAAGCAGTTTCAGCAGATGCAGCAGCAGGAGATGAAGCAGCAGATGCAGCAGCAGGAGATGCAGCAGCAGATGCAGCAACAGGAGTTGCAAAAAAATGAGATTCTGCAGCAGTACAAGCAGAAAGTGATGCAGCAGTAGGAGAGGCAGCAGCAGCAGATGCAGCAGGAGATTCAGCAGCAGGAGATTCAGCATCAGACAAAGGATATTCAGCAGCAGACACGGCATCAGGAGATTCAGCAGCAGGAGGTGCAGCAGGAGATGAAGAAGCAAACGCAGCAGTAGGAGTGGCGGCAGGTGGAGATGCCTCAGGAGATGCATATTCAGAAGGAGATGTCACAGGAGATTCGTCAGGAGATTCAGCAGCAACTGATACAGCAGCAGGAGAAGCAGCAGGAGATGCAGCAGCAGAAGGAGATGCAGAAGCAGATGCAGCAGGAAATGAAGATTAGAGCAGAAGATTCATTTGGAAGAGATTCTTCAAAATATGCAGCAGCAGGAGATGCAGAAGCAAATGCAGTAGGAAATGAAGATTAGAGCAGAAGATTCATTTGGAAGAGATTCTTCAACATATGCAGCAGCATGATATGATGCAGCAACAGGAGATACACCAGGTTATGGAGAAAGAGGAGATGATGCAGCAGACGCAGCAGCATGAGATTCAGCAGCAGAAGATGCAGCAGCAAGAGATTCAGCAGCAGGAGAAGAAGCAGGAGATGCATATTCAGAAGGAGATACGTCAGGACAAGTAGCAGGATATGTAGCACTATGAGATGCCGCCAGAGATTCAGGAGGAGATTCAGCAGAAGGAGATGCAAGAGCAGGAGATGAAGCAGCAGGAGATGCAGAAGCAGATGCAGCAGGAGGAGATGCAGCAGCAGGACATGCAGCAGGAGTCGATGCAGAAGGTAATAGTACAGCAGGAGATTCAGAAGAAGGAGATGCAGAAAAAGATTCAGCAGCAGGAAATGCAGCAGTATATACAGAAGCAGTATATGCAGCAGGAGGTGATGCAGTAGGAAATGCAGCAGTAGTAGGTGCAGCAGGCGATACAGTAGCAGGAGATGAAGCATTATCATGAGATTCATTAAGAGGTGCAGCAGCAGGATATGTAGCTAGATATTTGGCAGGAGATGAAGCAGCAGCAGAGCAGCAGCAGATGCAGAAGGAAATGCAGCAGTAGATGCAGGATTAGCAGATTCTGCATCAGGAAATATTGCAGCAGATGCAGCAGGAGATGACATATCAGATGATGAAGCCACAGATGCAGCATCAGCTAATTCAGCAGGAGGTGCAGCAGCAGGAGATGCAGAAGCAGATGCAGCAGGAAATGCAGATTCAGCAGGAGAAGCAATAGGAAGAAAATCTTCAGCAGATGCAGCAGGATGTGCAACATGACGAGATGTAGCAGGACATAGAACAGCTGCAGCTGCATCAGCAGATGAAGCAGGAAATGCAGCAAGTGATGCAGCAGCAGAAGATTCAAAAGGAGTTGCATCAGAAGCAGATGCAAAAGGAGATGCAGCAGCAGCAGATTCCGCAGGAGATGCAGCAGCAGAAGATGCAGAAGGAGTTGCAACACCAGGAGATTCAGCAGGAAATTCAGCAGCAGGGAATGTAGTAGCAGGAGACACAGAAGGAGATGCAGAAGGAGCTGCAGCATCAGGAGATGCAGCAGGGAATGCAGCAGCAGCAGAAGTAACAGGAGATGCAGCATCATCATATGCACGAGGAGATGCAGCAGCAGGAGATGAAAAAGCAGGAGATGCTACAGGTGATTCAGCTGGAGATGCAGAAGGAGGAGATGCAGCAGCAGGAGGTGCATAGTAGTAGATGAAGTGAAGAAGATTCAGCAGAATGAAATATAGCATGAGATACAGCCGCAGGAAATGCAGCATAAGAGAAAGTACATCAGATGCAACAGCAGATGCAGCAGAATATGCAGCAGCAGATGCAGCTCCATGGGGTTTATCAGCAGGAGATGTAGCAGGAGATGCATATTCAGCAGGTGATGCACCAGGATATGCAGCAGTGCATTCAACAGAAGGAAATGCAGCAGGAAATTAGCCGGAGATGCAGCAGCAGGAGATGCAGTAAAAGAAGATGAAACCGAACCAGAGGCAGCAGCAGATTCAACAGGAGTTGCAGCATCAGGAGATTCAGCAGGAGATGCATCAGCAGGAAATGCATCAGCAGATTCTGCAGCAGGAAATTCCGTAGGAGATTCTGCAGCAGAAGAGTCAGTAGAAAAGGCAGAGGAGATTCAGTAGAAAATGCAGCAGGAGATGCAGCAGGAGATGAAATAGCAACATATGCATCAGCAGTTATAGGAGGAAGTGCAGCAGGAGATTCAGCAGGAGATGTAGCACAGGAGATGCAGCTGCAGATGCCTTCAACAGGTTATGAATCTGAAATGAAGAAGCACTAGATGCATCCATAGAAGATTGAGCAGTAGATGTAGCAGGAAATGGAGATGCTTCTGCAGATGCATCTGCAGAGGATGCAGCAAGAGATGAAGCAGCAGCAGGAGATGCAGGAGGACATCAAGTAGAAGGAGATGCAGTAGCAGAAAAGGAAGCAGGAGTTGCAGCAGTACATGAACTATCAGGAAATGGAGCAGCAGATTAAGGAGATGCAGCAGTACATGAAGCATCAGGAAATGGAGTAGCAGATTAATCAGCAGCAGGAAATGCAGCAGAATATGCAGCAGCAGGAAATGCAGCTGCAGATGCAGAGGCAGCAGATGCAGCAGCAGCAGATGCAGCAGCAATAGATGCAGCAGCAGGTGCATCAGGAGATGCTGATTCAGTAGGAGATGTAGCAGCAGAAGATGCTGCAGCAGATAAGGCAGCATGAGATGCAGCAGAAGGAAATGCAGCAAGATATGCTGCAGGAGGAGATGCAGTAGGACATGAAGCAGGAGATGCAGGAGCAGGAGATGCAGCAGGGGATGCATATTCAGCAGTAGATTCAGCAGAATCTTCAGAAGGATATGCAGCAGCAGGAGATTTTGCAGGAGATGCAGCAGTAGATGAAGCAGCAAGAGATGCAACAGCAGATGCACCAGATGGAGCAGAAAGAGATGCAGCAGGTGATGGAGCAGCAGATGCAACTGGAAATGGTGCATGAGAAGATGCATCCGGAGATGCATGAGTAGAGGATGCATCAGGAGATTTAGCAAAAGGATATACCAAACAAGGAGATGAAGCAGCAGATGCAGAAGCAGGAGATGCAGGATGACATCAAGTAACAGGGGCTGCTCCTGCTTCCTCATTTTTTTCTGTATCTCCCACTGCAACTTCTGCTGTTGACTCTGCTGGTGCATTTCCTGCTGATGCATCTCCTGCTGTATATCCTCCTGCTGTAGCTTCTGATTCATCTCATGCTGATGCATCTTCTGCTGCATCTCCTGCTTCTGCATCTACTGTTGCTACATTTCCTGCTGAATTTTCTGCTGAATCTGCTGCTGCATCTCCTGCTGCTGATTCTCCTGCTTCTGCATATCCTGCTGCTTTATGGTCTGTTTCATCTACTGCTGCTGCATATCCTCCTACATCTTCTCCTGCTACACTTCCTTCTGCTGCATCTGCTACTGCATCTCCTGCTGTAACTCCTTCTGCTCTATCTCCTGCTGAAAATCCTGCGGCATCTCCTACGGCTGCATCTCCTGCAGCTGAATCTGCTGCCACAGTGCTGTGGTTGCATCTCCTGCTGCTGCATCTCCTGTTGCTGCATCTCCTTCAGAATATCCTGATGATGCAGATGCAGCAGCTGGAGCAGCAGGAGATGCAGAAGGAGATGCAGCAGGAGATGCACCAGCATCCAGGAGATGGAGCAGGAGATACAGCAGCAGGCCAAGCAGCAGTAGATGCAGCAGCAATATATGCAGCAAAAGGAGATGAAGCAGGATAGGAAGCATCAGGAGACTAAGCAAGAGGAGATGCATTAGGAGATTCTGCAGCAGGCTATGCAGCAGCAGTAGAAGCAGCAGAGAATGGAGCAGCACGAGATTCAGCAGTAAGAGATGGCACAGGAGATGCAGCTGCAGGAGATGCAGCAGAGAATGGAGCAGCAGGACATACACGAAGACATCCATCAGCAGGAGATGCAGCAGCAGGAGATGCACCAGGAGGCGAATCTACAGCAGATGCAGCAATAGATGCAGGAGATTCGGCAGCAGGCGATGCAGCAGGTGATGCAGCAGCAGGAGATCCAGCGAGATATGCAGAAGCAGGAGATGAAGCAGCAGCAGATGCTTCAATAGATGCCTATTCATCAGGAGATGCAGCAGGAAGAGATGCTTCAGCAGGTACAGCTTCATGAGATGTAGCACGAGATACAGAAGGAGATGCTGTAGGAGAAGAGGCAGGAGGAGATGATGCAGCAGACCCAGTAGCAGGAGATGCAGAAGCAGAAGATGCAGCCGGAGATTCTGCAGCAGGAGATGCAGCAGCAGGAGATGCAGCAGGAGATACAGTCGCAAGAGATGAGCAACGGATTCAGCAGGAGATTCTGCAGCAAGAGATGAAGCCTAAGGATCTGCAGAGAAGAAGATGCAGCAGTAGGTGATGCAGCAGGAGATGCAACAGCAGACGCATCAGCAGGAGATGCAGCAGCAGAAGATACAGCAGCAGCAGCAGATGCACAAGAAAATGGAGCAGGAGATGCGGCAGGATAAGATGCAGTACCAGCAGATGCAGCAGGAGATGCAGCGTCTGGAGTTGAAGCACTAGAAGATGCTGCAGAAGATGCAGCAGCAGATGCATCAGGAGAAGCAGGAGCAGGAAATGCAGCAGCAGGAGATGCAGCAGCAGAGATGCAGGAGCAGGAGAGACAGAAGCAGGAGATATGGCAGCAAGACATGCAAAAGGATATGCAGAAGCAGGAGATATGGCAGCAGGAGAGGCACCATGTGATTCAGCAGGAGATGCAGCAGAAGATAGAGAATCAAGGAGATGCACCAACAGATGCAGCCGTAGGAGATGCAGGAAATGCATCAGCTGATGCAGGAGGACCTTTACCAAGAGGAGATTTAGCAGGAGGAGAGCCAGCCACAGGAGTTCCAGCATGAGATGCAGCAGAAGGAGATGCAGCAGAATCTACTGCTGCATCTCCTCTGCTGCCTCTCCTACTGCATCTCCTCTTGTTTCATCTTTGGTTGCATCTCCTGCTGCTGTATATCATGGTGCATATCCTCATGCTACATCTCCGTCTGCATCTCCTGCTGCATGTCCTGCTGCATCTTCTGCTAGTGCATGTTCTGCTGCATTTCCTCCTGATGCATATCCTGCTGCTGTATTTCCTGATGCATCTCTTTCTGCTTTACCTTTTATGCATATCCTGCTGCATCTCTTCCTGATGGATCTCCCGCTTAATCTCGTCCTAATACATCTTCAGCATATGCTGCTGCATCTGGTGCTGCTTCACCTATTGCTGCATCTCCTGCTATTGCATCTGCTGCTGCAACTCCTGCTACTTCATCTGCTGCTGAATCTACATCTCCTCTTTCATCTGCTGCCTGCATCTCCTGCTGATGCATCTCCTGCTGATGCATCTCCTGCTACAACTCCTTCTGCGGCATCTACTCTTGCATCTCCTTCTTCTGCATCTCTTGAGGTATATTCTGCTGCATTTCCTTCTGCATCCTCTGCTGCATCTTTTGTGGCTTCATCTCCTGCTGCTGTATCTCCTGCTGAAGAATCGCCTTCTGCTATATCTCCTGCTGCTGCATCTCCTTCTGAATGTGATGCTGAATCTAGTGCTGAACATGCATCCCCTGCTGCTGCATTACCTGCTGCATCTCCTCCTGCAGCATATCTTGCTGCATTTCCTTCTGCAGCATCTCCTGCTGTGTCATCTGCAGCATCATCTTCTGCTGCTGCATCTCCTACTGAATCTGCACCTCCTGATGCATCTGCTGCTGCATCTATTGCTGCTGCATCTGCTGCCTCTGCAGCTGCAGCTGCATCTTCTGCTACTGCATCTCCTGCTACTGCATCTCCTCTTGCTGCATCTTCTGCTGCATTTCCGGCTACCGCATCTCCTTAATCTGCTGCTGCATCTGCTGCTGATTCATGTACTGCTGCATCTCCTGCTACAATTCCTGCTGCTACACCTCCTGCCACTTGGTGTCCTCCAGCATCTCCTGCTGCTGCATCCTCTTCTCAGGCATCTGCGGATGCATCTGCAGAAGTATCTCCATTTCCTGCTGCATCTGCTGCTCAATCTTCTACTGATGCATCTAGTGCTTCTGCATTTCCTCCTGAAGGCATCTGCGGCTGCATCTCCTGCTGCTACATCACCTGCTGAATCTACTCCTGCATCTCCTGCTGTAACCTCTGATGCATATGTTGCTACTTCATCTCCTGATGCATCTCCTACTGTATCTCCTGCTGAATCTTCTTCTGCAGAATCTCCTCCTGCAACTCCTGCTGCTGTATCTCCTGCTGCATCTCCTACTACATCTCCTGCTGCTGAATCTCCTTCTATATCTCCTGCTGCATATTCTGCTGAATCTTCCACTGAATCTCCTGCTGCAGACTTTCCTACGGTGTTTCCTGCTGCAGAAATTCCTGCTACATTTCCTGCTGATGCATCTCCTGCTGAAACTCCTGCCTCTTCTTCTCCTTCTGCTGCTTCTCCTGCATCTGCTGCGGCTGCATCATCTTCTACTGCGTCTCCTGCTACTGCATCTCCTTCTGCATCTCCCGCTGCTATATCTCCTTCTGCATTTCCTGCTGCTGCATCTACTGCTACTTCATCTACTGCTGCATCTCCTACATCTCCTGCTGCCTCATACGTTTCTCTATGTCCTGCTGCATCTACTGCTGCTGCCGCTGCTGGTGCATCTGCTGCTGATCTATCTCCTGCTCCATCTCTTCCTGCTGCATCCCCTGCTGCATCTCCTACTGCTGCATCTGCAGGATATGCTGCTTCATCTAGTACTGCTTCACCTACTGCTGCAAGCCCTGCAAAATTTCCTGCTGCTGCATCTGCTGCTGCACCACCTGCTGCTGCATCGCCAGTTTAATCTCCTGAAGCATCTCCTGCTGCATTTTCTGCTGGTGCATCTCCTGCTGCATTTCCGGCTGGTGCATCTCCTGCCTCATATCCTGCTGCTGTGTCTCATGCTGATGTATGTTTTGCTTCATCTCCTGCTGATGCATCTACTCCTGCATCTCCTGCTTCTGCATCTACTTCTCTGCATCTACTTTTTCGGCATCTCTGGCTCCAGCATCTCCTGCTTCATCAATTGCTGCTGCATCTCTTATGCATCTCCTTCTGCTTCATCTCTTATGCATCTCCTTCAGCTGCATCTGCTGCTGCATCTGCTGCTGCTGTACCTCTTCCTGCTTCATCTCCTGTTCCACCTCCTCCTGCTGCATCTCCTGCTTAATCTCTTCCTGCTGCATATCCTGCTTAATCTCTAATTGATGCTGCATCATCTCCTTTTGCATCTCCTTCTATGGCATCTCCAGCTGTATCTGCTGCTTCTGCATCTCCTGATACATACCCTGCTGCTTCATCTCATCCTGCTGCATCTCATGCTGCATGTCCTGCTGCTATATCTCCTGCTGCTTCATCTCCTGCTGCTGCATCTATTGATCCATGTCTTGCTGCTGTATCTCCTGTTTCTGCATCTCCTTCTGCTTCGTCTGCTGCTGCATCTTTATCTGCTGTATCTCATGTTGCACCTTCTCTTGAAGAATCTCCTTCGTCATCTCATTCTGCTGCATATCCTGCTGCTGCACCTAGTTCGGCATCTCCTGCTGCATCTCCTTCTGCATCACCTGCTGCATCTCCTTCTGCATCACCTGCAGATGCATCTCCTGCTCCTGCATATTCATCTGCATTTCCTGCTGCAGCTCTTTATGAATCTACTACTGCTGCATCTGCCGAATTTGCTGCTGCATCTCCTGATAAATCTCCTTCAGGTGCATCTCCTGCTGCTGCATCTCCTGCTGCTGCATCTGATGCTACATCTGATGCTACTTTCTCTCTTGCTGCATTTACTGCGGCTAAATCTCCTGCTATATTTCCTTCTCCTGCATCATCTTCAATTTGTCTACTACTCTACACCTCCTGCTGCTGCATCTCCTCCTTCTGCATCTCCGGCTGAATCACCTGTAGCATCTCCTGCTTCTTCATCTCCTACTTCTTCATCTCCTGCTGCTACATCTCCTAGTGCATATGATGCTGCTGCATCTCCTGTTACTACTGCTGCTGCTGCATTCCCTGCTGCATCTCCTGATGCTGCAGCTCCTTCTGCATCTCCTTCTGTGTCTCCTGCTACTACATCCCCTGCTGCTGCATTTCCGGCTGAATCTCTTGATGCTGTAAATCCTTATGCATCTTCTGCTGATGCATCTCCTGCGGAATCTGCTGCTGCTGCATCTCCTGTTGCATCTGCTTCTGATGCACCTGCGGCTACATCTCTGCTGCTGCATCACTTGCTGCATTTCCTGCTTCATCTGCTGATGCATCTGCTGCTGCTCTATGTCCTGCTACATCTCGTCATCCTGCAAATCCTGCTGCATCTGCTGAAGATTCTCTTCCTATTGCTTCTCCTGCTGAATCTGCATTTCCTGCTGCATCTGCTTCTGCATCTCCTTCTGCTGCATCTCCTGCAGAATTAGCTGCTGCATCTGCTTCTACATGTACGTTATAACTTTCTAATTTTGCTGCCTCATCTCCTGATGCATCTACTGATGCACCTCCTGCTGCTGCATCTACTGCTTCATCTTCAACTGATGCATCTGTGGCTTAATAACCAGATATGTCATCTCCTGCTGCATGTGCTACAGTATATCCTGCTGCAGCATCTCCTGCTTCTGCGTCTGCTTTTGCATTTCCTGCTGCTGCATCTGCTGCTGCTTCTTCTCCTGCCAAATCTCCTGCCAAGTCTCCTGCTAGATATCCTGCTGCTGCACTTAAGGCATCTGATGATAATGCTTCATCTCCTGCTGCTGCATCTCCTTCTGCACCTACTGTTGCTGCATTTCCTGCTGCATCTCCTGCTGCTGAATATCTAGCTGCTGCATCTGCTGCATTATCTCCTCTTTCTCCATAACCTGCTGTATCTCCTGTTGCTGCATCATATCATGCTGCTGCATATGTTGAAGAATCTCTTCATACTGCATCTTCTGCTGAATCTTCATTTCCTGCTGCATCTGCTTCTGCATCTCCTACTGCTGCTGCATCTCCTGCTTCTTCTTCTTCTTAATATGCATCTCCTGATGCATCTCCACCTGCTGCAACTCCTACTGCTGCGTTTGCTTCTGCATCTCCTGCTGCACCTACTGCTGCTGAATTTCCTGATGCTGTGTCTGCTGCTGTATATCCTTTGTGCTGAACGCTCTGCTATTTTCAAGTGACGCTTTAATAGCCATTCTGATGTTAAAGTACACAAGCATATATTCAAACTTCTACAAGTCTCGCTTTACAGTGAAAGCGCTTTAAGAGAAGACATTCAGAAGCATCAGCATTCATGCTAGCATCTTCCCTATGGGCGTTATTCGATTTCCCTAAAGTGCCTCAATAGTGGCAGTTAAGTCATAATGAGATGAAACAGGAGCTGCAACAGGAGAAGATGCAGCACAAGATATGCAGCAGGAGATGAAGCAGCAGATGCAGCAGCAGGAGATGCAGCAGCAGGAGTTGATGCAGAATATGCAGCAGCAGGAAATGCAGCACCATGAGATTAAGACAGAGATGCATCAGGAGGTGCACAGCAGGAGATGCAGAAGCAGGTGTTGCAGCAGTTGCAGCACCAGCAGTTGAAGCAACAGGAGATGCAGTAGAAGGAGATGCTGCAGCAGCACATGCAGAAGGTGATGCATCAGTGGAGATTCAGCAGCAGCAGATGGAGCAGGAGATTCAGCAGCAGGAGATTCAGCAGCAGACAAAGGATATACAGCAGCAGACACGGCATCAGGAGATTCAGCAGCAGTAGGTGCAGCAGGAGATGCAGAAGCAAACGCAGCAGTAGGAGTTGCAGCAGGTGGAGATGCATCAGGAGATGCATATTAAGAAGAAGAAGAAGCAGGAGATGCAGCAGCAGCAGGAGATGCAGCAGCAGAAGGAGATGCAGTAGCAGATGCAGCAGGAAATGAAGATTCTGCAGAAGATGCAGTAGGAAGAGATTCTTCAACATATGCAGCAGCATGATAAGATGCAGCAAAAGGAGATACAGCAGATTATGGAGAAAGAGGAGATGATGCAGCAGACGCAGCAGCAAGAGATTCAGCAGCAGGAGATGCATCAGCAGGACATGCACCAGGAGTCGATGCAGAAGATAACGGAGCAGCAGGAGATTCAGAAGAAGGAGATGCAGAAAGAGATTCAGCATCAGGAGATGCAGAAAGAGATTCAGCATCAGGAGATGCAGCAGCAGGAAAGGCAGCAGTATATACAGAAGCAGGATATGAAGAAGGAGGAGATGCAGAAAGAGATTCAGCATCAGGAGATGCAGCAGCAGGAAAGGCAGCAGTATATACAGAAGCAGGATATGAAGCAGAAGGAGATGCAGTAGGAGGAGATAGAGTAGGTAATGCCGCAGCAGGAGGTGCAGAGTAATAGATGAAGTGAAGTAGATTCAGCAGAATGAAATATAGAAGGAGATGCAGCCGCAGTAAATGCAGCAAGAGAGAAAGTAGCATCAAATGCAGCATCAGATGCAGCATCAGGTGCAGCAGCAAGTTCAGCAGAGGCAGCAGTAGGAGATTCATAAAGAGCTGCAGCAGGAAATGCAGATGAATATGGAGGAGCAGGAGATATAGCAGGAGATGCATCTGCAGGTGATGCAGAAGGAGATGCAGCAGGTGACGCTCAAGGAGATGCAGCAGGAGATGCAGAATGAGATGAAGCAGGAAGATATGCAGCAGAAGGAAATGACGCAGGAGATGCTTCAATAGAAGGTGCAACATGAGATACAGCAGGAGATGTAACAGCAGACGAAGCAAAAGGAGATGCAGAAAGAGGAGATGCAACAGCAGGATATGGATCTAGAGAAGAAGCAGCAGGAGATTCTCTAAGAGATGCAGTCGTAGGATATGAAATAGCAGGAGTTATAGCAGCAGGAGATGCAGCATGAGATGTAGCAGGATGAGATGAAGCAGCAGGGGATGTATCAGGAGATGCAGAATCAACAGATACAGCAGGAGATGCTGTAGAAGGAGATGCAGATGGAGATGTAGCAGAAGGAGATGCAGCAGCAGGAGATGTAGGAGAAGGAGATGCAGCAGCAGGAGATGCAGCAGCAGGAGATGCGGAAGGAGGAGATTCAGCAGCAGATGCAGCAGGAGGAGATGGGACAGGAGATGCAGAAGGAGGAGATTCAGCAGGAGATGCAGCAGGAGGAGATGCAACAGGAGATGAAGCAAGAGGAGGTACAGTAACACCAGATGCAGCAGTATATGCAGCAGAAGGAGATGAATAAGAGGTGCAGCAGCAATTGATGCAGCAGGAGATGCTGGAGCCGGAGATGCAGAAGTAGATACAGAAGAAGGAGATGCAGCAGGACATGCATCAGCAGGAGATACAGCAAAACATACATCCGTAGGAGACACAGGAGAAGCATATGAGGCAGGAGATGCACCAGCAGCAGAAGCAGCAGCAGATGCAGCAGCAAAGGGTGCAGGATGAGATGCAGCAAGAATTGCATCAGCAGGAGATGCTGCTGGAAATTCAGTAGGATATGCAACAGCAAGCGATTTGGCAACAGCAGATGCAGGAGGATATGCAGCAGCAGATGCAGCTGCATGAGGTATATCAGCAGGAGATGTAGCAGGAGATGCATATACAGCAGGTGATGCACCAGGATATGCAGCAGGAGATTCAACAGAAGGAAATGCATCAGGAAATCAGCCGGAGATGCAGCAGCAGGAGATACAGGAAAAGAAGATGCAGCCGCACAAGATGCAAGAGCAGATTCAGCAGGAGTTGCAGCACCAGGAGATGAAGAGGCAGGAGATTCAGCAGCAATAAATTCTTTAAGAGATTCTGCAGCAGGAGATGTAGTAGGAGATGCAGCAGGAGATACATCAGCAGGAATTGTAGCAGGAGATGCAGCAGGAGATTCTGCAGAAGATAATTCAGCAGGAGATGCAGCAGGAGATGAAATAGCAACATAGGCATCAGCAGTTACAGCAGGAAGTGCAGCAGGAGATTCAGCAGGAGATGTAGCAGCAGGAGATGCAGCAGCAGATGCCTTCAACAGGATATGCAGCTGAAATGCAGAAGCACTAGATGCATCTGTAGAAGACTGAGCAGCAGATGCAGCAGAAAATGGAGATAATTCTGCAGATGCTTCTTCAGATGCATCCGCAGAGGATGCAGCAGGAGATGAAGCAGCAGGCTATGCAGCAGCAGGAGATGCAGGAGGACATCAAGTAGAAGGAGATGCAGAATCAGCAAATGTAGCAGGAGATGCAGTAGTAGATGAAGCATCAGAAAATGGAGCAGCAGATTAAGGAGATGCGGTAGTACATGAAGCAACAGAAAATGGAGCAGCAGATAAAGCAGCAGGAGGAAATGCAGCAGGTGATGCAGCAGCAGATGCATCAGGAGATGCTGATTCAGTAGGAGATGTAGCAGCAGAAGATGCTGCAGCAGATGATGCAGCAGGAGATGCAGCAGAAGGAAATGCAGCAAGATATACTGCAGGAGGAGATGCAGTAGGACATGAAGCAGGAGATGCAGCAGCAGGAGATGCAGCAGGGGATGCATATTCAGCAGTAGATTCAGCAGAAACTTCAGAAGGAGATGCAGCAGCAGGAGATTTAGCAGGAGATGCAGCAGTAGATGAAGCAGCAGCATATGCAACATCAGATGCACCAGATGGAGCAGAAAGAGATGCAGCAGGGATGGATCAGCAGATGCATCAAAAGCATATTTAGAAGCAGGAGATGCAGCAAAAGGAGATATATCTGGAGACGCAGTAGTAGATGAAGCAGCAGCAGATGCACCAGCAAATTCAGCAGATATAGCAGGAGATGCTGTAGCAGGAGGTGCAGCAGAAGGAGATGGAACAGGAGTTTCAGCAGGAGATGTAGCAGCAGGAGATGCAGCAGCAGATGCCTTCAACAGGATATACAGCTGAAATGCAGATACACTAGATGCATGTGTAGAAGACTGAGCAGCAGATGCAGCAGGGAATGGAGATGCTTCTGCAGATGCATCCGCAGATGCATATGCAGAGGTTGCAGGAGGAGATGAAGCAGCAGGCTATACAACCGCAATAGATGATGCAGCAGATGCAGTAGCAGGAGATGCAGGATGACATCAAGTAGAAGGAGATGCAGCAGCAGCAAGTGTAGCAGGAGATGCAGCAGTACATGAAGCATCAGGAAACGGAGCAGCAGATTAAGCAGCAGCAGGAAATGCAGTAGAATATGCAGAAGGAGGTAATGCAGCATGTGATGCAGCAGCAGGTGATGCAGCTGCAGCTGCAGAGGCAGCAGATGCAGTAGCAAGAGATGCAGCAGGGGATGCATATTCAGCAGTAGATTTAGCAGGAACATAAGAAGATTCAGCAGCAGGAGATTTGGCAAGAGATGCAGCAGTAGATGAAGCAGCAGCAGATGCAGCAGCTAATTCAGCAGATGCAGCAGTAGTAGATACATAAATAGCTGCAGCAGGAAATGCAGATGAATATGCAGGAACAAGAGATACAGCACGAGATGCATCTGCAGGTGATGCAGAAGGAGATGCAGCAGGTGACGCTCAAGGAGATGCAGCAGGAGATGCAGAACGAGATGAAGCAGCAAGATGTGCAGCAGAACGAAATGACGCAGTAGATGCTTCAATAGAAGGTGCAACATGGGATACAGCAGGAGATGCAGCAGCAGACGAAGCAAAAGGAGATGCAGAAACAGGAGATGCAGCAGCAGGACATGGATCAAGAGATGAAGCAGCAGCAGGTTCATTAGGAGATGCAGTAGCACGATATGAAAGAGCAGGAGCTATAGCAGCAGTAGGTGCAGCATGAGATGAAGCAGAATGAGGTGAAGCAGCAGGGGATGTATCAGGAGATGCAGAATCAGCAGATACAACAGGAAATGCTGTAGCAGGATATGCAGAATGAGATGTAGCAGTAGGAGATGCAGCCGCTATAGATGCAGCAGCAGGAGATGCAGCAGGAGGAGATGGAACAGGAGATGCAGTAGGAGGAGATTCAGCAGGATATGCAGCAGGAGGAGATGCAACAGGAAATGCAGTAGGCGTAGGTACAGCAGCACCAGATGCAGCAGTATATGCAGCAAAAGGAGATGAATAAGAGATGCAGCAGAAATTGATGCAGCAGGAGATGCTGGAGCCAGAGATGCAGAAGATGTAGATGCAGAAATAGGAGATGCAGCAGGACATACATCAGCAGGAGATACAGGAAAACATAAATCAGCAGAAGACACAGCAGCAGGATGAGGCAAGAGATGCAACAGCAGCAGAAGCAGGAGCACATGCAGTATCAGCAGATGCAGCAGCAGGAGATGAAGCAGCAGATGCAGCAGCAGGAAATACAACAGCAATAGGAGCAGAAGGTAATGCAGCAGCAGGAGTTGAAGGAGAATATGCATCTGCAGGAAATACAGCACCAAGATATTAGACGGAGATGCGGCAGGAGATGCAGCAGTAAGAGATTAAGCAGCAGATTCAGCAGCAGGAGATGCAGCAGGAGATGCAGCAGCAGGACTTTCAGCATGAAATGTAGAAGCATGTGATGCCGCAGGAGATTTATCAGGAGATTCAGCAGCAAGTGATGCAGCAGCAGGAGAAGCAGCAGGAGATGCAGCAGCAGGAGATGCAGAAGGAGATGCAGCAGGAAATGAAGATTCAGCAGAAGATGCAGTAGGAAGAGATTCTTCAACATAAGCAGCAGCATGACATGATGCAGCAACAGGAGATACAGCAGGTTATGGAGAAAGAGGAGATGATGCGGCAGACGCAGCAGGAGGAGATTCAGCAGCAGGAGATTCAGCAGCAGGAGAAGCAGCAGCAGCAGGAGATGCAGAAGCAGATGCAGCAGGAGATGTAGCAGGATATGTAGCAGCATGAGATGCCGCCGGAGATTGAGAAGCAGATTCAGCAGAATGAGACGCAAGATTAAGAGATGCATCAGCAGGAGATGCAGAAGCACATGCAGCAGGAGATGCAGATTTAGCAGGAGATGCATCAGCAGGAGATGCAGAAGCAGATGCAGCAGGAGTCGATGCATCAGCAGAACATGCAGGAGGAGTCGATGCAGAATGTAATAGAGCAGCAGGACATTCAGAAGAAAAAGATGCAGTAGCAGGAGAGGCAGTAGAAGAAGATGCAGCCGCAGCAGATGCAGGAGAAGCAGCAGCAGGACGTGATGAGGCAGGAGATTCAGCAGGAGATGCATCAGCAGGAAATGTAGCAGGAGATTCTCAGCAGGAAACACCGTAGGAGAGTCTGCAGCAGGAGATTCAGCGGAAGATTCAGCAGAAGATGCAGCAGGAGATTTAGAAGGAGATTCAGCAGCAGGAGATGTAGTAGGAGATGCAGCAGGAGACACAGCAGCAGGAGTTGCAGGAGGAGATTCTGCAGAAGAAGATTCAGCAGGAGATACAGTAGGAGATGCATCAGGAGATGAAGTAGCAACATATGCATCAGAGGTTACAGCAGGAAGGGCAAGAGGAGATTCAGCAGGTGATGTAGCAGCCGCAGATGCCTTCAGGAGGAAATGCAGAAGCACTAGATGCATCAGTAGAAGATTGAGCAGCAGATGCTGCAGGAAATGGAGATGCTTCTGCAGATGCCTGAGAAGAGGATGCAGCAGCAGGAGATGCTGGAGGACACCAAGTGGCAGGAGATGTAGCAGCAGGAATTGTAGCAGGAGATGCGGCAGTACATGAATGAGCAGCAGATGCAGCAGGAAATTAAGGAGATGCAGTAGCCGGAAATGCAGCAGAAGATGCAACAGCAGGAGATGCTGGAAGACATGAAGTGGCTGGAGATGTAGCAGCAGGAATTGTAGCAGGAGATGCAGCAGTACATGAATCAGCAGCAGATGCAGCAGCAGATTAAGGAGATGCAGTAGCCAGAAATGAAGCAGATGATGCAGCAAGAGGAGATGCATCAGCATGAGATGCAGGCAGTAGACGAAAGGAGATTCAGATTCAGCAGTAGATGAAGTAGCAGGAGATGCAGCAGCAGATGAAGTAGCAGGAGTTGCAGCAACAGATGCAATAGCAGGAGATGCAGCATTATGTGAAGCAGCAGCAGATGCAGCAGCATATGCTGAAGATGTAGTAGGAGGAGAGTAAGCAGGAGATCCAGCAGGAAGAGATGCAGCATAATATGCAGAAAAAGATAAAGCAGAAAGAGATGCATCAGGAAATACAGCAGCAGGATATGCATCAGCAGGAAATGCAGCAGAACATGCACTAGCTGAAAATGCAGCAGAAGATGCAGCAGGAGATACAGACGGAGATGTAGCAAGAGGATATGCACCATGATATACAGCAGCAGGAGATGCAACAAAAGATGAAACAGGAGGAGATGCAGTAGGAGAGGCAGCAGAGGAGATGCAGCAGAATCTACTGCTCCATCTCCTGCTGCTGCCTCTCCTGCTGCATCTCCTGTAGCTGCCTCTCCTCCTGCTAAATCTCCTCCAAAATCTAGTTGTGCATCAGCTGATGCATTTCCTGCATCTCCTGCGGCTGCATCTTCTGCTGGTGCATCTTCTGCTAATGGGTCTGCTGCATCATCTCCTCCTGCATCTTCCCCTACAGCATCTCCTTCTGTATGTGAAATGTGCTACATTTCATGAAGCTGTAGCTGCTGAAGCACCTCTTCCTGCTGCATCTCCTGATGAATAGGCATCTATTGATGCATCTGCTGCTGCTTCATCTCATGCTCCTGCAGCTCCTACTGAATCTGCTGTAGAATATCTTCCTGCATCTGCAGCGGCTGCATCTCCTGCTGCTGCATCATCTACTGATGCATCTCCTGCGTAATCTCCAGCTGCTGCATCTCTTGCTTCTGCATCATCTCCTGCTGCATCTCCTCATTCATCTCCTACTGCTGCATCTGCTGCTGCTTCATATACTGCTTCATCTCCTACTACTGCATCTCCTTCTGCTTCTCATTCTGATTCTCCTGATGCTACAGCTCCGTCTGCATCATCTTCTACTGCATCTCCTGCTGCTGAATCTCCTGCTCATTTCCTGATTCATCTCCTACTGCTGCATCTGCAGTATTTTCTGCTGCATCTGCTGCTGCTTCATATACTGCTTCATCTCCTACTACTGCATCTCCTGCTGCATCTTTTGCTGCTGCATAATCTGCTGCAGTATCTTCTTCTTCTGCCTCTCATGCCGCATCTCCCCCGATGCATCTCCTGCTTCTGTATATCTTGCTCAATCTACTGCTGCTGCATCTCCAGCTGCATCTCCTGCTGCTGCATCTCTTGCATCTTTGGTGCATCTGCTATAGATTAATCTACTGCTGCATCTCCTGTTGCTTCATCTTCTGATTTTTTGATGTCCTTCTGCATCACATGATGCTCCATCTGCTGCTGCTGCATACACTGCTGCTGCATCTACTGGTACATCTCCTAATGCTGCATCTCCTGCTGCTGCACCTCCTGATGCATCTCCTGCTCAATCTCCTCCTGCTGCTTCTCCTACTGCTCCATCTCCTGCATCTGCTGCTGCATGTGCTGCGGCATCTCCTGCTTCTCTATGTCCGCCTCCTGGATCTCCACCTGCATCGATTGCTGCTGCATCCTCTGCTGAACCTCCTGCTGCTGCATCTCCTTCTCCAACTTCCTCTGATGCATCAGCAGATTCATCTGATGATGCATCTCCCCAGCTTCATCTCCTGCTGCTGAATCTCCTGCTCTTGCATACCCTGCTGCATCTACAGCTGCTTCTAAGCCTACTTCGTCTACTGCTGCTGCATTACCTGCTGCTTCTACTGCTGCATCTCCTCCTGAATTTCCTGCTGCTGCATCTCCTGGTGCTATATCTTTTGCTTAAGAATCTCCTGCTGCTGCATCTCTTATGGAATCTGCTTCAGAATCTGCTCCTGCATCTACTGCAGCTGCATCTCCTGATGCTGTATCTCCTGATACTGCATCTCTTAATGCATCTCCTGTAGCTTAATCTCCTGCTTTTGCATCTCCTGCTTTATCTCCTTCTGATGCCTATCTTCCTGCTGCATCTACTGCTGCTTTATCTGCTTCTACATCTCCCGCTGCATTTCCTGCTGCTGCATTTCATTTTACATCTCCTCTTGCTCAGTCTCTTGCTGCATATCCTGCTGCTACATCTTCTTCTACTGCATCTCCTTCTGCATCTCCAGCTGCATCTTTTGCAGCTGCATCTCCTACTTTACATACTTCTGTTGCATCTGCGTATTCATCTTATGATGGTGCTTTCTTGCTAGATCTCCTCCTTCTGCATCTCCTGCTGCTGTAAACTCTGCTGCATTTCCTGCTGCTGTATTTCCAGCTGCAGCAGCTGCTGCTGTATCTCCTGCGGCTGCTACTGCTGCTGCATTTCCTGATGCATTTTCTACTGCTGCATCTCCTTCTGCTGCAACTCCTGCTGCATCTCCTCTTGCTGCATTTCCTTCTGCTGCATTTCCTGCTCCTGCATCTGATACTTCATCTCCTGTAGCTGCATCTGCAGTTGCTGCATCTCCTGTTGCATCTGCTGCTGAATCTCCTGCTTCTGCATCTCATACCACATCTCCTGCTTCAGCATATCTCGTTGCATCTTCTGCTGCATCACCTGCTGCATCGCCTGCTGCTGAATCTCCTGCATCTTTTGCTGCATCTGCTGTAGATTCGTCTCCTGGTGCATCTCCTGCTCCTGCATCTCCTGCTGATGGATGTCCTCGTGCATCTCCTGATGCTGCATCTCCTGTGCCATCTCCTACTGATGATTCTCATGCTGCTCCATTCTCTGCTGCTTCTACTGCTGCTACATAGCCTGCTGCGGAATCTCCTAATGCATCTCCTCTTGCTTAGTCTCCTGATGCTTCCTATCCTACTTCATCTCCTTTTGCTGCATATATTGCTGCTGCATCTACAGCTGCTTGGCCTGCTGCTGTATCCCCTGCTCCATCTCCTGCTGGGGCATCTCCTGCTGCATCTCCTTCTGCATCTCCTGCTACTCCAGCTGCTGCATCTGTTTCATCAGGATACTCTGAAGGAGATGTAGCAACAGGAGATGCAGCAGCAGGAGATGCAACCACAGCAATGTGGCAGCAGATTCAGCTGCAGGAGATGCAGCCGTAGGAGATGCAGCAGGATTTTCAGCAGGAGATAGAGCAGAAGGAATTACAGCAGGAGATGCAGTAGCAGATGCAGCAGAAGGAAGTGTAGCAGCAGAAGATGTAGGTGGATATACAGCAGCAGTTAATGAAACACACCATAAAGCAGCAGGATATGCAGAAGCAGGAGAATCAGCAGCAGGGGATGCAGCAGCAGATTCAGCAGAAAATTCAGCAGGAAATGTAGCAACAGTAGATGCAGAAGCAGGATATGTAGCAGGAGATGCATCAGCAGGAAATGCACCAGCAGAGGCAGCAGCAGAAGATGCAGCGGGAGATACAGAAAAAAATGAGGAAGCAGGAGCAGCCCTTATTACTTGATGTCCTCCTGCATCTCCTGATGCTGCATCTGCTGCTTCAACTCCTGCTTCTATATCTCCTGCTGCTACATCTCCTGATGCATCCTCTTCTCATGCATCTGCGGACGCATCTCCTCATGCACAATTTCCCGTTGCATCTGTGGCTCCATCCCCTGCTGCATCTCTTTCTGCTCCATCTGGTGCATCTGCTGTTGCATATGCTGTAGCTTCATCTACTGCTGCATGTCCTGCTAAATCTCCGGCTGCTGCATCTCCTTCTGAAGTTTCTGCTGAATCTCCTGCTGAATATGCATCCCCGGCTGCATCTCCTGCTGCTGCATCTCCTGCTTCATATACTACTGCATCTCCTGCTGCAGTATATCTTGCTGCATTTCCTTCTGCTGCATCTCCTGCTGCATCATCTGCTGCAGCAACTTCTGCTGCTACATCTCCTACTGAATCTGCATCTCCTGATGGATCTGCTCCTGCATCTATTGCTGCTGCATCTGCTGCCTCTGCACCTGCAGCTGCATCACCTGATGCTGCATCACCTGCTGCATTACCTCCTGCTGCTTAATCTGCTGCTCCATATTTTAATGCTTCATGTACTGCTGCATCTCCTGATACACTTGCTGCTGCTGCATCTCCGTCTTCTTGATGTCCTCCTGCATCTACTACTACTACATCTGCTGCAGCATCTCCTGCTGCTGTATAGCCTGCTGCTTCATCTTCTGCTGCATCGTCTGCCGATGCATCTGCGAATGCATCTGCAGAAGTATCTCCATTTCCTGCTGCATTTGCTGCTCAATCTTCTACGGATGCATCTAGTGCTTCTGCATTTCAGCTGCATATCCTTTTGAAGGCATCTGCGGCTCCATCTCTTGCTGCTACATCTTCTGCTGAATCTCCTGCTGCATTTCCTGCTGTAACTGCTGATGCATATGTTGCTATTTCATCTCCTGCTGAATCTCCTGCTGAATCTTCTTCTGCAGAATCTCCTGCTGCATCTCCTACTACATCCCCTGCTGATGAATCTCCTTCTATATCTCCTACTGCATCTCCTGCTGCCATTTACCCTGAATCTTACGCTGCATAATCTCTTATGGAATTTGCTGCTGCGGAATCTGCTGATACATTTCCTGCTGATGCATCTCCTTCACAATCTCCTGATGCTGCATCTCCTGCTGCTGAATCTCTTGCCTCTTCCTCTCCTGCTGCTGCAACTCCTGCTGAATCTGCTGCTGCCTCTGGTGCGGCCGCATCTTCTTTTACTGCATCTCCTGCTGCTGCATCTCCAGCTGATTTCCTGCTGCATTTCCTTCTGCTGAATCTCTTGCTGCATATCCTGATGCATCACCTGCTGAATATGCATCTCCTGCTACATCTCCTGATGATATACCTCATGCAGCTGCATCTGCTGCTGCATATTCTGCTGCATCTGCTGTTGCCAAATCTCTTGCTGTTTCATATCCTACTGAATTTCCAGCAGCATCTCCTGCTGATGCAAATCTTGCTGCATCTCACCCTGCATCCTTTGCTGCTGCATCTGCTGCTGCTATTAAATCTCCAGCTGCATCTGCTGCTTCTTCTCCTGCTGTATCTCTTGCTGCATATTTTTCTGCATGTTATGCTGCTTATGGTTTTGCATGTTCTGCTGCATAAGTTGCTGCATCTGCTGCTGCTTCTGCTGCTGTTGCATCTCCTGCCTCATATCCTGCTGCTGTGTCTCCTGATGATGTATGTTTTGCTGCATCTCCTGCTGATGCATATCCTGCTGCATCTCCTGCTTCTGCATCTACTTCTTCTGCATCTCCAGCTCCAACACCTCCTTCTGCATCATTTGCTGCTGCATCTCTTATTCATCTCCTCTGCTGCATATATTGCTGCATCTGGTGCTGCTGTACCTACTCCTACTGCATTTCCTGTTGCATCTCCTGCTGCATCCCTTGCTGAATCTTTTCCTACTGCATCTCCTGTTCTATCTCCTCCTGCTGAATCCCTTGCTGCATCTCCTGCTGCTGCATCTATTTCTGCTGCTACATCTTCTTCTCCATCTCATGCTACAGCATCTCCTGCTGTATCTGCTGCTTCTGCATCTCCTGATACATCCCCTGTAGCTTCGTCTCATTTTGCTGCATCTCCTGCTGCCTCTCCTGCACCTATATATCCTGGTGTTTCATTTCCTGTTACTGCATCTCCTAATGAATCTCCTGCTGCTTCATCTCTTGATCTATGTCCTGCTGCTGCATCTCCTCTTTCTGCATCTCCTTTTGATTTGTCTGCTGCTGCATCTCCTGCTGTATCTCATGTTGTGCCTTCTATTGAAGCATCTCTTGCATCATATCCTTCTGCTGCATCTCCTGTTTCTGCATTGCCTTTTGCGTCATTTGCTTCTGCATCTCCTGCTGCATCTTTTGCTGCTGAATCTTCTTCTACATCTCCTGCTGTTGCATCTCCTGTTTCTGCATCACCTTCTGCATATGCTGCTGCAGTATCTCCTGCTGAATCTCATGTTGCTGCATCTGCTGGTGCTGCACCTGCTGCAATATCTGCTTCTGCATCACCTACTGCTGCATCTCCTGCTGCATCTCCGTCTGAATCTCTTGGTGCTGCATTTTCTTGCTGATGCATATTCTGCTTAAACTCCTGCTTCTGCATTATCTTCTGCATCTATTCCTGTTGTATTTCCTGCTGCTGGATCTCCTACTGCTGCAACTGCTTCTTCATCTCCTGTTGCTGCATGGCCTGATACTGCATGTCCTGCTACATCTCCTGCTGCATCTCTTGGTGCTGCATCTTCTGGTGTTGCATCTCCTGCTCCATCTCCTGTGGCATCACCTGCTCCTGTATCTCCTGCTGCTACATCTCCTGCTCCATCCTCTGCTCATGCATCTGAGGACGCATCTCCTGATGCACCATTTCCTGTTGCATCTGCTGCTCCATCCTCTGCTGCATCTCCTTCTGCTCCATCTGGTGCATCTGCTGTTGCATATGCTGCTGCTTCATCTACTGCTGCATCTCCTGCTAAATCTCCTGCTGATGCATCTCCTGCTTCATATCCTACTGCATCTCCTCCTGCAGCATATCTTGCTGCATTTCCTTCTGCTGCATCTCCTGCTGCATCATCTGCTGCAGCATCTTCTGCTGCTACATCTCCTACTGAATCTGCATCGCTTGATGGATCTGCTGCTGCATCTATTGCTGCTGCATCTGCTGCCTCTGCAGCTGCAGCTCATCATTTGCTGATGCATCACCTGCTGCATTTCCTGCTGCTGCATATTCTGCTGCATATCCTGCTGCTGCTTAATCTGCTGCTCCATTTCCTGATGCTTCATGGACTGCTGCATCTCCTGCCACTTTTGCTGCTGCTGCATCTGCTGCCTCATCTCCTACTGCTTTATACCCTGCTGTTCATCTCTTGCTGCATCCTCTGCGGATGCATCTGCAGAAGCATTTCCTTTTCGTGCTGCATCTGCTGCTCAGTCTTCTACGGATACACCTAGTACTTCTGCATTTCATCTGCATAACCTGTTGAAGGCATCTGCGACTTCATGTCCTGCTGCTACATCTCCTGCTCAATCCCCTGCTGCATTTCCTGTTGTAACTGCTGATACATATGTTGCTATTTCATCTTGTACTGCATCTCCTGCTGAATATTCTTCTGCAGAATCTCCTGCTCCATCTCCTGATGCATTTTCTACTGAATCTCCTGCTGACTTTTCTACTGAATCTCCTGCTGCACAATCTCCTATGGAATTTCCTGCTGCAGAATCTGCTGATGCATTTCTTGCTGATGCATCTCCTGCTGAATCTCCTGATGTTGCATCTGCTCCTGTTGAATCTCCTGCCTCTTCATCTCCTGCTGCTGCTACTCCTTCGGAATCTGCTGCTGCATCTGGTGTGGCTGCATCTTGTTTTCCTGCCTCTCCTGCTGCTGCATCTCCGGATGATTTCCTATTGCATTTACTTCTCTTGAATCTCCTGCTATATATCCTGGTGCATCACCTGCTGTATATGCATCTCCTGCTACATCTCCTGATGATATACCTTATGCAGCTGCATCTGCTGCTGCATATCCTGCTGCATCTGCTGTTGCCAAATCCCTTGCTGTTGCATATCCTACTGATTTTCCAGCAGCATCTCCTGCTGATGCAAATCTTGCTGCATCTCACCCTGCATCCTTTGCTGCTGCATCTGCTGCTGCTATTAAATCTCCAGCTGCATCTGCTGCTTCTTCTCCTGCTGTATCTCTTGCTGCATATTTTTCTGCATGTTATGCTGCATATGGTTCTGCATCTTCTCCTGCATATGTTGCTGCATCTGCTGCTGCTTCTGCTGCTGGTGCATCTCCTGCCTCATATCCTGCTGCTGTGTCTCCTACTGATGTATGTTTTGCTGCATCTCCTGCTGATGCATCTACTTCTTCTGCATCTCCGGCTCCAGCATCTCCTGCTGCATCAATTGCTGCTGCATCACTTATTCATCTCCTTCTGCTACAGATATTGCTGTATCTGGTGCTGCTGTACCTCCACCTGCTGCATGTCCTGTTGCATCTCCTCCTGCTGCATCTCCTGCTGAATCTCCTCCTCCTGCATCTCCTGCTGCTTCATCTCCTGCTGCTGCATCTCCTGCTGCTACATCTCCTTTTACATCTCCTGATGCTTCATCTGATCCTGTTGCATCTCATGCTGCATCTCCTGCTGCTATATCTTCTGCTTTTTCATATCCTGCTACTGCATCTCCTAATGAATCTCCTGCTGCTTCATCTCTTGATCCATGTCCTGCTGTTTCTGCATCTCCTGTTTCTGCATCTCCTTTTGCTTCGTCTGCTGATGCATCTTCTGCTGTATCTCATGTTGCACCTTCTATTGAATCATCTCCTGCGTCATCTCCTTCTGCTGCATATCCTGCTGCTTCATCTCGTTCTGCATCTCCTGCTGCATCTCCTTGAGCGTCACCTGCTGCATCTCATTCTGCACCACCTGTGGATGCATCACCTGCAAATGTATCTCTTGCTCCTGCATTTTCATCTGCATTTCCTGCTGCAGCTCTTTATGAATCTACTACTGCTGCCTCTGCTGAATTTGCTGCTGCATCTGCTGCTGCTTCATCTACTGCTGCATCTCCTGATAGATCTCCTGCAGCTGCATCTCCTTCTGCTGCATCTGATGCTGCGTCTGATGCTCTTTTCAGGTAAGATGCTACCATGAAATGCTGGCTCTCGTTAGAGTCTTCTGTAGATGCGCTTTCACTGCAAGGTGCAAAGCACGACTAACAGGATGTTTTAATGTAAGAGAATAAATGGCATTTTAATATTCACAAATTACAGCACTTTAAAAAAAGTGAGCAACTGCCGGAGGGAAGATGCTAACATGGAATGCTGCCTCTTCTGAATGTCTTCTCTTAGAGTGCTTTTTCTGTAAAGCAAGACGTGTAGACCTTTCAGTCTAGTCTTGTATGCTGTAACTTCAGTATTGCTATTAAGGCGTCACTTCAATATTTTCAGATCGTTCAGACCAAGAACGGCAGGAAAGCTGCTACCATCAAATTCGGGCTCTCATTTGAGTCTTCTCTTGAAGCGCTTTGACTGCAAGCTGCAAAGCACGACTAGTTGACCGTTTTAGTATAGGGTACTGAATGGTGATTTAACTGCGCCTTTTAAGACGCTTTAGGAAAATTGAGTAAATTCTGCAGGAAAGAAGCTGGCAAGGAATGCTGCTGCTTCTGAATGTGTTCTCTTAGCTCTTTCACTACAAAGGAAGAATTGTAGAACTATCAGTATAAGCTTGCGTACCGTAACATATAAACGGCAAATAAAGCGTCACTTCCAAAATTCAGATCGTTCAGCACAAGAACCGCAGGGAAGCTGCTATGATCAAATACTGGCTCTTGTTAGAGTCTTCTGTGGAAGCTCTTTCATTGCAATGTGGAAAGCACGACTAACAGTACGATTTAGTGTAGGGTACTGAATTGTGACTTAACTGCGCCTATTACGGCGCTTTAGGAAAATGGAAATACGCCCGCAGGGAAGACGCTAGCATGGAAAGCTGCTTCTTCTGAAGGTCTTCTCTTAGAGCGTTTTTTCTCTAAAGCAAGACTTGTAGAGCTTTCAGTGTAGACTTGCATACTGTAACATCAGAATTGCTATTCAAGCGTCACTTCAAAATTTCAGAGCATTTAACACACGCACCTGAGGGAAACATGCTACAATTAAATGCTGGCTCTCGTAAGAGACTTTTGTGGAGAGATTTCACTGCAAGCAGCAAAGCAGGACTTAAGGACCGTTTTAGTATAGGGTACTGAATAGTGACTTAACTGCGTCTATTAATCCGCATCAGGAAAATTAAATTACGCCCGCAGGGAAGCTGCTAGCATGGAATGCTGCTACTTATGAATGTCCTCCCTCATAGCGTTTTTATTACAAAGCAAGACTTGTAGAAATTTCAGTCTGGGCTTGTATACTGTAACATCAGAATTGCTATTAAGGCATCACTTCAATATTTTCATGTCGTTCAGAACGAGTAACGTAGAGAAGTTGCTACCATCAAATGCTAGCTTTAGGCTGAGTCTTCTATGGAAGCGCTTTCACTGCAAGCGGCTAAGCAAGACTCATGGACCGTTTTAGTATAGGGTACTGAAATGTGACTGATCTTCGCCTATGAAAACTCTTTAGGAAAAGTGAGTAATTCTCAGATGGAAGATGCTAGAATGGAATGCTGATGCTTCTGAATGTGCTCTCTTATAGTGCTTTCACTGCAAAAGAAGACTTGTAGAACTTTCAGTCTAGGCTTGTGTACTGCAACATTCGTATGGCTATTAAAGCATCACTTCAAAATTTCAGAGCGTTCAGAACAAGTAACGCAAGGAAGCTGTTACGATCAAATGCTGGCTCTCCTTGGAGTCTTCTGTGGAAACGATTTCAATAGAAGCAGCAACGATTTATGGACCGTTTTAGTATAGGGTACTGAATTGTGTCTTTATTGCGCCTCTTAAGGTGCTCTAGGAAAAGTAAGCAACTCCCGCAGGCAAGATGCTAGCATGGAATGCTGCTGTTGCTGAATCTTTTCTCTTATAGCTCTTTTACTGCAAAGCAATACGTGTAGAACTTTCAATCTAGTCTTGTGTTCTGTAACATCAGAATCACAGAATCACAGAATAACCAGGTTGGAAGAGACTCACTGGATCGTCGAGTCCAACCATTCCCACCAATCCCTAAATCATGCTCCTAAGCACCTCATCTACCTTAACCTTAAACACCTCCAGGGACGGTGACTCAACCACCTCCCTTGGCAGACCGTTCCAATACTTAACCACCCTCTCCGTGAAGAACTTTTTCCTAATCTCAAGCCTAAATCTCCCCTGGCGGAGCTTGAGGCCATTCCCTCTCGTCCTGTCCCCTGTCACTTGGGAGAAGAGGCCAGCTCCCTCCTCTCCACAACCTCCCTTCAGGTAGTTGTAGAGAGTAATAAGGTCTCCCCTCAGCCTCCTCTTCTCCAGGCATGACTTTAAGAGCCTACAACATCTCCTGCTGCATCTCCAGCTGGTGCATCTGCTGCTGTATCTCCTGCTATTGCATATCCAGTACCATCTGCTGCTGCATTTTCTGCTCCTGCACCTCCTGCTGAATCTGCCTATGTAGCTACATCTCCTGATACTGAATCTGCTGCTGCATCTGCTGCTGAATCTCCTGCAGCTGTATCATATGCTGATTCTCCTTCTACTGAATCTCCTTCTGCTGCATCTCCTGCTGCATTTTTGCTGCTTCATCTCCTGCTGAATCTCCTGCTGATGCACCTCCTGCTGCTGCATCCCCTGCTGCTGCTTCCTCTGCTGCTGCATCACCTGCTGCCGCATCACCTGCTGCCAAATCTCCTGCATCTTTTGCTGCATCTGCTGTAGATTCGCCTCCTGGTGCATCTCCTGCTCCTGCATCTCCTGCTGATGGATGTCCTCGTGAATGTCCTGATGCTGCATCTGCTGCTGCATCTCCTATGGATGCATCTCCTGCAGCTGAATCTGCTGCCGCAGTGCTGTGGTTGCATCTCCTGCTGCTGCATCTCCTGTTGCTGCATCTCCTTCAGAATATCCTGATGATGCAGATGCAGCAGCAGGAGATGCAGAAGGAGAGGCAGAAGGAGATGCCCCAGCAGGAGATGGAGCAGGAGATACAGCAGCAGGCCAAGCAGCAGGAGATGCAGCAGCAATATATGCAGCAAAAGGAGGTGAAGCAGGATAGGAAGCATCAGGAGACTAAGCAAGAGGAGATGCATTAGGAGATTCGGCAGCAGGCTATGCAGCAGCAGTAGATGCAGCAGAGAATGGAGCAGCACGAGATTCAGCATTAGGAGATGGCACAGGAGATGCAGCAGCAGGAGATGCACGAGGACATCCATCAGCAGGAGATGCAGCAGCAGGAGATGCACCAGGAGGTGAATCTACAGCAGATGCAGCAAAAGATGCAGGAGATTCGGCAGCAGGTGATGCAGCAGTAGATGCAGCAGCAGCAGCTGCAGCTGGAAAAGCAGCAGCAGCAGGAGATGCACCAGAGTTTGCAGAAGCAGGAGATCCAGCAAAAAAGCACCATCATAAGATGAATCCGCAGATGTATCAGAAGGATATGGAGCAGGAGATGCAGCAGCAAGATTTGCAGCAGCAAGATTCGCAGTCGCAGGTGCAGCAGGAGGTGAAGCAGCAGGAGATGCAACAGCAGTTGAAGCAGTATCAGGAGATGCAGAGAATGAGAAGCAGTTGAAGGAAATGCAGCAGGAGATGTAGCCCCAGGAGATGCAGCAAGAGATATAGCAGCAGGAGATGCAGCAGCAGGATATGTATTAGGAGATGCAGCAGTATGTGAAGCAGCAGTGGATGTAGCAGCAAATGCTGCAGATGCAGCAGTAAGTGATTCAGCAGGAAATGCAGCAAGAAGAGATGCCTCTGGAAACGCGGAAGATGCAGCAGAAAGAGATGCTTAAGGAGATCGATTAGGAGAAGGTTCAGCAGCAGGAGATAGAGCAGGAGAGAACGCCGCAAGAGATGTAGCAGGAGATGCATCAGGAGACGCAATAGGAGTTGCAGTAGCAGGAGATGTAGCAGCAGGATATGCAGCAGGAGATTGAGCGAGAGGAGATGTACCCTGAGATGCAGCAGCAGGAGATGTATCATCAGGAGATGCAGCCACAACAGATGCAGCAGCAGATTCAGAAGCAGATTCCGTAAGAGATACAGCAGCAGGAGATTCATAAGCAAAATATAGCACCAGGAGATGCAGTAGCTGGAAATTCAGGAGGAGACGTAGCAGCAGCAGAAGCAGCAGATAATGCAGCAGCAGTAGATGAAGTAGGCTTAGAAGCAGCTGTAGATGCAGCAGGGTATGCAACAGCAGGAGATTCAGCAGCAGGAGATGAAGCAGGGGAGATGCATCATCAGATGTATCCGCTGATGCATCAGAGGTAGTCGCCGACAGAGGTGCAGCAGCAGGAGGTTCAGCAGAGGATGCAGCAGCAATAGATGTAGGAGGCAATCCAGGAGGAGGAGAAGAGCATCAGGAGATGTAGCAGTAGATGCAGCAGCAGATGCAGAAGATGAAGCAGCAGGCGAATCAGCAGGAGGAGATTCAGCAGGAGATCCATCTGGAGATGCATCAGGAGATGCAAGCATCAGGAGATGAAGTATTAGGAGGTGCAGCAGGGGATTCAATAGCAGGAGATGAAGTATTAGGAGGTGCAGCAGGGGATTCAATAGCAGGCGATGCAGCAGGAGATGCAGCAGCAGGATGTGCAGCAGCAGGAGGTGTAGCAGGAATGCAGCAGGGGATTCAGTAGCAGCAGATGCAGCAGCAGATGCAGCAGAAGTAAATTCAGCAGCAGAAGATGTAGCAGGACATGCAGCAGTAGTAGATAAAACAGAGGATGCAGAAGTAGGGGATACAGTAGCAGAAGATCCATATTCAGCAGGTGGTGCTGCAGGAGATGCAGCAGCATATTCAGCAGCACATTCATCAGAAGATGCCGAAGCAGGAGATTCAGCAGCAGGAGATGAAGAAACAGCAGATGCCTCAGCAGATACAGAAGCACATTCAGCAGGAGATGCAGTAGCAGGAGATGCAGCAGTGTATGCAGCAGCAGCAGCTGGAGCATCAGGTGATGCACGAGGACATCAAAAATCAGAAGGTGAAATAACAGGAGATGCAGCAGTAGATTAACCTACAGCAGATGCACCAAAAGACGCAGGAGATGAAGCAGCAGGAGATGCAGCTGGAGATGCAGCAGAAGTAAATTGAGCAAGATATACAGAAGCAGGAGATGCATCAGCAGGAGATGCAGCTGGAGATGCAGCAGAAGGAGATCCTGCAGCAGATGCAGTAGCATATACAGCACCAGCAGATGCAGCAGCAGGAGATGAAACAGCAGATGCAGCAGCAGGAGATTCAGCAGCAGGAGATGCAGCAGTCAGAGATGCAGCAGGTTAAGCATCAGCAGGAGATGCATCAGCAGGAGATTCAGCAGCAGGAGATGCAGCAGTCAGAGATGCAGCATCAGGAGATGCATCAGCAATTGAGGAGGGAATCCGTAGGAGGTGCTGCAACAGCAGATGCAGCAGCAGATGCAGGAGATGCAGCATTCGGAGATGCAGTAGGAGGAGATGCATCAGCAGGAGTTGTGGTAGGATTTGATTCGGCAGGAGATGCAGCAGGAGATGCAGCAGCTGGAGATGAAGCAGAAGATGCAGCAGCAGAAGATGTAGTAGGAGATGCAGCAGATGCAGCAGCAGCAGATGCACAAGAGATAGAGCGTTAGACACTACAGCAGGAGATGAAGTAGCAGGAGATGCAGCAGGAGATGCTGCAGCAGAAGCAGCAGGAGGAGATGCATCAGGAGATGACTATTCAGAAGGAGATGTATCAGGACATGTAACAGGTTATGTAGCAGCATGAGATGTCGCAGGAGATTCAGGCGGAAATTCAGCAGCAGGAGATGCAAGAGCAGGAGATGCCACAGCAAAAGATCCAGCAGCAGATTCAGCAGCACATTTGTCAGGAAATGCAGTAGCAGCATATGAAGCAGTAGATAAATCAGGAGATGCAACAGCAGGGGATGCAGCAGCAGATTCAGCAGCAAATTCCACAGGAAATGCAGCAAAATGAGATACAGAAGAAGATGCAGTAAGAGATGCAGATTAAGCAGTAGATGCAGCAGGAAAAGATGCTTCGGCTGATATAGCAGCAGGAGATGAGCAGGAGATGCAGTAGGAGGCGAGGCAGGAGGTGATGATGCAGCAGAAACAGAAGGAGGAGATGCAGACGCATAAGATGCAGCAGGAGATGCAGAAGCAGAAACAGAAGCAGGAGATGCATTGGTAGTAGATACAGCAGGGGATTTGGCGGCAGGAGATGCGGCAGGAGATACAGCAGGAGATGCATAGAAAAGAGATGAAGCAGCAGGAGATGCAGCGGCAGGAGATGCAGCAGTAGATGCAGATTCAGCAGGAGATTCATCAGCAGAAGAATCTGCAGCAGATTCACAGTAGGACGTGCAGGAGCAGGAGATGCAGCAGGAGATGGGCAGAAATAGATGCAGCAGGAGAAGCTGCAGTAGGAGTTGCAACAGAAGATGCAGGAGGAGGAGATGCAGCAGGAAATGCATAAGGATATGCAGCAGGAGAAGCATCAGGAGGAGATGCAGCAAGACATGCAGTAGCAGCAGATACAGCAGCAGGAGATGCAGCAGCAGAAGATGCAGCAAGATATATAGCAGCAGGAATTGCAGCAGGAGATGCAGTAGCAAGAGATGTAGCATTATCATAGGATGCATTAGAGGATGCAGCAGCAAGATGTGCAGCAGCAGGAGGTGCAGGAGGATATGCATGAACAGGAGAATCAGTATGAGGTACAGCAGGAAATGCAGCAGCAGGATATGTAGCTGGAGATTCACCAGTAGATGAAGCAGCAGTAGATGAAGCAGCAGCAGAGCAGCAGCAGATGCAGCAGGAAATGCAGCAGGAGATGCAGCAGCAGGAGATGCCCAGCAGATGCAGAAGGAGATGAAATATCAGGAGATGAATCTACAGATGCATCAGCTGAAGATGAAGCAGGAGATGCAGCAGAAGGAGATGCATCAGCAGATGCAGCAGAACGAGATGCAAGAGGAGGTGAGGCAGATGATGTAGCAAGAAATACCGTAGAAGATGCAGCAGGAAATATATTCAGGATATGCAGGAGAAGTAGATGAAGCAGGAGATGAAGCAGAAGGAGATGCAGCAGTAGGAGATGCATCAGCAGATGTAGAAGCAGATGCAGCAGGAGAAGCAGGAGGAGATGCAGCAGCAGGAGATGCTGCAGCAGATGTAGCATGAGGAGATGCAGCACCAGGAGACACAGCAGGAGGTGATGCAGCAGGTAATACAGCAGCAGGAGATGCAGCAAAAGATGCAGCTAGAGATACAGCAGCAGGAAATGCAGCAGTATATAAAGAAGCAGAAGATGCAGTAGCAGGAGATGCAGCAGGAGTTTCAGCAGGAGATGCAGAAGAAGGAGATGTAGCAGCAGGAGATGAGCAGCAGGTGATGTAGCAGCAGAAGATGCTGCAGCAGATGTATCAGGAGGAGATGCAGCAGCAGGAGACTTAGCAGGAGGTTATGCAGCAGGAGATGCAGCAGGAGATTCTGAAACAGGAGTTTCAGCAGGAGATGCAGCAGGAGATTCTATAGCAGGAGATTCAGCAAGAGATGCAGCAGGAGTTGCAGCAGCAGGATATGTAGCACCAAGAAATGCAGCAGGAGATGCAAGAGGAGATGCAGCAGCAGGAAATTCAGCAGCAGGAGATGCAGGAGGAGATTTAGTAGCAGGAGATACAGCAGCAGCAGATGAAGCAGGAGAGGTGGCAGGAGCTTCAGGAGGAGATTCAGCAGGAGGAAATGCAGCTGCAGGAGATGCAGCAGCAGGACATACAGCACCAGCAGATGCAGAAGGAGATGCAGTTTTGTACCTGCAGAAGGTACAAAAGGCAGTAGGAGATGCAGCAGGAGATATAGAAGGAGATTCAACAGCAGAGGATGTAGTAGGAGATGCAGAAGGAGATACATCAGCAGGAATTGTAGCAGGAGATGCAGCAGGAGATTCTGCAGAAGAAGATTCAGCAGGAGATGAAATAGCAACATATGCATCGGTAGTTACAGCAGGAAGTGCAGCAGGAAATGGAGATACTTCTGCAGATGCATGAGCAGAGGATGCAGCAGCAGGAGATGCTGGTGGACACCAAGCTGCAGGATATGTAGCAGCAGGAATTGTAGCAGGAAATGCAGCAGTACATGAATCAGCAGCAGATGCAGCAGCAGATTAAGGAGATGCAGTAGCCAGAAATGCAGCAGAAGATGCAGCAAGAAGAGATGCATCAGCAGGAGATGCAGGCAGCAGACGAAAGAGGAGATGCAGATTCAGCAGCAGATGAAGTAACAGGAGATGCAGCAGCAGATGAATAGCAGGAGTTGCAGCAACAGGTGCGATAGCAGGAGATGCAGCAATATGTGAAGCAGCACATGATGCAGCAGCTGAAGATGTAGTAGGAGGAGAGTAAGCAGGAGATCCAGCAGGAAGAGATGCAGCATAATATGCAGAAAAAGATAAAGAAAGAGATGCATCAGGAAATACAGCAGCAGGATATGCATCAGCAGGAAATGCAGCAGAACATGCACTAGCTGAAGATGCAGCAGGAGATGCAGCAGGAGATACAGAAAGAGATTCAGCAGCAGGGAATGTAGTAGGAGATGCAGCAGGAGATACATCATCAGGAATTGTAGCAGGAGATGCAGCAGGAGATTCTGCAGAAGAAGATTCAGCAGGAGATGCAGCAGGAGATGAAATAGCAACATATGCATCAGCAGTTACAGCAGGAAGTGCAGCAGGAGATTCAGCTGGAGATGTAGGAGCACGAGATGCAGCTGCAGATGCGTTCAACAGGATATGCAGCTGAAATGCAGAAGCACTAGATGCATCCGTAGAAGATTGAGCAGCAGATACAGCAGGAAATGGAGATGCTTCTGCAGATGCATCCACAGATGCATCCACAGAGGATGCAGCAGGATATGAAGCAGCAGGCGATACAGCAGCAGGAGATGAAACAGCAGATGCAGCAGCAGTAGATGCAGGAGGACATCAAGAAGAAGGAGATGCAGCAGCAGCAAATGTAGCAGGAGATGCAGCAGTACATGAAGCATCAGGAAATGGAGCAGCAGATTAATCAGCAGCAGGAAATGCAGCAGAATATGCAGCAGGAGGTAATGCAGAAGGTGATGCAGCAGCAGGTGATGCAGCTGCAGGTGCAGAGGCAGCAGATGCAGCAGTAATAGATGGAGCAGCAGATACATCAGGAGATGCAGATTCAAAAGGAGATGATGCAGCAGAAGATGCTGCCGAAGATGATGTAGCAGGAGATGCAGGCGGAGATGTAGCAAGAGGATATGCACCATGATATACAGCAGCAGGAGATGCAACAAAAGATGAAACAGGAGGAGATGCAGTAGATTCTGCTGCATCTCCTCTGCTGCCTCTACTCCTGATAAATCTCCTCTTGCTAAATCTCCTCCTGCATCAGCTGATACATTTCCTGCATCTCCTGCAGCTGCATCTGCTGGTGCATCTCCTGCTTCTCTATTTCCTGCTCATCTCCTGCTGAATCACATGGTACCTCTCCTGCTGCCGCATCTCCTGCTTCTGCATATCCTTCTGCATGTCTTGCTGCCACATCTCCTGCTTCTGCCTCTCCTACTCCTGCATCTCTGCTGCTGCATCTCCTGCTGCTGCATTTCCTGCTCCTGCTTCTCCTGATGCATCTGCTGCTGCATCTTCTGCAGCATCTTCTAGTGCTTCAACTCCAGACGCTGCATCTCCTGCTGCACCTGCTGGTACTGCATCTTATCCTGCCACATCTCCTGCTCCATTTTCTTGCGCATCTGCTGCTGCTGCTGTATCTTCTGCTGCTTCATCTCCTTCTGATGCGTCTGCTGTTGCATCTCCTGCTACATCTCCTACTGCTGCATCTTCTTCTCTGCAGATCCTGATGCTTTATCTCTTCCTGCAGAATCTCCTGCTGAATCCGCTGCTCATCTCTTGTGACTGTATCTCCTGCTGCATCTCCTGCTGCTGCATCTCCTGCTCCAGAATCTCCAGCTGCATCTTCTGCTTCTGCATCATCTCCTGCTGCATCTCCTCATTCATCTCCTACTGCTGCATCTGCTGCTGCTTCATATACTGCTTCATCTCCTACTACTGCATCTCCTTCTGCTTCTCATTCTGATTCTCCTGATGCCTCAGCTCCGTCTGCATCATCTTCTACTGCATCTCCTGCTGCTGAATCTCTTGCTGCATCTCCTGATTCATCTCCTACTGCTGCATCTGCTGCATCTCCTGCTGCATCTGCTGCTGCTTCATATACTGCTTCATCTCCTACTACTACATCTCCTGCTGCATCTCCTGCTGCTGCATCTATTGTTGCATCTCATGCTAAATCTAATCCTACATCTCATGCTGCATCTCCTGCTGCTGCATTTACCAATGTATCTCCTGATGCTGCATCTCCACCTGCTACATCTCCTGCTGCTGAACTCCTGCTGCTGCATCTTCTGCTGATGCATAACCTGCTGCATCTTCGACTGCTGCTGAATCTCCTGCTGATGCATCTGCTGGTGCTGCATATGCTACTGCATCTGCTGCAGGATCTTCTTCTTCTGCCTCTCATGCCACATCTCCCACTGATGCATCTCCTGCTTCTGTATATCTTGCTCAATCTACTGCTGCTGCATCACCAGCTGCATCTCCTGCTGCTGCATCTCTTGCATCTTTTGGTGCATCTGCTGTAGATTAATCTACTGCTGCATCTCCTGATGCTTCATCTTCTGATTTTTTCATGTCCTTCTGCATCACCTGATGCTCCATCTGCTGCTGCTGCATACACTGCTGCATCTTCTGCTGCTGAATTCACTTCTGCTGCATCTGCTGCTGCAACACCTTCTACTGAATCCCCTGCTGCATCTCCTGCTGCTGCATCCACTGGTACATCTCCTAATGCTGCATCTCCTGCTGATGC
Organism: Clamator glandarius; assembly: GCA_033459285.1. Taxonomy (NCBI): domain Eukaryota; kingdom Metazoa; phylum Chordata; class Aves; order Cuculiformes; family Cuculidae; genus Clamator; species Clamator glandarius. The sequence goes on along the minus strand of JAUNZM010000836.1, from coordinate 333,669 downwards.
ACCTCCTGATGCATCTCCTGCTCAATCTCCTCCTGCTGCTTCTCCTACTGCTTCATCTCCTGCATCTGCTGCTGCATGTGCTGCTGCATCTCCTGCTTCTCTATGTCCTCCTCCTGGATCTACACCTGCATCTATTGCTGCTGCATCTTCTGCTGAACCTCCTGCTGCTGCATCTCCTTCTGCAACTTCCTCTGATGCATCAGCAGATTCATCTGATGATGCATCTCCCCTGCTTCATCTCCTAATGCTGAATCTCCTGCTCTTGCATACCCTGCTGCATCTACAGCTGCTTCTAACCCTACTTCATCTACTGCTGCTGCATTACCCGCTGCTTCTGCTGCTGCATCTCCTCCTGAATTTCCTGCTGCTGCATCTCCTGGTGCTATATCTTTTGCTTAAGAATCTCCTGCTGCTGCATCTCTTATGGAATCTGCTTCTGAATCTGCTCCTGCATCTACAGCAGCTGCATTTCCTGATGCTGTATCTGCTGCTACTGCATCTTTTAATGCATCTCCTGTAGCTTAATCTCCTGCTTTTGAATCTCCTGTTTTATCTCCTTCTGACGCCTATCTTGCTGCTGCATCTACTGCTGCTTTGTCTGCTTCTACATCTCCCGCTGCATTTCCTGCTGCTACATATCAGGGTACATCTCCTCTTGCTCAGTCTCTTGCTGCATATCCTGCTGCTACATCTCCTGCTACTGCAACTCCTGCTGCATCTCTTGCAGCTGCATCTCCTGCTCCATCTCTTGCGGCTGCATCTCCTGCTCCATATCCTTCTGTTGCATCTGCGGATTCATCTTATGATGGTGCTTCTCCTGCTTCTGCATCTCCTGCTGCTGCAAACTCTGCTGCATCTCCTGCTGATGCATTTCCAGCTGCAGCTGCTGCTGCTACATCTAGTGCGGCTGTGGCTGCTGATGCATTTCCTGATGCATTTTCTACTGCTGCATCTCTTTCTGCTGCAACTCCTACTGCTGCATTTCAAGCTGCAGCTGCTACATCTCCTGCGGCTGTGGCCGCTGATGCATTTCCTGCTGCATTTTCTACTGCTGCATCTCCTTCTGCTGCAACTCCTGCTGCATCTCCTTTTGCTGCATTTCCTTCTGCTGCATTTCCTGCTCCTGCATCTCATACCACATCTCATGCTGCTGCATCTGCTGGTGCTGCATCTCCTGCTGCATCTGCTGCTGAATCTCCTGCTTCTGCATCTCATACCACATCTCCTGCTGCTGCATCTCCTGCTTCTGCATATCTCGCTGCATCTCCTGCTACTGCATCTCCTGCTGCTGCATCACCTGCTGCATCACCTGCTGCCGAATCTCCTGCATCTATTGCTGCATCTGCTGTAGATTCGCCTCCTGGTGCATCTCCAGCTGCTGCATCTCCTGCTGATGGATGTCCTCGTGCATCTCCTGATGCTGCATCTGCTGCTGCATCTCCTGCAGCTGCATCCCCTGTGCCATCTCCTACTGCTGAATCTCGTGCTGCTCCATACTCTGCTGCATCTACTGCTGCTGCATAGCCTGCTGCGTAATCTCCTAATGCATCTTCTCTTGCTTAGTCTCCTGATGCTTCCTATCCTGCTTCATCTCGTTTTGCTAAATACATTGCTGCTGCATCTACTGCTGCTTGGCACTCTTCTGCATCCCTTGCTGTTCGTTACCTGCTCTATCTCCTCCTACTGCATCTCCTCCTGCCGCTGCATATCCTGCTTCCGTATATACTGCTGCCTTTCATGTTGCTGCATCTCCTGCTGTTTCTTCTGCTGCTACGTCAGTTGCTGCTGAATCTGCTGATAAATCTCCTGCGGCATCTCATGCTTCTACATATCATGGTGAATCTTCTGCTGCTGAATCTTCTTACTTCATCTGCTGCTGCTGTATCTCCTAATGCTGCATCACATTCTGCATGTGCTGCTGCAGCATCTCCTTCTGCTGCATCTCCTGCTGCTGCATCTCCTGCTACTGCATCTGCTGCTTCATCTAATGCTGCTGCATCTCTTGCTGCATCTCCCTCTGAATCTCTTGGTGCTGCATTTCCTGCTGATGCATAATCTGCTTCAACTCCTGCTGCTGCATTACCTTCTGCATCTTTCCTATTGTATTTTCTGCTGCTGCATCTCCTGCTGCTGCATTTCCTGCTTCATCTCCTGCTGCTGCATCTGCTGATACTGCATGTGATGCTGCATCTCCTGCTGCATCTCTTGGTGCTGCATCTTCTGGTGTTGCATCGTCTCCTAAATCTGCTGCTTCATCTCCTGCTTCTGTATCTCCAGCTTATGCATCTCCTGATGCTTCCTCTGCTCATGCATCTGCGGATGCATCTCCTCATGCACCATTTCCCGTTGCATCTGCTGCTCCATCACCTGCTGCATCTCATTCTGCTCCATCTGCTGCATCTGCTGTTGCATCTGCTGCTGCTTCATCTACTTCTGCATCTCCTGCTAAATCTCCTGCTGCTGCATATCCTTCTGAAGATTCTGCTGAATCTACTGCTGAATATGCATCCCCTGCTGCATCTTCTACTGCTGTATCTCCTGCTTCATGTCCTACTGCATCTCCTCCTGCAGCATATCTTGCTGCATTTCCTTTTGCTCCATCTCCTGCTGCATCATCTGCTACATCATCTTCTGCTGCTACTTCTCCTACTGAATCTACATCTCCTGATGCATCTGCTGCTGCATCTATTGCTGCTGCATCTGCTGCCTCTGCAGCTGCAGCTGCATCACCTGCTGCTGCATCACCTTCTGCATTACATCCTGCTGCATATTCTGCTGCATTTCCTGCTGCTGATTAATCTGCTGCTCCATTTCCTGATGCTTCATGTACTGCTGCATCTCCTGCTACATTTGCTGCTGCTGCATCTCCTTCTTCTTGATGTCCTCCTGCATCTCCTGCTGCTGCATCTGTTGCTTTATATCCAGCTGTTGTATAGCCTGCTGCTTCATCTCTTGCTGCAGAATCTCCTACGGAATTTCCTGCTGCAGAATCTGCTGATACAGTTACTGCTGATGTATCTCCTGCTGAATCTCCTGCTGCTGCAAGTCCTGCTCAATCTGCTGCTGCCTCTGGTGCGCCTGCATCTTCTTTTCCTATATCTCCTGTTGCTGCATCTCTGGCTGATTTCCTGCTGCATGTCCTTCTGTTGAATCTCGTGCTGCATATCCTGGTGCATCACCTGCTGTATATGCCTCTCCCGCTACATCTCCTGCTGATACACCTCATGCAGCTGCATCTGCTGCTGCATATTCTGCTGAATCTGCTGTTGCCAAATCTCTTGGTGTTGCATATCATACTGAAATTCTAGCAGCATCTCCTGCTGATGCAATATTTGCTGCATCTCATCCTGAACCCTTTGCTGCTGCATCTGCTGCTGCTTCTGCTGCTGGTGCATCTCCTGCCCCATATCCTGCTGCTGTGTCTCCTACTGATGTATGTTTTGCTGTATCTGCTGCTGATGCATGTCCTGCTGCATCTCCTGCTTTTGCATATACTTCTTCTGCATCTCCGTGTCCAGCATCTCCTGCTGCATCAATTGCTTCTGCATCTCTTACTCATCTCCTTCTGCTGCATATACTGCTGCATCTGGTGCTGCTGTACCTCCTCCTGCTGCATTTCCTGTTGCATCTCCTCCTGCTGCATATCCTGCTGAATCTCCTCCTACTGCATCTCCTGTTCCATCTCCTCCTGCTGCATCTCCTGCTGCATCTCCTGCTGCTGCATCTCCTTCTGCTACATCTTTTTCTGCATCTCCTGATACATCCCCTGCTGCTTCATCTCCTCCTGCTGCATCTCATGCTGCATCTCTTGCTGCTATATCTCCTGCTGTTTCATATCTTGCTACTGCATCTCCTAATGAATCTCCTGCTGCTTCATCTCTTGATCCATGTCCTGCTGTTTCTGCATCTCCTGTTTCTGAATCTCCTTTTGCTTTGTCTGCTGCTACATCTCCTGCTCTATCTCATGTTGCAGCTTCCATTGAGGCATCTCCTGCCTCATCTCCTTCTGCTGCATATCTTGCTGCTTCATCTCGTTCTGCATCTCCTGCTGCATCTCCTGGAGCGTCACCTGCTGCATCTCCTCTGCAACACCTGCAGATGCATATCCTGCTGTATCTCCTGCTCCTGCATATTCATCTGCATTTCCTGCTGCAGCTCTTTATGAATCTACTACTGCTGCATCTCTTGAATTTTTCTGCTGCATCTGCTGCTGCTTCATCTACTGCTGCATCTCCTGATAGATCTCCTGCTGCTGCATCTCCTGCTTCTGCATCTGATGCTGCATCTGATGCTACTTTCTCTCCTTCTGCATGATAAATCTCCTGCTATATTTCCTTCTGCTGCATCTTCTTCTCTTCTACTACTACTCTGCACCTCTTGCTGCTGTATCTCCTTCGGCATCTCCGGCTGAATCGACTGTAGCATCTCCTGCTTCTTCATCTCCTGCTTCTACATCTGCTACAGCATATGATGCTGCTACATCTCCTGTTCCTTCTGCTGCTGCTGCATTCCCTGATTATGCAACACCTTCTGCATCTCCTGCTACGACATCCATTGCTGCTGCATTTCCGGCTGAATCTCCTGATGCTGCAACTGCTTCTGCATCTCCTCCTACTACATCCCCTGATGCTGCATTTCCCGCTACATCTCCTGATGCTGCAACTCCTTCTCCATCTCCTTCTGCATCTCATTTCTTAATGCATGTCTTGCTGCATTTCCTGTTGAAACGTCTCCTGCTCTATCTCCTCCGTTATACCTTTCTACATTTGCTGCCTCATTTCCTCATGCACCTGCTGCTGCTGCATCTCCTGCTTCATCTTCAAATGATGCATCTGTGGCTTCATCACCTCATATGTCATCTCCTGCTGCATCTGCTTCAGTATTTCCTGATGGAGTATCTGCTGATCTAGAATCTACTGCTGCATTTCCTGCTGCCTCTGCTTTTGCTCTGCTGGTGCTTCATCTCCTGACAAAACTCCTGCTACATATCCTGCTGCAGCATCTCCTAATGCATCTCATGATAATGATTCATCTCCTGTTGCTGCTTTTCTTGCTGCATCTTCTGCTGCTGCATCTCCTGCAGATGGGTCTGATGCTGCATCTCTTGCTCTTGCATCTCCTGCTACATCTCCTGCTGCTGCATTACCTGCTCTAACTCCTCCTACTGCATATCCTCCTGCTGCATATCCTGCTTCTCTATATACTGGTGCCTTTCCTGCTGCTGCATCTCCTCCTGCTGCTGAATCTCTTTCTGCATCTCATTCTTCTGAACCTCCTTCTGCTCTATTACATTCTGTATCACCTCCTGCTGCATGTTCTGCTGATGCATCTCCTGCTCTTGCATCTCCTTCTGCTCAATCTCTTCCTGAATCTCTGGCGGCATCTCATGCTTTTACATATCCTGCTGCATCTCCTGACGTATCTCCTTCTGAATATGCATCTCCTGCTGCTTCTCCTGCTGCTGAATCTCCTGCTGCTGCATCTCTTGCTGCTGAATCTCCTGCTGCTGCGTCTGCTACATCATCTCCTCGTTCTCCATAACCTTCTATATTTCCTGTTGCTGCATATCATATCATGCTGCTGCATATGTTTAAGAATCTCTTCCTACTGCATCTTCTGCTGAATCTTCATTTGCTGCTGCATCTGCTTCTGCATCTCCTGCTGCTGCTACATCTCCTGCTGCTTCTCCTGCTGCTGCATCAGTTCCTGCTGAATCTCCTGATGAATCTCCTGCGGCATCTCATGCTTCTACATATCATGCTGAATCTCTTGCTGCATCTCCTTCTGAATATGCATCTCTAGATGCATCTCCACCTGCTGGCACTCCTACTGCTGCGTTTGCTTCTGCACCTCCTGCTGCTGTATCTCCTGGTGCCGTCTCTGCTGCTGAATATCCTTTGTCTGCTGCTGAATCTCCTACTGCATCTGCTGCTGCTGCATCTCCTACTGCTGCATGACCTTCTGCCTGTGCTGCTGCAGCATCTCCTTCTGCTGCATCTCCTGTTGCTGCATCTGCTGCTGCATCTCATGCTGCTGTATCTCCTGCTGCATCTCCTGCTGCTGCATCTCTTGCTGCATCTCTGAGTCTCTTGGTGCTGCATTTCCTGCTGATGCATATTGTGTTTCAACTCCTGCTGCTTCAACTACTGCTGCTGCATCTCCTGCTAATAACTAGCCTACGAGAAATCATTGCGTTTTTCCTGCTTTGCGACTGACAGTGAAAGCGCTTCATAAAAAGTTCCTAATGAGAGCCAGAATTTGATGGTAGCAGCTTCCCTGCGATACATGGGCAGAAATCTCTAATATCTTGACGTGATGCCTCAATAGCCATGCAGATGTTACCGTTCACTAGCCTAGACTGAAAATTCTACAAGTCTCGCTTTGCAGTGAAAGCGCTCTAAGAGAAGACATTCAGAAGCAGCAGCATTCCATGCTAGCATCTTCCCTGTGGGCATTATTCGATTTCCCTAAAGCGTCTCAATAGTGGCAGTTAAGTCATAATGAGATGAAGCTGGAGATGCAACACCAGAAGATGCAGAACCAAGAGATACAGCATGAGATGCAGCAGCACATGCAATATCAGCAGATGCAGCAGCAGGAGATGCAGCAGCAAGAGATGAAGAATAAGGAAGTACAACAGGAATAGATGCAGAAGGTAATGCAGCAGCAGAATATGCATCAGCAGGAAATGCAGCACCAAGATATTCAGATGGAGATGCAGCAGGAAATGCAGCAGCAGGAGATGTAGAAGCATCAGCAGGAATTGTAGCAGGAGATGCTGGAGGAGATTCTGCAGAAGGATCCAGCAGGAAGACATGCAGCATAATATGCAGAAAAAGATAAAGAAAGAGATGCATCAGGAAATACAGCAGCAGGATATGTATCAGCAGGAAATGCAGCAGAACATGCACAAGCTGAAGATGCAGCAGGAGATGCAGCAGGAGATACAGAAGGAGATTCAGCAGCAGGGAATGTAGTAGGAGATGCAGCAGGAGATACATCATCAGGAATTGTAGCAGGAGATGCCGGAGGACATTCTGCAGAAGAAGATTCAGCAGGAGATGAAGCAGGAGATGAAATAGCAACATATGCATCAGCAGTTACAGCAGGAAGTGCAGCAGGAGATTCAGCAGGAGATGTAGCAGCAGGAGATGCAGCCGCAGATGCTTTCAACAGGATATGCAGATGAAATGCAGAAGCACTAGATGCATCCGTAGAAGATTGAGCAGCAGATGCAGCAGGAAATGGAGATGCTTCTGCAGATGCATCCGCAGATGTATCTGCAGAGGATGCAGCAGGGGATGAATCAGCAGGCGATACAGCACCAGGAGATGAAGCAGCAGATGCAGCAGCAGGAGATGCAGGAGGACATCAAGTAGAAGGAGATGCAGCAGCAGCAAATGTAGCAGGAGACGCAGCACTACATGAAGCAGCAGGAAATGGAGCAGCAGAATATGCAGCAGGAGGTAATGCAGCAGGAGATGTAGCAGCAGGAGATGTAGCAGAATGAGATGCAGCAGCAGGAGATGCAGCAGGAGATGCAGCAGGAGGAGATGGTACAGGAGATGCAGTAGGAGAAGATTCAGAAGGAGATGCAGCAGGAGGACATGCAACAGGAAATGCAGCAGGAGGATGTACAGCAGCACCAGATGCAGCAGTATATGCAGCAGAAGGAGATGATTAAGAGATGCATCAGCAATTGATGCAGCAGGAGGTGCTAGAGCCAGAGATGCAGAAGAAGAGAATGCATCAGCAGGAGGTGCAGCAAAACATACATCAGCAGGAGACACAGCAGCAGGATATGAGGCAAGAGATGCACCAGCAACAGAAGCAGCAGCAGATGCAGCACCATATGCAGCAGAACATGCAGAACCATATGCAGCAGAACATGCAGAACCATATGTAGCAGGAGATACAGCTGGAGATGTAGCATCACCAGAAGCAGAAGCAGATGCAGCAGCAAAGGATGCAGGATGAGATGCAGCAGGAATTGCATCAGCAGGAGATGCTGCTGGAAATTCAGTAGGATATGCATCAGCAAGCGATTTGGCAACAGCAGATGCATCAGGATATGCAGCAGCAGATGCAGCTGTATGAGGTGTATCAGCAGGAGATGTAGCAGGAGATGCATATTCAGCAGGTGATGCACCAGGATATGCGGCATCTCTGGCTCCAGCATCAATTGCTGCTGCATCTCTTATGCATTTCCTTCTGCTGCATCGACTGCTGCATCTGCTACTGCTGTACCTCCTCCTGCTTCATCTCCTGTTCCACCTCCTCCTGCTGCATCTCCTGCTTAATCTCTTTTTGCTGCTCCATCATCTCCTTTTGCATCTCCTTCTATGGCATATCCGGCTGTATCTGCTGCTTCTGCATCTCCTGAAGTATCCCCTGCTGCTTCATCTCATACTGCTGTATCTCATGTTGCATGTTCTGCTGCTGTATCTCCTGCTGCTTCATATCCTGCTACTGCATCTCCTAATTAATCACCAGAAGCTGCATCTCCTGCTGCTGCAGCTCTTGATCCATGTCTTGCTGCTGCATCTCCTGTTTCTGCATCTCCTTCTGCTTCGTCTGCTGCTGCATCTTTATCTGCTGTATCTCATGTTGCACCTTCTATTGAAACACCTTCTGCGTCATCTCCTTCTGCTGCATATCCTGCTCCTGCATCTCGTTCTACCTTTCCTGCTGCATCTCCTTGAGCGTCACCTACTGCATCTCCTTCTGCATCACCTGCAGATGCATCTCCTGCTGCTGCATATTCATCTGCATTTCCTGCTACAGCTCTTTATGCATTTACTAATGCTGCATCTGCTGAATTTGCTGCTGCATCTCCTGATAGATCTCCTGCTGCTGCATCTGATGCTGCATCTGATGCTACTTTCTCTCTTGCTGCATTTATTGTGGCTAAATCTCCTGCTATATTTCCTTCTGCTGCATCTTCTTCACTTCATTTACTACTCTGCACCTCCTGCTGCTGCATCTCCTCCTTCTGCATCTCCGGCTGAATCGCCTGTAGCATCTCCAGCTTCTTCATCTCCTGCTGCTACATCTCCTAGTGCATATGATGCTGCTGCACCTCCTGTTACTTCTGCTGCTGCTGCATTCCCTGCTGCATCTTCTGATGCTGCAGCTCCTTCTGCATCTCCTTCTGTGTCTCCTGCTACTACATCCCCTGCTGCTGCATTTCCTGCTGCATCTCCTGCTGCTGAATCTCCTGCTGCTGCGTCTGCTGCATCATCTCCTCTTTCTCCATAACCTGCTGAATCTCCTATTGCTGCATCATATCATGCTGCTGCATATGTTGAAGAATCTCTTCCTACTGCATCTTCTGCTGAATCTTCATTTGCTGCTGCATCTGTTTCTGCATCTCCTGCTGCTGCTGCATCTCCTGCTGCTTCTCCTGCTGCTGCATCAGTTGTTTCTGAATCTCCTGCTGAATATCCTGGGGCATCTCATGCTTCTACATATCATGCTGAATGCCCTGCTGCTGAATCTACTGCTGCATCTGCTGCTGCATCTCCTACTGCTTCATCACCTTCTGCATGTGCTGCTGCAGCATCTCTTTCTGCTGAATCTCCTGCTGCTGCATCCGCTGCAACATCTTCTGCTGCTGAACCTCCTGTTGCATCTCCTGCTGCATCTCCATCTGAATCTTATGGTGCTGCATTTCCTGCTGATGCATATTCTGCTTCAACTCCCGCTGCTGCATTACCTTCTGTATCTATTCCTGTTGTATTTCCTCCTGCTGCATCTCCAGCTGCTGCATCTCCTGCTTCATCTCCTGCTGCTGCATCTGCTGATACTGCATGTGCTGCTGCATCTTCTGCTGCATCTCTTGGTGCTGCATCTTCTGATGTTGCATTTCCTGCTGCATCTCCTGCAGCATCATCTGCTCCTCTATCTCCTCTGCTACATCTCCTGATGCATCCTCTGCTCATGCATCTGTGCATGCAACTCCTGATACACCATTTCCCGTTGCATCTGCTGCTCCATCCCCTCCTGCATCTCTTTCTGCTCCATCTGGTGCATCTGCTGTGGCTTATGCTGCTGCTTCATCTACTGCTGCATCTCCTGCTAAATCTCCTGCTGCTGCATCTCCTTCTGAAGTTTCTGCTGAATCTACTGCTGAATATGCATCCCCTGCTGCATCTCCTGCTGCTGCATCTCCTCATTCTTCATATCCTACTGCATCTCCTCCTGCAGCATATCTTGCTGCATTTCATTCCGCTACATCTGCTGCATCATCTGCTGCAGCATCTTCTTCTGCTACATCTCCTACTGAATCTGCATCTCCTGATGCATCTGCTGCTGCATCTATTGCTGCTGCAGCTGCATCACCTTCTGCTGCATTACCAGCTGCATGACCTCCTGCTGCATATTCTGCTGCATTTCCTGCTGCTGATTAATCTCCTGCTCCATTTCCTGCTGCTTCATTTACTGCTGCATCTCCTGCTACATTTGCTGCTGCTGCATCTCCTTCTTCTTGATGTCCTCCTGCATCTACTGCTGCTGCATCTGCTGCTTCATCTCCTGCTGCTGTATAGCCTGCTGCTTCATCTCTTGCTACATCCTCTTCGGATGCATCTGTGGATGCATCTGCTGAAGCATCTCCATTTCCTGCTGCATCTGCTACTCAATCTTCTACGGATGCATCTAGTGCTTCTGCATTTCATCTGCATATCCTCTTGAAGGCATCTGCGGCTGCATCTCCTGCTGCTACATCTTCTGCTGAATCTCCTGCTGCACTTCCTGCTGTAACTGCTGATGCATATGTTGCTATTTCATCTCCTGCTGCATCTCCTGCTGAATCTTCTTCTGCAGAATCTCCTGCTGCATCTCCTACTACATCCCCTGCTGCTGAATCTCATTCTATATCTTCTGCTGCATCTCCTGCTGAATCTCCTCCTACTGCATCTCCTGTCCCACCTTCTCCTGCTGCATGTCCTGCTGTATCTCCTGCTGCTGCATCTCCTGCTCTTGCATCTCCTTCTGCTGAATCTCCTCCTGAATCTCCGGCGGCATCTCATGCTGCTACATATCCTTCTACTACTCCTGGCGTATTTCCTTCTGAATATGCATTTCCTGTTGCTTCTCCTGCTGCTGAATCTCCTGCTGTTGAGTCTGCTGCATCATCTCTGCTTTCTCCATAACCTGCTGTATCTCCTGGTGCTACATCATATCATGCTGCTGCATATGTTGAAGAATCTCTTCCTACTGCATCTTCTGCTGAATCTTCATTTACTGCTGCATATGCTTCTGCACCTCCTCCTGCATCTCCTTCTGCTTCTCCTTCTGAATATCTCCTGATGCATCTCCACCTGCTGCCACTCCTACTGCTGCGTTTGCTTCTGCATTTCCTGCTGCACCTCCTGCTGCTGAATCTCCTTATGCCGTGCCTTCTGCTGAATATCTTTTGTCTGCTGCTGAATCTCCTGCATGTGCTGCTGCTACTCCTGCTGCATCTCTTGGTGCTGCATCTTCTGCTGTTGCAGCTCCTGCTTCATCTCATTATGACTTCACTGCCACTATTGAGGCGCTTTAGCGAAATCGAATAACTCCCACAGGGAAGATGCTAGCATGAATGCTGCTGCTTCTGAATGTCTTCTCTTAAAGCGCTTTCAGTGCAAAGAGAGACTTTTAGAAGTTTGAGTATACTCTTGTGTACTTTAACATTATCAGAATGGCTATTAAAGTGTCACTTGTAAATAGCAGAGAGTTCAGCACAAGTACCGCAGGGAAGAAGCTACGATTAAATACTGGCTCTTGTTAGAGTCCTCTCTGGAAACGATTTCACTGCAAGCTGCAAAGCATGACTAACAGAACGTTTAGTATTGATTATGGAATGGTGATTTAACTATTAAGGAGCTTTAGGAAAAGTGAGTAAAACCCGTATGTAAGATGGTAGTATGTATTGTTGCTGCTTCTGAATGTCTTCTCTTATAGCAATTTCACTGCAAAGTACGACTTCTAGAAGTTTCATTCTAGTCTTCTGAAGTATATCATCAGATACAAAAGTGTCACTTCAAAATTTCAGAGTGTTCAGCACAAGTACCGCAGGGAAGCTTCTACCATCAAATGCTGGTTCTCGTTAGAGTCTTCTCTTATAACGCTTTCACTGCAAGCTGTGAAGCACGACTAATACATTTTAGTTTAGGGCAATGAATTGTGACTTAACTGCGCCTGTTAACGTGCTTATGGAAAACTAAGTATTTCAGGCAGTGCAGATGCTGGCCTGAAACTACACCGCTTATTAATGTTTTCTCTTATAGCGCTGTTACTGCAAAAGACCACTTGTAGAACTTTCACTCTAGGCTTATGAACTGTAAGATCAGAATGGCTATTAAAGCCTCATTTCAAGAGTTGAGATCGTTCAGCACAAGTACCGCAGGGAAGCTGCTACCATCAAATTTTGGCTCTCGTTAGGATCCTTTCATGAAGCACTGTCACTGCCAGCCGCAAAGCTCGAAAAACGCAACGTTTTCACGTAGGCTAGTTATTAGCGACTTAATAACACCTAATAACTCTCTTTAGGAAAAGAGAATATCTTCAGCAGGGAAGATGTTAGCATGGAATGCTTCTGCGTCTGTATGTCTTCTCTTAGAGTGCAATCACTGCAAACCAAGATTTATCGAACTTTCCGTCTAGGCTAGTGAACTGTAACACCAGCATATCTAGTAAAGCTTTACTTGAAGATTTGAAAGCGTTTAGCAGAACTACCCCTGGGAAGTTCTAGCATCAAATGGTGTCTCTCGTTAGAGTATTCTCTGGAAGCGCTTTCACTGCAAGCTGCAAACACAAAAGTATTAGCATAAGCTAGTGGATAGGCACGTTGTAGCGTCGGCTAGTGAATAGGGACTTAACACCGTCTATTACGGCGTTGTAGTACAAATTCATATCTGCAGCAGGGAAGATGCTAGCATGGAATGCTTCTGCTTGTGGATGTATTCTCTTAGAGCGCTTTCATTGCAGAGCACAACTTGTAGAACTTTCAGTCTAGTCTTGTGTACTGTAAGACCAGAATTGCTACGAAGGCGTTAGTTCAAAATTTCAGAGCGTTCAGCACAAGTAAACTGGAAAGGTGTTACCATCAAAAGCTGGCTTTCGTTAGCATCTTCTATGGAAGCGGTTTCTCTGCAAGATGCAGAGAATGACTAACACAACGATCTTGTGTTGGCAAATGAATAGAGACTTAATAGTGCCTAATAAGGCGCTTTAGGAAAGGAGAATATCTCCAGCAGGGAAGATGTTAGCATGGAATGCCTCTGTTTCTGAATGTCTTCTCTTAGAGACAGAAAGTTCTACAAGTCGTGCTCTGCAATGAAAGCATTCTAAGAGAATACATCCACAAGCAGAAGCATTCCATGCTAACATCTTCCCTGCACGAGATATTCTCTTTTCCTAAAGAGCGTTGTTAGGCGTTATTAAGTCGCTAATAACTAGCCTCCGCGAAAACGTTGCGTTTTTCCTGCTTTGCAGCTGACAGAGAAAGCGCTTCATAAAAAGATCCTAACGAGAGCCAGAATTTGATGGTAGCAGCTTCTGTGAGGTACTTTAGCAGAAATCTCTAAAATCTTTACGTGATGCCTCAATAGCCATGCTGATGTTACTGTTCACTACCCTAGACTGAAAATTCGACAAGTCTCGCTTTCCAGTGAAAGTGCTATAAGAGACGACATTCAGAAGCAGCAGCATTCTGTACTAACATCTTCACTGTTAGAGATAATCACTCTTCCTAAAGCTAGTTATTAGTCGCTGTTACGTCACTATTCTTTAACCTACTCTTAAATGAATTGTTAATCGTGTTTTGCACCTCTCAGTGAAAACGCTTCCAGAGCAGATTCTAACGAGAGACACCATTTGATGCTAGCAACTTCCCAGGGGTATTTCTGTTGAACGCTTTCAAATCTTCAAATGAAGCTTTACTAGCCATGCTGATGTTACAGTTCACTAGCCTAGATGGAAAGTTCGATAAATCTTGGTTTGCAGTGATTGCACTCTAAGAGAAGACATACAGAAGCAGAGGCATTCCATGCTAACATCTTCCCTGCTGGAGATATTCTCTTTTCCTTAAGAGCCTTATTATGCGTTATTAAGTCGCTAATAAGTAGCCTCCGCGAAAACGTTGGGTTTTTCGAGCTTTGCGGCTGGCAGTGACAGCGCTTCATGAAAAGATCCTAACGAGAGCCAAAATTTGATGGTAGCAGCTTCCCTGCGGTACTTGTGCTGAACGATCTCTAATCTTGAAATGAGGCTTTAATAGCCATTCTGATCTTACAGTTCATAAGCCTAGAGTGAAAGTTCTACAAGTGGTCTTTTGCAGTAACAGCGCTATAAGAGAAAACATTAATAAGCGGTGTAGTTTCAGGCCAGCATCTGCACTGCCTGAAATACTTAGTTTTCCATAAGCACGTTAACAGGCGCAGTTAAGTCACAATTCATTACCCTAAACTAAAATGTGTTAGTCATGCTTCACAGCTTGCAGTGAAAGCGTTATAAGAGAAGACTCTAACGAGAACCAGCATTTGATGGTAGAAGCTTCCCTGCGGTACTTGTGCGCTCTGAAATTTTGAAGTGACACTTTTGTATCTGATGATATACTTCAGAAGACTAGAATGAAACTTCTAGAAGTCGTACTTTGCAGTGAAATTGCTATAAGAGAAGACATTCAGAAGCAGCAGCATGCCATACTACCATCTTCCCTGCAGCCGATGTTCACTAGTCCGAAAGCACGTTATTCGGTGAAGTAAAGTAACTGTTCTGTACCCTATACTAAAATTTTGTGTTAGTCGTGCTTTGCAGCTTGCATTGAAAGCGCTTCCAGAGAAGACTAACGAGAGCCAGCATGTGATCGTAGCAGCTTCCCTGCCGTACTTGTGCTGAACGATTTTAAATTTTGAAGTGACGCTTTAATACCCATGCTGATGTTACAGGACACGAGCCTAGACTGAAAGTTCTACAAGTCTTTCTTTGCAGTGAAAGCGATATAAGAGAAGACATTCAGAAGCAGCAGCATTCCATGCTAGCATCTTCCATACGGGCTTTACTCACTTTTTCTTAAGCTCCTCAATAGTTAAATCACAATTCCGTAATCAATACTAAACATTTTGTTAGACGTGCTTTGCAGCTTGCAGTGAAAGCGCTTCAAGAGAAGATTCTAACGAGAGCTAGCATTTGATCGTAGCAGCGCCCTTGCGGTACTTTTTCTAAACGTTTTCAAATTTTGCAGTGACGCTTTAATAGCCATTCTGATGATGCAGTACACGAGCCTAGACTGAAAGTTCTACAAGTTCTACAAGAGAAGAATTCTACGAATTTCAATATTTGATCGTAGCATCTGCCCTGCGGTATTTGCGCTGAACACTCTGATATTTAGAAGCGACGCTTTAATAGCCATTCTGATGTTGCAGTACATAAGCACAGACTAAAAGTTCAACAAGTCTTGCCTTGCAGTGAAAGCGCTAAAGATTTTGAAGTGATGCTTTAATAGCCATTCTGACGCTGCAGTGTACAAGCCTAGACTGAAAGTTCTACAAGTTTTGCTTTGCAGTGAAAGCGCTCTAAGAGAAGACATTCAGTAGCAGCAGTATTCCATGCTAGCATCTTCACTGCGTCAGTTACTCACTAATCAGAAAGCACCTTCACAAGTCACAATTCAGTACCCTATACTAAAACGTTCTGTTAGTCATGCTTTGCAGCTTGCAGTGAAAGCATTTCCAGAGAAGACTCTAACGAGAGCCAGCATTTCATCGTAGCTTCTTCCCTATGGTACTTGTGCTGAACGCTCTGCTACTTTCAAGTGACGCTTTAATAGCCGTTCTGATGTTAAAGTACACAAGCGTATAGTCAAACTTCTACAAGTCTCGCTTTGCACTGAAAGCGCTTTAAGAGAAGACATTCAGAAGCAGTAGCATTCATGCTAGCATCTTCCCTGTGGGAGTTATTTGATTTCCCTAAAGCACCTCAATAGTGGCAGTTAAGTCATAATGAGATGAAGCAGGAGATGCAGCAGCAGAAGATGCAGCACCAAGAGATACAGCAGGAGCTGCAGCAGCAGCACATGCATTATCAGCAGGAGATGAAGCAGCAGATGCAGTAGCAGGAGATGCAGCAGCAGGAGATGCAACAGCAGGATTTGAAACAGCAGGAGTTGAAGCAGAATATGCATCAGCAGGAAATGCAGCACAAAGAAATTAAGACGGAGATGCAGCAGGAGGTGCAGCAGAAGAAGATGCAGAAGCAGATGTTGCAGTAGTTGCAGCACCAGCAGATGAAGCAACAGGAGATGCAGCAGAAGGAGATGCTGCAGCAGCACATGTAGAAGGTGATGCAGCAGAAGGAGATGTAGCAGAAGCAGATGCAGCAGGAGATTCAGCAGCAGACAAAGGATATTCAGCAGCAGACCCGGCATAAATAGATGCAGCAGCAGATGCTGCGGCAGATGCAGATTCAGTAGGAGGTGTAGCAGCAGAAGATGCTGCAGCAGATGATGCAGCAGTAGATGCAGCAGAAGGAAATGCAGCAAGATATGCTGCAGGAGGAGATGCAGTAGGATATCAAGCAGGAGATGAAGAAGCAGATATTACCAGCGCTTCAGCCGGAGATGCAGAAGGAGGAGATGCAGCAGCAGGAAGTGCAGAGTAGTAGATGAAGTAAAGAAGACGCAGCAGAAGGAAATATAGCAGGAGATGCAGCAGCAATAAATGCAGCAACAGAGAAAGTAGCAGCTGATGCTGCAGCAGATGAAGTGGAAAATGATGCAACAGCAGATGCAGCAGCAGGAGAACTATCTGGGAGATGCAGCAGTAGATGAAGCAGCACCAGATGCAGCAGCAAATTCAGCAGATAGAGCAGGAGATGCTGTAGCAGGAGATGCAGAAGGAGATGTAGCAGAATGAGATGCAGCAGCCGGAGATGCAGCAGCAGTATATGCAGTAAAAGAAGATGCAGCCCCACCAGAGGCAGCAGCAGATTCAGCAGGAGATGCAGCAGGAGATGTAGAAGGAGATTCATCAGCAGGGGATGTAGTAGGAGATGCAGCAGGAGATTCTGCAGAAGAAGATTCAGCAGGAGATGCAGCAGGAGATGAAATAGCAACATATGCATCAGTAGTTACAGCAGGAAGTGCAGCAGGAGATGCAGTAGGAGATGTAGCAGCAGGAGATGCAGCCGCAGATGCTTTCAACGGGATATGCAGCTGAAATGCAGAAGCACTAGATGCATCCGTAGAAAATTGAGCAGCAAATGCAGCAGGAAATGGAGATACTTCTGCAGATGCATTCGCAGATGCATCGGCAGAGGATGCAGCAGGAGATGAAGCAGCAGGCTATAACGCAGCAGGAGATGCTGCAGCAGATGTAGTAGTAGGAGATGCAGGAGGACATCAAGAAGACGGAGATGCAGTAGCAGCAAGTGTAGCAGGAGATGCAGCAGTACATGAAGCATCAGGAAATGGAGCAGCAGATTAAGCAGCAGGAGGTAATGCAGCAGGTGATGCAGCAGCAGGTGATGCAGATGCACCTGTAGAGGCAGCAGATGTAGCAGGAATAGATGCAGCAGCAGGTGCATCAGGAAATGCAGATTTAGTAGGAGATGTAGCATCAGGAGATTCAGCAGCTGGAGGTGCAGCAGGAGATGCAGAAGCAAACGCAGCAGTAGGAGTGGCAGCAGGTGGAGATGCATTAGGAGATTCAGCATGATATGTAGAAGCATTAGATGCCACAGGAGATTCATCAGGAGATTCAGCAGCAACTGATGCAGCAGCAGGAGAAGCAGCAGGAGATGCAGCAGCAGCAGGAGATGCAGAAGCAGATACAGCAGGAGATGCAGAAGCAGATGCAGCAGGAAATGAAGATTCAGCAGAAGATGCAGTAGGAAGAGATTCTTCAACATATGCAGCAGCATGATATGATGCAGCAACAGGAGATAGAGCAGGTTATGGAGAAAGAAGAGATGATGCAGCAGACGCAGCAGCAGAAGATTCAGCAGAAGAAGATGCAACAGCAGGAGATTCAGCAGCAGGAGAAGAAGTAGGAGATGCATATTCAAAAGGAGATACGTCAGGAGATGTAGCAGGATATTTAGCAGCATGAGATGCCATAGGAGATTCAGGAGGAGATTCAGCAGAAGGAGATGCAAGAGCAGGAGATGAAGCAGCAGGAGATGCAGAAGCAGGCTATACAGCAGCAGGAGATGAAGCAGCAGATGCAGCAGCAGGAAATGCAGGAAGACATCAAGTAGAAGGAGATGCAGCAGCAGCAAATGTAGCAGGAGATGCAGCAGTACATGAAGCTGCAGGAAATGGAGCAACAGAATAAGGAGATGCAGCATCAGGAAATGCAGCAGAATATGCAGCAAGATGTAATGCAGAAGGTGATGCAGCAGCAGGTGATGCAGCTGCAGAGGCAGCAGATGCAGTAGCAATACATGCAGCAGCAGATGCATCAGGAGATGCTCTTTCCGTAGGAGATGTAGCAGCAGAAGATGCTGCACCAGATGATGCAACAGGAGATGCAGCAAAAGGAAATGCAGCAAGATATGCTGCAGGAGGAGATGCAGTAGGATATGAAGCAAGAGATGCAGCAGCAAGAGATGCAGCAGGGGATGCATATTCACCAGTAGGTTCAGCAGGAACTTCAGAAGAAGATGCAGCAGCAGGAGATTTGGCAGGAGATGCAGCAGTAGATGAAGCAGCAGCAGATTCAGCAGCAAATTCAGCAGATGGCGCAGTTAGATTCATAAATAGCTGCAGGAGGAAATGCAGATGAATATGCAGGAGTAGGAGATACAGCAGGAGATGCATCTGCAGGGGATGCAGAAGTAGATGCAGCAGGTGACACTCAAGGAGATGCAGTAAGAGATGCAGAACGAGATAAAGCAGCAAGATATGCAGCAGAAGGAGATGACGCAGGAGATGCTTCAATAGAAAGTGTATCATGAGATACAGCAGGAGATGCAGCAGGAGACGAAGCAAAAGGAGATGCAGAAATAGGAGATGCAGCAGAAGGACATGGATCAAGAGATGAAGCATCAGGAGATTCATTAGGAGATGCAGTAGCAGGATATGAAACACAAGGAGATATAGCAGCAGAGGATGCAGCATGAGATAGAGCAGGATGAGATGAAGCAGCATGGGATGTATCAGGAGATGCAGAATCAGCAGATACAGCAGGAGATGCTGTAGCAGGAGATGCAGAAGGAGATGTAGCAGAAGGAGATGCAGCAGCAGGAGATGCAGCAGGAAGAGATGCAGCAGGAGGAGATGGAACAGGAAATGCAGTAGGAGGAGGTACAGCAGCACCAGATGCAGCAGTATATGCAGCAGAAGGAGATGAATATGAGGTGCAGCAGCAATTGATGCAGCAGGAGATGCTGGAGGCGGAGATGCAAAAGAAGTAGATGCAGAAGCAGGATATACAGCAGGACATGTATCAGCAGGAGATGCAGCAAAACATACATCAGCAGGAGACACAGCAGCAGGATATGCACCAGCAGCAGAAGCAGCAGCAGATGCAGCAACTTATGCAGCAGAAGATGCAGCAACATATGCTGCAGGAGATAAAGAAGCAGATGAAGCAGCAGAGGGAGCTGGAGATGTAGCATCACCAGAAGCAGAAGCAGATACAGCAGCAAAGGATGAAGGATGAGATGCAGCAGGAATTGCATCAGCAGGAGATGCTGCTGGAAATTCAGTAGGATATGCAACAGCAAGAGAATTGGCAACAGTAGACGGAGCAGGATATGCAGCAGCAGATGCAGCTGCATGAGGTGTATCAGCAGGAGATGTAGCAGGAGATGCATATTCAGGAGGTGATGCACCAGGATATACAGCAGGAGATTCAAGAGAAGGAAATGCAGCAGGAAATCAGCTGGAGATGCAGCAGCAGGAGATGCAGGAAAAGAACATGCAGCCGCACTAGAAGCAGCAGCAGATTCAGCAGGAGTTGCAGCAGCAGGAGATGAAGAGGAAGGAGATGCACCAGCAGGAAATGCATCAGCAGATTCTGCAGCAAGAGATTCAGTAGAAAAGGCAGCAGGAGATATAGAAGGAGATTCATCAGCAGGGGATGTAGTAGGAGATGCAGCAGGAGATACATCATCAGGAATTGTAGCAGGAGATGCTGGAGGAGATTCTGCAGAAGAAGTTTCAGCAGGAAATGCAGCAGGAGATGAAATAGCAACATATGCATCCGCAGTTACAGCAGGAAGTGCAACAGGAGATGCAGTAGGAGATGTAGCAGCAGGAGATGCAGCCACAGATGCTTTCAACAGGATATGCAGCTGAAATGCAGAAGCACTAGATGTATCCGTAGAATATTGAGCAGTAAATGCAGCAGGAAATGGAGATGCTTCTGCAGATGCAACCACTGATGCATCCACAGAAGATGCAGCAAGAGATGAAGCAGCAGGCTATACAGCAGCAGGACATGAAGCAGCAGATGCAGCAGCAGGAGATGCAGGACGACTTCAAGTAGAATGAGATGCAGCAGCAGCAAATGTAGCAGGAGTTGCAGCAGTACGTGAAGCATCAGGAAATGGAGCAGCAGAATAGGCAGCAGCAGGAAATGCAGCAGAATATGCAGCAGCAAGTGATGCAGCTGCAGCTGCAGGGGCAGCAGATGCAGTAGAAATAGATGCAGCAGCAGATGCATCAGGAGATGCAGATTCAGTAGGAAAAGTAGCAGAAGGATATGCATCAAGATATGCTGCAGAAGGAGATGAAGTAGGATATGAAGCAGGAGATGCAGCAGCAGGAGATTTAGCAGGGGATGCATATTCAGCAGTAGATTCAGCAGAAAGTTCAGAAGGAGATGCAGCAGCAGGAGATTTAGCCGGAGATGCAGCAGTAGATGAAGCAGCAGCATATGCAACAGCAGATGCACCAGATGGAGCAGAAAGAGATGCAGCAGGGGATGGAGCAGAAGATGCAATAGAAAATGACACATGAGGATGCATCAGCAGATGAAGTAGCAGGAGATACAAGACCAGATGATGCCACAGGAGATGCAGCAGTAGGAAATGCAGCAAGATATGCTGCAGGAGGAGATGCAGTAGGATATGAAGCAGGAGATGCAGCAGCAGGAGATGCAGCAGGGGATGCATATTCAGTGGTAGATTCAGCAGAAAGTTCAGAAGGAGATGTAGCAGATGGAGATTTAGCATTAGATGCAGCAGTAGATGAAGCAGCAGCATATGCAACAGCAGATGCACCAGATGGAGCAGAAAGAGATGCAGCAAGGGATGGAGCAGCAGATGCAATAGGAAATGACACATGAGGAGATGCATCCACAAATGCATGAGCAGAGGATGCACGAGGAGATGTAGCAGCAGGAGATTCAGGATGCCGCAGGAGATGCAGCAGGAAATGCAACACCAGAACTTGCAGCACCAAGAGATGCAGCAGAAGATGCAGCAGCTCATGCAGTATCATCAGATGCAGCAGCACGAAATAGAACAGGAATAGATGCAGAAGGTAATGCAGCATCAGGAGTTGAAGCAGAATATGCATCAGCAGGAAATGCAACAGCAAGAAATTCAGACGGAGATGCAGCAGAAGATGCAGCAGCAGGAGATGTAGAAGTAGGAGATTCAGCAGAAGAAGATGCTACAGCAGCACACGCAGAAGGAGATGCAGCAGTAGGAGATGCAGCAGAAGATTCAGCAGCAGGAGATTCAGCAGCAGACAAAGGATATTCACTAGCAGAAGGATAACTTCAGAAGGAGATTCAGCAGTAGGAGATTTAGCAGGAGATGCAGCAGTAGATGAAGCATCAGCATATGCAACAGCAGTTGCACCAGATGGAGCAGAAAGGGATGCAGCAGATGCAACGGAAATGATGCATGAGTAAATGCATCCACAGATGCATAAGCAGAGGATGCATCAGGAGATGTAGCAGCAGGAGATACAGAAGCAGGAGATGAAGCAGCAGATGCAGCATCAGGAGATGCAGGAGGACATCAAGTAATAGGGGCTGCTCCTTCTTCCTCATTTTTTTCTGTATCTCCCGCTGCAACTTCTGCTGCTGCCTCTGCTGGTGCATTTCCTGCTGATGCATCTCCTGCTACATATCCTGCTTCTACATCTACTGTTGCTACATTTCCTGCTGAATTTTCTGCTGAATCTGCTGCTGCATCCCCTGCTGCTGATTCTCCTGCTTCTGCATATCCTGGTGCTTTATGGTCTGTTTCATCTACCGCTGCTGCATATCCTCCTACATCTTCTGCTGCTACACTTCCTTCTGCTGCATCTGCTACTGCATCTTCTGCTGCATCTCCTTCTGCTCTATCTCCTGCTGAAAATCCTGCTGCATCTCCTACGGCTGCGTCTCCTGCTGCTGAATCTGCTGCCACAGTGCTGTGGTTGCATCTCCTGCTGCTGCATCTCCTGTTGCTGCATCTCCTTCAGAATATCCTGATGATGCAGATGCAGCAGCTGGAACAGCAGGAGATGCAGAAGGAGATGCAGCAGGAGATGCCCCAGCAGGAGATGGAGCAGGGGATACAGCAGCAGGCCAAGCAGCAGTAGATGCAGCAGCAAGATATGCAGCAAAAGGAGATGAGGCATCAGAGGAAGTTCCAGAAGGAGATGCAAGAGCAGGAGGTTCAGCAGAGGATGCAGTAGCAATAGATGCAGGTGGAGATCCAGGAGGAGGACACAGAGAAGCAGGAGATGCAGCAGCACATGCAGCAGCAGATGCAGGAGATGAAGCAGTAGGAGAAGCAGCAGGAGGAGATTGAGCAAGAGATGCATCAGGAGGTGCAGCAGCAGGAGATGCAGCATTAGGAAATGTACCAGTGGATACAGCAGCAGGAGATGCAGCAGGAGATTCAGTGGAAGGTGATGAAGCAGCAGATGCAGCAGAAGTGAATTCAGCACCAGAAGATGCAGCAGTTGTATGCAGCAGCAGCAGATGGAGCATCAGGTGATGTGCGAGGACATGAAAAAATCAGAAGATGAAACAACAGGAGATGCAGCAGTAGATTAATCTACAGCAGATGCACCAAAAGATGCAAGAGATGCAGCAGCAGGAGATGCAGCTGGAGATGCAGCAGCAGTAGACTGAGCAAGATATACAGAAGCAGGAGATGCATCAGCGGGATATATGGCATGAGAGGCAGAAGAAGAAGATTCTGCAGCAGATGCAATAGCATATGCAGCACCAGCAGATGCATCAGCAAGAGATTCAGCAGCAGGAAATGCAGCAGTCAGAGATGCAGCAGGTTATGCATCAGTAAAAGATGCAGTAGCAGGAGTTCAGCAGCAGGAGATGCAGCAGGTGAAGTTGCAACATCAGGAGATGCATCAGTACATGCAGCAGGAGATGCAGCAAGAGGAGATGCAGCAGATTATGCAGCAGCAGGAGATGCAGCAGGAGATGTGGTAGGATTAGATTTAGCAGGAGATGCAGCACGAGATTCAGTAGCAGGAAATTCAGCAGGAGATTCAGTAGTAGGAGATGAAGCAGTATATGAAGCAGCAGCAGATGCAGCAGAAAATACTGCAGGTGCAGCAGTAGGAGATGAATGAGGAGATGCAGCAGGAGATGATGCAGAAGCAAGAGATGCAGCAGAATGGGATTACGCAGGAGAAGCATCAGTAGATGATGCAGCAGCAGGAGATGCAGCCGCTGCAGATGCATCAATAGATGCATATTTATCAGGAGATGCAGCAGGAAGAGATGCTTCAGCAGGTACAGCTTCATGAGATGTAGCACGAGATACAGAAGGAGATGCTGTAGGAGAAGAGGCAGGAGGAGATGATGCAGCAGACCCAGTAGCAGGAGATGCAGAAGCAGAAGATGCAGCCGCAGGAGATGCAGGAAATGCATCAGCTGATGCAGGAGGAGATTTAGCAGGAGGAAAGGCAGCAGCAGGAGATGCAGCAGGAGATTCTGCTGCATCTCCTCTGCAGCCTCTCCAACTGCATCTCCTCCTGTTTCATCTTTTGTTGCATCTCCTGCTGCTGTATATCATGGTGCATATCCTCTTGCTACATCTCCGCCTGCATCTCTGGCTGCAACTCCTGCTGCATCTTCTGCTAGTGCATGTTCTGCTGCATTTCCTGCTGATGCATATCCTGCTGCTGTATTTCCTGATGCATCTCTTTCTGCTTTATCTTTTTCTGCATATCCTGCTGAATCTCTTCCTGCTGGATCTCCTGCTTAATCTCATCCTAATACATCTTCAGCATATGCTGCTGCATCTGGTGCTGCTTCACCTATTGCTGCATCTCCTGCTATTGCATCTGCTGCTGCAACTCCTGCTACATCTGCTGCTGAATCTACATCTCATCTTTCGTCTGCTGCCTTCATCTCCTGCTGATGCATCTCCTGCTGATGCATCTCCTGCTACAACTCCTTCTGCAGCATCTACTCTTGCATCTCCTTCTTCTGCATCTCTTGAGGTATATTCTGCTGCATTTCCTTCTGCATCCTCTGCTGCATCTTTTGTGGCTTCATCTCCTGCTGCTGTATCTCCTGCTGAAGAATCGCCTTCTGCTATATCTCCTGCTGCTGCATCTCCTTCTGAATGTGATGCTGAATCTACTGCTGAACACGCATTCCCTGCTGGTGCATTACCTGCTGCATCTCCTCCTGCAGCATATCTTGCTGCATTTCCTTCTGCTGCATCTCCTTCTGCATCTCCTTCTGCAGCATCTCCTGCTGTGTCATCTGCAGCAGCATCTTCTCCTGCCGCATCTCCTACTGAATCTGCATCCTGCTGCATCTATTGCTGCTGCATCTGCTGAATCTGCAGCTGCATCTGCATCTACTGCTGATGCATCTTCTGCTGCTGCATCTTCTGCTGCATTTCTGGCTACTGCATCTCCTTAATCTGCTGCTGCATCTGCTCCCGCATCTCCTCCTGCTGCATCCTCTGCTCATGCATCTGCGGATGCATCTGCAGAAGTATCTCCATTTCCTGCTGCATCTGCGACTCAGTCTTATACAGATGCATCTAGTGCTTCTGCATTTCCTCCTGAAGGCATCTGCGGCTGCATCTCCTGCTGCTACATCTCCTGCTTAATCTCCTGTTGCCCTTCCTGCTGTAAAGTCTGATGCATATGTTGCTATTTCATCTCCTGCTGAATCTCCTGCTGCACTTCCTGCTGTAACTGCTGATGCCTATGTTGCTATTTCATCTCCTGCTGCATCTCCTGCTGAATCTTCTTCTGCAGAATCTCCTCCATCATCTCCTGCTGTACTTCCTGCTGATGTATCTCGTGCTGCATCTCCTTCTACATCCCCTGCTGCTGAATCTCCTTCTATATATCTGGCTGCATCTCCTGCTGCATCTTCTGCTAGTGCATGTTCTGCTGCATTTCCTGCTGATCCATATCCGGCTGCTGTATTTCCTGATGCATCTCTTTCTGCTTTATCTTTTTCTGCATATCCTGCTGCATCTCTTCCTGCTGGATCTCCTCCTACTACATCTTCAGCATATGCTGCTGCATCATGTGCTGCTTCACATATTGCTGCATCTCCTGCTATTGCATCTGTTGCTGCAACTCCTGCTATTCATCTGCTGCTGCATCTCCTGTTACTTCATCTGCTGCTGAATCTGCATCTCCTCTTTCGTCTGATGCCTGCATCTCCTGCTGATGCATCTCCTCTTTCTGCATCTTCTGCTGCATTTCTGGCTACTGCATCTCCTTAATCTGCTGCTGCATCTGCTGCTGATTCATGTACAGCTGCATCTCCTGCTACAATTCCTGCTGCTACACCTCCTGCCACTTGATGTCCTCCAGCATCTCCTGCTGCTGCATCCTCTTCTCAGGCATCTGCAGATGCATCTGCAGAAGTATCTCCATTTCCTGCTGCATCTGCGACTCAGTCTTATACGGATGCATCTAGTGCTTCTGCATTTCCTCCTGAAGGCATCTGCGGCTGCATCTCCTGCTGCTACATCTCCTGCTGAATCTCCTGTTGCACTTCCTGCTGTAATCTCTTATGCATATGTTGCTATTTCATCTCCTGCTGCATCTCCTGCTGAATCTTCTTCTGCAGAATCTCCACTTGCCACCCCCACTGATGTATCTGCTGCTGTATCTCCTAATACATCTCCTGCTGCTGAATCTCTTTCTATATCTCCTGCTGCATCTTCTGATGAATCTTCCGCTGCAGACTCTACTATGGTGTAGAATCTCCTGATACATTTCCTGCTGATGCATCTCCTGCTGCTGAATCTCCTGCCTCTTCATCTCCTGCTGCTGCTTCTCCTGCATCTGCTGCAGCTGCATCTTCTTCTACTGCGTCTCCTGCTACTGCATCTCCTTCTGCATCTCCCGCTGCTACATCACCTTCTGCATTTCCTGCTTCTGCATCTCCTGCTACTTCATCTCCTGCTGCATCTTCTGCTATGCACCTCATGCTGCTGCATCTGCTGTGGCATATCCTACTGAATTTCCAGCAGCATCTCCTGCTGCTGCAGTTCCTGCTGCATCTCATCCTGCATCACCTGCTGCTGCATCTACTGCTGCTTCTGGTGTTGCTACATCTCCTGCTGCATCTGCTGCTGCATCTGCTGCTGCATCTCCAGCTGCATCTTCTGCTGCTGCATCTCCAGCTGCATCTTCTGCTGCTGCATCTCGTTCTGTATCTTTTGCTGTTTCATATCTTGCTGAATCTACTCTGCTACATCTCCTGACTGTGCTGTTGTATCTCCTGCTACTTCATGTACTGCTGCATCTCTTGCTACATCTCCTACTTCTTCATCTCCTGCTGCACTTGTATCTACATTTCTACTTCATCTCCTGCTACATCTCCTGCTGCATCTCCTCTGCTGCATCTCCTGCTGCTGCATCTCCTGAATCTGCTTTTGTATCTGCTGCTATTTCATGTACTCCTGCATCTTGTGCTGCCATATCTCCTGCTACATGCTCTGCTGATGCATCTGCGGATGCATCTACTGATGCTGAATATCCTGCTACATCTGCTGCTGAATCTCCTGCTACTGAATCACCTGCTGCTGCATCTCCTGCTGCATTTCCTGCTGCAACGGCTGCTGCATCTACTGCTACTTCATCTACTGCTGCATCTCCTACATCTCCTGCTGCCTCATACGTTTCTCCATGTCCTGCTGCATCTACTGCTGCTGCCGCTGCTGGTGCATCTGCTGCTGATCTATCTCCTGCTCCATCTCTTCCTGCTGCATCCCCTGCTGCATCCCCTACTGCTGCATTTGCAGCATATGCTGCTTCATTTAGTACTGCTTCACCTACTGCTGCAAGCCCTGAAAAATTTCCTGCTGCTGCATCTGCTGCTGCACCAACTGCTGCAGCATCTCCTGTTTAATCTCCTGAAGCATCTCCTGCTGCATTTTCTGCTGCTGCATCTCCTGCCTCATATGCTGCTGCTGTGCCCGCTGCTGATGTATGTTTTGCTGCATCTCCTGCTGATGGATCTACTCCTGCATCTCCTGCTGATGCATCTACTTCTTCTGCATCTACTTCTTCTGAATCTACTTCTTCAGCATCTCAGGCGCCAGCATCTCCTGCTTCATCAATTGCTGCTGCATCACTTATGCATCTCCTTCTGCTGCATCAACTGCTGCATCTGCTGATGCTGTACCTCCTCCTGCTTCATCTCTTGTTCCACCTCTTCCTGCTGCATCTCCTGCTTAATCTCTTCCTGCTGCATCTCCTGCTTAATCATTTCCTGCTGCTGCATCATCTCCTTTTGCATCTCTTGCTATGGCATCTCCTGCTGTATCTGCTGCTTCTGCATCTCCTGATACATCCCCTGCTGCTTCATCTCATACTGCTGCATTTCATGCTGCATGTCCTGCTGCTGTATCTCCTGTTGCTTCATATCCTGCTACTGCATATCCTAATTAATCTCCAGAAGTTTCATCTCTTGCTGCTGCATCTCTTGATCCATGTCTTGCTGCTGCATCTCCTGTTTCTGCATCTCCTTCTTCTTCGTCTGCTGCTGCATCTTTATCTGCTGTATCTCATGTTGCACCTTCTATTGAAGCATCTCCTGCGCCCTCTCTTTCTGCTGCATATCCTGCTGCTTCATCTCGTTCTGCATCTCCTGCTGCATCTCCTTGAGCGTCACCTGCCGCATCTCCTTCTGCATCACCTGCAGATGCATCTCCTGCTGCTGCATATTCATCTGCATTTCTAGCTGCACCTCTTTATGAATCTACGACTGCTGCATCTGCTGTATTTGCTGCTGCATCTCCTGATAGATCTCATTCTGGTGCATACACTGCTGCTGCATCTCCTGCTGCTGTATCTGATGCTGCATCTGATGCTACTTTCTCTCTTGCTGCATTTACTGCGGCTGCTTCTCCTGCTATATTTCCTTCTGTTGCATCTTCTTCACTTCATCTACTACTCTGCACTTCCTGCTGTTGCATCTCCTCCTTCTGCATCTCCAGCTGATTCGCCTGTAGCATCTCCTGCTTCTTCAAACTCCTGCTGCTACATCTCCTTCTGCATATGATGCTGCTGCATCTACTGTTACTACTGCTGCTGCTGCATTCCCTGCTGCATCTCCTGATGCTCAGCTCTTTCTGCATCTCCTTCTGTGTCTCCTGCTACTACATCCCCTGCTGCTGCATTTCCTGCTTCATCTCCTGATGCTGCAACTCCTTCTGCATCTTCTGCCAATGCATCTCCAGCGGAATCTGCTGCTGCTGCATCTCCTGTTGCATCTCCTTCTGATGCATCTGCGTCTACATCTCTGCTGCTGCATCTCTTGCTGTATTTCCTGCTTCATCTGCTGATGCATCTGCTGCTACTATATATCCTGCTACATCTCGTCATCCTGGACATTCTGCTGCATCTGCTGAAGATTCTCTTCCTACTGCATCTTCTGCTGAATCTTCATTTCTTGCTGCATCTGCTTCTGCATCTCCTGCTGCTGCTGCATCTCCTGCTGCTTCTCCTGCTGCTGCATCAGTTGCTGCTGAATCTCCTGATGAATCTCCTCTGGCATCTCATGCTTCTTTATATCATGCTGAATCTCCTGCTGCTGAATCTCTTGCTGCATCTCCTGCTGGTGCATCTCCTACTGCTGCATCACTTTTTGCATGTGCTGCTGCAGCATTTCCTTCTGCTGCATCTAATGCAGCTGCATCTGCTGCTTCATCTCCTGCTGCTGCATCTCCTGCTGCATCTCCGTCTGAATCTCTTGGTGCCACATTTCCTGCTGATGCATATTCTGTTCAGCTCCTGCTGCTGCATTACCTTCTGCATCTATTCCTGTTGTATTTGCGGCTGCTGCATCTCCTGCTGCTACATCTGCTGATACTGCATGGGCTGTTGCATCTCCTGCTGCATCTCTTGATGCTGCATCTTCTGATGTTGCATCTCCTTCTGCATCTCCTGCGGCATTACCTGCTCCTCTGTCTCCTGCTGATACATCTCCTGATGCATCCTCTGATCATTCATCTGCGGATTCATCTCCTGATGCACCATTTCCCATTGCATCTGCTGCTCCATCCCCTGCTGCATCTCTTTCTGCTCCATCTGGTGCATCTGCTGTTGCATATGCTGCTGCTTCATCTACTGCTGCATCTCCTGCTAATTCTCCTGCTGCTGCATCTCCTTCTGAAGTTCCTGCTGAATCTACTGCTTAATATGCACCCCGGCTGCATCTCCTGCTGCTGCATCTCCTGCTTCATATTCTACTGAATCTCCTTCTGAATTTCCTGCTGAATCTACTGCTGAATATGCATCCCCGGCTGCATCTCCTGATGCTGCACCTCCTGCTTCATATCCTACTGCATCTCCTCCTGCAGCATATTTTGATGCATTTCCTTCTGCTGCATCTCCTGCTGCATCATCTGGTGCAGCATCTTCTGCTGCTACATCTGATGATGCATCTGCTGCTGCATCTATTGCTGCTGCAATTGCTGCCTCTGAAGATGCAACTGCATCACCTCCTGCTGCATCACCTGCTGCAATACCTCCCGCTGCATATTCTGCTGCATTTCCTGGTGCTGCATCTCCTTAATCAGCTGCTCCATTTCCTGCTGCTTCATGTACTGCTGCATCTCCTGCTACATTTGCTGCTGCTGCATCTCCTTCTACTTGATGTCCTCCTGCATCTCTTAATGAATCTCCTGCTTCTTCATCTCTTGATCCATGTCCTGCTGATGCATCTCCTGTTTCTGCATCTCCTTTTGCTTCGTCTGCTGCTACATCTTCTGCTGTATCTCATGTCGCACTTTCTATTGAAGCATCTCCTGCGTCATATCCTTCTGCTGCATATCTTGCTGCTTCATCTCGTTCTGCATCTCCTGCTGCATCTCCTTGAGCGTCACCTGCTGCATCTCCTGCATCACCTGCAGATGCATCTCCTGCTGCTGCATATTCATCTGCATTTCCTGCTGAAGCTCTTTATGAATCTACTACAGCTGCATCTCCTGAATTTGCTGCTGCATCTGCTGCTGCTTCATCTACTGCTGAATCTCCTGATAGATCTCCTGCTGCTGCATCTCCTGCTGCTGCATCTGATGCTGCATCTGATGCTACTTTCTCTATTGCTGCATTCACTGCGGCTGCATATCCTGCTATATGTCCTTCTGCTGCATCTTCTTCACTTCATCTACTACTCTGCACCTCCTACGGCTGCATCTCCTGCTGCTACATCTTGGTTACTTCTGCTGCTGCTGCATTCCCTGCTGAATCTGCTTTTGATGCATCTGCGGCTACATCGCTGCTGCTGCATCTCTTGTTGCATTTCCTGCTTCATCTGCTGATGCATCTGCTGCTGCTCTATGTCCTGCTACATCTCGTCATCCTTCACATCCTGCTGCATCTGCTGAAGATTCTCTTCCTATTGCTTCTCCTGCTCAATCTGCATTTCCTGCTGCATCTGCTTCTGCATCTCCTACTGCTGCATCACCTGCTGAATTAGCTGCTGCTGCATCTGCTTCTACATGTACGTGATAACTTTCTACATTTGCTGCCTCATCTCCTGGTGCATCTGCTGATGCACCTCCTGCTGCTGCATCTACTGCTTCATCTTCAGCTGCTTCATCTGTGGCTTCATCAACTGATATGTCATCTCCTGCTGCATCTGCTGCAGTATTTCCTGCTGCAGTATCTGCTGATCTTCATCTACTGCTGCATTTCCTGCTGGCTGGAGAACAAATCTTATGAGGAGCGGCTGAGAGAGCTGGGGTTGTTCAGCCTGGAGAAGAGGTGGCTGAAGGGAGACCTTATTACTCTCTACAACTACCTGAAGGGAGGTTTTGGAGAGGAGGGTGCTGGCCTCTTCTCCCAAGTGACAGGTTACAGGACGAGAGGGAATGGCCTCAAGCTCCGCCAGGGGAGATTTAGGCTTGAGATTAGGAAAAAGTTCTTCACGGAGAGGGTGGTTAGGCATTGGAACAGTCTGCCAAGGGAGATGGTTGAGTCACCGTCCCTGGAGGTGTTTAGGATAGATGAGGTGCATAGGAGCATGATTTAGGGATTGGTGGGAATGGTTGGACTCGACGTTTCAGTGAGTCTCTTCCAACCTGGTTATTCTGTGATTCTGTGATCTGCTGCTGCTCTGCTGCTGCTTCATCTCCTGCCAAATCTCCTGCTACATATCCTGCGGCTGCACCTCTTAATGTATCTCATGATAATGCTTCATCTCCTGCTACTGCATCTCCTGCTGCATTTACTGCTGCTGCATTTCCTGCTGCATCTTCTGCTGCTGCATCTCTTGCTGATGGGTCTGATGCAGCATCTCTTGCTCTTGCATCTCCTGCTGCATCTCCTGCTGCTGCATTACCTGCTCTATCTCCTCCTGCTGCATCTCCTCCTGCTGCATATCCTGCTTCTCTATATACTGCTGCCTTTCCTGCTGCTGCATCTCATGCTGTTGAATCTCTTTCTGCATCTCCTTCTTCTGAATGTCCTGCTGCTGAATCTATTTCTACATCGAATACTGCTGCATGTCCTGCTGCTGCATCTCCTCCTGTTTCATGTGCAACTCCTGGTGATGCATCTCCTGCTAAATCTGCATCTCCTGCTAAATCTGCTTATGCAGCTCCTGCTCTTGCATCTTCTTCTGCTGAATCTCCTCCTGAATCTCCGGTGGCATCTCATGCTGCTACATATCCTACTACATCTCCTGACGTATCTCCTTCTGAATATGCAACTCCTGCTGCTGAATTCCTGCTGCTGCATCTCCTGCTGCTGCATCTCCTGCTGTTGAATCTCCTGCTCCTGCGTCTGCTGCATCATCTCTTCTTTCTCCATAACCTGCTGTATCTCCTGTTGCTGCATCATATCATGCTGCTGCATATGTTGAAGAATCTCTTCCTACTGCATCTTCTGCTGAATCTTCATTTCCTGCTGCATCTGCTTCTGCATCTCCTGCTGCTGCTGCATTTCCTGCTGCTTCTCCTTCCGAATATGCATCTCCTGATGCATCTCAACATGCTGCCACTCCTACTGCTGCATTTGCTTCTGCATCTCCAGCTGCACCTCCCGCTGCTGAATCTACTGATGCCGTGTCTGCTACTGAATATCCTGTCTGCTGCTGCATCTCCTGCTGCTGAATCTCCTGCTGCATCTGCTGCTGCTGCATCTGCTGGTGCTGCACCTGCTGCAACATCTCCTTCTCCATCTCCTGCTGTTGTACCTCCCGCTGCATTTCAGTCTTAATCTCTTGGTGCTGCATTTCCTGCTGCTGCATTGCCTTCTGCATCTATTCCTGTTGTATTTCCTGCTGATACTGCATGTGCTGCTGCATGTGCTGCTGCATCTCTTGATGCTGCATCTTCTGCTGTTGCATCTCCTTCATCTCATTATGACTTAACTGCCACTATTGAGGTGCTTTAGGGAAATCGAATAACGCCCACAGGGAAGATGCTAGCTTGGAATGCTGCTGCTTTAGAATGTCTTCTCTTAAAGCGCTTTCACTGCAAGGTAAGACTTGTAGAACTTTCTGTCTAGGCTCGTGTACTGCATCATCAGAATGGCTATTAAAACGTCACTGCAAAATTTGAAAACGTTTAGAAAAAGTACCGCAAGGGCGTTGCTACGATCAAATGCTAGCTCTCGTTAGAATCTTCTCTTGAAGCGCTTTCACTACAAGCTGCAAAGCACGTCTAACAAAACATTTAGTATTGATTACGGAATTGTGATTTAACTATTGAGGAGCTTTATGAAAAGTGAGTAAAGCCCATATGGAAGATGCTAGCATGGAATGCTGCTGCTTCTGAATGTCTTCTCTTATATCGCTTTCACTGCAAAGAAAGACTTGTAGAACTTTCTGTCTAGGCTCGTGTCCTGTAACATCAGAATGGGTATTAAAGCGTCACTTCAAAATTTAAAATCGTTCAGCACAAGTACGGCAGGGAAGCTGCTACGATCACATGCTGGCTCTCGTTAGTCTTCTCTGGAAGCGTTTTCACTGCAAGCTGCAAAGCACGACTAACACAAAATTTTAGTATAGGGTACAGAACAGTTACTTTACTTCACCGAATAACGCGCTTTCAGAACAGTGAACATTGGCTGCAGGGAAGATGGTAGTATGGAATGCTGCTGCTTCTGAATGTCTTCTCTTATAGCACTTTCACTGCAAAGTACGACTTCTAGAAGTTTCATTCTAGTCTTCTGAAGTATATCATCAGATACAAAAGTGTCACTTCAAAATTTCAGAGCGTTCAGCACAAGTACCGCAGGGAAGCTTCTACCATCAAATGCTGGTTCTCGTTAGAGTCTTCGCTTATAGCGCTTTCGGTGCAGGCTGTGAAGCACGACTAACACATTTTAGTTTAGGGTAATGAATTAACTGCGCCTGTTAACGTGCTTATGGATAAGTAAGTATTTCAGGCAGTGCAGATGCTGGCCTGAAACTACACCGCTTATTAATGTTTTCTCTTATAGCGCTGTTACTGCAAAAGACCACTTGTAGAACTTTCACTCTAGGCTTATGAGCTGTAAGATCAGAATGGCTATTAAAGCCTCATTTCAAGAGTTGAGATCGTTCAGCACAAGTACCGCAGGGAAGCTGCTACCATCAAATTTTGGCTCTCGTTAGGATCCTTTCATGAAGCGCTGTCACTGACAGCTGTAAAGCACAAAAAACACAATGTTTTCGCGTAGGCTAGTTATTAGCGACTTAATAACGCCTAATAACGCTTTTTAGGAAAAGAGAATATCTCCAGCAGGGAAGATGTTAGCATGGAATGATTCTGCTTCTGTATGTCTTCTCTTAGAGCGCAATCACTGCAAACCAAGATTTATCGAACTTTCTGTCTAGGCTAGTGAACTGTAACACCAGCATATCTAGTAAAGGTTCACTTGAAGATTTGAAAGCGTTTAACAGAACTACCCCTGAGAAGTTGCTAGCATCCAATGGTGGCTCTCGTTAGATTCTTCTCTGGAAGCGCTTTCACTGCAAGCTGCAAACACAAAAAAAGTATTAGCATAGGCTAGTGAATAGGGAAGTTTTAGCTTAGGGTAGTGAATAGGGACTTAACACCG
This sequence comes from Clamator glandarius, assembly GCA_033459285.1. NCBI lineage: Eukaryota > Metazoa > Chordata > Aves > Cuculiformes > Cuculidae > Clamator > Clamator glandarius. Next base: position 299,231 of record JAUNZM010000836.1, on the reverse strand, counting down.
TCTATTACGGCGTTGTAGTACAAATTCATATCTGCAGCAGGGAAGATGCTAGCATGGAATGCTTCTGCTTGTGGATGTATTCTCTTAGAGAGCTTTCATTGCAGAGCACAACTTGTAGAACTTTCAGGGGTATTTCTGCTAAACGCTTTCAAATCTTCAAGTGAAGCCTTACTAGCCATGCTGATGTTACTGTTCACTAGTCTAGATGGAAAGTTCTACAAGTCATGCTCTGCAGTGATTGCGCTCTATGAGAATACATCCACAAGCAGAAGCATTGTATGCTAACATCTTCCCTGCTGGAGATATTCTCTTTTCCTAAAGCGCGTTATTAGGCTTTATTAAGTCGGTAATAACTAGCCTCCGCGAAAACGTTGCATTTTTCCTGCTTTGCAGCTGACAGTGAAAGCGCTTCATAAAAAGATCCTAACGAGAGTCAGAATTTGATGGTAGCAGCTTCCGTGAGGTACTTGAGCAGAAATCTCTAAAATCTTGACGTGATGTCTCAATAGCCATGCTGATGTTACTTTTCATAAGCCTAGAGTGAAAGTTTGACAAGTCGTGCTTTGTAGTTGTAGTGCTTTAAGAGAACACGTTCATAAGCGGAATCATTCCATGCTAAGCATCGTCCTTGCTGGAGATATTAATTCCAAATATAGCGACGTATTAGGCGTTTTAAAGTCACTATTAACAAGCCTAAACTAAAACATTCTTTTAGTCGTGTTTGCAACTTGCAGTGAAAGTCTTTCTAGGAAGACTCTAACGTGAGCCAGTATTGGATGGTAGCAGCTTTCCTGCGGTACTTATGCCGAATGCTCTCAAATTTTGACGTGCCGCCTTCATAGCTATTTTGATGTTACCGTTCACAAACCGAGAATGAAACTTCTACAAGTCCCCCTTTCCAGTGAAACCGCTATAAGAGAAGACATTCAGAAGCAGCAGCATTCTGTGCTAACATCTTCACAGTTAGAACGTTCACTAACCTAGACGGAAAGTTAGATAAATATTGGTTTGCATGATTGCACTCTAAGAGAAGACATTCAGAAGCAGAAGCATTCCATGCTAGCAACTTCCCTGTGGGCGTTATTCGATTTCCCTAAAGCACCTCAATAGTGGCAGTTAAGTCATAATGAGATGAAGCAGGAGATGCAACACCAGAAGATGCAGCATCAAGAGATACAGCAGGAGATGCAGCAGCACATGCAGTATCAGCAGATGCAGCAGCAGGAGTTGAAGCAGCAGATGCAGCAGCAGGAGATGAAGCAGCAGGAGTTGAAGCAGAATATGCATCAGCAGGAAACGTAGCACCATGAGATTAAGACGGAGATGCAGCAGGAGGTGCAGCAGCAGCAGATGCAGAAGTAGATGTTGCAGCAGGTGCAGCACCAGCAGATGAAGCAACAGGAGATGCAGCAGAAGGAGATGCTGCTGCAGCACATGCAGTAGGTGATGCAGCAGTAGCAGATGTAGCAGCAGCAGATGCAGCAGGAGATTCAGCAGCAGGAGATGCAGCAGCAGACAAAGGATATTCAACAGCAGACACGGCATCAGGAGATTCAGCAGCAGGAGGTGCAGCTGGAGATGCAGAAGCAAACGCAGAAGGAGGAGTGGCAGCAGGTGGAGATGCATCAGGAGATGCATAATCAGAAGGAGAAGCAGCAGGAGATGCAGCAGCAGCAGGAGATGCAGAAGCAGATGCAGCAGGAAATGAAGATTCAGCAGAAGATGCAGTAGGAAGAGATTCTTCAACATATGCAGTAGTATGATATGATGCAGCAACAGGAGATACAGCAGGTTATGGAGAAAGAGGAGATGATGCAGCAGATGCAGCAGCAGGAGACTCAGCAGGAGCAGACGCAGCAGCAGTAGGTTCAGCAGAAGGAGAAATAGAAGGAGATGCATATTCAGAAGGAGATACGTCAGGAGATGTAGCAGGATATGTAACAGCATGAGATGCCGCCGGAGATTCAGGAGGAGATTCAGAAGAAGGAGACGCAAGAGCAGGAGATGAATCAGTAGGACATGCAGCAGGATTCGATGCAGAAGGTAATAGAGCAGCAGGAGATTCAGAAGAAGGAGATGCAGAAAGAGATTCAGCAGCAGGAGATGTAGCAGCAGGAAAGGCAGCAGTATATACAGAAGCAGAATATGCAGCAAGAGGAGATGCAGTAGGAGGAGATAGAGCAGGTAATGCAGCAGCAGGAGATGCAATAGCAAGAGATGCAGCATCAGACCCATCAGCAGGAGATGAAGCAGCAGAAGATGCAGCAAGAAAAGCAGCAACAGGATATGAAACATTACCATGAGATGCATTAAGAGATGCAACAGCAGGATATGTAGCAGGAGTTTTGGCAGGAGATGAAGCAGCAGCAGAGCAGCAGTAGATTCTAGATCAGCAGATACTCTATCAGGAAATACTGAAACATATACAGCAGGAGATGACATATCATCTGATGAAGCCGCAGATGCATCAGTTGAAGATGAAGCAGGAGATGCAGCAGCACGAGGGGCATCAGAAAGTGCATGAGGAAATGAGGCAGCAAATGTAGAAAGGTATAATGGAGGAGATAGAGCAGGAGACGTTTCAACAGGAAATGCAGCAAGACATGCATTAAGAAATGAGATGCAGTAGGAGATGGAGAAGGAGTTGCAGCATCAGGAGTTGTAGCAGGAAATGCAGCATCAGGGGATGTAGTAGGAGGAGATGCAGGAGCAGTTGCAGCATCAGGAAATTCAGCCGGAAATGCAGCAGCAGGGGATGTCATAGCAGGAGCTGCAGAAGGTGTTGAAGAATCAGGGAATGCAGCAGCAGCAGAAGTAACAGGAGATGCAGCAGCATCATATCCACTAGGAGATGTGGCAGCAGGAGATGAAGAAGCAGGAGATGCTACAGGCGATTCAGCCGGAGATGCAGAAGGAGGAGATGCAGCAGCAGGAGGTGCAGAGTAATAGATGAAGTGAAGAAGATGCAGCAGAAGGAAATATAGCAGGAGATGCAGCCGCAGTGAATGCATCAATAGAGAAAGTAGCATCAGATTTAGAATCAGATGCAGCAGTAGATGCAGCAGCAGCTGCAGCAGCAGGAGATGCAGCAGCAGGTGATGTATCAGGAGATGCAGCAGTAGATGAAGCAGCAGCAGATGCAGCAGCAAGTTCAGCAGATGCAGCAGTAGTAGATACATAAAGAGATGCAGCAGGAAATGCAGATGAATATGCAGGAGCAGGAGATACAGCAGGAGATGCTGTAGCAGGAGATGCAGAAGGAGATATAGCAGAAGGCGATGCAGCAGCAGGAGATGCAGCAGCAGGAGATGCAGCAGGAGATGCAGCAGCAGCAGAAGTAACAGGAGATGCAGCAGCATCATATCCACTAGGAGATGTCGCAGCAGGAGATGAAGAAGCAGGAGATGCTACAGGCGATTCAGCCAGAAATGTTGAAGGAGGAGATGCAGTAGCAGGAGGTGCAGCGTAGTAGATGAAGAGAAGATGCAGCAGAAGGAAATATAGCAGGAGATTCATCATGCAGAAAGAGAGAAAGCAGCATCAGATGCAGCAGCAGGAGATGAAGCAGCAGGAGATCTATCAGGAGATGCAGCAGTAGATGAAGCAGCAGCAGATGCAGCAGTAGTGTATTCATAAAGATCTTCAGCAGGAAATGCAGATGAATATGCAGGAGTAGGAGATACAGCAGGAGATGCATCTGCAGGTGATGCAGAAGGCGATGCAGCAGGTTACGCTCAAGGAGATGCAGCAGGAGATGCAGAACGAGATGAAGCAGCAAGATATGCAGCAGAAGGAGATGACGCAGGAGATGCTTCAATAGAAAGTGCAACATGAGATAGAGCAGGAGATGTAGCAGCAGACGAAACAAAAGGAGATGCAGAAACAGGAGATGCAGCAGCAGGACATGGATCTAGAGAAGAAGCAGCAGGAGATTCATTAGGAGATGCAGTAGTAGGATATGAAATAGCAGAAGATATAGCAGCAGGAGATTTTAGGATGAGACGAAGCAGCAGGGGATGTATCAGCAGATGCAGAAACAGCAGCTACAGCAGGAGATGCTGCAGAACGAGATGTAGCAGAAGGAGATGCAGCAGCAGCAGATGAAGCTGGAGATTCAGCAGGAGATGCAGCAGGAGGAGATGGGACAGGAGATGCAGAAGGAGGAGATTCAGCGGGAGATGCAGCAGGAGGGTATGCAACAGGAAATGCAGCAGGAGGAGGTACAGCAGCACCAGATGCAGCAGTATATGCAGCAGTAGGAGATTAATAAGGGATGCAGCAGCAATTGATTCAGCAGGAGATGCTGGAGCCAGAGATGCAGAAGAAGTAGATGAAGAAGCAGGAGATGCAGCAGGACATGCATCAGCAGGAGATGCAGCATGAAGAGATTCAGATGGAGATGCAGCAGCAGTTGATGCAAAAGCAGGAAATACAACAGGAATAGATGCAGAAGGTTGTGCAGCAACAGGAGTTGAAGCAGAATATGCATCAGCAGGAAATACAGCATCAAGAGATTCAGACGGAGATGCAGCAGCAGGAGATGCAGAAGGAGATGTTGCAGTGAGTGAAGCACCAGCAGATACAGCAACAGGAGATGCAGCAGAAGGAGATGCTGCAGCAGCACATGCAGAAGGTGATGCAGCTGTAGGAGATATAGCAGCAGCAGAGGCATCAGGAGATTCAGCAGCAGGAGATTCAGCATGATATGTAGAAGCATGAGATGCCCCAGGAATTTCATCAGGAGATTCAGCAGCAACTGATGCAGCAACTGGAGATGAAGCAGGATATGCAGCAGTAGATGAAGCAGCAGCATATGCAACACCAGATGCAGCAGATGGAGCAGAAAGAGATGCAGAAGGGGATGGAGGAGCAGATGCAATGGGAAATGGTGCATCAGGAGATGTATCCGCCAATGCATGAGCAGGGGATGCATCAGGAGATGTAGCAGCAGGTGATACAGGAGCAGGTGATGCCGCAGGAGATGCAGCAGGAGATGCAACACCAGAAGATGCAGCAACAAGAGATGCAGCAGCACATGAAATATCAGCATATTCAGCAGTAGGAGATGAAGCAGCAGATGCAGCAGCAGGAGATGCAGCAGCAGGAAATACAACAGGAATAGATGCAGAAGGTAATGCAGCAGCAGGAGTTGAAGCAGAATATGCAGCAGCAGGAAACGCTGCACCAAGAGATTCAGACGGAGATGCAGCAGGAGGTGCAGCAGCAGAAGATGAAGTAGCAGATGCAGCAGCACATGCAGCAACAGCAGATGCAGCAGAAGGAGATGCTGCAGCAGCATATGCAGATAGTGATGCAGAAGTAGGAGGTTCAGCATGATATGAAGAAGCATGAGATTCCGCAGGAGATTCAGCAGCAACTGATGCAGCAGCAGGAGAAGCAACAGGAGATGCAGCAGCAGCAGGAGATGAAGAAGCAAATGCAGCAGGAAATAAAGATTCAGCAGAAATGCAGTAGGAAGAAATTCTTCAAAAAATGCAGCAGCATGATATGTTGCAGCAACAGGGGATACAGCAAATTATGGAGAAAGAGGAGATGATGCAGCCGACGCAGCAGCAGGAGATTCAACAGCAGGAGATGCAGCAGCAGGAGATTCAGCAGCAGGAAATTCAGCAGCAGGAGATGCAGCAGGAGATGCATATTTAGAAGGAGATACGTCAGGATATGTAGCAGGATATGTAGCAGAATGAGATGCCGCCGGAGATTCAGGAGGAGATTCAGCAGAAAGAGATGCAAGAGCAGGAGATGAAGCAGCAGGAAATGCAGATGCAGATGCAGAAGGAGATGCAGATTTAGCAGGAGATGCATCAGCAAAAGATGCAGAAGCAGATGCAGCAGTATTAGATGCAGCAGAAGGACATGCATCCGGAGTCGATGCAGAAGGTAATAGAGCAGCAGGAGATTTAGAAGAGGAGATGCAGAAAGATTAGGCAGCAGGAGATGCAGCAGCGGGAAAGGCAGCAGTATATACAGAAGCAGGATATGCAGCAGGAGGAGATTCAATAGGAGGACACAGAGCAGGTAATGCAGCAGCAGGAGATGCTGCAGGAGATGCAACAGCAAGAGATGCTACATCAGACCCATCAGCAAGAGATGGAGCAGCAGAAGTTGCAGCAGGAAATGCTGCAGCAGTAGGTGCAGCAGGAGATGCAGTAGCAGGATTTGAAGCATTATCATGAGATGCATTACGCAGTGCAGCAGCAGGATATGTAGCAGGAGATTTGGCAGGAGGTGAAGCAGCAGCAGAGCAGCAGCAGATGCAGCAGGAAATGCAGCAGTAGATGCAGGACCGGCAGATACTGCATCAGGAAATACTGCAGCAGATGCAGCAGGAGATGACATATGAGGTGATGAAGCCACAGATGCAGCAGCTGAAAATGAAGCAGGAGATGCAGCAATAGGAGATGCAGAACAAGATGCAGCAAAAAATGCAGATTGAGCAGGAGAAGCAATAGGAAGATTCAGCAGAAGATGCAGTAGGAAGAGAATCTTCAGCAGATGCAGCAGGATGTGAAGGATGACAAGATGTAGCAGGACATAGAGCAGCAGCAGATGCATCAGCAGATGAAGCAGGCAATACAGCAAGAGATGCAGCAGCAGAGGTGTTGAGAGCACATGCATCAGAAGCAGATGCAACAGGAGATGCAGCAGCAGAGATTCCGCAGGAGATGCATCAACAGAAGATGCAGAAGGAGTTGCAGCATCAGGAGATGAAGCAGGAAATGCAGCAGCAGGGGATGTAGTAGCAGGAGACACAGAAGGAGATGCAGAAGGAGCTGCAGCATCAAGAGATGCAGCAGGGAATGCAGCAGCAGCAGAAGTAACAGGAGATGCAGCAGCACTAAGAGATGTAGCAGCAGGGGATGAAGAAGCAGGAGATACTACAGGCAATTCAGCCGGAGATGCAGAAGGAGGAGATGCAGCAGCAGGAGATGCAGAGTAATAGATGAAGTGAAGAAGATGCAGCAGAAGGAAATATAGCAGGAGATGCAGCCGCAGTAAATGCAGCCGTAGTAGATGCAGCCGTAGTAAATGCAGCAAGAGAGAAAGTAGCAGCAGATGCAGCATCAGGAGATACAGCATCAGGAGATCTATCAGGAGATGCAGCAGCAAATTCAGCAGATGAAGCAGTAGTAGATATATAAAGAGCTGCACCAGGAAATGCAGTTGAATATGCAGGAGCAGGAGATGCATCTGCAGGTGATGCAGAAGGAGATGCAGCAGGTGACGCTCAAGGAGATGCAGAAGGAGATGAAGCAGCAAGATATGCAGCAGAAGGAGATGACGCAGGAGATGATTCAATTTAAGGTGCAACATGAGATAGAGCAGGAGATACAGCAGCAGACAAGGCAAAAGGAGATGCAGAAATAGGAGATGCAGGAGCAGGACATGGATGAAGAGATCGAGCATCAAGAGATTCATTTGGAGATGCAGTAGCAGGATATGAAACAACAGGAGATATAGCAGTAGGAGATGCAGCCTGAGATGCAGCAGGATGATATGAAGCAGCAGGGGATGTATCAGGAGATGCAGAATCAGCAGCTACAGGAGGAGATGCTGTAGCAGGAGATGCAGAAGGAGATGCAGCAGCAGGAGATGCAGTAGCAAGAGATGCCACAGGAGATGTAGCAGAAGGAGATGCAGTAGCAGCAGATGCTGCAGGAGATGTAGCAGGAAGAGATGGGACAGGAGATGCAGCAAAAGGAGATTCAGCAATAAATGCAGCACGAGGAGATGCAACAGGAAATGCAGCAGGAGGAGGTACTGAAGCACCAGATGCAGCAGTATATGCAGCAGAAGGAGATGAATAAGAGGTGCAACAGCAATTGATGCAGCAGGAGTTGCTGGAGCCGGAGATGCAGAAGAGGTAGATGCAGAAGCAGGAGATACAGCATGACATGCATGAACAGGCTATGCAGCAAAACATACATCAGCAGGATACACAGCAGCAGGATATGAGGCAGGAGGTGCACCAGCAGCAGAAGCAGCAGCAGATGCAGCAGCAAAGGGTGCAGGATGAGATGCAGCAAGAATTGCATCAGCAGGAGATACTGCTGGAAATTCAGTAGGATATGAAACAGCAAGCGATTTGGCAACAGCAGATGCAGCAGGATATGCAGCAGCAGATGCAGCTGCATGAGGTGTATCAGCAGGAGATGTAGTAGGAGATGCATATTCAGCAGGTTATGCACCAGGATATGCAGCAGGAGATTCAAGAGAAGGAAATGCAGCAGGAAATCAGCCGGAGATGCAACAGTAGGAGATGCAGTAAAAGAGGATGCAGCACCACCAGATGCAGCAGCAGATTCAGCAGGAGTTGCAGCAGCAGGAGATGAAGAGGCAGGAGATTCAGCAGGAGGAGATGCAGCATCAGAATATTCAGAAGGAGATGCATCAGCAGGAAATGCATCAGCAGATTGTGCAGCAGGAAATTCCGTAGGAGATTGTGCAGCAGGAGATTCAGTAGAACAGGCAGCAGGAGATGTAGAAGGATATTCAGCAGCAGGGGATGTAGTAGGAGATGCAGCAGGAGATACATCAGCAGGAATTGTAGCAGGAGATGCTGGAGGAGATTCTGCAGAAGAAGATTCAGCAGGAGATACAGCATGAGAGGAAATAGCACCATAGTCATCAGCAGTTACAGCAGGAATTCAGCAGGATATTCAGCAGGAGATGTAGAAGCAGGAGATGTAGCAGCAGGAGATGCAGCCGCAGATGCCTTCAACAGGATATGCAGATGAAATGCAGAAGCACTAGATGCATCTGTAGAAGATTGAGCAGCAGATGCAGCAGGAAAAGGAGATGATTCTTGAGATGCATTCTCAGATGTATCCGCAGAGGATGCAGCAGGAGATGAAGCAGCAGATGCAGCAGCAGGAGATGCAGGAGGACATCAAATAGAAGGAGATGCAGAAGCAGCAAATGTAGCAGGAGATGCAGCAGTACATGAAGCAGCAGGAAATGGAGCAACAGATTAAACAGCAGCAGGAAATGCAGCAGAATATGCAGCAGGAGGTAATGCAGCAGGTGATGCAGCAACAGGTGATGCAGCTGCAGATGCAGATGCAGCAGATGCAGCAGTAATAAATGCAGCAGCAGATGCATCATGAGATGCTGATTCAGTAGGAGATGTAGCAGCAGAAGATGCTGCAGCAGATGATGCAACAGGAGATGCAGCAGGGGATGCATATTCAGCAGTAGATTCAGCAGAAACTTCAGAAGGACATGCAGCAGCAGGAGATTTAGCAGGAGATGCAGCAGTAGATGAAGCAGCAGCATATGCAACAGCAGATGCACCAGATGGAGCAAAAAGAGATGCAGTAGGTGATGGAGCAGCAGATGCAACGGGAAATGGTGCATCAGGATATGTATCCGCAGATGTATCCGCAGATGCATGAGCAGAGGATGCATCAGGAGATGTAGCAGCAGGAGATACAGGAGCATGTGATGCCGCAGGAGATGCAGCAGGAGATGCAACACCAGAAGATGCAGCAACAAGAGATGCAGTAGGAGAGGCAGCAGCACATGCAATATCAGCAGATGCAGGAGCAGGAGATGAAGCATCAGATGCAGCAGCAGGAAATGCAGCAGCAGGAAATACAATAGTAATAGATGCAGAAGGTAATGCAGCAGCAGGAGTTGAAGTAGAATATGCAGCACCAGGAAATGCAGCACCAAGAGATTCAGACGGAGATGCAGGAGGAGGTGCAGCAGCAGGAGATTCAGCAGGAGACAAAGGATATTCATCAGCAGACAAAGGATATTCATCAGCAGTCAAAGGATATTCAGCAGCAGAAACGCCATCAGGAGATTCAGCAGCAGGAGATGCATCAGAAGATGCAGAAGCAAACGCAGCAGTAGGAGTGTTAGCAGGTAAAGATGCATCAGGATATGCATATTCAGAAGGAGATGCAAAAGGAGATTCAGCATGATATGTAGAAGCATGAGATGCCGCAGGAGATTCATCTGGAGATTCAGCAGGAACTGATGCAGCAGCAGGAGAAGCAGCAGGAGATGCAGCAGAAGATGCAGAACCATATGCAGCAGAAGATGCAGAACCATATGAGGCAGGAGATACAGCAGCAGATGAAGCAGCAGATGCAGCTGGAGTTGTAGCATCACAAGAAGCAGAAGCAGATGCAGCAGCAAAGGATGCAGGATGAGATGCAGCAAGAATTGCATCAGCAGGAGATGCTTCTAGAAATTCAATAGGATATGCTGCAGCAAGAGATTTGGCAACAGCAGATGCCTCAGGATATGCAGCAGCAGATGCAGCTGCATGAGATGTATCAGCAAGAGATGTAGCAGGAGATGCATATTCAGCAGGTGATGCACCAGGATATGCAGCAGGAGATTGAACAGAAGGAAATGCAGCAGGAAATCAGCCAGAGACGTAGCAGCAGGAGATGCAGTAAAAGAAGATGCAGCCTCACCAGAGGCAGCAGCAGGTTCAGCAGGAATTGCAGCAGCAGGAGATGCAGCATCAGGAGATTCAGCAGGAGATGCATCAGCAGATTGTGCAGCAGGAAATTCCGTAGGAGATTGTGCAGCAGGAGATTCAGTGGAAAAGGCAGCAGGAGATTCAGTAGAAAATGCAGCTGAAGGTAATGCAGCAGCAGGAGTTGAAGGAGAATATGCATCAGCAGGAAATGCAGCACCAAAAGATTCAGATGAAGATGCAGCAGGAGGTGCAGCAGCAGGAGATCACACAGAAACACAGAATCACAGAATAACCAGGTTGGAAGAGACCCACTGGATCGTCGAGTACAACCATTCCCACCAATCCCTAAATCATGCTCCTAAGCACCTCGTCTACCCTAACTTAAACACCTCCAGGGACAGTAACTCAACCCTTGGCAGACCGTTCCAATGCCTAACCACCCTCTCCGTGAAGAACTTTTTCCTAATCTCAAGCCTAAATCTCCCCTGGCAGAGCTTGAGGCCATTCCTTCTCGTTCTGTCCCCTGTCACTTGGGAGAAGAGGCCAGCACCCTCCTCTCCACAACCTCCCTTCAGGTAGTTGTAGAGAGTAATAAGGTCTCCCCTCAGCCTCCTCTTCTCCAGGCTGAACAACCCCAGCTCTCTCAGCCGCTCCTCATAAGATTCTCAGCCCCTTCACCAGCTTTGTTGCCCTTCTCTGTACTCGCTCCAGAGCCACAACATCCCTCTTGTGGTGAGGGGCCCAGAACTGAACACAGTACTCGAGGTGCGGTCTCACCAGTGCCGAGTACAGGGGGAGAATAACCTCCCTGGACCTGCTGGTCATGCCGTTCCTGATACAAGCCAAGATGCCATTGGCCTTCTTGGCCACCTGGGCACACTGCTGGCTCATGTTCAGTTGGTTGTCAACCAGCACCTCCAGGTCCTTCTCCTCCTGGCAGCTTTCCAGCCAGATCTCTCCTAGTTTGTACCTCTGCTTAGGGTTGTTGTGTCCCAAGGGCAGGACCCGGCATTTGGCCTTGTTAAACCTCATGCCGTTGGTCTCTGCCCAGCAGTCCAGCCTGTTCAGGTCCCTTTGCAGAGCCTCCCGACCCTCCAGCAGATCCACATTTCCTCCCAGCTTGGTGTCATCTGCAAACTTGCTAAGGGAGGACTCAATGCCTTCATCCAGGTCATTGATAAAGACATTAAACAGGACTGGACCCAGCACTGAGCCCTGGGGAACCCCACTTGTCACTGACCTCCAGCTGGATTTAACTCCATTTACCACCACCCTCTGGGCCTGGTCATTCAACCAGTTTTTCACCCAGGAGAGTGTGCACCCGTCCAGGCCAGAGGCCGACAGTTCCCGAAGCAGAATGCTATGAGAAACTGTATCAATGGCTTTACTGAAGTCCAGGAAGACCATCTCAACAGCCTTTCCCTCGTCCAAGAGTTTAGTCAAGAAGGTGATCAGATTGCTCTGGCAAGACCTGCCTTTCATGAACTCGTGTTGACTGGGCCTGATCACCCGGTTCTCTTGCAAGTGCTTCATGATCGCACTCAAGGTCACCCGCTCCATGACTTTCCCTGGTACCGAGGTCAGGCTGACAGGCCTGTAGTTCCCCGGATCTACCCTGCGCCCCTTCTTATAGATGGGCACGACATCAGCCAGCCTCCAGTCCAGCGGAACCTCCCCAGTCATCCAGGACTGCTGGAAGATGATGGAAAGGGGTTTGGCCAGCACATCCGCCAGTTCCCTCAAAACTCTTGGGTGGACTCCATCCGGCCCCATAGACTTGTGGGCATCTAGCTGGGCAAGCAAGTCTCTAACCACCTCCTCTTGGACCTTGGGAATCTCATACTTGTCTTCCAACCCTTGGGGTTGTGCACAGAGGGAACAATCTTCCTTACTGTTAAAGACTGAGGCAAAGTAGGCATTGAGCACTTCAGCCTTGTTTTCGTCCCCTGTTACTCTTGTTCCCTCTGCATCTACCAGGGACTGGAGATTCTCCCTAGCCCTCCTTTTGCTGTTGATGTATTTGTAGAAAGACTTTTTGTTGTCTTTCACAGTCTTGGCCAATCGCATTTCTAGTTGGGCCTTAGCCCTCCTGATTGTTTCCCTGCACAATCTCACTTCCTCCCTATAGTCCACCCAGGATGCCTGCCCCTTCCTCCAGAGGTCATAGACCCTCCTCTTCCTATTGATGTCTCTTAGGACCTCCCTACTCAACCATGCTGGTTTCTTAACCCTCCTGCTACTTTTACGGAACTTGGGGATGGCTTTCCCCTGAGCTGCTAGGAGTTCCTTCTTGAAGAGTGCCCAGCCCTCATGGACACCTTTGCCTTCAAGGAGCGCCTCCCACGGGACTTTTCCGACCAGCCTTCTTAACAGCCCAAAGTCTGCTCTCTGAAAGTTGAGGGCTACTGTTCTGCTAACCTCCTTCATTTTACCCCGCACTGAGAACTCTATCATCTCATGATCGCTTTGCCCCAAGCATCCTCCAACCTTCACATCCCCCACCAGTCCTTCTCTGTTTACCAACAGCAGGTCCAGGAGGGCACCGTCCCTTGTCAGTTCGCTCACCAGCTGTGTGAGGAAGTTGTCTTCCACACACTTCAGGAACCTCCAGGACTGCTTCCTTTCTGCTGTATTATACTCCCAGCCTATATCTGGGAAATTGAAGTCTCCCACAAGGACTAGAGGTAGCGAAGGTAGATGGAGCATCAAGTGATGCACGAGGACATCAAAAATCAGAAGGTGAAATAACAGGAGATGCAGCAGTAGATTAATCTACAGCAGATGCACCAAAAGACACAGGAGATGCATCAGCAGGAGATGCAGCTGGAGATGCAGCAGCAGTAGATTGAGCAAGATATACAGAAGCAGGATATGCATCAGCGGGAGATGTGGCATGAGAGGCAGAAAGAGATCCTGCAACAGATGCAGTAGCATATACAGCACCAGAGAATGCAGCAGCAGGAGATGAAACAGCAGATGCAGCAGCAGGAGATGAAATAGCAGATGCAGCAGCAGGAAATTCAGCAGCAGGAGATGCAGCAGTCAGAGATGCAGCAGGTTAAACATCAGCAGGAGATGCATCAGCAGGAGATTCAGCAGCAGGAGATGCAGCAGGTGGAGATGCATCAGCAATTGAGGAGGGAATTCCGTAGGAGGTGCTGCAGCAGCAGATGCAGCAGCAGATGCAGGAGATGCAGCAGTCGGAGATGCAGTAGGAGGAGATGCATCAGCAGGAGATGCATCAGCAGGAGTTTTGGTAGGATTTGATTCGGCAGGAGATGCAGCAGGAGATGCAGCAGCAGCAGATGAAGCAGAACATGCATCAGCAGAAGATGTAGTAGGAGATGCAGCAGCAGCAGATGCAGCAGCAGATGCAGCAGGAGGAGATGCATCAGGAGATGACTATTCAGAAGGAGATGCATCAGGAGATGTAACAGGTTATGTAGCAGCATGAGATGTCGCAGGAGATTCAGGCAGAGATTCAGCAGCAGGAGATGCAAGAGCAGGAGATGCCACCGCAAAAGATCCAGCAGCAGATTCAGCAGCAGATTCATCAGGAAATGCAGTAGCAGCATATGCAGCAGCAAATTCAGCAGCAAATTCCGCAGGAAATGCAGCAAAATGAGATACAGAAGCAGATGCAGTAAGATGCAGATTAAACAGTAGATGCAGCAGGAAAAGATGCTTCGGCTGATACAGCAGCAGGAGATGAGCAGGAGATTGAGCAGGAGATGCAGTAGGAGGCGAGGCAGGAGGTGATGATGCAGCAGAAACAGAAGGAGGAGATGCATTGGTAGTAGATACAGCAGGGGATTCGGCGGCAGGAGATGCGGCAGGAGATACAGCAGGAGATGCATAGAAAAGAGATGAAGCAGCAGGAGATGCAGCGGCAGGAGATGCAGCAGTAGATGCAGATTCAGCAGGAGATTCATCAGCAGAAGAATCTGCAGCAGATTCACAGTAGGACGTGCAGGAGCAGGAGATGCAGAAGGAGATGGGCAGAAATAGATGCAGCAGGAGAAGCCGCAGTAGGAGATGCAACAGAAAATGCAGGAGGAGGAGATGCAGCAGCAAATGCAGAAGGATATGCAGCAGGAGAAGCATCAGGAAGAGATGCAGCAAGACATGTAGTAGCAGCAGATACAGCAGCAGGAGATGCAGCAGCAGGAGATGCAGCAAGATATATAGCAGCAGGAATTGCAGCAGAAGATGCAGTAGCAAGAGATGTAGCATTATCATAGGATGCATTATAGGATGCAGCAGCATGATGTACAGCAGCAGGAGGTGCAGGAGGATATGCATGAACAGGAGAATCAGTATGAGGTACAGCAGGAAATGCAGCAGCAGGATATGTAGCTGGAGATTCACCAGTAGATGAAGCAGCAGTAGATAAAGCAGCAGCAGAGCAGCAGCAGATGCAGCAGGAAATGCAGCAGGAGATGCAGCAGCAGGAGATGCCTAGCAGATGCAGAAGGAGATGAAATATCAGGAGATGAATCTACAGATGCATCAGCTGAAGATGAAGCAGGAGATGCAGCAGAACGAGATGCATCAGCAGATGCAGCAGGAGGTGCAAGAGGAGGTGAGGCAGATGATGTAGAAAGAAATACCGTAGAAGATGCAGCAGGAAATATATTCAGCATATGCAGGAGAAGTAGATGAAGCAGGAGATGAAGCAGAAGGAGATGCAGCAGTAGGAGATACATCAGCAGATGTAGAAGCAGATGCAGCAGGAGAAGCAGGAGGAGATGCAGCAGCAGGAGATGCTTCAGTAGATGTAGCATGAGGAGATGCAGCACCAGGAGACACAGCAGGAGGTGATGCAGCAGGTAATACAGCAGCAGGAGATGCAGCAAAAGATGCAGCTAGAGATACAGCAGCAGGAAATGCAGCAGTATATAAAGAAGCAGAAGATGCAGTAGCAGGAGATGCAGCAGGAGTTTCAGCAGGAGATTCAGCAGCAGGAGATGCAGAAGAAGGAGATGTAGCAGCAGGAGATGAGCAGCAGGTGATGTAGCAGCAGAAGATGCTGCAGCAGATGTATCAGGAGGAGATGCAGCAGCAGGAGACTTAGCAGGAAGTTATGCAGCAGGAGATGCAGCAGGAGATTCTGAAACAGGAGTTTCAGCAGGAGATGCAGCAGGAGATTCTATAGCAGGAGATTCAGCAAGAGATGCAGCAGGAGTTGCAGCAGCAGGAGTTGCAGCAGCAGGATATGTAGCACCAAGAAATGCAGCACGAGATGCAAGAGGAGATGCAGCAGCAGGAAATTCAGCCGCAGGAAATACAGCATCAGCAGATGAAGCAGGAGAGGTGGCAGGAGCTTCAGGTGGAGATGCAGCTGCAGGAGATGCAGAAGGAGATACAGCAGCAGGAGATACAGCAGCAGCAGATGCAGAAGGAGATGCCGCTGCAGATGCAGAACGAGATGCAGTAACAGGACATTCAGCAGAAGCAGATGCAGCAGGAGAAGCAGGAGATGCAGCAGGATATACATATTCAGCAGGATATGCATCAGGAGATGTAGTAGCAGGAGATGCATCAGGAGATGCATATTTTTAGGGAGATGTAGCGGGATATGTAGCAGCATGAGATGCCGTGGGAGATACAGGAGGAGATACAGCAGATCGAGATGCAAGAGCAGGAGTTGAAGTAGCAGGAAATGCAGTCGCAGCAGATCCAGCAGCAGGTGATTCAGCAGGTTATGCAGCAGCAGGCACAGCAGCAGGAGATGCAGAAGGAGATGCAGCAAGAGGAAATGCAGCAGGAGATGAAGCATCAGATACAGCAGGTGGAGATGCAGCAGCAGATGCATCAGTAGATGCATATTCAGCAAGAGATTCAGAAGCAGGAGATGCTGCAGCAGATTCGCAATAGAAGATGCATCAGCAGGAGATGCAGCAGGACATGCAGCAGTAGACACAGAAGCAGGAGATGCTGCAGCAGGAAATACTGCAGCAGATGCAGTAGGAGATGACATATCAGGTGATGAAGCCAGAGATGCATCAGCTGAAGATGAAGCAGGAGATGAAGCAGCAGTAGGTGCATCAGCAGATGCATCAGGAGATGAGGCAGCAAAAGTAGAAAGTTATAACATACATGTAGAAGCAGATGCAGCAGCAGCTAATTCAGCAGAAGATGCAGCAGCAGGAGATGCAGAAGCAGATGCAGCAGGAAATGCAGATTCAGCAGGAGAAGCAATAGGAAGAGAATCTTCAGCAGATGCAGCAGGATGTGAAGGATGACGAGATGTAGCAGGACATAGAGCAGCAGCAGATGCATCAGCAGATGAAGCAGGAAATGCAACAAGAGATGCAACAGCAGAGATGTAGCCGCAGATGCATAAGAAGCAGATGCAACAGGAGATGCAGCAGCAGCAGATTTTGCAGGAGATGCATCGGCAGAAGATGCAGAAGGAGTTGCAGCATCAGGAGACTCAGCAGGAAATGCAGCAGCAGGGGATGTAGTAGCAGGAGACACTGAAGGAGATGCAGAAGGAGCTGCAGCATCAGGAGATGCAGCAGGGAATGCAGCAGCAGCAGAAGAAACAGGAGATGCAGCAGCATCATATGCACTAGGAGATGTAGCAGCAGGAGATGAAAACGCAGGAGCTGCTACAGGCGATTCAGCCAGAGATGCAGAAGGAGGAGATGCAGCAGCAGGAGGTGCAGACTAGTAGATGAAGTGAAGAAGACGCAGCAGAAGAAAATATAGCAAGATATGCAGCTGCAGTAAATGCAGCAAGAGAGAAAGTAGCAGCAGAGGCAGCATCAGATGCAGCAGCAGGAGATGCAGCAGCAGGAGATCTATCAGAAGATGCAGCAGCAAATTCAGCAGATGCAGCATTAGTAAATGCATAAAGAGCTGCAGGAGGAAATGCAGATGAATATGCAGCAGCAGGAGATACAGCAGGAGATGCAGCAGCATATGCACTATCAGCAGAAGCAGCAGCAGGAGCTGAAGCAGGAGGATTTGAAGGAGAATATGCATCAGCAGGAAATGCAGCACCAAGAGATTCAGACGGAGATGCAGCAGGATGTGCAGCAGCAGGAGATGCAGAAGGAGATGCTGCAGCAGATGCAGCACCAGCAGATGAAGCAACAGGAGATGCATCAGAAGGAGATGCTGCAGCAGCAGATGCAGAAGGTGATGCAGCAGTAGGAGATGCAGCAGCAGCAGATGCAGGAAGAGATTAAGCAGCAGGAGATTCAGCAGCAGGAGATACAGCAGCAGACAAAGGATATTCAGCAGCAGACACAACATCAGCAGATTCAGCAGCGGGAGATGCAACAGGAGATGCAGAAGCAAACACAGCAGTAGGAGTGTTAGCAGGTGGCGATGCATCAGGAGATGCATATTCAGAAGGAGATGCAGCAGGAGATTCAGCATGATATGTAGAAGCATGAGATGCTGCAGGAGATTAATCAGGAGATTCAGCAGGAACTGATGCAGCAGCAGGAGATGCAGCAAGAGATGCAGCAGCAGAATGAGATGCAGAAGCAGCTGCAGCAGGAAATGAAGATTCAGCAGAAGATGCAGTAGGAAGAGATTCTTCAACATAGTCAGTAGTATGATATGATGCAGCAACATAAGATACAGCAGCTATGAGGAGAAGATGCAGAATACACAGCAGCAGGAGATTCAGCAGCAGGAGATGCAGCATCAGGAGATTCAGCAGGAGATGCATCAGCAGGAAATGGATCAGCAGATTCTGCAGCAAGAAATTCCGTAGGAGATTCTACAGCAGGAGATTCAGTAGAAAATGCAGCAGAAGCTAATGCAGCAGTAGGAGTTGAAGCAGAATATGCATCAACAGGAAATGCTGCACCAAAATATTCAGACGGAGATGCAGCAGCAGGAGATGCAGAAGCAGATGTTGCAGCAGGTGCAGCACCAGCAGATGAAGCAACAGGAGATGCAGCAGAAGGAGATGCTGCAACAGTACATGTACAAGGTACTACAGCAGTAGGAGATGCAGCAGCAGCAGATGCAGCATGAGATTCAGCAGCAGGAGTTCCAGCAGGATATGCAGAAGCAAACACAGCAGTAGGAGTGGCAGCAGATGGAGATGCCTGAGGAGATGCATATTCAGAAGGAGATGCAGCAGGAGATTCATCAGGAGATTCAGCAGCAACTGATGCAGCAGCAGGAGAAGCAGCAAGAGATGCAGCAGCAGCAAGAGATGCAGAAGCAGATGCAGCAGGAAATGAAGATTCAGCAGAAGATGCAGTAGGAAGAGATTCTTCAACATATGCAGCAGCATGATATGATGCATCAACAGGAGATATAGCAGGTTATGGAGAAAGAGGAGATGATGCAGAAGACACAGCAGCATGAGATTCAGCAGCAGGAGATGCAGCAGCAGGAGAAGATGCAGCAGTAGGAGATTCAGCAGCAGGAGATTCAGCAGTAGGAGAAGCAAGAGGAGATGCATATTCAGAAGGAGATAAGTCAGTAGATGTAGCAGGATATGCAGCAGCATGAGATGCCATAAGAGATTCAGGAGGAGATTCAGCAGGAGATACAAGAGCAGGAGATGAAGCAGCAGGAGATGCAGAAGCAGGATATACAGCAGCAGGAGATGAAGCAGCAGATGCAGCAGCAGGAAACGCAGGAAGACATCAAGTAGAAGGAGATGCAGCAGCAGCAAATGTAGCAGGAGATGCAGCAGTACATGAAGCAGCAGGAAATGGAGCAACAGATTAAGGAGATGCAGAATCAGGAAATGCAGCAGAATATGCAGCAGGAGGTAATTCAGCAGGTGATGAAGCAGCAGGTGATGCAGATGCAGATGCACAGGCTGCAGATGCAGCTGCAGTAGATGCAGCAGCAGATGCATCGGGAGATGCTGATTCAGTAGGAGATGTAGCAGCAGAAGATGCTGCAGGAGATGATGCAGAAGGAGATGCAGCAGAAGGAAATGCAGCAAGATATGCTGCAGGAGGAGATGCAGTAGGATATCAAGCAGGAGATGCAGCAGCAGGAGATGCCTGCAGGGGATACATATTCAGCAGTAGATTCAGCAGGAACATCAGAAGAAGATGCAGCAGTAGGAGATTTAGCAGGAGATGCAGCAGTAGATGAAGCAGCAGCATATGCAACAGCAGATGCAGCAGATGGAGCAGAAAGAGATGCAGCAGAAGATGGAGCACCAGATGCAATAGGAAATGGTGCATCAGGAGATGTATCCACAGATGCATGAGCAGAGGATGCATCAGCAAATGTAGCAGCAGGAGATAAATGAGCAGGTGATGCTGCAGAAAATGCAGCATCAGTAAATGCAGGACGAATTCAAGTAATAGGGGCTGCTCCTGGTTCCTCATTTTTCTCTATATCTCCCTCTGCAACTTCTGCTGCTTCCTCTGCTGGTGCATTTCCTGCTGATGCATCTCCTGCTACATATCCTGCTTCAGTATCTTCTGATTCATCTCATGCTGATGCATCTTCTGCTGCTTCTCCTGCTTCTGCATCTACTATTGCTACATTTCGTGCTGAATTTTCTGCTGAATCTGCTGCTGCATCCCCTGCTGCTGATTCTCCTGCTTCTGCATATCCTGCTGCTTTATGGTCTGTTTCATCTACTGCTGCTGCATATCCTCCTACATCTTCTGCTTCTACAATTCCTTCTGCTGCATCTGCTACTGGATCTCCTGCTGTATCTCCTTCTGCTGTATCTCCTGCTGAAAATCCTGCTGCATCTCCTATGGCTGCATCTCCTGCAGCTGAATCTGCTGCCACAGTGCTGTGGTTGCATCTCCTGCTGCTGCATCACCTGTTGCCGCATCTCCTTCAGAATATCCTGATGATGCAGATGCAGCAGCTGGAGCAGCAGGAGATGCAGAAGGAGATGCAGCAGGAGATGGAGCAGGGGATACAGCAGCGTGCCAAGCAGCAGTAGATGCAGCAGCAATATATGCAGCAAAAGGAGATGAAGCAGGATAGGAAGCATCAGGAGACTAAGCAAGAGGAGATGCATTAGGAGATTCCACAGCAGGCTATGCAGCAGCAGTAGATGCAGCAGAGAATGGAGCAGCACGAGATTCAGCAGTAGGGGATGGCACAGGAGATGCAGCTACAGGAGATGCACGAGGACATCCATCAGCAGGAGATGCAGGAGCAGGAGATGCACCAGGAGGCGAATCTACACCAGATGCAGAAAAAGATGCAGGAGATTCGGCAGCAGGTGATGCAGCAGCAGGAGATGCAGCGAGATATGCAGAAGCAGGAGATGCAGCAGTAGGAGATGTGGTATGAGATGCAGAAGCAGGAGATTCAGCAGCAGATGCAGCAGGAGATGCAGCACCTGCAGATGCAGGAGCAGGAAATGCAGCAGTAGGAAATGCAGCAAGAGGAGATGCAGCAGGAGTTTGTAGCAGAAACAAATGCAGCAGTAGAAAATGCATCAGGAAATGCATCAGCAGCCGCAGCCGCAGGAGATAAAGCAGCAGCAGCTGCAGCTTGAAATGCAACAGCAGGAGATGCAGCAGTTTGCAGCAGCAAGAGATGCAGAAGCAGGAGATCCAGCAAGAAATCACCATCATAAGATGAATCCGTAGATGCAACAGAAGCATATGGAGCAAGAGATGCAGCTGCAAGAGATGCAGCAGGAGATGTAGAAGGAGATGAAGTAGCAGGAGATGTAGCAGCAGGATATGCAGCAAGAGACTGAACAAGAGGAGATGTATCCTGAGATGCAGCAGCAGGAAATGCAGCGGGAGATGTAGAAGCAGACGAAGCAGCAGTATATGCAGCAGCAAGATAAGCATCAGGAGGAGATAAAGCAGGAGATGCAAAAGCAGGAGATTAAGCTAAAGGAGATGCATTAGGAGATGCAGTATCAGCAGATACAGCATCAGGAGATGCAGCTGCAGTAGATGCAGGAGTAGATTCAGAAGCAGATTCCGTAAGAGATTCAGCATCAGGAGATGAAGCAGGGGAGATGCATCATCAGATGAATCTGCTGATGCATCAGAGGAAGTTGCAGAAGGAGATGCAGCAGCAGGAGGTTCAGCAGAGGATGCAGCAGCAATAGATGCAGGTGGAGATCCAGGAAGAGGACATAGAGAAGCAGGAGATGCAGCAGCACATGCAGCAGCAGATGCAGGAGATGAAGCAGTAGGAGAAGCAGCAGGAGGAGATTGAGCAGGAGATGCATCAGGAGGTGCATCAGCAGGAGATGCAGCATTAGGAGATGTACCAGTGGATGCAGCAGCAGGAGATGCATCAGGGGATTCAGTAGAAGGTGATGCAGCAGCAGATGCAGCAGAAGTGAATTCCGCAGCAGAAGATGCAGCAGTTATATGCAACAGCAGCAGATGGAGCATCAGGTGATGTGCGAGGACATGAAAAAATCAGAAGATGAAGCAAGAGGAGATGCAGCAGTAGATTAATCTACAGCAGATGCACCAAAAGATGCAAGAGATGCAGTAGCATAAGATGCAGCTGGAGATGCAGCAGCAGTAGACTGAGCAAGATATACAGAATTAGGAGATGCATCAGCGGGAGATGTGGCATGAGAGGCAGAAGAAGAAGATCCTGCAGCAGATGCAGTAGCAGATGCATCAGCGGGAGATTCAGCAGCAGGAGATGCAGCAGTCAGAGATGCAGCAGGTTATGCATCAGCAGAAGATGCAGCAGCAGGAGATGCAGCAGCAGGAGATGCAGCAGGTGGAGATGCAGCATCAGGAGATGCATCAGTAAATGCAGCGGCAGGAGATGCAGCAAGAGGAGACGCAGCAGATTATGCAGCAGCAGGAGATGCAGCAGGAGATTTGGTAGGATTAGAATCAGCAGGAGATTCAGCACGTGGAGATGCAGCAGGAGATGATGCAGATGGAGCTTCAGCAGCAGGAGATGCAGCAGGAGATGCTGCAGATGGAGCTGCAGCACCAGGAGATTCAGCAGAAGGAGTTGCAGCAGGAGATGCTGTAGTAGGAGATGAAGCAGTATATGAAGCAGCAGCAGATGCAGCAGAAAATACTGCAGGTGAAGCAGTAGGAGATCAATCAGGAGATGCAGCAGGAGATGATGCAGAAGCAAGGGGTGCAGTAGCAGGGGATTACGCAGGAGATGCATCAGTAGATGATGCAGCAGCAGGAGATGCAGCCGCTGCAGATGCATCAATAGATGCATATTCATCAGGAGATGCAGCAGGATGAGATGCTTCAGCAGGTACAGATTCATGTGATGTAGCACGAGATACAGAAGGAGAGTCTGTAGCAGAAGAAGCAGAGGAGATGATGCAGCAGACACAGCAGCAGGAGATGCACAAGCAGAAAATGCAGCGGCAGGAGATGCAGGAAATGCATCAGCTGATGCAGGAGGATATTTAGCAGGAGGAGATTTAGCACGATGAGAGGCAGCAGCAGGAGATGCAGCAGGAGATGCAGCAGTAGGAGATGCAGCAGTAGATTCTGCTGCATCTCCTCTGCTGCCTCTCCTGCTGCATCTCCTCCTGTTTCATTTTTGTTGCATCTCCTGCTGGTGCATATCCTCTTGCTACATCTCCGCCTGCATCTCTGGCTGCAACTCCTGCTGCATCTTCTGCTAGTGCATGTTCTGCTGCATTTCCTGCTGATGCATATCCTGCTGCTGTATTTCCTGATGCATCTCTTTCTGCTTTATCTTTTTCTGCATATCCTGCTGAATCTCTTCCTGCTGGATCTCCTGCTTAATCTCATCCTAATACATCTTCAGCATATGCTGCTGCATCTGGTGCTGCTTCACCTATTGCTGCATCTCCTGCTATTGCATCTGCTGCTGCAACTCCTGCTACATCTGCTGCTGAATCTACATCTCATCTTTTGTCTGCTGCCTTCATCTCCTGCTGATGCATCTCCTGCTGATGCATCTCCTGCTACAACTCCTTCTGCAGCATCTACTCTTGCATCTCCTTCTTCTGCATCTCTTGAGGTATATTCTGCTGCATTTCCTTCTGCATCCTCTGCTGCATCTTTTGTGGCTTCATCTCCTGCTGCTGTATCTCCTGCTGAAGAATCGCCTTCTGCTCTATCTCCTGCTGCTGCATCTCCTTCTGAATGTGATGCTGAATCTAGTGCTGAACATGCATTCCCTGCTGCTGCATTACCTGCTGCAATCTCCTCCTGCAGCATATCTTACTGCATTTCTTTCTGCTGCATCTCCTTCTGCAGCATTTCCTGCTGTGTCATCTGCAGCAGCACATTCTGCTGCTGCATCTCCTACTGAATCTGCATCTGCTGATGCATCTGCTGATGCATCTATTGCTGCCGCATCTGCTGCTTCTGCAGCTGCAGCTGCATCTCCTGCTGATGCTTATTCTGCTGCTGCATCTGCTGCTGATTCATGTACTGCTACATCTGCTGCTGATTCATGTACTGCTGCATCTCCTGCTACAATTCCTGCTGCTATATCTCCTGCCACTTGATGTCCTCCAGCATCTCCTGCTGCTGCATATTCTGCTGCATTTCCGGCTGCTGCATTTCCGTCTACTTAATCTCCTTAATCTGCTGCTGCATCTGCTGCTGATTCCTGTACTGCTGCAACGCCTGCTACAATTCCTGCTGCAACACCTCCTGCCACTCGATGTCCTCCAGCATCTCCTGCTGCTGCATCCTCTGCTCATGCATCTGCAGATGCATCTAGTGATTCTGCATTTCCTCCTAAAGACATCTGCGGCTGCATCTCCTGCTGCTACATCTCCTGCTGAATGTCCTGCTGCACTTCCTGCTGTAACTGCTGATGCCTATGTTGCTATTTCATCTCCTGCTGCATCTCCTGCTGAATCTTCTTCTGCAGAATCTCCTCCAGCATCTCCTGCTACATTCTCTGCTGCTGAATCTCATTCTATATCTCTGGCTGCATCTCCTGCTATTGCATGTTTTCCTGCATTTACTGCTCATGCATATCCTGCTGCTGTATTTCCTGATGCATCTCTTTCTGCTTTATCTTTTTCTGCATATCCTGCTGCATCTCTTCCTGCCGGATCTCCTGCTTAATCTCCTCCTACTACATCTTAAGCATATGCTGCTGCATCTGGTGCTGCCTCACATATTGCTGCATCTCCTGCTATTGCATCTGCTGCTGCAAGTCCTGCTACTTCATCTGCTGCTGCATCTCCTGTTACTTCATCTGCTGCTGAATCTGAATCTCTTCTTTCATCTGATGCCTGCATCTCCTGCTGATGCGTCTCCTCTTGCTGCATCTTCTGCTGCATTTCTGGCTACTGCATCTCCTGAATCTGCTGCTGCATCTGCTGCTGATTCATGCACTGCTGCGTCTCCTGCTACAATTCCTGCTGCTACACCTCCTGCCACTTGGTGTCCTCCAGCATCTCCTGCTGCTGCATCCTCTTCTCAGGCATCTGCAGATGCATCTGCAGAAGTATCTCCATTTCCTGCTGCATCTGCTGCTCAATCTTCTACTGATACATCTAGTGCTTCTGCATTTCCTCCTGAAGGCATCTGCGGCTGCATCTCCTGCTGCTACATCACCTGCTGAATCTCCTGTTGCACTTCCTGCTGTAATCTCTGATGCATATGTTGCTATTTCATCTCCTGCTGCATCTCCTGCTGAATCTTCTTCTGCAGAATCTCCACCTGCAACTCCTGCTGATGTATCTGCTGCTGTATCTCCTACTACATCTCCTGCTGCTGAATCTCCTTCTATATCTCCTGCTGCATCTTCTGATGAATCTTCCGCTGCAGACTCTACTACAGTGTTTCCTGCTGCAGAATCTCCTGCTACATTTTCTGCTGAGGCATCTCCTGCTGAATCTCCTGCCTCTTCATCTCCTGATGCTGCTTCTCCTGCATCTGCTGCGGCTGCATCTTCTTCTACTGCGTCTCCTGCTACTGCATCTCTTCTGCATCTCCCATTGCTACATCTCCTTCTGCATTTCCTGCTTCTGCATCTCCTGCTACTACATCTCATGCTGCATCTCCTGCTATGCACCTCATGCTGCTGCATCTGGTGTTGCATATCCTGATGTATCTCCTGCAGCATCTCCTGCTGCTGCAGTTCCTGCTGCATCTCATCCTGCATCACCTGTTGCTGCATCTGCTACTGCTTCTGGTGTTGCTACATCTCTTGCTGCATCTGCTGCTGCATCTCCTGCTGCAGCATCTCCTTCTGTATCTTCTGCAGTTTCATATCCTGCTGCATCTACTCTGCTATATCTCCTGCATCTGCTGTTGTATCTGCTGCTACTTCATGTACTGCTGCATCTCCTGCTACATCTCCTACTTCTTCATCTCCTGCTGCACTTGTATCTACATTTCTACTTCATCTCCTGCTGCATCTCCTGCTGCATCTCCTGCTGCTGCATCTCCTGCTACATGCTCTGCTGATGCATCTGCGGATGCATCTACTGATGCTGAATATCCTGCTACATCTGCTGCTGAATCTCCTGCTACTGAATTACCTGCTGCTGCATCTCCTACTGCATATGCTGCTGAATGCATTTGCGGCTCCAACTCCTGCTGCTGCATTTCCTGCTGCTGCATCTCCTGCTGCATTTCCTGCTGCAACGGCTGCTGCATCTACTGCTACTTCATCTACTGCTGCATCTCCTACATCTCCTGCTGCCTCATACGTTTCTCTATGTCCTGCTGCATCTACTGCTGCTGCCGCTGCTGGTGCATCTGCTGCTGATCTATCTCCTGCTCCATCTCTTCCTGCGGCATCCCCTGCTGCATCCCCTACTGCTGCGGATGCAGCATATGCTGCTTCATCTAGTGCTGCTTCACCTACTGCTGCAAGCCCTGCAAATTTTCCTGCTGCTGCATCTGCTGCTGCATCTGCTGCTGCAGCATCTCATGTTTAATCTTCTGAAGCATCTCCTGCTGCATTTTCTGCTGTTGCATCTCCTGCTGCATTTCCGGCTGGTGCATCTCCTGCCTCATATGCTGCTGCTGTGTCTGCTGCTGATGTATGTTTTGCTGCATCTCCTGCTGATGCATCTACTCCTGCATCTCCTGCTGATGCACCTACTTCTTCTGCATCTACTTCTTCTGCATCTACTTCTTCTGCATCTACTTCTTCTGCATCTACTTCTTCTGCATCTAATTCTTCGGCATCTCTGGCGCCAGCATCTCTTGCTTCATCAATTACTGCTGCATCACTTATGCATCTCCTTCTGCTGCATCGACTGCTGCATCTGCTGCTGCTGTACCTCCTCCTGCTTCATCTCCTGTTCCACCTCCTCCTGCTGCATCTGCTGCTTAATCTCTTCCTGCTGCATCTCCTGCTTAATCATTTCCTGCTGCTGCATCATCTCCTTTTGCATCTCTTGCTATGGCATCTCCTGCTGTATCTGCTGCTTCTGCATCTCCTGATACATCCCCTGCTGCTTCATCTCATACTGCTGCATCTCATGCTGCATGTCCTGCTCCTATATCTCCTGCTGCTTCATATCCTGCTTCTGCATCTCCTAATTAATCTCCAGAAGCTTCATCTCCTGCTGCTGCATCTCTTGATCCATGTCTTGCTGCTGCATCTCCTGTTTCTGCATCTCCTTCTGCTTCGTCTGCTGCTGCATCTTTATCTGCTGTATCTCATGTGGCACATTCTATTGAAGCATCTCCTGCGTCATCTCCTTCTGCTGCATATCCTGCTGCTGCATCTCGTTCTACATCTTCTGCTGCATCTCCTTGAGCGTCACCTACTGCATCTCCTTCTGCATCACCTGCAGATGCATCTCCTCCTGCTGCATCTACTGCCTAATTAACTGCTGCTGCATCTGCTTCTACATGTATGTTATAACTTTCTACTTTTGCTGCCGCATCTCCTGATGCATCTGCTGATGCACCTCCTGCTGCTGCATCTCCTGCTTCATCTTCAACTGATGCATCTGTAGCTTCATCACATGGTATGTCATCTCCTGCTGCATGTGCTACAGTATTTCCTGCTGCAGCATCTCCTGCTTCTGCGTCTGCTATTGCATTTCCTGCTGCATCTGCTGCTGCTCTGCTACTGCTTCATCTCCTGACAAATCTCCTGCTACATATCCTGCTGCTGCACCTCTTAATGCATCTGATGATAATGCTTCATCTCCTGCTGCACCTACTGCTGCTGCATTTCCTGCTGCATCTCCTGCTGCTGCATCTCCTGCTGCTGCGTCTGCTGCATCATCTCCTCTTTCTCCATAACCTGCTCCATCTCCTGTTGCTGCATCATATCATGCTGCTGCATATCTTGAAGAATCTCTTCCTACTGCATCTTCTGCTGAATCTTCATTTCCTGCTGTATCTGCTTCTGCATCTCCTCCTGTATCTCCTGCTGCTGCATCTCCTGATGAATCTCCTGTGGCATGTCATGCTTCTACATATCATGCTAAATGTCTTGCTGCTGAATCTCCTGCTGCATCTGCTGCTGCTGCATCTCCAACTGCTGCATCACCTTCTGCATGTGCTGTTGCAGCATCTCCTAATGCTGCAACTCCTGTTGCTGCATCTGCTGGTGCTGCACCTGCTGCAACAGCTGCTTCTGAATCTCCTGCTCCTGCACCTCCTGCTGCATCTCCATCTGAATCCCTTAGTGCTGCATTTCCTGCTGCTGCATATTCTGCTTCAACTCCTGCTGCTGCATTACCTTCTGCCTTATTCTTGTTGTAATTTTGGCTGATGCATCTCCTGCAGATGTATCTCTTGCTTCATCTCCTGCTGCTGCATCTGCTGATACTGCATGTGCTGTTGCATCCCCTGCTGCATCTCTTGGTGCTGCATCTACTGCTGTTGCATCTCCTGCTGTATATCCTGGGGCATCACCTGCTCCTGTATCTTATCCTGCTACATCTCCTGATACATCCTCTGCTCATGCATCTGCAGATGCATCTCCTGATGCGCCATTATCCATTGCATCTGCTGCTCCATCCCCTGCTGCATCTCTTTCTGCTCCATCTGGTGGATCTGCTGTGGCATATGCTGCTGCTTCATCTACTGCTGCATCTCCTGCTGCATCTCCTGCTGCTGCATCTCCTTCTGAAGTTTCTGCTGAATCTACTGCTGAACATACATCCCCTGCTGCATCTCCTAATGCTGCATCTTCTGCTTCATATCCTACTGCATCTCCTCCTGCAGCATATATGCTGCATTTCCTTCTGCTGCATCATCTGCTGCAGCATCTTCTGCTGCTACATCTCCTACTGAATCTGCATTTCCTGATGCATCTGCTGCTGCATTTATTGTTGCTGCATCTGCTGCCTCTGCAGCTGCAGCTGCATCACCTGTTGATGCATCACCTGTTGCATTACCACCTGCTGCATATTCTGCTGCATTATATGCTGCTGCATCTCCTTAATCTGCTGCTCTAGTTCCTGAAGCTTCATGTACTTCTGCATCTTCTGCTACATTTGCTGCTGCTGCATCTCCTTCTATTTGATGTCCTCCTGCATCTCCTGCAGCTGCACCTGCTGCTTCATCTCCTGCTACTGTATACCCTGCTGCTTCATCTCTTGCTGCATCCTCTGCAGATGCATTTTCTAAATCATCTCCATTTCCTGCTGCATCTGCTGATCAATCTTCTACGGATGCATCTAGTGCTTCTGCATTTCAGCTGCATATCCTGTTGAAGGCATCTGCGGCTGCATCTCCTGCTCCTACATCTACTGCTGAATCTCCTGCTGCACTTCCTGCTGTAACTGCTGATGCACATGTTGCTATTTCATCTCCTGCTGCATCTCGTGCTGAACCTTCTTCTGCAGAATCTCCTCCAGCATCTCCTGCTACAATTCCTGCTGATGTCTTTCCTGCTGCATCTCCTACTACATCCCCTGCTGCTGAATCTCCTTCTATATCTCCTGCTGCATCTCCTGCTGCATTTTCTACTGAAACTCCTGCTGCACAATATCCTACGGAATTTCTTATTGCAGAATCTGCTGATGCATTTCCTGCTGATGCATTTCCTGCTGAATGTCCAGATGCTGCATCTCATGCTGCTGAATCTCCTGCCTCTTCATCGCCTGCTGCTGCAACTCCTGCTGAATCTGCTGCTGCTTCTAGTGTGGCTGCATCTTCTTTTACTGCATCTCCTGCTGCTGCATCTCCGGCTGATTTCCTACTGCATTTCCTTCTCTTGAATCTCTTGCTGCATATCCTGGTGCATCACCTGCTGAATATGCATCTCCTACTACATCTCCTGATGATACACCTCATGCAGTTGCATCTGCTGCTGCATATCCTGCTGCATCTGCTGTTGCCAAATCGCTTGCTGTTGCATATCCTACTGAATTTCCAGAAGCTTCTCCTGCTGATGCAATTCTTGCTGCATCTCATCCTGCATCCTTTGCTGCTGCATCTGTTGCTGCTTAGGTGATGCTACAGTTCCAGAGGCATCTGCTGCTTCATCTGCTACTCTATCTCCTGCAGCATATGGTTCTGCATGTTCTGCTGCATATGGTGCTACATCTGCTGCTGCTTCTGCTGCTGGTGCATCTCCTGCCTCATATCCTGCTGCTGTGTCTCCTGCTGATGTATGTTTTGCTGCATCTCCTGCTGATGCATGTCCTGCTGCATCTCCAGCTTCTTCATCTATTTCTGCATCTCTGGCTCCAGCATCTCCTGTTGCAACTCTTATTCATCTCTTTCTGCTGCATATACTGCTGCATCTGGTGCTGCTGTACATCCTCCTGCTGCATTTCCTGTTGCATCTCCTCCTGCTGCTTTTCCTGCTGAATCTCCTTTTGCTGCATCTCCTGTTCCATCTCCTCCTGCTGCATCTTCTGCTGCTGAATCTCCTTTTGCTATATCTCTTTCTGCATCTCCTGCTACAGCATCTCCTCCTGTATCTGCTGCTTCTGCATCTCCTGATACATCCCCTCCTGCTTCATCTCATCATGCTGCATCTCATGCTGCATCTCCTGCTGCTATAGCTCCTGCTGTTTCATATCCTGCTACTGCATCTCCTAATGAATCTCAGAAGCTTCATCTCTTGATCCATGTCCTGCTGCTGCATCTCCTGTTTCTGCATCTCCTTCTGCTTCGTCTGCTGCTGCATCTCTTGCTGTATCTCATGTTGCACTTTCTATTGAAGCATCTCCTGCGTCATCTCCTTCTGCTGCATATCTTGCTACTTCATCTCGTTCTGCATCTCCTGGTGCATCTCCTTGAGCGTCACCTGCTGCATCTCCTTCTGCATCACCTGCAGATGTTCTCCTGCTGCTGCATATTCATCTGCATTTCCTGCTGCAGCGCTTTATGAATCTACTACTGCTGCACCTGCTGAATTTGCTGCTGCATCTGCTGCTGCTTCATCTACTGCTGCATCTCCTAATAGATCTCCTGCTGCTGCATCTCCTGCTGAATTAGCTGCTGCTGCATCTGCTTCTACATGTACGTTATAACTTTCTATATTTGCTGCCTTATCTCCTGGTGCATCTGCTGATGTACCTCTTGCTGCTGAATCTCCTGCTTCATCTTCAGCTGCTGCATCTGTGGCTTCATTACCTCATATGTCATCTCCTGCTGCATCTGCTGCAGTATTTCCTGCTGCAGTATCTGCTGATCCTGCATCTACTGCTGCATTTCCTTCAAAACAAATCTTATGAGAAACGGCTGAGAGAGCTGAGGCTGTTCAGCCTCGAGAAGAGGAGGCTGAGGGGAGACCTTATTACTCTCTACAACTAACTGAGGGGAGGTTGTGGAGAGGAGGGTGCTGGCCTCTTCTCCCAAGTGACAGGGGACAGGACGAGAGGGAATGGCCTCAAGCTCCGCCAGGGGAGATTTAGGCTTGAGATTAGGAAAAAGTTCTTCACGGAGAGGGTGGTTAGGTATTGGAACGGTCTGCCAAGGGAGGTGGTTGAGTCACCGTCCCTGGAGGTGTTTAAGGTTAAGGTAGATGAGGTGCTTAGGAGCATGATTTAGGGACTGGTGGGCATGGTTGGACTCGACGATCCAGTGGGTCTCTTCCAACCTGATTATACCCTGTTTCGGTGGTCTGCTGCTGCTCTGCTGCTTCTTCATCTCCTGCCAAATCTCCTGCTACATATCCTGCTGCTGCACCTCCTAATGCATCTCATAATAATGCTTCATCTCCTGCTACTGCATCTCCTGCTGCATTTACTGCTGCTGCATTTCCTGCTGCATCTTCTGCTGCTGCATCTCCTGCTGATGGGTCTGATGCTGCATCTCTTGCTCTTGCATCTCCTGCTCCTGCATTATCTGCTCTATCTCCTCCTACTGCATCTCCACCTGCTGCATATCCTGCTTCTGTATATACTGCTGCATTTCCTGCTGCTGCATCTGCTGCTGCTGAATCTCTTTCTGCATCTACTTCTTCTAAATCTCCTGCTGCTCTATCACCTTCTGCATCGACTCCTGCTGCATGTCCTGCTGCTGCATCGACTCCTGCTGCATCTGCATCTGCATTTCCTGCTGCTTCATCTCCTGCTCTTGCATCTCCTTCTGCTCAATCTCCTCCTGAATCTCCAGCGGTATCTCATGCTGCTACATATCCTACTACATCTCCTGAGGTATCTCCTTCTGAATATGCATCTCCTGCTGCTTCTCCTGCTGCTGAATCTCCTGCTGCTGCATCTCCTGCTGCTGAATCTCCTGCTGCTGCGTCTGCTGCATCATCTCCTCTTTCTCCATAACCTGGTGTATCTCCTGTTGCTGCATCATATCATGCTGATGCATATGTTGAAGAATCTCTTCCTACTGCATCTTCTGCTGAATCTTCATTTGCTGCTGCATCTGCTTCTGCATTTCCTGCTGCTGCTGCATCTCCTGCTGCATCTCCTGCTGCTGCATCAGTTGCTGCTGAATCTCCTGATGAATCATCTGAGGCATCTCATGCTTCTACATATCATGCTGAATCTCCTGCTGCTGAATCTCCTGCTGCATCTGCTGCTGCTGCATCTCCTACTGCTGCATTACCTTCTGCATGTGCTGCTGCAGCATCTCCTTCTGCTGCATCTCCTGTTGCTGCATCTGCTGGTGCTGCACCTGCTGCAACATCTGCTTCTGAATCTCCTGCTCCTGCACATCCTGCTGCATCTCCGTCTGAATCTCTTGCTGCTGCATTTCCTGCTGATGCATCTGTTGCTCCATCTCCTGCTGCTGCATCTGCTGATACTGTATGTGCTGGTGCATCTCCTGCTGATGCATCTCTTGGTGCTGCATCATCTTGTGTTGCATCTCCTGCTGCATCTCCTGCGGCATCCTGTATCTCCTGTTGCTACATCTCCTGATGCATCCTCTGCTCATGCATCTGCGGATGCATCTCCTGATGCGCCATTACCCATTGCATCTGCTGGTCCATCCCCTGCTGCATCTCTTTCTGCTCCATCTGCTGCATCTGCTGTTGCATATGCTGCTGCTTCATCTACTGCTGCATCTCCGGCTAAATCTACTGCTGCTGTATCTCCTTCTGAACTTTCTGCTGAATCTACTGCTGAACATGCATCTCCTGCTGCATCTCCTGCTGCTGCATCTCCTGCTTGATATCCTACTGCATCTCCTCCTGCAGCATATCTTGCTGCATTTCCTTCTGCTGCATCTCCTGCTGCTGCATCTGCTGAAGCATCTTCTGCTGCTACATCTCCTACTGAATCTGCATCTCCTGATGCATCTTCTGCTGCATCTATTGCTGCTACATCTGCTGCCTCTGCAGCTGCATCACCTTCTGCATTACCTCCTGCTGCATATTCTGCTGCATATCCTGCTGCTGCTTAATCTGCTGCTCCTTTTCCTGATGCTTCATGTACTGCTGCATCTCCTGCTACATTTGCTGCTGCTGCATCTCCTTCTCCTTGACGTCCTCCTGCATCTCCTGCTGCTGCATCAGCTGCTTCATCTCCTGCTGCTTTATAGCCTGATGCTTCATCTCCTGCTATATCCTCTGCGGATGCATCTGCAGAAGCATCTCCATTTAATGCTGCATCTGCTGCTCAATTTCTACAGATGCATCTAGTCCTTCTGCATTTCATCTGCATATCCGATTTGAAGGCATCTGCGGCTGCATCTCCTGCTGCTACATCTCCTGCTGAATCTCCTGCTGCACTTCCTGCTGTAACTGCTGATGCATATGTTACTATTTCATCTCCTGCTGCATCTCCTGCTGAATCTTCTTCTGCAGAATCTCCTGCTGCATCTCCTGCTACAATTCCTGCTGAAGTATCTCCTGCTACATCTCCTACTACATCCCCTGCTGCTGAATCTCCTTCTATATCTCCTGCTGCATCTCCTGCTGCATCTCATGCTGCTGCATCTCCTTCTGCTACATCTCCTTCTGCATCTCCTGCTACAGCATCTCCTGCTGAATCTCCTCCTACTGCATCTTCTGTCTCATCTCTTCCTGCTGCATGTCCTGCTGAATCTCCTGCTGCTGCATCTCCAGCTCTTGCATCTCCTTCTGCTGAATCTCCTCCTGAATCTCCGGTGGCATCTCATGATGCTTCATATCCTTCAACTTCTCTTGAAGTATTTCCATCTGAATATGCATCTCCTGCTGCTTCTCCTGCTGCTGAATCTCCTGCTGATGAGTCTGCTGTATCATCTCCTCTTTCTCCATAACCTGCTGAATCTCCTGTTGCTGCATCATTTCATGCTGCTGAATATGTTGAAGAATCTCTTCCTAATGCATCTTCTGCTGAACCTTAATTTCCTGCTTCATCTGCTTCTGCATCTCCTGCTGTTGCATCTCCTGCTTCTTCTCCTTCTGAATATGCATCTCCTGATGCATCTCCACCTGCTGCCACTCCTACTGCAGCGTTTGCTTCTGCATCTCCTGCTGGAGCTCCTGCTGACATCTCCTGATGTCGTATCTGCTGCTGAATATCCTGTCTGCTGCTGAATCTCCTGCTGTTGAATCTCCTGCTGCATCTGCTGCTGCTACATCTCCTACTGCTGCATCACCTTCTGCATTTGCTGCTGCAGCATTTTTTTCTGCTGCGTCTCCTGTTGCTGCATCTGCTGGTGCTGCATATGCTGCAACATCTCCTTCTGCATCTCCTGCTGTTCTACCTCCTGCTGCATTACCTTCTGTGTCTATTCCTGTTGTATTTCCTGCTGCTGCGTCTGCTGCTTCATCTCCTGCTGCTGCATCTGCTGATACTGCATGTGCTGCTGCACCTCCTGCTGCATCTCTTGGTGCTGCATCTTCTGCTGTTGCATCTACTGCTTCATCTCATTATGACTTAATTGCCACTATTGAGGTGCTTTAGGGAAATCGAATAACGCCCACAGGGAAGATGCTAGCACGGAATGCTGCTGCTTCTGAATGTCTTCTCTTATAGCGCTTTCACTGGAAAGGGAGACTTGTCGAACTTTCATTCGCGGTTTGCGAACGGTAACATCAAAATAGCTATGAAGGCGTCATGTCAAAATTTCAGAGCATTCGGCATAAGTACCGCAGGAAAGCTGCTACCATCCAATAGTGGCTCACGTTAGAGTCTTCCTGGAAAGGCTTTCACTGCAAGTTGCAAACACGACTAAAAGAATGTTTTAGTTTAGGCTTGTTAATAATAACTAGCCTAAGCGAAAACATTGCGTTTTTCATGCTTTGCGGCTGGCAGTGACAGCGCTTCATGAAAGGATCCTAACGAGAGCCAAAATTTGATGGTAGCAGCTTCCCTGCGGTACTTGTGCTGAACGATCTCAACTCTTGAAATGAGGCTTTAATAGCCATTCTGATCTTACAGTTCATAAGCCTAGAGTGAAAGTTCTACAAGTGGTCTTTTGCAGTAACAGCGCTATAAGAGAAAACATTAATAAGCGGTGTAGTTTCAGGCCAGCATCTGCACTGCCTGAAATACTTACTTTTCCATAAGCGCGTTAACAGGCGCAGTTAATTCATTACCCTAAACTAAAATGTGTTAGTCGTGCTTCACAGCCTGCAGCGAAAGCACTATAAGAGAAGACTCTAACGAGAACCAGCATTTGATGGTAGAAGCTTCCCTGCGGTACTTGTGCTGAACGCTCTGAAATTTTGAAGTGACACTTTTGTATCTGATGATATACTTCAGAAGACTAGAATGAAACTTCTAGAAGTCGTACTTTGCAGTGAAATTGCTATAAGAGAAGACATTCAGAAGCAGCAGCATTCCATACTACCATCTTCCCTGCAGCCGATGTTCACTGTTCCGAAAGCACGTTATTTGGCGAAGTAAAGTAACTGTTCTGTACCCTATACTAAAATTTTGTGTTAGTCGTGCTTTGCAGCTTGCAGTGAAAGCGCTTCCAGAGAAGACTAACGAGAGCCAGCATGTGATCGTAGCAGCTTCCCTGCCGTACTTGTGCTTAACGATTTTAAATTTTGAAGTGACGCTTTAATACCCATTCTGATGTTACAGGACACGAGCCTAGACTGGAAGTTCTACAAGTCTTTCTTTGCAGTGAAAGCGATATAAGAGAAGACATTCAGAAGCAGCAGCATTCCATGCTAGCATCTTCCATATGGGCTTTACTCACTTTTCTTAAAGCTCCTCAAGAATTAAATCACAATTCCGTAATCAATACTAAACATTTTGTTAGACATGCTTTGCAGCTTGTAGTGAAAGCGCTTCAAGAGAAGATTCTAACGAGAGCTAGCATTTGATCGTAGCAGCGCCCTTGCGGTACTTTTTCTAAACGTTTTCGAATTTTGCAGTGATGCTTTAATAGCCATTCTGATGATGCAGTACACGAGCCTAGACTGAAAGTTCTACAAGTCTTACCTTGCAGTGAAAGCACATCCAGAGATGAATTATACGAATTTCAATATTTGATCGTAGCATCTGCCCTGCGGTATTTGCGCTGAACACGCTGATATTTGGAAGAGATGCTTTAATAGCCATTCTGATGTTGCAGTACATAAGCACAGACTAAAAGTTCAACAAGTCTTGCCTTGCAGTGAAAGCGCTAAAGATTTTGAAGTGATGCTTTAATAGCCATTCTGATGTTGCAGTGTACAAGCCTAGACTGAAAATTCTACAAGTTTTGCTTTGCAGTGAAAGCGCTCTAAGAGAAGATATTCAGTAGCAGCAGTATTCCCCGCTAGCATCTTCACTGCGTCAGTTACTCACTAATCAGAAAGCACCTTCATAAGTCACAATTCAGTACCCTATACTAAAACGTTCTGTTAGTCATGCTTTGCAGCTTGCAGTGAAAGTGTTTCCAGAGAAGACTCTAACGAGAGCCAGCATTTCATCGTAGCTTCTTCCCTATGGTACTTGTGCTGAACGCTCTGCTATTTTCAAGTGACACTTTAATAGCCGTTCTGATGTTAAAGTACACAAGCGTATACTCAAACTTCTTACAAGTCTCGCTTTGCAGTGAAAGCGCTTTAAGAGAAGACATTCAGAAGCAGCAGCATTCCATGCTAGCATCATCCCTGTGGGCGTTATTAGATTTCCCTAAAGCACCTCAATAGTGGCAATTAAGTCATAATGAGATGAAGCAGTAGATGCAACAGCAGAAGATGCAGCACAAAGAGATACAGCAGGAGGTGCAGCAGCACATGCAGTATCAGCAGATGCAGCAGCAGGAGATGAAGCAGCAGGAGTTGAAGCAGAATATGCATCAGCAGGAAATGCAGCACCATGAGATTCAGATCGAGATGCAGCAGGAGGTGCAGCAGCAGGAGATGCAGAAGCAGATGTTGCAGCAGGTGCAGCACCAGCAGATGAAGCAACAAGAGATGCAGCAGAAGGAGATGCAAGAGCAGGAGATGCATCAGCAGGACATGCAGCCGGAGTCGATGCATAAGGTAATAGAGCAGCAGGAGATTCAGAAAAAGGAGATGCAGAAAGAGATGCAGCAGGAGAAGATGCAGCAGCAGGAAAGGCAGCAGTATATACAGAAGCAGGATATGCAGCAGCAGGAGATGCAGCAGGAGGAGATAGAGCATGTAATGCAGCATCAGACCCATCAGCAGGAGATGCAGCAGCAGAAGATGCAGCAAGAAAAGCAGCAACAGGAGATGAAGCATTACCATGAGATGCATTAAGAGATGCAGCAGCAGGATATGTAGCAGGAGTTTTGGCAGGAGATGAAACAGCAGCAGAGCAGCAGCAGATGCAGCAGGAAATGCAGCAGTAGATTCTAGGTCAGCAGATACTCCATCAGGAAATACTGAAGCGGATGCAGCAGGAGATGACATATCATGTGATGAAGCCACAGATGCATCAGTTGAAGATGAAGCAGGAGATGCAGCAGCACGAGGGGCATCCGCAGGTGCATGAGGAAATGAGGCAGCAAATGTAGAAAGGTATAACGGAGGAGATAGAGCAGGAGACGTTTCAACAGGAAATGCAGCAGGACATGCATTAAGAAATGAGATGCAGTAGGTGATGGAGAAGGAGTTGCAGCATCAGGAGATGTAGCAGGAAATGCAGCATCAGGGGATGTAGTAGGAGGAGATGGAGAAGGAGTTGTAGCATCAGGAGATGTAGCAGGAAATACAGCATCAGGGGATGTAGTAGGAGGAGATGCAGGAGCAGTTGCAGCATCAGGAAATTCAGCCGGAAATGCAGCAGCAGGGGATGTCATAGCAGGAGATGCAGAAAGAGTTGCAGAATCAGGGAATGCAGCAGCAGCAGAAGTAACAGGAGATGCAGCAGCATCATATCCACTAGTAGATGTAGCAGCAGGAGATGAAGAAGCAGGAGATGCTACAGGCGATTCAGCCGGAGATGCAGAAGGAGGAGATGCAGCAGCAGGAAGTGCAGAGTAATAGATGAAGTGAAGAAGATGCAGCAGAAGGAAATATAGCAGGAGATGCAGCCGCAGTAAATGCAGCAAGAGAGAAAGTAGCATCAGATGCAGCATCAGATGCAGCAGCATCTGCAGCAGCAGGAGGTGCAGCAGCAGGAGATCTATCAGGAGATGCAGCAGTAGATGAAGCAGCAGCAGATGCAGTAGCAAATTCAGCAGATGAAGCAGTAGGAGATTCATAAAGAGCTGCAGCAGGAAATGCAGATGAATATGCAGGAGCAGGAGATACAGCAGGAGATGCATCTGCAGGTGATGCAGAAGGAGATGCAGCAGGTGACGCTCAAGGAGATGCAGCAGGAGATGCAGAACGAGATGAAGCAGCAAGATGTGCAGCAGAACGAAATGACGCAGTAGATGCTTCAATAGAAGGTGCAACATGAGATACAGCAGGAGATGTAGCAGCAGACGAAGCAAAAGGAGATGCAGAAATAGGAGATGCAGCAGCAGGACATGGATCAAGAAATGAAGCAGCAGGAGATTCATTTAGAGATGCAGTAGCAGGATATGAAAGAGCAGGAGCTATAGCAGCAGGAGATGCAGCCTGAGATGCAGCAGGATGAGACGAAGCAGCATGGGATGTATCAGGAGATGCAGAAGCAGAAGATACAGGAGGAGATGCTGTAGCAGGAGATGCAGAACGGGGATGTAGCAGAAGGAGATGCAGCAGCAGGACATGCAGCAGCAGGAGATGCAGAAGGAGGTGCAGCAGAAGTAACAGGAGATGCAGCAGCATCATTTGCACTAGGAGATGTAGCAGCAGGAGATGAAGAAGCAGGAGATGCTACAGGCGATTCAGCCGGAAATGTTGAAGGAGGAGATGCAGTAGCAGGAGGTGCAGCATAGTAGATGAAGAGAAGATGCAGCAGAAGGAAATATAGCAGGAGATTCATCATGCAGAAAGAGAGAAAGCAGCACCAGATGCAGCATCAGATGCAGCAGCAGGAGATGCAGCAGCAGGAGATCTATCAGGAGATGCAGCAGTAGATGAAGCAGCAGCAGATGCAGCAGTAGTGTATTCATAAAGATCTGCAGCAGGAAATGCAGATGAATATGCAGGAGCAGGAGATATGGCAGGAGATGCATCTGCAGGTGATGCAGAAGGAGATGCAGTAGGTGACGCTCAAGGAGATGCAGCAGGAGATGCAGAACGAGATGAAGCAGCAAGATATGCAGCAGAAGGAGATGACGCAGGAGATGTTTCAATAGAAGGTGCAACATGAGATAGAGCAGGAGATGTAGCAGCAGACGAAACAAAATGAGATGCAGAAACAGGAGATGCAGTAGCAGGATATGGATCTAGAGAAGATGCAGCAGGAGATTCATTAGAAGAAGCAGTAGCAGGATATGAAAGAGCAGGAGCTATAGCAGCAGGAGATGCAGCCTGAGATGCAGCAGGATGAGATGAAGCAGCAGGGGATGTATCAGGAGATGCAGAAGCAGAAGATACTGCAGGAGATGTAGCAGCAGGAGATGCAGAAGGAGATGTAGCAGAAGGAGATGCAGCACCAAGAGATGCAGCAGCAGGAGATGCTGCAGGAGACGTAGCAGAAGCTGATGCAGCAGCAGGAGATGCAGCAGCAGGAGATGCAGCAGGTGATGCAACAGGAGGAGATGGGTCAAGAGATGCAGAAGGAGGACATTCAGCAGGAGATGCAGCAGGAGGAGATGCAACAGGAGATGAATCAGGGGGAGGAAGAGAAACATGAGATGCAGCAGTATATGCAGCAAAAGAAGATGAATAAGACGTGCAGCAGAAATTGATGCATCAGGAGATGCTGGAGCCGGAGATGCAGAAGAAGTAGATGCAGAAGCATGAGATGCAGCAGGACATGCATCAGCAGGAGATGCAGCAAAACATACATCAGCATAAGAC
Source organism: Clamator glandarius (assembly GCA_033459285.1). Lineage (NCBI taxonomy): Eukaryota > Metazoa > Chordata > Aves > Cuculiformes > Cuculidae > Clamator > Clamator glandarius. The sequence continues at coordinate 259,231 of JAUNZM010000836.1, read as the reverse complement.
ATAGCAACAGGTTATGAGGCAGGAAATGCACCAGCAGCAGAAGCAGCAGCAGATGCAGCAGCAAAGTGTGCAGGATGAGATGCAGCAAGAATTGCATCAGCATGGAGATGCTGCTGGAAATTCATAATGATATGCAACAGCAAGCGATTTGGCAACAGCAGATGCAGGAAGATATGCAGCAGCAGATGCAGCTGCAGCAGGTGATGCAACAGGATATGCAGCAGGAGATTCAAGAGAAGGAAATGCAGCAGGAAATCAGCTGGAGATGCAGCAGCAGGAGATGCAGGAAAAGAAGATGCATTCGAACCAGAGGCAGCAGCAGGTTCAGCAGGAGTAGCAGCAGCTGGAGATGAAGAGGCAGGAGATTCAGCAGCAGGAGATGCAGCAGGAGATGCATCAGCAGGAAATGCATCAGCAGATTGTGCAGCAGGAAATTCTGTAGGAGATTGTGCAGCAGGAAATTCCGTAGGAGATTCTGCAGCAGGAGAGTCAGTAGAAAATGCAGGAGGAGATGCAGCAGGAGATATAGAAGGAGATTCAGCAGCAGGGGATGCAGTAGGAGATGCAGCAGGAGATTCTGAGGAAGAAGATTTAGCAGGAGATGCAGCACAAGATAAAATAGCAACATATGCATCAGCAGTTACAGCAGGAAGTGGAGCAGGAGATTCAGCAGGAGATGCAGCCGCAGATGCCTTCAACAGGATATGCAGCTGAAATGCAGAAGCACTAGATGCATCCGTAGAAGATTGAGCAGCAGATGCAGCAGGAAATGGAGATACTTCTGCAGATGCATCTGCAGATGCATGAGCAAAGGATGCAGCAGCAGGAGATGCTGGAGGACACCAGGTGGCAGGAGATGTAGCAGCAGGAATTATAGCAGAAGATGCAGCAGTACATGAATCAGCAGCAGATGCAGTAGCCAGAAATGCTGCAGAAGATGCAGCAAGAGGAGATGCATCAGCAGGAGATGCAGGTAGAAGACGAAAGAAGAGATTCAGATTCAGCAGCAGATGAAGTAACAGGAGATGCAGCAGCAGATGAAGTAGCAGGATTTGCAGCAGCAAATGCAATAGCAGGAGATGCAGCAATATGTGAAGCAGCATTAGATGCAGCAGCATATGCTGAAGATGTAGTAGGAAGAGATGCAGCAGGATATGCAGAAAAAGATAAAGCATAAAGAGATGCATCAGGAAATACAGCAGCATGATATGCATCAGCAGAAAATGCAGCAGAACATGCACTAGCAGAAGATGCAGCAGGAGATGCAGCCGGAGATATAGAAGGAGACTCAGCAGCAGGTGATGTAGAAGGAGATGCAGCAGGAGATACATCAGCAGGAATTGTAGCAGGAGATACTGGAGGAGATTCTGCAAAAGAAGATTCAGTAGGAGATGCAGCAGGAGATGAAATAGCAACATAGGCATCAGCAGTTACAGCAGGAAGTGCAGCAGGACATTCAGCAGGAGATGTAACAGCAGGAGATGCAGCCGCAGATCCCTTCAACAGGATATGCAGCTGAAATGCAGAAGCACTAGATGCATCCGTAGAAGATTGAGCAGCAGATGCAGCAGGAAATGGAGATGCTTCTGCAGATGCATCCTCAGATGCCTCTGCAGAGGTTACAGCAGGAGATGAAGCAGCATATGCAGCAGCAGGAGATGCAGGAGGAACTCAAGTAGAAGGAGATGCAGCAGCAGCAAATGTAGCAGGAGATGCAGCAGTCCATGAAGCATCAGGAAATGGAGCAGCAGATTAAGGAGATGCAGCAGTACATGAAGCATCAGGAAATGGAGCAGCAGATTAAGCAGCAGCAGGATATGCAGCAGAATATGCAGCAGGATGTAATGCAGCGGGTGAAGCATCAGCAGGTGATGCAGCTGCAGCTGCAGAGGCAGCAGATGCAGAAGCAATAGATGCAGCAGGAGATGCATCATGAGATGTGTAATGGAGCATGAGGAGATGCATCCGCAGATGCATGAGCAAAGGATGCATCAGGAGATGTAGCAGCAGGAGATACAGGAGCAGGTGATGCCGCAGGAGATGCAATCCCAGAAGATGCAGCACCAAGTAGTGCAGCAGGAGATGCAGCAGCACATACAGTATCAGCAGATGCAGCAGTAGGAAATGAAGCAGCAGATGCAGCAGCAGGAGATGCAGCAGCAGGAATTACAAGAGGAATAGATGCAGAATGTAATGCAGCAGCAGTATTTGAAGCAGAATATGCATCAGCAGGAAATGCAGATCCAAGAGATTCAGACGGAGATGCAGCAGCTGATGCAGCAACAGGAGATTCAGCAATAGGAGATGCTGCAGCAGCACATGCAGAAGGTGATGCAGCAGTAGGAGATGCAGCAGCAGCAGTTGCAGCAGGAGTTTCAGCATGATATGTAGAAGCATGAGATGCAGCAGAAGATTCATCTGGAGATTCAGCAGTAACTGATGCAGCAGCAGGAGATACCGAAGCAGATGCAGCAGGAAATAAAGTTTCAGCAGAAGATGCAGCAGGAAATGAAGATTCAGCAGAAGATGCAGTAGGAAGAGATTCTTCAACATATGCAGCAGCATGATATGTTGCAGCAACTGGAGATACAGCACGTTATGGAGAAAGAGGAGATGATGCAGCAGCAGGAGATTCAGCAGCAGGAGATTAAGAAGCAAGAGATTCAACTGCAAAATAAGCAGAAGGAGATGCATATTCATAAGGAGATATGTCAGGAGATGTAGCAGGATATGCCGCAGGAGATTCATCAGGAGATTCAGCAGAAAATGATGCAAGAGCAGGAGATGCATCAGCAGGAGATGCAGAAGCAGATGCAGCAGGAGATGCAGATTTAGTAGGAGATGTAGAAACAGATGCAGCAGGAGTCGATGCAGCAGCAGGACATGCAGCAGGAGTCGATGCAGAAGGTAATAGAGCAGCAGGAAATTCAGAAGAAGGAGATGCAGTAGCAGGAGACGCAGTAGAAGATGATGCAGCCGCAGCAGATGCAGTAGAAGCAGCACCAGGAGATGAAGAGGCAGGAGATTCAGCAGGAGATGCAACAGCAGGAAACGTAGCAGGAGATTCTGCAGCAGGAAACACCGTAGGAGAGTCTGCAGCAGGAGATTCAGCGGAAGATTCAGCAGAAGATGCAGCAGGAGATATAGAAGGAGATTCAGCATCAGGAGATGTAGTAGGAGATGCAGCAGGAGATACATCAGCAGGAGTTGCAGGAGGAGATTCTGCAGAAGAAGATTCAGCAGGAGATACAGTAGAGATGCATCAGGAGATGAAGTAGCAACATATGCATCAGAGGTTACAGCAGGAAGGGCAAGAGGAGATTCAGCAGGTGATGTAGCAGCAGGAGATGCAGCCGCAGATGCCTTCAGGAGGAAATGCAGAAGCACTAGATGCATCAGTAGAAGATTGAGCAGCAGATGCAGCAGGAAATGGAGATACTTCTGCAGATGCATCTGCAGAAGATGCAGCACCAAGAGATGCAGCAGGAGATGCAGCAGCACATGCAGTATCAGCAGATGCAGCAGCAGGTGATGCAGCAGTCGGAAATACAATAGGAATAGATGCAGAAGGTAATGCAGCAGCAAAAGTTGAAGCAGAATATGCATGAGGAGGAAATGCTGCACCAAAAGATTCATACAGATATGCAGCAGGAGGTGCAGCAGCAGCATATGCAGAAGTAGATGTTGCAGCAGGTGCAGCAGCAGCAGATGCAGCAACAGGAGATGCAGCAGAAGGAGATGCTGCAACAGCACATGCAAAAGGTGATGCAGCTGTAGGAGATGCAGCAGCAGATGCAGCAAGAGATTCAGCAGCATGAGATTCAGCAGCAGGAGATTCAGAAGGAGACAAAGGATATTCATCAGCAGACAAAGGATATTCATCAGCAGTCAAAGGATATTCAGCAGCAGACACGGCATCAGGAGATTCAGCAGGAAGAGGTGCAGCAGGAGATGCAGAAGCAAACGCAGCAGTAGGAGTGGCAGCAGGTGGAGATGCATCAGGAGATGCATATTCAGAAGGAGATGCAGAAGGAGATTCAGCATGATATGTAGAAGCAGGAGATGCCGCAGGAGATGCCGCAGGAGATTCATCTGGAGATTTAGCAGCAGCAGGAGAAGCAGCAGGAGATGCAGCAGAAGATGCAGAACCATATGCAGCAGAAGATGCAGAAACATATGCAGCAGGAGATACAGCAGCAGATGAAGCAGCAGATGCAGCTGGAGATGTAGCATGACCAGAAGCAGAAGTAGATGCAGCAGCAAAGGATGCAGGATGAGATGCAGCAAGAATTGCATCAGCAGGAGATGCTGCTGGAAATTCCGTAGGATATGCAGCAGCAAGAGATTTGTCAACAGCAGATGCCTCAGGATATGCAGCAGCAGATGCAGCTGCATGAGGTGTATCAGCAGGAGATGTAGCAGGAGATGCATATTCAGCAGGTGATGCACCAGGATATGCAGCAGGAGATTCAAGAGAAGGACATGCAGCAGGAAATCAGGCAGAGGTGCAGCAGCAGGAGATGCAGTAAAAGAAGATGGAGCCACACCAGAGGCAGTAGCAGACTCAGCAGGAATTGCAGCAGCAGGAGATGAAGAGGCAGGAGATTCAGCAGGAGATGCACCAGCAGGAAATGCATCAGCAGATTGTGCAGCAGGAAATTCCGTAGGAGATTGTGCAGCAGGAGATTCAGTAGAAAATGCAGCTGAAGGTAATGCAGCAGCAGGAGATGAAGGAGAATATGCATCAGCAGGAAATGCTGCACGAAAAGATTCAGATGAAGTTGCAGCAGCAGCAGATGCAGCAGGAGATTCAGCAGCAGACAAAAGATATTCAGCAGCAGACATGATATCAGCAGATTGAGCAGCTGGAGGTGCAGCAGGAGATGCAGAAGCAAACGCAGCAGTAGGAGTGGCAGCAGGTGGCGATGCCTGAAGAGATGCATATTCAGAAGGAGATACAGCAGGAGATTCATCAGAAGATTCAGCAGCAACTGATGCATATTCCCCAGGAGAAGCAGCAGGAGATGCAGTAGCAGCAGGAGATGCAGAAGCAGAGGCAGCAGGAAATGAAGATTCAGCAGAAGATGCAGTAGGAAGAGATTCTTCAGCATATGCAGCAGCATTATAAGATGCAGCAACTGGAGATACAGCACGTTATGGAGAAAGAGGAGATGATGCAGCAGACGGAGCAGCAGGAGATTCAGCAGCAGGAGATGCAGCAGCAGGAGATTCAACTGCAAAAGAAGCAGCAGGAGATGCAGATTCAGAAGGATATATGTCAGGAGATGTAGCAGGATATGTAGCAGCATGACATGCCACCGGATATTCAGGAGGAGATTCAGCAGAAGGAGATGCAAGAGCAGAAGATGCATCAGCAGGAGATGAAGAAGCAGATGCAGCAGGAGTCGATGCAGCAGCAGGACATGCAGCAGGAGTCGATGCAGAAGGTGATAGAGCAGCAGGAGATTTAGAAGAAGTAGATGCAGAAAGAGATTCACCAGCAGAAGATGCAGCAGCAGGAAAGGCAGCAGTATATACAGAAGCAGGATATGCAGTATGAGGAGATGCAGTAGGAGGAGATAGAGAAGGTAATGCAGCAGCAAGAGATGCAGCAGGAGATGCTAGAGCAAGAGATGCTGATTCAGACCCATCAGCAGGAGATGCAGCAGAAGAAAATGCATCAGGAAATACAGCAGCAGTAGGTGCAGCAGGAGATGCAGTAGCAGGAGATGAAGCATTATCATGAGATGCATTAGGCGGTGCAGCAGCAGGATGTGTAGCAGAAGATAGGATTATGAGATGTAGCAGGACATAGAGCAGCAGCAGATGCATCAGTAGATGAAGCAGGAAATGCAGCAAGAGATGCAGCAGCAGAGATGTAGCTGCAGATGCATCAGAAGAAGCTTCAAAGGGGATGCATCAGCAGCAGATTGCACAGGAGATGCATCGGCAGAAGATGCAGAAGGAGTTGCAGCATCAGGAGATGAAGCAGGAAATGCAGCAGCAGGGGATGTAGTAGCAGGAGACACAGAAGGAAATGCAGAAGCAGTTGCAGCATCAGGAGATGCAGCAGGAAATGCAGCAGCAGCAGAATTAACAGGAGATGCAGCAGCATCATATGCACTAGGAGATGTGGCAGCAGAGGATGACGAAGCAGGAAATGCTACAGGCGATTCAGCCGGAGATGCAGAAGAAGGAGATGCAGCAGCAGGAAGTGCAGAGTAGTAGATGAAGTGAAGAAGATGTAGCAGAAGGAAATATAGCAGGAGATGCAGCCGAAGTAAATGCAGCAAGAGAGAAAGTAGCAGGTGATGCAGCAGCAGATGCAGTGGAAGAGGATGCAACAGCAGATGCAGCAGCAGGAGATCTATCAGGAGATGCAGCAGTAGATGAAGCAGCAGCAGATGCAGCAGCAAATTCATCAGATACAGATAGAGATGCTGTAGCAGGAGATGCAGAAGGAGATGTAGCCGAATGAGATGCAGCCGACACAGATGGAGTAAAAGAGGATGCAGGCGAACCAGAGGCAGCAGCAGATTCAGCAGGAGTTGCAGCAGCAGGAGATTCAGCAGCAGGAGATACAGCATCAGGAGATTGAGCGGGAGATGCATCAGCAGGAAATGCATCATCAGATTCTGCAGCAGGAAATTCCGTGGGAGATTCTGCAGCAGGAGATTCAGTAGAAAAGGCAGCAGGAGATGCAGCAGGAGATATAGAAGGAGATTCAGCAGAAGGGGATGCAGTAGGAGATGCAGCAGGAGATACATCAGAAGGAATTTTAGCAGGAGATGCTGGAGGATATTCTGCAGAAGAAGATTCTCTAGGAGATGCAGCATTAGATGAAATAGCAACATATGCATCAGCAGTTACAGCAGGAAGTGGAGCAGGAGATTCAGCAGGAGATGCAGCCGCAGATGCCTTCAACAGGATATGCAGCTGAAATGCAGAAGCACTAGGTGCATATGTAGAAGACTGAGCAGCAGATGCAGTAGGAAAAGGAGATGCTTCTGCAGATGCATCCACAGATGCATCTGCAGGGGATAAAACAGGAGATGAAGCAGCACGCTATACAGCAGCAGGAGATGCTGCAGCTGAATCTGCTGCCACAGTACTGTGGTTGCATCTCCTGCTGCTGCATCACCTGTTGCTGCATCTCCTTCAGAATATACTAATGATGCAGATGCAGCAGCTGGAGCAGCAGGAGATGCAGAAGGAGATGCAGCAGGAGATGCCCCAGCAGGAGATGGAGCAGGGGATACAGCAGCGTGCCAAGCAGCAGTAGATGCAGCAGCAATATATGCAGCAAAAGGAGATGAAGCAAGATAGGAAGCATCAGGAGACTAAGCAAGAGGAGATGCATTAGGAGATTCCACAGCAGGCTATGCAGCAGCAGTAGATGCAGCAGAGAATGGAGCAGCACGAGATTCAGCATTAGGAGATGGCACAGGAGATGCAGCTACAGGAGATGCAGCAGCAGATACAGCATCAGGAGATGCACTAGGACATCCATCAGCAGGAGATGCAGCAGCAGGAGAAGTACCAGGAGGTGAATCTACAGCAGATGCAGTAAAAAATGCAGGAGATTCGGCAGCAGGTGATGCAGCAGGTGATGCAGCATCAGGAGATGCAGCGAGATATGCAGAAGCAGGAAATGCAGCAGCAGATGTGGTATGAGATGCAGAAGCAGGAGATTCAGCAGCAGATGCAGCAGGAGATGCAACAGCAAGATAAGCATCAGAAGGAGATAAAACAGGAGATGCAAAAGCAGGAAATTTAGCTACAGGAGATGCATTAGGAGATGCAGTAGCAGCAGATACAGCATCAGGAGATGCAGCTGCAGTAGATGCAGGAGCAGATTCAGAAGCAGATTCCGTAAGAGGTGCAGCAGCAGGAGATTGATAAGCAAAAGATATAGCAGCAGGAGATGCAGCAGCAGGAAATTCAGGAGGAGAAGTAGCAGCAGAAGCAGCAGATAATGCAGCAGCAGTAGATGAAGTAGGGTTAGAAGCAGCTGTAGATGCAGCAGGGTATGCAAGAGCAGGAGATTCAGCATCAGGAGATGAAGCAGGGGAGATGTATCATCAGATGAATCTGCTGATGCATCAGAGGATGTTGCAGAAGGAGATGCAGCAGCAGGAGGTTCAGCAGAGGATGCAGCAGCAATCGATGCAGATATAGATCCAGGAGGAGGACATAGAGAAGCAGGAGATGCAGCAGCACATGCAGCAGCAGATGCAGGAGATGAAGCAGTAGGAGAAGCAGCAGGAGGAGATTGAGCAGGAGATGCATCAGGAGGTGCATCAGCAGGAGATGCAGTATTAGGAGATATACCAGTGGATGCAGCAGCAGGAGATGCATCAGGGAATTCAGTAGAAGGTGATGCAGCAGCAGATGCAGCAGAAGTGAATTCAGAAGCAGAAGATGCAGCAGTGTATGCAGCAGCAGCAGATGGTGCATCAGGTGATGCGCGAGGACATGAAAAAATCAGAAGGTGAAGCAACAGGAGATGCAGCAGTAGATTAATCTACAGCAGATGCACCAAAAGATGCAAGAGATGCAGCAGCATAAGATGCAGCTGGAGATGCAGCAGTGGTAGACTGAGCAAGATATACAGAAGTAGGAGATGCATCAGCAGGAGATGTGGCATGAGAGGCAGAAGAAGAAGGTCCTACAGCAGATGCAGTAGCATATGCAGCACCAGCAGATGCATCAGCAGGAGATTCAGCAGCAGGAGATGCAGCAGTCAGAGATGCAGCAGGTTATGCATCAGCAGAAATAGATCAACAAAATATGGAGAAGGAGATGTGGCAGGATAAGATGCAGTACCAGCAGATGCAGCAGGAGATGCAGCAGGAGATGTAGAAGGAGATTCAGCAGCAGGGGATGCAGTAGGAGATGCAGCAGGAGATACATCAGCAGGAATTGTAGCAGGAGATGCAGCAGGAGATTCTGCAGAAGAAGATTAAGCAGGAGATTCAGCAGAAGATGAAATACCAACCTATGCATCAGCAGTTACAGCAGGAAGTGGAGCAGGAGATTCAGCAGGAGATGCAGTCGCAGATGCCTTCAACAGGATAGGCAGCTGAAATGCAGAAGCACTAGATGCATCCGTAGAAGATTGAGCAGCAGATGCAGCAGAAAATGGAGATACTTCTGCAGATGCATTCGCAGATGCATCCACGGAGGATGAGGCAGGAGATGAAGCAGAAGGCTATACAGCAGCAGGAGATGAAGCAGCAGATGCAGCTGCAAGAGATGCAGGAGGACATCAAGTAGAAGGAGATGCAGCAGCAGCAAGTGTAGCAGGTAATGCAGCAGTACATGAGGCATCAGGAAATGGAGCAGCAGATTAAGGAGATGCAGCAGTACATGAAGCATCAGAAAATGGAGCAGCAGATTAAGCAGCAGGAGGTAATGCAGCAGGTGATGCAGCAGCAGGTGATGCAGCTGCAGCTGCAGAGGCAGCATATGTAGCAGCAATAGATGCAGCAGCAGATGCATCAGGAGATGCAGATTTAGTAGGAGATGTAGCAGCAGAAGGTACTGCAGCAGATGATGCAGCAGGAGATGCAACAGAAGGAAAAGGATCAAGATATGCTGCAGGAGGAGATGCAGTAGGATATGAAGCAGGAGATGCAGCAGCAGGAGATGCAGCCGGGGATGCATGAGCAGAGGATCCATCAGGAGATGTAGCAGCAGGAGATACAGGATGCCACGGGAGATGAAGCAGGAGATGAAACACCAGAAGATGCAGCACCAAGAGATGCAGCAGGAGATGCAGCAGCACATGCAGTATCAGCAGATGCAGCAGCCGGAAATACAACAGGAATAGATGCAGAAGGTAATGCAGCATCAGGAGTTGAAGCAGAATATGCATCAGCAGGAAATACAGCAGCAAGAAATTCAGATGGAGATGCATCAGGAGATACAGCAGTAGGAGATGCAGCAGAAGATTCAGCAGCAGGAGATTCAGCAGCAGACAAAAAATACTCAGTAGCAGACACGGCATCAGGAGATTCAGCAGCTGCAGGTGCACCTGGAGATGCAGAAGCAAATGCAGCAGTAGGAGTGGCAGCAGGTGTAGATGCATTAGGAGATTCAGCATGATATGTAGAAGCATTAGATGCCACAGGAGATTCATCAGGAGATTCAGCAGCAACTGATGCAGCAGCAGGAGATGCAGAAAGAGATGCAGCAGCAGCAGGAGATGCAGAAGTAGATGCAGCAGGAAATGAAGATTCAGCAGAAGATGCAGTATGAAGAGATTCTTCAAGATATGCAGCAGCATGATATGATGCAGCAACAGGAGATACAATAGGTTATGGAGAAAGAGGAGATGATGCAGCAGACGCAGCAGCAGGAGATTCAGCGATGGAGATGCAGCAGCTGGAGATTCAGCAGCAGGAGATTCAGCAGCAGGAGATGCATATTCAGAAGGAGATACGTCAGGAGATGTAGCAGGATATGTAGCAGCATGAGATGCAACAGGAGATTAAGGAGGAGATTCAGCAGAAGGAGATGCAAGAGCAGGAGATGAAGCAGCAGGAGATGCAGAAGTAGGCTATATAGCAGCAGGAGATGAAGCAGCAGATGCAGCAGCAGGAAATGCAGGAAGACATCAAGTAGAAGAAGATATGGAAGCAGCAAATGTAGCAGGAGATGCAGCAGTACATGAAGCAGCAGGAAATGGAGCAGCAGAATACGGAGATGTAGCATCAGGAAATGCAGCAGAATATGCAGCAGGATGTAATACAGCAGGTGATGCAGCAACTGGTGATGCAGCTGCAGCTGCAGAGGCAGCAGATGTAGCAGCAATAGATGCAGCAGAAGATGCATCATGAGATGCTGATTCAGTAGGAGATGTAGCAGCAGAAGTTGCTGCAGCAGATGATGCAGCAGGAGATGCAGCCGAAGGAAATGCAGCAAGATATGCTGCAGGAGGAGATGCAGTAGGATATGAAGCAGGAGATGCAGCAGCAGGAGATGCAGCAGGGAATGCATATTCAGCAGTAGATTCAGCAGGAACATCAGAAGAAGATGCAGCTGCACGAGTTTTAGCAGGAGTAGATGAAGCAGCAGCAGATGCAGCAGAAAATTCAGCAGATGAAGCAGTAGGAGATTCATAAATAGCTGCAGCAGGAAATGCAGATGAATATGGAGGAGCAGGAGATACATCAGGAGATGCATCTGCATCTGATGCAGAATGAGATGCAGCAGGTGACGCTCAAGGAGATGCAGCAGGAGATGCAGAACGAGATAAAGCAGCAAGATATGCAGCAGAACGAAATGACGCAGTAGATGCTTCAATAGAAGGTGCAACATGAGATACAGCAGGAGATGCAGCAGCAGACGAAGCAAAAGTCGATGCAGAAAAAGCAGATGCAGCAGCAGGACATGGATCAAGAGATGAAGCATCAGGAGATTCATTAGGAGATGCAGTAGCAGGATATGAAGCAGCAGGAGATCTAGCAGGACGAGATGCAGCATGAGATGCAGCAGGATGAGACGATGCAGCAGGGGATGTATCAGGAGATGCAGAATCAGCAGATACAGCAGCAAATGCTGTAGTAGGAGATGCAGAAGGAGATGTAGCAGAAGGAGATGCAGCAGCAGGAGATGCAACAGGAGATGCAGCAGGAGTAGATGGAACAGGAGATGCAGTAGGAGGAGGTACAGCGGCACAAGATGCAGTAGTATATGCAGCAGAAGGAGATGAATAAGAGGTGCACTAGCAATTGATGCAGCAGGAGATGCTGGAGCCGGAGATGCAGAAGAAGTAGATGCAGAAGCAGGAGATGCAGCAGGACATGCATCAGCAGGAGATACAGAAAAACATACATTACAGGAGACACAGCAGCAGGATATGAGGCAGGATATGCACCAGCAGCAGAAGCAGCAGCAGATGCAGCAACTTATGCAGCAGAAGATGCAGAACCGTATGCAGCAGGAGATAAAGATGCAGATGAAGCAGCAGATGCAGCTGGAGATGTAGCATCACCAGAAGCAGCAGCAGATGCAGCAGCAAAGGATGCAGGATGAGATGCAGCAAGAATTGCATCAGCAGGAGATGCTGCTGGAAATTCAGTAGGATATGCAACAGCAAGAGAATTGGCAACAGCAGACGGAGCAGGATATGCAGCAGCAGATGCAGCTGCATGAGGTGTATCAGCAGGAGATGTAGCAGGAGATGCATATTCAGCAGGTGATGCACCAGGATATGAAGCAGGAGATTGAACAGAAGGAAATGCAGCAGGAAATCAGCCCGAGATGCTGCAGCAGGAGATGCAGGAAAAGAGGATGCAGGCGCACCAGAGGCAGCAGCAGATTCAACAGGCGTTGCAGCAGCAGGAGATGCAGCATCAGGAGATTCAGCAGCAGGAGATGCAGCATCAGGAGATTCAGCAGCAGGAGATGCAGCATCTGGAGATTCAGCAGGAAGAGATGCATCAGCAGGAAATGCATATTCAGAAGGAGATACGTCAGGAGATGTAGCAGGATATGTAGCAGCATGAGATGCAACAGGAGATTAAGGAGGAGATTCAGCAGAAGGAGATGCAAGAGCAGGAGATGAAGCAGCAGGAGATGCAGAAGTAGGCTATATAGCAGCAGGAGATGAAGCAGCAGATGCAGCAGCAGGAAATGCAGGAAGACATCAAGTAGAAGAAGATATGGAAGCAGCAAATGTAGCAGGAGATGCAGCAGTACATGAAGCAGCAGGAAATGGAGCAGCAGAATACGGAGATGTAGCATCAGGAAATGCAGCAGAATATGCAGCAGGATGTAATACAGCAGGTGATGCAGCAACTGGTGATGCAGCTGCAGCTGCAGAGGCAGCAGATGTAGCAGCAATAGATGCAGCAGAAGATGCATCATGAGATGCTGATTCAGTAGGAGATGTAGCAGCAGAAGTTGCTGCAGCAGATGATGCAGCAGGAGATGCAGCCGAAGGAAATGCAGCAAGATATGCTGCAGGAGGAGATGCAGTAGGATATGAAGCAGGAGATGCAGCAGCAGGAGATGCAGCAGGGAATGCATATTCAGCAGTAGATTCAGCAGGAACATCAGAAGAAGATGCAGCTGCACGAGTTTTAGCAGGAGTAGATGAAGCAGCAGCAGATGCAGCAGAAAATTCAGCAGATGAAGCAGTAGGAGATTCATAAATAGCTGCAGCAGGAAATGCAGATGAATATGGAGGAGCAGGAGATACATCAGGAGATGCATCTGCATCTGATGCAGAATGAGATGCAGCAGGTGACGCTCAAGGAGATGCAGCAGGAGATGCAGAACGAGATAAAGCAGCAAGATATGCAGCAGAACGAAATGACGCAGTAGATGCTTCAATAGAAGGTGCAACATGAGATACAGCAGGAGATGCAGCAGCAGACGAAGCAAAAGTCGATGCAGAAAAAGCAGATGCAGCAGCAGGACATGGATCAAGAGATGAAGCATCAGGAGATTCATTAGGAGATGCAGTAGCAGGATATGAAGCAGCAGGAGATCTAGCAGGACGAGATGCAGCATGAGATGCAGCAGGATGAGACGATGCAGCAGGGGATGTATCAGGAGATGCAGAATCAGCAGATACAGCAGCAAATGCTGTAGTAGGAGATGCAGAAGGAGATGTAGCAGAAGGAGATGCAGCAGCAGGAGATGCAACAGGAGATGCAGCAGGAGTAGATGGAACAGGAGATGCAGTAGGAGGAGGTACAGCGGCACAAGATGCAGTAGTATATGCAGCAGAAGGAGATGAATAAGAGGTGCACTAGCAATTGATGCAGCAGGAGATGCTGGAGCCGGAGATGCAGAAGAAGTAGATGCAGAAGCAGGAGATGCAGCAGGACATGCATCAGCAGGAGATACAGAAAAACATACATTACAGGAGACACAGCAGCAGGATATGAGGCAGGATATGCACCAGCAGCAGAAGCAGCAGCAGATGCAGCAACTTATGCAGCAGAAGATGCAGAACCGTATGCAGCAGGAGATAAAGATGCAGATGAAGCAGCAGATGCAGCTGGAGATGTAGCATCACCAGAAGCAGCAGCAGATGCAGCAGCAAAGGATGCAGGATGAGATGCAGCAAGAATTGCATCAGCAGGAGATGCTGCTGGAAATTCAGTAGGATATGCAACAGCAAGAGAATTGGCAACAGCAGACGGAGCAGGATATGCAGCAGCAGATGCAGCTGCATGAGGTGTATCAGCAGGAGATGTAGCAGGAGATGCATATTCAGCAGGTGATGCACCAGGATATGAAGCAGGAGATTGAACAGAAGGAAATGCAGCAGGAAATCAGCCCGAGATGCTGCAGCAGGAGATGCAGGAAAAGAGGATGCAGGCGCACCAGAGGCAGCAGCAGATTCAACAGGCGTTGCAGCAGCAGGAGATGCAGCATCAGGAGATTCAGCAGCAGGAGATGCAGCATCAGGAGATTCAGCAGCAGGAGATGCAGCATCTGGAGATTCAGCAGGAAGAGATGCATCAGCAGGAAATGCATTAGCAGATTGTGCAGCAGGAAATTCCGTAGGAGATTCTGAAGCAGGAGATTCAGTAGAAAAGGCAGCAAGAGATTCATTAGATAAATCAGCAGGAGATATAGAAGGAGATTCAGCAGCAGGGGATGTAGTAGGTGATGCAGCAGGAAAGACATCAGCAGTAATTGTAGCAGGAGATGCTGGAGGAGATTCTGCAGAAGATTCAGCAGGAGATGCAGCAGGAGATGAAATAGCAACATATGCATCAGCAGTTACAGCAGGAAGTGCAAAAGTAGATTCAGAGATGTAGCAGCAGGAGATGCAGCCACAGATGCCTTCAACAGGATATGCAGCTGAAATGCAGAAGCACTAGATGCATCCGTATAAAATTGAGCAGCAGATGCAGCAGGAAATGGACATGCTTCTGCAGATGCATCGGCAGATGCATCCACAGAAGATGCAGCAAGAGATGAAGCAGCATATGCAGCAGCAGGAGATGCAGGAGGACTTCAAGTAGAATGAGATGTAAAAGCAGCAAGTGTAGCAGGAGATGCAGCAGTACATGAAGCATCAGGAAATGGAGCAGCATATTAAGGAGATGCAGCAGTACATGAAGCATCAGCAGTGGAGCAGCAGATTAAGCAGCAGCAGGAAATGCAGCAGAATATGCAGCAGGAGGTGATGCATCTGTAGCTGCAGAGGCAGCAGATGCGGCAGTAATACATGCAGCAGCCGATGCATCAGGAGATGCTGATTCAGTAGGAGATGTAGCAGCAGAAGATGATGCAGCAGATGATGCAGCAGGAGATGAAGCAGAAGGAAATGCAGCAAGATATGCTGCAGGAGGAGATGCAGTAGGATATGAAGCAGGAGATGCAGCAGCAGGAGATGCAGCCGGGGATGCATATTCAGCAGTAGATTCAGCAGAAACTTCAGAAGGAGATGCAGCAGCAGGAGATTTAGCAGGAGATGCAGCAGTAGATGAAGCAGCAGCATATGCAACAGCAGATGCACCAGATGGAGCAGAAAGAGATGCAGCAGGGGATGGAGCAGCAGATGCAATGGGAAATGACGCATGAGGATATGCATCTGCAGATGCATGAGCAGAGGATGCATCAGGAGATGTAGCAGCAGGAGATACAGAAGCAGGAGATGGAGCAACAGATGCAGCATCAGGAGATGCAGGAGGACATCAAGTAATAGGGGCTGCTCCTGCTTTCTCATTTTTTCTATATCTCCCGCTGCAAATTCTGCTGCTTCCTCTGCTGGCGCATTTCCTGCTGATGCATCTACTGCTACATATCCTTCTTCTGCATCTACTGTTGCTACATTTCCTGCTGAATTTGCTGCTGAATCTGCTGCTGCATCCCCTGCTGCTGATTCTCCTGCTTCTGCATATCCTGCTGCTTTATGGTCTGTTTCATCTACTGCTGCTGCATATCCTCCTACATCTTCTGCTGCTACACTTCCTTCTGCGGCATCTGCTACTGCACTTCTTTCTGCTGCATTTGCTACTGCATCTCCTTCTGCATCTCCTGCTCTATCTCCTGCTGAAAATCCTGCTGCATCTCCTATGGCTGCATCTCCTGCAGCTGAATCTGCTGCCACAGTGCTGTGGTTGCATCTCCTACTGCTGCATCTCCTGTTGCTGCATCTCCTTCAGAATATCCTGATGATGCAGATGCAGCAGCTGGAGCAGCAGGAGATGCAGAAGGAGATGCAGCAGGAGATGCCCCAGCAGGAGATGGAGCAGGGGATACAGCAGCAGGCTAAGCAGCAGTAGATGCAGCAGAGAATAGAGCAGCACGAGATTCAGCAGTAGGAGATGGCACATGAGATGCAGCTGCATGAGATGCACCAGGAGTTTAATCTACACCAGATGCAGAAAAAGATGTAGGAGATTCGGCAGCAGGTGATGCAGCAGGTGATGCAGCAGCAGGAGATGCAGCGAGATATGCAGAAGCAGGTGATGCAACAGCAGGAGATGTGGTATGAGATGCAGAAGCAGGAGATTCAGCAGCAGATGCATCAGGAGATGCAGCACCTAAACATGCAGCAGCAGGAGATAAAGGATCAGATGCAGGAGCAGGAAATGCAGCAGAAGAAAATGCAGCAAAAGGAGATGCAGCAGGAGTTGCAGCAGAAGGAGATGCAGCATTATAAAATGCATCAGGAAATGCATCAGCAGCCGTTGCCGAAGGAGATGCAGCATCAGCAACTGCAGCCTGAAATGCAGCAGCAGGAGATGCAGCAGAGTTTGCAGTAGCAGGAGGTACAGAAGCAGGAGATCCAGCAAGAAAGCACCATCATAAGATGAATCCACAGATGCAACAGAACGATATGGAGCAGGAGATGCAGCCGCAAGAGATGGAGCAGGATATGCAGCTGCAAGAGATGTAGCAGGAGATGCAGAAGGAAATGCAGTAGCAGGAGATGTAGCAGCAGGATATGCAGCAAGAGACTGAGCAAGAGGAGATGTATCCTGAGATGCAGCAGCAGGAAATGCAGCGGGAGATATAGAAGCAGACGAAGCAGCAGTAGATGCAGCAGCAAGATAAGCATCAGAAGGAGATAAAACAGGAGATTCAAAAGCAGGAGATTAAGCTACAGGAGATGCATTAAGAGATGCAGTATCAGCAGATACAGCATCAGGAGATGCAGCTGCAGTAGATGCAGGAGCAGATTCAGAAGCAGATTCCGTAAGAGGTACAGCAGCAGGAGATTGATAAGCAAAAGATATAGCAGCAGGAGATGCAGCAGCAGGAAATTTAGGAGGAGATGCAGCAGCAGAAGCAGCAGGTAATGCAGCAGCAGTAGATGAAGTAGGCTTAGAAGCAGCTGTAGATGCAGCAGGGTATGCAAGAGCAGGAGATTCAGCAGCAGGAGATGAAGCAGGGGAGATGCATCCTGAGATGAATCTGCTGATGCATCAGAGGAAGTTGCAGAAGGAGATGCAGCAGCAGGAGGTTCAGCAGAGGATGCAGCAACAATCGATGCAGATATAGATCCAGGAGGAGGACATAGAGAAGCAGGAGATGCAGCAGCACATGCAGCAGCAGATGCAGGAGATGAAGCAGTAGGAGAAGCAACAGGAGGAGATTGAGCAGGAGATGCATCAGGAGGTGCATCAGCAGGAGATGCAGCATTAGGAGATGTACCAGTGGATGCAGCAGCAGGAGATGCAGCAGGGGATTCAGTAGAAGGTGATGCAGCAGCAGATGCAGCAGAAGTGAATTCAGCAGCAGCAGATGCAGCAGTGTATGCAGCAGCAGCAGCTGGAGCATCAGGTGATGCAGGAGGACATCAAAAAATCAGAAGATGAAGCAACAGGAGATGCAGCAGTAGATTAATCTACAGCAGATGCACCAAAAGATGCAAGAGATGCAGCAGCCAGAGATGCAGCTGGAGATGCAGCAGCAGTAGATTGAGCAAGATATACTAAAGCAGGAGATGCATCAGCCGGAGATGTGGCATGAGAGGCAGGAGAAGAAGGTCCTACAGCAGATGCAGTAG
This sequence comes from Clamator glandarius, assembly GCA_033459285.1. Lineage (NCBI taxonomy): Eukaryota > Metazoa > Chordata > Aves > Cuculiformes > Cuculidae > Clamator > Clamator glandarius. Next base: position 241,245 of record JAUNZM010000836.1, on the reverse strand, counting down.
CATACACAGCACCAGCAGATGCAACAGCAGGAGATTCAGCAGCAGGAGATGCAGGCAGCATCCGAAAGAAGAGATGCAGATTCAGCAGCAGATGAAGTAGCAGGAGTTGCAGCAGGAGATGCAATAGCAGGAGATGCAGCAATATGTGAAGCAGCACCAGATGCGGCAGCATATGCTTAAGATGTAGTATGAGGAAATTAAGCAGGAGATCCAGCAGGAAGAGATGCAGGAGGAAATGCAGGAAAAGATAAAGCAGAAAGAGATGCATCAGGAAATACAGCAGCAGGATATGCATCAGCAGAAAATGCAGCAGAACATGCACTAGCAGAAGATGCAGCAGGAGATGCAGCAAGAGATGCAGCCGGAGATATAGAAGGAGATGCAGCAGCAGGGGATGTAGTAGGAGATGCAGCAGGAGATACATCAGCAGGAATTGTAGCAGGAGATGCTGGAGGAGATTCTGCAGAAGATTCCCTAGGAGATGCAGCAGTAGATGAAATAGTAACATATGCATCCGCAGTTACAGCAGGAAGTGCAACAGGAAATTCAGCAGATGTAGCAGCAGGAGATGCAGCTGCAGATGCCTTCAACAGGATATGCAGCTGAAATGCAGAAGCACTAGCATCCGTAGAAGACTGAGCATAAGATGCAGCAGGAAATGGAGATGCTTCTGCAGATGCATCCACAGATGCATCCACAGAAGATGCAGCAAGAGATATAGCAGCAGGAGATGAAGCAGCAGGTGCAGCAGCAGGTGATGCAGGAGGACTTCAAGTAGAATGAGATGCAGCAGCAGCAAGTGTATCAGAAGATGCAGCAGTCCATGAAGCAGCAGGAAATGGAGCAGCAGATTAAGGAGCAGCCAGAAATGCAGCAGAATATTCAACAGGAGGTAATGCAGCAGGTGATGCTTCAGCAGGTGATGCAGCTGCAGCTGCAGAGGCAGCAGATGCAGCAGTAATAGATGCAGCAGCAGATGCATCAGGAGATGCAGATTCAGTAGGAGATGTAGCAGCAGAAGTTGCTGCATCAGATGATGTAGCAGGAGATGCAGCCGGAGATGTAGCAAGAGTATATGCACCATGATATACAGCAGCAGGAGATGCAACAAAAGATGAAGCAGGAGGAGATGCAGTAGGAGAGGCATCAGAGGAGTTGCAGCAGAATCTACTTCTGCATCTCCTGCTGCTGTCTCTCCTCCTGCTAAATCTCCTCTTGCTAAATCTCCTCCTGCATCAGCTGATGCATTTCCTGCATCTCCTGCGGCTGCATCTGCTGGTGCATCTCCTGCTTCTCTATCTTCTGCTGCATCTCCTGCTGAATCACATGGTACCTCTCCTGCTGTCGCATCTCCTGCTTCTGCATATCCTTTTGCATGTCTTGCTGCCACATCTCCTGCTTCTGACTCTCCTACTCCTGCATCTCTGCTGCTGCATCTCCTGCTGCTGCATTTCCTGCTCCTGCTTCTCCTGATGCATCTGCTGCTGCATCTTCTGCAGCATCTTCTAGTGCTTCAACTCCAGACGCTGCATTTCCTTCTGCATCTGCTGGTACTGCATCTTATCCTGCCACATCTCCCGCTCCATTTTCTTGTGCATCTGCTGCTGCTGCTCTATCTTCTGCTGCTGCATCTCCTGCTGCATCTCCTGCTGCATCTCCGACTGCAGCATCTTCTTCTCTGCAGATTCTGAGGCTTCATCTCTTGCTGCAGAATCTCCTGCTGAATCCGTTGCTCATCTCTTGCGACTGTATCTCCTGCTGCATCTCCTGCTGCTGCATCTCCTGCTGCAGAATCTCCGGCTGCATCTTCTGCTTCTGCATCTCCTGCTACTGGGTCTGCTGCATCATCTCCTCCTGCCTCTTCTCCTACAGCATCTCCTTCTGTATCTCGTGCTACATCTCACGAAGCTGTACCTGGTGAAGCATCTCTTCCTGCTGCATCTCCTGATGAATAGGCATCTATTAATGCATCTGCTGCTGCTTCATCTCCTACTGCTGCAGCTCCTACTGAATCTGCTGTAGAATATCTTCCTGCATCTGCAGCGGCTGCATCTCCTGGTGCTGCATCATCTACTGATGCATCTCCTGTGTAATCTCCTGCTGCTGCATCTCTTGCTTCTGCATCATCTCCTGCTGCATCTCCTCATTCATCTCCTACTGCTGCATCTGCTGCTGCTTCATATACTGCTTCATCTCCTACTAATGCATCTCCTTCTGCTTCTCATTCTGCATCTCCTGATGCTACAGCTCCATCTGCACCATCTACTGCCGCATCTCCTGCTGCTGAATCTACGGCTGCATCTCCTGATTCATCTCCTACTGCTGCATCTGCAGTATTTTCTGCTGCATCTGCATTATTTTCTGCTGCATCTGCTCCTGCTTCATATACTGCTTCATCTCCTACTACTGCATCTCCTGCTGCATCTCCTGCTGCTGCAGCTCCTGCTCCATCTCCTGCTGAATCTAATCCTACCACATCTCCTGCTGCATCTCCTGCTGCTGCATGAACTGCTGCATCTCCTCTTGCTGTACCTCCTGCCGCTGCATTTACTGATGCTGCATCTCCACCTGCTGCATATCCTGCTGCTGAACTCCTGCTGCTGCATCTTCTGCTGATGCATAACCTGCTGCATCTCTGACTGCTGCATATCCTGCTGCTGAATCTCCTGCTGCTGCATCTGCTGGTGCTCTATATTCTACTGCATCTGCTGCAGGATCTTCTTCTGCCTCTCATGCCACATCTCCCGCTGATGCATCTCCTGCTTCTGTATATCTTGCTCAATCTAATGCTGCTGCATCAGTTGCTCCTGAATCTCCTGATGAATCTCCTGTGGCATCTAATGCTTCTACATATCATGCTGAATCTCCTAATGCATCTCAACCTGCTGCCACTCCTACTGCTGCGTTTGCTCTTGCATCTCCAGCTGCACCTGCAGCTGCTGAATCTCCTGATGCCGTGTCTGCTACTAAATATCTTTGTTTGCTGCTGAATCTCCTGCTACTGAATCTCCTGCTGAATCTCCTACTGCTGCATCTCCTTCTGAAGGTGCTGCTGCAGCATCTCCTTCTGCTGCATCTCCTACTTCTGCATCTCTGGCTGCTGCATCTCCTGCTGCACCTCCATCTGAATTTCTTGCTGCTGCATGTCCTGCTGATGCATATTCTGCTTCAACTCCTGCTGCTGCATTACATTCTGTATCTATTCCTGTTGTATTTCCTGCTGCTGCATCTGCTGATACTGCATGTGCTGCTGCATCTCCTGCTGCATCTCTTGGTGCTGCATCTTCTGGTGCGCATCTCCTGCTGCATCTCCTGTGGCATCATCTGCTCCTGTATCTCCTGCTGCTACATCTCTCGATGCATTCCATGCTCATGCATGTGCGGATGCATCTCCTGATGCACCATTTCCCATTGCATCTGCTGCTCCATCCCCTGCTGCATCTCTTTCTGCTCCATCTGGTGCATCTGCTGTTGCATATGCTGCTGCTTCATCTACTGCTGCATCTCCTCTTAAATCTCCTGCTGCTTCATCTCCTTCTGAAGTTTCTGCTGAATCTACTGCTGAACATTCAATCCCCAGCTGCATCTCCTGCTTCATATCCTACTGCATCTCCTCCTGCAGCATATCTTGCTGCATTTCTTTCTGCTTCATCTCCTGCTGCATCATCTGCTGCAGCACCTTCTGCTGCTACATCTCCTATTGAATCTGCATCTCCTGGTTCATCTGCTGCTGCATCTATTGCTGCTACATATGCTGCCTCTGCAGCTGCAGCTGCATCACCTCCTGCTGCATATTCTGCTGCATATCCTGCTGCTGCTTAATCTGCTGCTTCATTTTCTAATGCTTCATGTACTGCTGCATCTCCTGCTACACTTGCTGCTGCTGCATATCCTTCTACTTGATGTCCCCCTGCATCTCCTGCGGCTGCATCTGCTGCAGCATCTCCTGCTGCTGTATTACCTGCTAATTCATCTCCTGCCTCATCCTCCGGGGATGCATCTGCGAATGCATCTGCACAATTATCTCCATTTCCTGCTGCATCTGCTGCTCAATCTTCTACTGATGCATCTAGTGCTTCTGCATTTCAGCTGCATATCCTTTTGAAGGCATCTGCGACTGCATCTCCTGCTGAATATACTGCTGCATCTCCGGCTGCCTCATCTCGTTCTGCTACATCTCCTTCTGTATCTTTTGCTACAGCATTTCCTGCTCTATCTGCTGAATTTGCTGTTGCATCTACTGCTGCTTCATCTACTGCTGCATCTCCTGATAGATCTCCTGCTGCTGCATCTGCTGTTGCATGCTCTTCCACTGCATCTGCTGCTTCATCAGCTGATACTTTCTCTCTTGATGCATTTACTGCGGCTGCATCTCCTGCTATATTTCCTTCTGCTACATCTTCTTACTTCATCTACTACTCTGCACTTCCTGCTGCTGCATCTCCTCCTTTTGCATCTCCGGCTGAATCACCAGTAGCATCTCCTGCTTCTTCATCTCCTGCAGCTACATCTCCTAGTGCATATGATGATGCTGCATCTCCTGTTACTTCTGCTGCTGCTGCATTCCCTGCTGCATCTCCTGATGCTGCAGCTCCTTCTGCATCTCCTTCTGTGTCTCCTGCTACTACATCCCCTGCTGCTGCATTTCCTGCTTCATCTCCTGATGCTGCAACTCCTTCTGCATCTTCTGCCGATGCATCTCCTGCAGAATCTGCTGCTGCTGCATCTCCTGTTGCATCTGCTTCTGATGCATCTGTGTCTACATCTCTGCTGCTGCATCTCTTGCTGCATTTCCTGTTTCATCTGCTGATGCATCTGCTGCTGCTCTATGTTCTGCTACATCTCGTCATCCTGCACATCCTCCTGTATCTGCTGAAGATTCTCTTCCTATTGCTTCTCCTGCTCAATCTGCATTTCCTGCTGCATCTGCTTCTGGATCTTCTGCTGATGCATCTCCTGCTGAATTAGCTGCTGCTGCATCTGCTTCTACATGTACGTTATAACTTTCTACGTTTGCTGCCTCATCTCCTGGTACATCTGCTAATGAACATCCTGCTACTGCATCTCCTACTTCATCTTCAGCTGCTGCATCTTTGGCTTCATCACCTGATATGTCATCTTCTGCTGCATCTGCTGCAGTATTTCCTGATGCAGTATCTGCTGATCCTGCATCTACTGCTGCATTTCCTGTTGCATCTGCTGCTGCTCTGCTGCTGCTTCATCTCCTGCCAAATCTCATGCTACATATCCTGCTGCTGCACCTCCTAATGCATCTCATGATAATGCTTCATCTCCTGCTACTGCATCTCCTGCTGCACCTACTGCTGCTGCATTTCCTGCTGCATCTTCTGCTGCTGCATCTCTTGCTGATGGGTCTGATGCAGCATCTCTTGCTCTTGCATCTCCTGCTGCAACTCCTGCTGCTGCATTACCTGCTCTATCTCCTCCTACTGCATCTCCTCCTGCTGCATATCCTACTTCTGTATATACTGCTGCCTTTCCTGCTGCTGCATCTTCTGCTGCTGAGTCTCTTTCTGCATCTCCTTCTTCTGAATCTCCTGATGCTCTATTACCTTCTGCATCGACTCTTGCTGCATCTCCTCCTGCTGCATCTGCTTCTTCATCTCCTGCTGATGCATCTCCTGCTCTTGCATCTCCTTCTGCTGAATCTCCTCCTGAATCTCTGGCGGCATCTCATGCTGCTACATATCCTGCGACATCTCCTGACGTATCTCCTTCTGAATCTGCATCTCCTGCTGCTTCTTTTGCAGTTGACTCTCCTGCTTCTTAATCTCCTGCTGCTGAATCTCCTGCTGCTGCGTCTGCTGCATCATCTCCTCGTTCTCCATAACGTGCTGTATCTCCAGTTGCTGCATCTTATCATGCTGCTGCATATGCTGAAGAATCTCTTCCTCCTGCATCTTCTGCTGAATCTTCATTTCCTACTGCATCTGCTTCTGCATCTCCTGCTGCTGCTGCATCTCCTGCTTCTTCTCCTGCTGCTGCATCAGTTGCTGCTGAATCTCCTGATGAATCTCCTGCTGCATCACCTTCTGAATATGCATCTCCTCAGGCATCTCCACCTGCTGCCACTCCTGCTGCTGCGTTTGCTTCTGCATCTCCTGCTGCTGCACCTCCTGCTGCATCTTCATCTGAATCTTTTGGTGCTGCATTTCCTGCTGATGCATATTCTCCTTCATCTCCTGCTGCTGCATTACCTTCAGCTGCATTTTCTACTGAATCTCCTGCTGCCTTTTCCACTGAATCTCCTGCTGCACAATCTGCTGATGCATTTCCTGCTGGTGCATCTCCTGCTGAATCTCCTGCCTCTTCATCTCCTTCTGCTGAATCTCCTGCCTCTTCATCTCCTGCTGCTGCAACGCCTGTTGAATCTGCTCTTGCATCTGGTGCGGCTGCATCTTCTTTTCCTGCATCTCCTGCTGCTTCATCTCCGGCTGATTTCCTGCTACATTTCCTTCTCTTGAATCTCCTGCTGCATATCCTGGTGCATCACCTGCTGAATATGCATCTCCTGCTACATCTCCTGCTGATACACCTCATGCAGCTGCATCTGTTGCTGCATATCCTGCTCCATCTGCTGTTGACAAATCTCTTGCCGTTGCATATCCTACTGAATTTCCAGTAGCATCTCCTGCTGATGCAATTCTTGCTGCATCTCATCCTGCATCCTTTGCTGCTGCATCTGCTGCTGCTTCTGGTGATGCTACATCTCCAGCTGCATCTGCTGCTTCATCTGCTGCTGTATCTCCTGCTGCATATGGTTCTGCATCTTCTGCTGCATATGGTTCTGCATCTTCTGCTGCTGCATCTGTTCCTGCTGAATCTCCAGATGAATCTCCTGCAGCATCTCATGCTTCTACATATCATGCTGAATCTCCTTCTGCATCTAATTCTGAATATGCATCTCCTGATGTATCTCCACCTGCTGCCACTACGACTGCTGCGTTTGCTTCGGCATCTAATGCTGCATCTCCTGCTGCTGAATCTCCTGATGCCGTGTCTGCTGCTGAATATCCTTTGATTGCTGCTGAATATCCTTTGTCTGCTGATGAATATCCTTTGTCTCCTGCTGCATCTGCTGCTGCTGCATCTCCTACAGCTGCATCACCTTTTGCATGTGCTGTTGCAGCATCTCCTTCTGCTGCATCTCCTGTTGCTGCATCTGCTGCTGCTGCACCTGCTGCAACATCTGCTTCTGCATATGCTGCTGCTGCACCTCCTGCTGCATCTCTGTATGAATCTTTGGTGCAGCATTTCCTCCTGATGCATATTCTGCTTCAACTCTGGCTGCTGCTTTACCTTCTGCATCTATTCCTGTTATATTTCAGGCTGCTGCATCACCTGCTGCTGCATCTGCTGATACTGCATGTGCTGCTGTATCTCCTGCTGCATCTCTTGGTGCTGCATCTTCTGGTGTTGCATCTCCTGCTGCATCTCCTGCGGCATCACCTGCTCCTGTATCTCCTGCTGCTACATCTCCTGATGCATCCTCTGCTCATGCATCTGCAGAAGTATCTCCATTTCCTGCTGCATCTGCTGCTCAGTCTTCTACTGATGCATCTAGTGCTTCTGCATTTCCTCCTGAAGGCATCTGCGGCTGCATCTCCTGCTGCTACATCACCTGCTGAATCTCCTCTTGCCCTTCCTGCTGTAACCTCTTATTCTTATGTTGCTACTTCATCTCCTGATGCATCTCCTACTATATCTCCTGCTGAATCTTCTTCTGCAGAATCTCCTCCTGCAACTCCTGCTGATGTATCTCCTGCTGCATCTCCTACTACATCTCCTGATGCTGAATCTCCTTCTATATCTCCTGCTGAATCTTCTGCTGAATCTTCCGCTGAATCTCCTGCTGCAGACTCTCCTACGGTGTTTCCTGCTGCAGAATCTCCTGCTACGTTTCCTGCTGTTGCATCTCCTGCTGAATCTCCTGCCTCTTCATCTCCTGGTGCTGCTTCTACTGCATCTGCTGCGGCTGCATCTTCTTCTACTGCGTCTCCTGCTACTGCATCTCCTTCTTCTGAATTTCCTGCTGCTCTATTACCTTCTGCATCGACTCCTGCTGCATGTCCTGCTGCTGCATCGACTCCTGCTGCATCTGTTTCTACATCTCCTACTAAATCTGCATCTCCTGCTGCATCTGCTTCTGCATCTCCTGCTGATGCATCTCCTGCTCTTGCATCTTTTTCTGCTGAATCTCCTGATGACTCTCCTGCGGCATCTCATGCTTCTACATATCATGCTACATCTCCTGACGTATCTCCTTCTATATATATGCTTCTCCTGCTGCTGAATCTCCTCCTACTGCATCTCCTGCTGCTGCTGCGTCTCCTGCTGCTGCATCATTTGCTGCTGAATATCCTGATGAATCTCCTGCGGCATCTCATGCTTCTACATATCATGCTGAATCTCCTGCTGCTGAAGCTCCTTCTGCATCTCCTGCTGCTGCATATGCTGCTTCATCTTCTGTTGCTGCACCTCCTGCTGCATCTCCGTCTGAATCTCTAGGTGCTGCATTTCCTGCTGCTGCATATTCTGCTTCAACTCCTGCTGCTGCATTACCTTCTGCATCTATTCCTGTTGTATTTCCTGCTGCTGCATCACCTTCTGCATCTATTCCTGTTGTATTTCCTGCTGCTGCATCTCCTGCTGCTGAATTTGCTGCTTCATCTCCTACTGCTGCATCTGCTGATATTGCATGTGCTGCTGCATCTCTTGGTGCTGCATCTCTTGGTGCTGCATCAACTGCTGCATCTCCTGCGGCATCGCCTGTTCCTGTATCTCCTGCTGCTACATCTCCTGATGCATCCTCTGCTCATGCATCTGCGGATACATCTCCTGATGCACTATTTATTGTTGCATCTGCTGCTCCATCACCTGCTGCATCTCTTTCTGCTTCATCTGGTGCATCTGATGTTGCATATGCTGCTGCTTCATCTACTGCTGCATCTCCTGCTAAATCTCCTGCTGCTGCATCAGTTGGTGCTGAATCTCCTGATGAATCTCCTGAGGCATCTCATGCTTCTACATATCATGCTGAATCTCCTGCTTCTGAATCTCCTGATGACTCTGCTGCTGCTGCATCACCTACAGCTGCATCACCTTCTGCATGTGCTGCTGCAGCATCTCCTTCTGCTGCATCTCCTGTTGCTGCATCTGCTGGTGCTGCACCTGCTGCAACATCTGCTTCTGCATCTCCTGCTGCTGCATCTCCGTATGAATCTATTGGTGCTGCATCTCCTGCTGATGCATGTGCTGCTGCATCTCCTGCTTCTGCATCTGCTTCTTCTGCATCTCCAGCTCCAACATCTCCTGCTGAATCAATTGCTGCTGCATCCCTTACTCATTTCCTACTGCTGCATATACTGCTGCATCTGGTGCTGCTGTACCTCCTCCTGCTGCATTTCCTGTTGCATACCCTCCTTCTGCATCTCCCGCTGAATCTCCTTCTTCATCTCCTGCTACAGCATCTCCTGCTGTATCTGCTGTTTCTGCATCTCCTGATACATCCCCTGCTGCTTCGTCTTATCCTGCTGCATCTCACACTGCTATAGCTCCTGCTCTTTCATATCCTGTTACTGCATCTCCTAATGAATGTCCTGCTGTTTAATCTCTTGATCCATTTCCTGCTGCTGCATCTCCTGTATCTGCATCTCCTTTTGCTTCGTCTGCTGCTACATCTCATGCTGTACCTCATGTTGCACCTTCTATTGAAGAATCTCCTGCGTCATTTCCTTCTGCTGCATATCTTCCTGCTTCATCTCGTTCTGCATCTCCTGCTGCATCTCCTCGAGCGTCACCTGCTGCATCTCCTGCTGTATCTCCTGCTCCTGCATATTCATCTGCATTTCCTCCTGCAGCCCTTTATCAATCTACTACTGCTGCACCTGCTGAATTTGCTGCTGCATCTCCTGATACATCTCCTGCTGCTGCATCTCGTGCTGCTGCATCTGCTGAATTTGCTGCTGCGTCTGCTGCTGCATCTGATGCTAATTTCTCTCTTGCTGCATTTACTGCAGCTGCATCTCCTGCTATATTTCCTTCTGCTGCATCTTCTTCACTTCATCTATTACTCTGCACCTCCTGCTGCTGCATCTCCTTCTTCTGCATCTCCGGCTGAATCGCCTGTAGCATCTCCTGCTTCTTCATCTCCTGCTGCTACATCTCCTAGTGCATATGATGCTGCTGCATCTCCTGTTACTTCTGCTGCTGCTGCATTCCCTGATTCTGCAACTCCTACTGCATCTCCTGCTACGACATCCCCTGCTGCTGCATTTCCGGCTGAATCTCCTGATGCTGCAGCTCCTCCTGCATCTCCTCCTACTACATCCCCTGATGCTGCATTTCCTGCTACATCTCCTGATGCTGCAACTCCTTCTCCATCTCCTACTGCTTCTCATTTCTTAATTCATGTCCTGATGCATTTCCTGTTGAAACGTCTCCTGCTCTATCTCCTCCGTTATACCTTTCTACATTTGCTGCCTCATTTCCTCATGCACTTGCTGATGCCCCTCGTGCTGCTGCATCTCCTGCTTCATATTCAACTGATGCATCTGTGGCTTCATCACATGATATGTCATCTCCTGCTGCATCCGCTTCAGTATTTCCTGATGGAGTATCTCCTGACCTAGAATCTACTGCTGCATTTCCTGCTGCATCTGCTGCTGCTCTGTTGCTGTTTCATCTCCTGCCAAAACTCCTGCTACATATCCTGCTGCTGCATCTCTTTATGCATCTCATGGTAATGCTTCATCTCCTGTTGCTGCTTTTCTTGCTGCATCTTCTGCTGATGAATCTGATGCTGCATCTCTTGCTCTTGCATCTCCTGCTGCATCTCCTTCTGCTGCATTACCTGCTTTATCTCCTCCTACCGCATCTCCTCCTGCTGCATATCCTGCTTCTGTATATACTGCTGCCTTTCCTGCTGCTGCATCTCCTGCTGCTGAATCTCTTTCTGCATCTCCTTCCTCTGAATCTCCTGCTGCTCTATTACCTTCTGCATCGAATCCGGCTGCATGTCCTGCTGATGCATCTCCTGCTCTTGCATCTCCTTCTGCTGAATCTCCTCCTCGGCGGCATCTCATGCTGTTACATATCCTGCTACATCTCCTGACGTATCTCCTTCTGAATATGCATCTCTTGCTGCTTCTCCTGCTGCTGAATCTAATGCTGCTGCGTCTGTTCCTGCTGAATCTCCTGCTTCTGCATCTGCTGCATCTTCTCCTCTTTCTCCATAACGTGCTGTATCTCCTGTTGCTGCATCATATCATGCTGCTTCAGATGTTGAAGAATCTCTTCCTACTGCATCTTCTGCTGAATCTTCATTTACTGCTGCATCTGCTTCTGCATCTCATTCTGAATATGCATCTCCTGATACATCTCCACCTGCTGCCACTTCTACTGCTGCGTTTGCTTCTGCATCACCTGCTGCAATTCCTGCTGCTGAATCTCCTGATTCTGTGTCTGCTGCTGAATATCCTTTGTCTGCTGCTGCATCTCCCGCTGCTGAATCTCCTGATGAATCTGCTGCTGTTACATCTCCTATGCTGCATCTCCTGTTGTTTCATCTGCTGGTGCTGCACCTGCTGCAAAAACTGCTTCTGCATCTCCTGCTGCTGCACCTCCTGATGCATCTCCGTCTTAATCTCATGGTGCTGCATTTCCTGCTGATGCATATTCTGCTTCAACTCCTCCTGCTGCATCTCCTGCTACTGCATGTGCTGCTGCAGCTCCTGCTGTATCTCTTGGTGCTGCATCTTCTGGTTGTGCATCTACTGCTTCATCTCATTATGACTTAACTGCCACTATTGAGGTGTTTTAGGGAAATCGAATAACGCCCACAGGGAAGATGCTAGCATGGAAAGCTGCTGCTTCTGAATGTCTTCTCTTAAAGCGCTTTCACTGCAAAGCAAGACTTGTAAGAAGTTTGAGTATACGCTTGTGTACTTTAACATCAGAACGGCTACTATGCGTCACTTAAAAGTAGCAGAGCATTCAGCACAGGTACCGCAGGGAAGAAGCTACGATGAAATGCTGGCTCTCGTTAAAGTCTTCTCTGGAAACGCTTTCACTGCAAACTGCAAAGCATGACTAACAGAACGTTTTAGTATAGGGTACTGAATTGTGACTTATGAAGGTGTTTTCTGATAAGTGAGTAACTGACGCAGTGAAGATGCTAGTGTGGAATACTGCTGCTACTGAATGTCTTCTCTTAGAGCGCTTTTACTGCAAAGCAAAACTTGTAGAAGTTTCAGTCTAGGCTTGTACACTGCAACATCAGAATGGCTATTAAAGCATCCATTCAAAATCTTTAGCGCTTTCACTGCAAAGCAAGACTTGTAGAACTTTCAGTCTAGGCTCGTATACTGCATAATCAGAATGGCTATTAAAGCGTCACTGCAAAATTTGAAGACGTTTAGAAAAAGTACCGCAAGGGCGCTGCTACGATCAAATGCTAGCTCTCGTTAGAATCTTCTCTTGAGGCGCTTTCACTGCAAGCTGCAAAGCATGTCTAACAAAACGTTTAGTATTGATTAAGGAATTGTGATTTAATTCTTGAGGAGCTTTAAGAAAAGTGAGTAAAGCCCATATGGAAGATGCTAGCATGGAATGCTGCTGCTTCTGAATGTCTTCTCTTATATCGCTTTCACTGCAAAGAAAGACTTGTAGAACTTTCTGTCTAGGCTCGTGTCCTGTAACATCAGAATGGGTATTAAAGCGTCACTGCAAAATTTCAAATCGTTCAGCACAAGTACGGCAGGGAAGCTCCTAAGATCACATGCTGGATCTCGTTAGTCTTCTCTGGAAGCGCTTTCACTGCAAGCTACAAAGCACGACTAACACAAATTTTTAGTATAGGGTACAGAACAGTTACTTTACTTCGCCAAATAACGAGCTTTCAGAACAGTGAACATCGGCTGCAGGGAAGATGGTAGTATGGAATGCTGCTGCTTCTGAATGTCTTCTCTTATAGCACTTTTACTGCAAAGTACGACTTCTAGAAGTTTCATTCTAGTCTTCTGAAGTATATCATCAGATACAAAAGTGTCACTTCAAAATTTCAGAGCGTTCAGCACAAGTACCGCAGGGAAGCTTCTACCATCAAATGATGGTTCACGTTAGAGTCTTCTCTTATAGCGCTTTCGCTGCAGGCTGTGAAGCACGACTAACACATTTTAGTTTAGGGTAATGAATGCTGACTTAACTGCGCCTGTTAACGCGCTTATGGAAAAGTAAGTATTTCAGACAGTGCAGATGCTGGCCTGAAACTACACCGTTTATTAATGTTTTCTCTTATAGCGCTGTTACTGCAAAAGACGACTTGTAGAACTTTCACTCTAGGCTTATTAACTGTAAGATCAGAATGGCTATTAAAGCCTCATTTCAAGAGTTGAGATCGTTCAGCACAAGTACCGCAGGGAAGCTGCTACCATCAAATCTTGGCTCTCGTTAGGATCCTTTCATGAAGCGCTGTCACTGTCAGCCGCGAAGCACGAAAAACGCAACTTTTTCGCGCAGGCTAGTTATTAGCGACTTAATAACGCCTAATAACGCTCTTTAGGAAGAGAGAATATCTCCAGCAGGGAAGATGTTAGCATGGAATGCTTCTGCTTCTGTATGTCTTCTCTTAGAGCGCAATCACTGCAAACCAAGATTTATGGAACTTTCCGTCTAGGCTAGTGAACTGTAACACCAGCATATCTAGTAAAGCTTCACTTGAAGATTTGAAAGCGTTTAGCAGAATTACCGTCGGGAAGTTGCTAGCATCAAATGGTGGCTCTCGTTAGATTCTTCACTGGAAGCGCTTTCAATGAGAGGTGCGAAACACGAGGAACAATGGTTTAAGAGTAGGTTAAAGAATAGCGACATAACAGCGATTAATAACGAGCTTCAGAAAAGTGACTACCTCCAACAGCGAAGACGCTAGCACGGAATGCTGCTGCTTCTGAATGTCATATCTTATAGCACTTTCACTGGAAAGCGAGACTTGTTGGATTTTCAGTCTAGGCTGGTGAACGGTAACATCTGCAAGTCTATTGAGGCATCACGTCAAGATTTTAGAGATTTCTGCTCAAGTACCTCACGGAAACTGCTACCATCAAAATCCGGCTCTCTTTAGGATCTTTTCATGAAGCTCTTTCACTGCAAGCTGCAAAGCAAGACTAACACAAATTTTTAGTATAGGGTACAGAACAGTTACTTTACTTCGCCGAATAACGCGCTTTAGGAACAGTGAGCATCGGCTGCAGGGAAGATGGTAGTATGGAATGCTGCTGCTTCTGAATGTCTTCTCTTATAGCACTTTCACTGCAAAGTACGACTTCTAGAAGTTTCATTCTAGTCTTCTGAAGTATATCGTCAGCTAGTAAAGTGTCGCTTCAAAATTTCAGAGCGTTCAGCACAAGTACCGCAGGGAAGCTTCTACCATCAAATGATGGTTCACGTTAGAGTCTTCTCTTATAGCGCTTTCGCTGCAGGCTGTGAAGCACGACTAACACATTTTAGTTTAGGGTAATGAATGCTGACTTAACTGAGCCTGTTAACGCGCTTATGGAAAAGTAAGTATTTCAGGCAGTGCAGATGCTGGCCTGAAACTACACCACTTATTAATGTTTTCTCTTATAGCGCTGTTACTGCAAAAGACTACTTGTAGAACTTTCACTCTAGGCTTATGAGCTGTAAGATCAGAATGGCTATTAAAGCCTCATTTCAAGATCTGAGATCGTTCAGCACAAGTACCGCAGGGAAGCTGCTACCATCAAATCTTGGCTCTCGTTAGGATCCTTTCATGAAGCGCTGTCACTGTCAGCCGCGAAGCACGAAAAACGCAACTTTTTCGCGCAGGCTAGTTATTAGCGACTTAATAACGCCTAATAACGCTCTTTAGGAAGAGAGAATATCTCCAGCAGGGAAGATGTTAGCATGGAATGATTCTGCTTCTGTATGTCTACTCTTAGAGAGCAATCAAAACAAACCAAGATTTATGGAACTTTCCGTCTAGGCTAGTGAACTGTAACACCAGCATATCTAGTAGAGCTCCACTTGAAGATTGGGAAGCGATTAGCAGAACTATCCTCGGGATGGTGCTAGCATCAAATGGTGGCTCTCGTTAGACTCTTCTCTGAAGAGCTTTCACTGAGAGGTGCAAAACATAAACAACGCATTTGAGGGTAGGTTCAAGAATAGTGACATAACAGAGACTAATAAAGAGCTTTAGGAAAAGTTACTATCTCCAACAGCGAAGACGTTAGCACGGAATGCTGCTGCTTCTGAATGTCGTCTCTTATAACACTTTCACTCTAAAGCGATACTTGTCGAACTTTCAGTCTAGGCTAGTGAACGGAAACATCTGCAGGTTTATTGATGCATCACGTCTAGATTTTAGATATTTCTGCTCAAGTACCTCAAGGAAGCTGCTACCATCAAATTCTGGCTCTCGTTAGGATCTTTTAAGAAGCGCTTTTACTGTCAGCCCAAAGCGAGAAAAACGCAACATTTTCGCGGAGGCTAGTTATTAGAGACTTAATAACTCTTAACAAGCTCTTTAGGAAAAGAGAGTATCTTGTTCAGGGAAGATGTTAGCATGGAATTCTTCTGTTCTGGATGTATTCTCTTAGAGCGCAAGCACTGCAGAATACGACTTGTAGAACTTTCAGTCTAGTCTTGTGTACTGTCAGATCAGAATGACTACTTGTGCTTCTGAATGTCTTCTCTTCGAGCGCAATCATGCAAACCAAGATTTATCTAACTTTCTGTCTAGGCTAGTGAACGGTCTAACAGCGAAGATGTTAGCACGAAATGCTGCTGCTACTGAATATCTTCTCTCATAGCGCTTTCATCGCAAAAACTTGTAGAACTTTCAGTCTAGGCTCGTGTCCTGTAACATCAGAATGGGTATTAAAGCGTCACTGCAAAATTTCAAAACGTTCAGCACAAGTACTGCATGGAAGCTCCTAAGATCACATGCTGGATCTCGTTAGTCTTCTCTGGAAGCGCTTTCACTGCAAGCTACAAAGCACGACTAACACAAATTTTTAGTATAGGGTACAGAACAGTTACTTTACTTCGGCGAATAACGCGCTTTAGGAACAGTGAACATCGGCTGCAGGGAAGATGGTAGTATGGAATGCTGCTGCTTCTGAATGTCTTCTCTTATAGCACTTTCACTGCAAAGTACGACTTCTAGAAGTTTCATTCTAGTCTTCTGAAGTATATCGTCAGCTAGTAAAGTGTCGCTTCAAAATTTCAGAGCGTTCAGCACAAGTACCGCAGGGAAGCTTCTACCATCAAATGCTGGTTCACGTTAGAGTCTTCTCTTATAGCGCTTTCGCTGCAGGCTGTGAAGCACGACTAACACATTTTAGTTTAGGGTAATGAATGCTGACTTACCTGCGCCTGTTAACGAGCTTATGGAAAAGTAAGTATGTCAGGCAGTGCAGATGCTGGCCTGAAACTACACCGCTTATTAATGTTTTCTCTTATAGCGCTATTACTGCAAAAGACTACTTGTAGAACTTTCACTCTAGGCTTATGAGCTGTAAGATCATGTAAGATCAATGCGTTTAAGAGTAGGTTAAAGAATAGTGACATAACAGCGACTAATAACGAGCTTTAGAAAAGTGACTACCTCCAACAGCGAAGACATTAGCACGGATTGCTGCTGCTTCTGAATGTCGTATCTTATAGCATTTTCACCTGAAAGCGAGACTTGTCGAAATTTAAATGTAGGCTAGTGAACGGTAACATCTGCAGTACCTCACGGAAGCTGCTGCCTTCAAATTCAGGCTCTCGTTAGGATCTTTTTATGAAGTGCTTTTACTGTCAGCCTCAAAGCATAAAAAACGCAACTTTTTCGCCTAGGTTATTAGCGACTTAAATAACGCCTAATAAAGCTCTTTAGGAAAAGAGAATATCTCCAGCAGGGAAGATATTAAAATGGACTGCTTCTTCTTGTGGATGTATTCTCTTAGAGCGCTTTTATTACAGAGCACGACATGTAGAATGTTCGGTCTAGTCTTCTGTACAGTCAGATCAGAATGACTGCTTGTACTTCTGAATGTATTCTCTTCGAGACTTGTAAAACTTTCATTCTCGGTTTGTGAACGGTAACATCAAAATAGCTATGAAGGCGGCACGTCAAAATTTCAGAGCATTCGGCATAAGTACCGCAGGAAAGCTGCCACCATCCAATACTGGCTCACGTTAGAGTCTTCCTAGAAAGAGTTTCGCTGCAAGTTGCAAACACGACTAAAAGAATGTTTTAGTTTAGGCTTGTTAATAGTGACTTTAAAGCTCCTAATACGTCGCTATATTTGGAATTAATATCTCCAGCAAGGACGATGCTTAGCATGGAATGATTCCGCTTATGAACGTGTTCTCTTAAAGCGCAGCAACTACAAAGCACGACTTGTCGAACTTTCACTCTAGGCTTGTGAAAAGTAACATCAGCATGGCTATTGAGACATCACGTAAAGATTTTAGAGATTTCTGCTCAAGTACCTCACGGAAGCTGCTACCATCAAATTCTGGCTCTCGTTAGGATCTTTTCATGAAGCGCTTTCACTGTCAGCCGCAAAGCAGGAAAACCGCAACGTTTTCGCGGAGGCTAGTTATTAGCGACTTAATAACGCCTAACGCTTTAGGAAAAGAGAATATCTCCAGGAGGGAAGATGTTAGCATACAATACTTCTGCTTGTGGATGTGTTTTCTTAGAGCTCAATCACTGCAGAGCACGATTTGCAGAACTTT
Organism: Clamator glandarius; assembly: GCA_033459285.1. Classification (NCBI taxonomy): domain Eukaryota; kingdom Metazoa; phylum Chordata; class Aves; order Cuculiformes; family Cuculidae; genus Clamator; species Clamator glandarius. The sequence continues at coordinate 223,476 of JAUNZM010000836.1, read as the reverse complement.
TCGTCTAAACTAGTGAAAAGTAACATCAGCATGGCTAGTAAGGCTTCACTTGAAGATTTGAAAGCGTTTAGCAGAAATACCCATGAAAGTTCTACAAGTCGTGCTCTGCAGTGAAACCGCTCTAAGAGAATACATCCACAAGCAGAAGCATTCCATGCTAACATCTTCCCTGCTGGAGATGTGAATTTTTATTAAAACCGTAATAGACTGTGTTAAGACCCTATTCATTAGCCTATGATAATGACTTCTTTAAGTCGTTTTTGCAGCTTGCAGTGAAAGCGCTTCCAGAGAAGATTCTAACGAGAGACACCATTTGATGGTTTCATCATTCTCTCGGTAGTTGTGCTATAAGAGACGACATTCAGAAGCAGCAGCATTCCGTGTAACGTCTTCGCTCTTAGAGATAGTCACTTTTCTAAACCTCGTTATTAGTCGCTGTTCTGTCACTATTCTTTAACCTACACTTAAACGCATTGTTAATCGTGTTTTGCACCTCTCAGTGAAAGCGCTTCCAGAGAAGATTCGAACGAGAGACACCATTTGATGCTAGCAACTTACGCAGGTAGATCTGCTAAACGCTTTCAAATCTTCAAGTGAAGCTTTACTAGATATGCTGGTGTTACAGTACACTAGCCTAGACGGAAATTTTGATAAATCTTGGTTTGCAGTGATTGCACTCTAAGAGAAGACATTCAGAAGCAGAAGCATTCCATGCTAACATCTTCCCTGCTGGACATATTCACTTTTCCTAAAGCGCCTTATTAGGCGCTATTAAGTCTTTATTCACTTGCCAACACAAGAACGTTGCGTTAGTCATTCTCTGCATCTTGCAGAGAAACCACTTCTATAGCAGACGCTAACGAAAGCCAGCTTTTGATGGTAACACCTTTCCTGTTTACTTGTGCTGAACACTCTGAAATTCTGAAATAACGCCTTCGTAGCCATACTGGTCTTACAGTACACAAGAGTAGACTGAAAGTTCTACAAGTCGTGCTCTGCAATGAAAGCTCTCTAAGAGAAAACATCGACAAGCAGAAGCATAACATGCTAGCATCTTCCCTGCTGCAGATATGAATTTGTACTACAACGCCGTAATAGACTGTGTTAAGTCTCTATTCACTAGCCTATGCTAATACTTCCATGTTTCAGCTTGCAGTGACACAACATTAATAAGGGATGTAGTTTCCCTGCTGGAGATATTCTCTCTTCCTAAAGAGCGTTAGTAGCCGTTATTAAGTCGCTAATAACTAGCCTACGCGAAAAAGTTGCGTTTTTCGTGCTTTGCGGCTGGCAGTGACAGCGCTTCATGAAAGGATCCTATCGAGAGCCAAAATTTGATGGTAGCAGCTTCCCTGCGGTTCTTGTGCTGAACGATCTCTAATCTTGAAATGAGGCTTTAATAGCCATTCTGATCTTACAGTTAATAAGCCTAGAGTGAAAGTTCTACAAGTCGTCTTTTGCAGTAACAGCGCTGTAAGAGAAAACATTAATAAGCGGTGTAGTTTCAGGCCAGCATCTGCACTGCCTGAAATACTTACTTTTCCATAAGCGCGTTAACAGGCGCAGTTAAGTCACAATTCATTACCCTAAACTAAAATGTGTTAGTCGTGCTTCACAGCCTGCAGCGAAAGCGCTATAAGAGAAGACTCTAACGTGAACCATCATTTGATGGTAGAAGCTTCCCTGCGGTACTTGTGCTGAACGCTCTGAAATTTTGAAGCGACACTTTACTAGCTGACGATATACTTCAGAAGACTAGAATGAAACTTCTAGAAGTCGTACTTTGCAGTGAAAGTGCTATAAGAGAAGACATTCAGAAGCAGCAGCATTCCATACTACCATCTTCCCTGCAGCCGATGTTCACTGTTCCAAAAGCTCGTTTTTCGGTGAAGTAAAGTAACTGTTCTGTACCCTATACTAAAATTTTGTGTTAGTCGTGCTTTGCAGCTTGCAGTGAAAGCGCTTTATGAAAAGATCTTAACTAGAGCCGGATTTGATGGTAGCAGTTTCCGTGAGGTACTTGAGCAGAAATCTCTAAAATCTTGACGTGATACCTCAATAGCCCTGCATATGTTACTGTTCACTAGCCTAGACTGAAAATTCAACAAGTCTCGCTTTCCAGTGAAAGTGCTATAAGATACGACATTCAGAAGCAGCAGCATTCTGTGCTAGCGTCTTCGCTGTTGGAGGTAGTCACTTTTCTGAAGCTCGTTATTAATCGCTGTTATGTCGCTATTCTTTAACCTACTCTTAAACCATTGTTCCTCGTGTTTCGCACCTCTCAGTGAAAGCGCTTCCAGTGAAGAATCTAACGAGAGCCACCATTTGATGCTAGCAACTTCCCGACGGTAATTCTGCTAAACGCTTTCAAATCTTCAAGTGAAGCTTTACTAGATATGCTGGTGTTACAGTTCACTAGCCTAGACGGAAAGTTCCATAAATCTTGGTTTGCAGTGATTGCGCTCTAAGAGAAGACATACAGAAGCAGAAGCATTCCATGCTAACATCTTCCCTGCTGGATATATTCTCTTTTCCTAAAGAGCGTTATTAGGCGTTATTAAGTCGCTAATAACTAGCCTGCGCGAAAAAGTTGCGTTTTTCGTGCTTTGCGGCTGACAGTGACAGCGCTTCATGAAAGGATCCTAACGAGAGCCAAGATTTGATGGTAGCAGCTTCCCTGCGGTTCTTGTGCTGAACGATCTCTAATCTTGAAATGAGGCTTTAATAGCCATTCTGATCTTACAGTTCATAAGCCTAGAGTGAAAGTTCTACAAGTCGTCTTTTGCAGTAACAGCGCTGTAAGAGAAAACAGTAATAAGCGGTGTAGTTTCAGGCCAACATCTGCACTGTCTGAAATACTTACTTTTCCATAAGCGCGTTAACAGGCGCAGTTAAGTCAGCATTCATTACCCTAAACTAAAATGTGTTAGTCGTGCTTCACAGCCTGCAGCGAAAGTGCTATAAGAGAAGACTCTAACGTGAACCAGCATTTGATGGTAGAAGCTTCCCTGCGGTACTTGTGCTGAACGCTCTGAAATTTTGAAGTGACACTTTTGTATCTGATGATATACTTCAGAAGACTAGAATGAAACTTCTAGAAGTCGTACTTTGCAGTGAAAGTGCTATAAGAGAAGACATTCAGAAGCAGCAGCATTCCATACTACCATCTTCCCTGCAGCCGATGTTCACTGTTCCGAAAGCACGTTATTTGGCGAAGTAAAGTAACTGTTCTGTACCCTATACTAAAATTTTGTGTTAGTCGTGCTTTGCAGCTTGCAGTGAAAGCGCTTCCAGAGAAGACTAACGAGATCCAGCATGTGATCGTAGCAGCTTCCCTGCCGTACTTGTGCTGAACGATTTGAAATTTTGCAGTGACGCTTTAATACCCATTCTGATGTTACAGGACACGAGCCTAGACTGAAAGTTCTACAAGTCTTTCTTTGCAGTGAAAGCGCTATAAGAGAAGACATTCAGAAGCAGCAGCATTCCATGCTAGCATCTTCCATATGGGCTTTACTCACTTTTCTTAAAGCTCCTCAAGAATTAAATCACAATTCCTTAATCAATGCTAAACGTTTTGTTAGACATGCTTTGCAGCTTGCAGTGAAAGCGCCTCAAGAGAAGATTCTAACGAGAACTAGCATTTGATCGTAGCAGAGCCCTTGCGGTACTTTTTCTAAACGTCTTCAAATTTTGCAGTGACGCTTTAATAGCCATTCTGATTATGCAGTACACGAGCCTAGACTGAAAGTTCTACAAGTCTTGCTTTGCAGTGAAAGCGCTAAAGATTTTGAATGGATGCTTTAATAGCCATTCTGATGCTGCAGTGTACAAGCCTAGACTGAAACTTCTACAAGTTTTGCTTTGCAGTAAAAGCGCTCTAAGAGAAGACATTCAGTAGCAGCAGTATTCCACACTAGCATCTTCACTGCGTCAGTTACTCACTTATCAAAAAGCACCTTCATAAATCACAATTCAGTACCCTATACTAAAACGTTCTGTTAGTCATGCTTTGCAGCTTGCAGTGAAAGCGTTTCCAGAGAAGACTCTAACGAGAGCAGCATTTCATCGTAGCTTCTTCCCTATGGTACTTGTGCTGAACGCTCTGCTATTTTCAAGTGACGCTTTAATAGTCGTTCTGATGTTAAAGTACACAAGCATATATTCAAACTTCTTACAAGTCTCGCTTTACAGTGAAAGCGCTTTAAGAGAAGACATGCAGCAGTAGGAGATGTAGCAGCAGCAGATGCAGCTAGAGATTCAGCAGCAGGAGGTGCAGCAGCAGACAAAGGATATTCAGCAGCAGACACGGCATAAGGAGATTCAGCAGCAGGAAGTGCAGCAGGTGATGCGCAAGCAAACGCAGCAGTAGGAGTGGCAGCAGGTGGAGAAGAAGAAGGAGATGCATATTCAGAAGGAGAAGCAGCAGGAGATGCAGCAGGAGATGCAGAAGCAGATGCAGCAGGAAATGAAGATTCAGCAGAAGATGCAGTAGGAAGAGATTCTTCCACATCTATAGCAGGTTGATATGATGCAGCAACAGGAGATACAGCAGGTTATCGAGAAAGCGGAGATGATGCAGCAGACGCAGCAGCAGAAGATTCAGCAGCAGGAGAAGCAGCAGGAGATGCATATTCAGCAGGAGATACGTCAGGAGATGTAGCAGGATATGTAACAGCATGAGATGCCGCCAGAGATTCAGGAGGAGATTCAGCAGAAGGATATGCAAGAGCAGGAGATACATCAGCAGGACATGCAGCCGGAGTCGATGCAGAAGTTAATACAGCAGCAGGAGATTCAGAAGAAGGAGATGTAGAAAGAGATTCACCAGCAGGAGATGCAGCAGCAGGAAAGGCAGCAGTATATACAGAAGCAGGATATGCAGCAGGAGGAGGTACAGTAGGAGGAGGTAGAGCAGGTAATACAGCAGCAGGAGATGCACCAGGAGATGCAAGAGCAAGAGATGCAGCATCAGACCCATCAGCAGAAGATGTAGCAAGAAAAGCAGCATCAGGAGATGAAGCATTACCATGTGATGCATTAAGAGATGCAGCAGCAGGACATGTAGCAGGAGTTTTGGCAGGAGATGAAACAGCAGCAGTGCAGCAGCAGATGCAGCAGGAAATGCAGCAGTAGATTCTAGGTCAGCAGATACTCCATCAGGAAATACTGAAGCGGATGCAGCAGGAGATGACATATCATGTGATGAAGCCACAGATGCATCAGTTGAAGATGAAGCAGGAGATGCAGCAGCACGAGGGGCATCAGAAGTTGCATGAGGAAATGAGGCAGCAAATGTAGAAAAATATAACGGAGGAGATAGAGCAGGAGACGTTTCAACAGGAAATGCAGCAGGACATGGATTAAGAAATGAGATGCAGTAGGAGATGGAGAAGGAGTTGCAGCATCAGGAGATGTAGCAGGAAATGCAGCATCAGGGGATGTAGTAGGAGGAGATGCAGGAGCAGTTGCAGCATCAGGAGATTCAGCCGGAAATGCAGCAGTAGGGGATGTCGTAGCAGGAGATGCAGAAGGAGTTGCAGAATCAGGGAATGCAGCAGCAGCAGAAGTAACAGGAGATGCAGCAGCATCATATGCACTAGGAGATGTAGAATCAGGAGATGCTACAGGCGATTCAGCCGGAGATGCAGAAGGAGGAGATGCAGCAGCAAGATGTGCAGAGTAATAGATGAAGTGAAGAAGATGCAGCAGCAGGAAATACAGCAGGAGATGTAGCCACAGTAAATGCATCAATAGAGAAAGTAGCATCAGATACAGCAGCAGGAGATGCAGCAGCAGGAGATCTATCAGGAAATGCAGCAGTAGATGAAGCAGCAGCAGATGCAGCAGCAAATTCAGCAGATGCAGTAGTAGATTGATAAAGAGCTGCAGCAGGAAATACAGATGAATATGCAGGAGCGGGAGATGCATCTGCAGGTGATGCAGAAGGAGATGCAGCAGGTGACGCTCAAGGAGATGCAGCAGGAGATGCAGAACGAGATGAAGCAGCAAGATATGCAGCAGAAGGAAATGACGCAGGAGATGCTTCAATAGAAGGTGCAACATGAGATAGAGCAGGAGATGCAGCAGCAGACGAAGGAAAAGGAGATGCAGAAACAGGAGATGCAGCAGCAAGACATGGATAAAGAGAAGAAGCAGCAGGAGATTCATTAGGAGATGCAGTAGCAGGATATGAAACAGCAGGAGGTATAGCAGCAGGAGATGCAGCCTGAAATGCAGCAGGATGAGACGAAGCAGCAGGGTATGTATCAGGAGATGCAGAAGCATAAGATACAGCAGGAGATGCTGTAGCAGGAGATGCAGAAGGAGATGTAGCAGAAGGAGATGCAGCAGCAGGTGATGAAGCAGGAGATTCAGCAGGAGGAGATGGGACAGGAGATGCAGAAGCAGGAGATTCAGCGGGGGATGCAGCAGAAGGGTATGCAAGAGGAAATGCAGCAGGAGGATGTACAGCCGCACCAGATGCAGCAGTATATGCAGCAGGAGGAGATGAGTAAGGGATGCAGCAGCAATTGATTCAGCAGGAGATGCTGGAGCCGGAGATGCATAAGAAGTAGATGCAGAAGCAGGAGATGCAGCAGGATATGCATCAGCAGGAGATGCAGAACCAAGAGATTCAGAAGGAGATGCAGCAGCAGGAGATGCAGAAGCAGGAAATAAAACAGGAATAGTTGCAGAAGGTAACGCAGCAGCAGGAGTTGAAGACGAATATGCATTAGCAGGAAATGCAGCACCAAGAGATTCAGATGGAGATGCAGCAGCAGGAGATGCAGCAGCAGATGTTGTAGCAGGTGCAGCACCAGCAGATGCAGCAACAGGAGATGCAGCAGAAGGAAATGCTGCAGCAGCACGTGCAGAAGGTGATGCAGCTGTAGGAGATGCAGCAGCAGCAGATGCATCAGGAGATTCAGCAGCAGGAGATTCAGCATGATATGTAGAAGCTTGAGATGCCGCAGGAGATTCATCAGGAGATTCAGCAGCAAATGCTGCAGCAGCAGGAGAAGCAGCAGGAGACGCAGCAGCAGCAGGAGATGCAGAAGCAGATGCAGCAGGAAATGAAGATTCTGCAGAAGATGCAGTAGGAAGAGATTCTTCAACATATGCATCAGCATGATATGATGCAGCAACAGGAGATACAGCAGGTTATGGAGAAAGAGGAGATGATGCAGCAGACGCAGCAGCAGGAGATTCAACAGCAGGAGATGCAGCAGTAGGAGATTCAGCAGAAGGAAATTCAGCAGCAGGAGAAGCAGCCGGAGATGCATATTCAGAAGATGCAGGAGATGCATATGTCAGGAGATGTAGCAGGATATCTAGCAGCATGAGATGCCACCTAGGATTCAGGAGGAGATTCAGCAGAAGGAGATGCAAGAGCAGGAGATGAAGCAGCAGGAGATGCAGATTTAGAAGTGATTCAGAAGAAGGAGATGCAGAAGCAGATGCAGCAGGAGTCGATGCAGCAGCAGGACATGCAGCAGGAATCGATGCAGAAATTAATAGAGCAGCAGGAGAATCAGAAGAAGGAGATGCAGAAAGAGATTCAGCAGCAGGAGAAGCAGCAGCAGGAAAGGCAGCAGTATATAGAGAAGAAGGATATGTAGCAGGAGGAGATGCAGTAGGAGGAGATAGAGCAGGTAATGCATCAGGAGGACATGCAGCAGGAGATGCAAAAGCAAGAGATACTGCATCAGACCCATCAGCAGGAGATGCAGCAGAAGATGCAGCAGGAAATGCAGCAGCAGTAGGTGCAGCAGGAGATGCAGTAGCAGGAGATGAAGCATTATCATGAGAAGCATTAGGAGGTGCAGCAGCAGGATAAGTAGCAGGAGATTTGGCAGGAGATTAAGCAGCAGCAGAGCAGCAGAAGATGCAGCAGAAGATGCAGCAGAAAATGCAGCAGTAGATGCAGGATCAGCAGATACAACAGCAGGAAATACGGCAGCAGATGCAGCAGGAGATGACATATGATGTGATGAAGCCACAGATGCAGCAGCTGAAGATGAAGCAGGAGATGCAGCAGCATGAGGTGCAGAAGGAGTTGCAGCATCAGGGGATTCAGCAAGAAATGCAGCAGCAGGGGATGTAGTAGCAGGAGACACAGAAGGAGATGCAGAAGGAGCTGCAGCATCAGGAGATGCAGCAGGGAATGCAGCAGCAGAAGAAGTAACAGGAGATGTAGCAGCAGGAGATGAAGAAGCAGGAGATGCTACAGGCGATTCAGCCGGAGATGCAGAAGGAGGAGATGCAGCAGCAGGAGGTGCAGAGTAGTAGATAAAGTGAAGAATATGCAACAGAAGGAAATATATCAAAAGATGCAGCCGCAATAAATACAGAAAGAGAGAAAGTATCAGCTGATGCAGCAGCAGATGCCGTGGAAGAGGATGCAACAGCAGATGCAGCAGCAGGAGACCTATCACGAGATGCAGCAGTACATGAAGCAGCAGCAGATGCAGCAGCATATTGCGCATATACAGCAGTAGATGCTGTAGCATGATATGCAGTAAGAGAAGATGCAACCGCACCAGAGGTAGCATGAGATGTAGAATGAGATTCAGGAGCAGGGGATGTAGTAGGAGATGCAGCAGGAGATACATCAGCAGAAATTGTAGCAGGAGATGCAGCAGGAGATTCTGCAGAAGAATATTCAGCAGGAGATGCAACAGGAGATGAAATAGCAACATAGGCATCAGCAGTTACAGCAGGAAGTGCAGCAGGAGATTCAGGAGGAGATAGCAGCAGGAGATGCAGCCGCAGATGCCTTCAACAGGATATGCAGCTGAAATGCACAAGCACTAGATGCATCCGTAAAAGATTGAGCAGCAGATGCAGCAGGAAATGGAGATACTTCTGCAGATGCATCCGCATATGCATCCGAAGGGGATGCAGCAGGAGATGAATCAGCAGGCTATACAGCAGCAGGAGATGAAGCAGCAGATGCAGTTGCAGGAGATGCAGGAGGACATCAAGTAGAAGGAGGTGAAGAAGCAGCAAATGTAGCAGGAGATGCAGCAGTACATGAAGCAGCAGGAAATGGAGCAGCAGATTAAGGAGATGCAGCAGTACATGAAGCATCAGAAAATGGAGCAGCAGATTAAGCAGCAGGAGGTAATGAAGCAGGTGATGCAGCAGAAGGTGATACAGCTGCAGCTGCAGAGGCAGCATATGTAGCATCAATAGATGCAGCAGCAGATGCATCAGGAGATGCAGATTTAGTAGGAGATGTAGCAGCAGAAGGTACTACAGCAGATGATGCAGCAGGAGATGCAACAGAAGGAAATGGATCAAGATACACTGCAGCAGGAGCTGCAGTAAGACATGAAGCAGGAGATGCAGCAGCAGGAGATGCAGCAGGGGATGCATGTTCAGAGGTAGATTCAGCAGAAACTTCAGAAGGAGATAAAGCAGCAGGAGATTTGGCAGGAGATGCAGCAGTAGATGAAGCAGCAGCATATGCAACAGCAGATGCACCAGATGGAGCAGAAAGAAGTGCAGCATGGGATGGAGCAGCAGATGCAAAGGGAAATGGTGCATCAGGAGATGCATCCGCAGATGCATGAGCAGAAGATGCATCAGTAGATGAAGCAGCAGGACATACAGGATGCCACAGGAGATGCAGCAGGAGATGCAACCTCAGAAGATGCAGCACCAAGAGATGCAGCAGGAGATGCAGCAGCACATGCAGTATCAGCAGATGCAGCAGCAGGAAATACAACAGGAATAGATGCAGAATGTAATGCAGCAGCAGGAGTTGAAGCAGAATATGCATCAGCAGGAAATGCAGCAGCAAGAAATTCAGACGGAGATGCAGCAGGAGATGCAGAAGTAGGAGATGCAGCAGAAGAAGATGCTGCACATGCAGAAGGAGATGAAGCAGTAGGAGATGCAGCAGAAGATTCAGCAGCAGGAGATTCAGCAGCAGACAAAGGATATTCAGTAGCAGACACGGCATCAGGAGATTCAGCAGCTGGAGGTGCAGATGGAGATGCAAGAGCAAACGCAGCATTAGGAGTGGCAGCAGGTGGAGATGCATTAGGAGATTCAGCATGATATGTAGAAGCATTAGATGCCACAGGAGATTCATCAGGAGATTCAGCAGCAAATGATGCAGCAGCAGGAGAAGCAGCAGGAGATGCAGCAGCAGCAGGAGATGCAGAAGCAGATGCAGCAGGAAATGAAGATTCAGCAGAAGATGCAGTAGGAAGAGATTCTTCAATATATGCAGCAGCATGATATGATGCAGCAACAGAAGATACAGCAGATTATGGAGAAAGAGGAGATGATGCAGCAGACGCAGCAGCAGGAGATTCAGCAGGAGAAGATGCAGCAGCAGGAGAAGCAGCAGGAGATGCATATTCAGACGGAGATACATCAGGAGATGTAGCAGGATATGTCATGAGATGCCACCATAGAATCAGGAGGAGATTCAGCAGAAGGAGATGCAAGAGCAGGAGATGAAGCAGCATGAGATGCAGAAGCAGGCTATACAGCAGCAGGAGATGAAGCAGCAGATGCAGCAGCAGGAATTGCAAGAAGACATCAAGTAGAAGGAGATGCAGCAGCAGGAGATTCCGCAGGAGATGCATTGGCAGAAGATGCAGAAGGAGTTGCAGGATCAGGAGATGAAGCAGGAAATGCAGCAGCAGGGGATGTAGTAGCAGGAGACACAGAAGGAGATGCAGAAGGAGCTGCAGCATCAGGAGATGCAGCAGGGAATGCAGCAGCAGCAGAAGTAACAGGAGATGCAGCAGCACTAGGAGATGTAGCAGCAGGGGATGAAGAACCAGAAGCTGCTACAGTCGATTCAGCCGGAGATGCAGAAGGAGAAGATGCAGCAGCAGGAGGTGCAGAGGAATAGATGAAGTGAAGAAGATGCAGCAGAAGGAAATATATCAGGAGATTCAGCCGCAATAAATGCAGCAAGAGAGAAAGTAGCAGCAGATGCAGCAGCAGATGCAGCAGCAGGAGATGCAGCATCAGGAGATCTATCAAGATATGCCGCAGTATATGAAGCAGCAGCAGATGCAGCAGCAAATTCAGCAGATGCAGCAGTAGTAGTTACATAAAGAGCTGCAGCAGGAAATGCAGATGAATATGCAGCAGCAGGAGATACAGCAGGAGATGAATCTGCAGGTGATGCAGAAGAAGATGCAGCAGGAGATGCAGAACAAGATGAAGCAGCAAGATATGAAGCAGAAGGAGATGACACAGGAGATTATTCAATAGAAGGTGCAACATGAGATACAGCAGGAGATGCAGCAGCAAACAAGGCAAAAGGAGATGCAGAAAAAGGAGATGAAGCAGCAGGACATGGATCAAGAGATGCAGAAGCAGGAGATTCATTTGGAGATGCAGTAGCAGGATATGAAAGAGCAGGAGGTTTAGCAGCAGGAGATGCAGCCTGAGATGCAGCAGGATGAGATGAAGCAGCAGGGTATGTATCAGGAGATGCAGAAGCATAAGATACAGCAGGAGATGCTGTAGCAGGAGATGCAGAAGGAGATGTAGCAGAAGGAGATGCAGCTGCAGGAGATGCAGAAGCAGGAGATGCAGCAGGAGATGTAGCAGAAGGAGATGCTGTAGCAGGAGATGCAGCAGGAGATGCAGCAGGAGATGCTGCAGGAAGAGATGGGACAAGAGATGCAGCAAAAGGAGATTCAGCAGAAAATGCAGCAGGAGGAGATGCAACAGGAAATGCAGCAGGCGGAGGTACAGCAGCACCAGATGCAGCAGTATATGCAGTAGAAGGAGATGAATAAGTCATGCAGCAGCAATTGATGCAGCAGGAGATGCTGGAGCCGGTGATGCAGAAGAAGTAGATGCAGAAGCAGGAGATGCAGCAGGACGTGCATCAACAGGCGATGCAGCAAAACATACATCAGCAGGAGACACAGCAGCAGGATATGAGGCAGGAGATGCACCAGCAGCAGAAGCAGCAGCAGATGCAGCAGAAGGGGGCAGGATGAGATGCAGCAGGTATTGCATCAGCAAGAGATACTTCTGGAAATTCAGTAGGATATGCAACAGGAACAGAATTGGCAACAGCAGATGCAGCAGGATATGCAGCAGCAGATGCAGCTGCATGAGGTGTATCAACAGGAGATGTAGCAGGAGATGCATATTCAGCAGGTGATGCACCAGGATATGTAGCAGGAGATAAAACAGAAGGAAATGCAGCAGGAAATCAGCCGGAGATGCAGCAGCAGGAGATGCAGGAAAAGAAGATGCAGCCGCACCAGATGCAGAGGCAGATTCAGCACGAGTTGCAGCAGCAGGAGATGAAGAGGCAAGAGATTCAGCAGCAGGAGATGCAGCATCATGAGATTGCGCAGGAGAAGCATCAGCAGGAAAAGCATTAGCAGATTGTGCAGCAGGAAATTCCATAGGAGATTGTGCAGGAGGACATTCAGTAAAAAATGCAGCTGGAGATATAGAAGGAGATTAAGCAGCAGGGGATGTAGTAGGATATGCAGCAGGAGATACATCAGCAGGAATTTTAGCAGGAGATGCTGGAGGAGATTCTGCAGAAGAAGATTCAGAAGGAGGTACAGCATAAGATGAAATAGCAACTTAGGCATGAGCAGTTACAGCAGCAATTGCAGCAGGAGATTCAGCAGGAGATGTAGAAGCAGGAGATGTAGCAGCAGGAGATGCAGTCGCAGATGCCTTCAACAGGATATGCAGCTGAAATGCAGAAGCACTAGATGCATCTGTAGAAGATTGAGCAGGAGATGCAGCAGGAAATGGAGATAATTGTGCAGATGCTTCCACAGATGCATCCGCAGAGGATGCAGCAGGAGATGAAGCAGCAGATGCAGCAGCAGGAGATGCAGGAGGACATCAAGTAGAAGGAGATGCAGAAGCAGCAAATGTAGCAGGAGATGCAGCAGTACATCAAGCATCAGGAAATGGAGCAGCAGATTAAGGAGATGCAGCAGCACATGAAGCATCAGAAAATGGAGCAGCAGATTAAGCAGCAGCAGGATATGCAGCAGAATATGTAGCAGGAGGTAATGCAGCAGGTGATACATCAGCACGTGATGCAGCTGCAGCTGCAGAGACAGCAGATGCAGCAGCAATAGATGCAGCAGCAGATGCATCAGGAGATACTGATTCAGTAGGAGATGTAGCAGCAGAAGATGCTGCAGCAGATGATGCAGCAGGAGATGCAGCAGAAGGAAATGCAGCAAAATAATGCTGCAGGAGGAGATGAAGTAGGATATGAAGCAGGAGATGCAACAGCAGGAGATGCAGCAGGGGATGCATATTCATCAGGAGATTCAGCAGAAATTTCAGAAGGAAATGCAGCAGCAGGAGACTTAGCAGGAGATGCTGCAGTAGATGAAGCAGCAGCATATGCAACATCAGATGCACCAGATGGAGCAGAAAGAGATGCAGCAGGGGATGGAGCAGCAGATGCAATGGGAAATGGTGCATCAGGAAATGTATTCGCAGATGTATCTGCAGATGCATGATCAGAGAATGCATCAGGAGATGTAGCAGCAGGAGATACAGGAGCATGTGATGCCGCAGGAGATGCAGCAGCTGGAAATACAACAGGAATAGATGCAGAAGGTAATGCAGCAGCAGGAGTTGAAGCAAAATATGCACCAGCAGGAAATGCTGGACCAAAAGATTCAGACAGAGATGCAGCAGGAGGTGCAGCAGCAGGATATGCAAAAGCAGATGTTGCAGCAGGTGCAGCATCAGCAGATGCAGCAACAGGAGATGCAGCAGAAGGGATGCTGCAACAGCACATGCAAAAGGTGATGCAGCTTTAGGAGGTGCAGCTTAAGCAGATGTTGCAACAGGTGCAGCAGCAGCACATGCAGCAACAGGAGATGCAGCAGAAGGTGATGCTGCAACAGCACATGCAAAAGGTGATGCAGCTGTAGGAGGTGCAGCAGCAGAAACGCCATCAGGAGATTCAGCAGCAGGAGATGCATCAGGAGATGCAGAAGCAAACGCAGCAGTAGTAGTGGTAGCAGGTGGAGATGCATCAGAAGATGCATATTCAGAAGGAGATGCAAAAGGAGATTCAGCATGATATGTAGAAGCATGAGATGCTGCAGGAGATTAATCTGGAGATTCAGCAGGAACTGATGTAGCAGCAGGAGAAGCAGCAGCAGATGCAGCAGCAAAGAATGCAGGATGAGATGCAGCAAGAATTGCATCAGCAGGAGATGCTGCTGGAAATTCAGTACGATATGCAACAGCAAGAGATTTGGCAACAGCAGATGCAGCAGGAGATGCAGCTGCATGAAGTGTATCATCAGGAGATGTTGCAGGAGATGCATATTCAGCAGGTGATGCACCAGGATATGCAGCAGGAGATTCAAGAGAAGGAAATGTACAAGGAAATCAGCCGGAGATGAAGCAGCAGGAGATGCAGGAAAAGAAGATGCAGCCGCACCAGAGGCAGCAGCAGATTCAGCAGGAATTGCAGCAGCAGGAGATGAAGAGCAGGAGATTCAGCAGAAGGAGATGCAGCATCAGGAGATTCAGCAGGAGATGCATCAGCAGGAAATGCATCAGCAGATTGTGCAGCAGGAAATTCCGTAGGAGACTGTGCAGCAGGAGATTCAGTAGAAAAGGCAGCTGAAGGTAATGCAGCAGCAGGAGTTGAAGGAGAATATGCATCAGCAGGAAATGCTGCAACAAAAGATTCAGACAGAGATGCAGCAGGAGATGCAGAAGCAGATGTTGCAGCAGGTGCAGCACCAGCAGATGCAGCAACAGGAGATGCAGCATTAGGAGATGCTGCAGCAGCACATGCAGAAGGTGATGCAGCACTAGGAGATGCAGCATCAGCAGATGCAGCAGGAGATTCAGCAGCAGGAGATTCAGCAGCAGATAAATGATATTCAGTAGCCGACACGGCATCAGGAGATTCAGCAGATGGAGGTGCAGCAGGAGATGCACAAGCAAACGCAGCAGTAGGAGTGGCAGCAGGTGGAGATGCCTGAAAAGATGCATGTTCAGAAGGAGATGCAGCAGGAGATTAATCAGGAGATTCAGAAGCAACTGATGCAGCAGCAGGAGATGAAGCAGTAGATGCAGCAGCAGAAGGAGATGCAGAAGCAGATGCAGCAAGAAAATAAAGATTCAGGAGAAGGTGCAGTAGGAAGGGATTCTTTAGCATATGTAGCAGCATGATATGATGCAGCAACTGGAGATACAGCAGGTTATGGAGAAAGAAGAGATGATGCAGCAGACGCAGCAGCAGGAGATTCAGCAGCAGGAGATTAAGAAGCAGGAGATTGTACTACAAAAGAAGCAGCAGGAGATGCATATTCAGGAGATATGTCAGGAGATCTAGCAGGATATGTAGCAGAATGAGATGCCGCCGGAGATTGAGGAGGAGATTCAGCAGAAAGAGATGCAAGAGCAGGAAATGCATCAGCAGGAGATGCAGAAGCAGATGCAGCAGGAGATGCAGATTTAGCAGGAGATGCATCAGTAAAAGATGCAGAAGCAGATGCAGAAGGAGTGGATGCAGCAGCAGGAAATGCAGCATGAATCTATGCAGAAAGTAATAGAGCAGCAGGAGAATCAGAAGAAGGAGATGCAGAAAGAGATTCAGCAGCAGGAGATGCAGAAGCAGGAAAGGCAGCAGTATATAGAGAAGCAGGATATGCAGCTGGAAGATATGCAGTAGGAGGAGATAGAGCAGGTAATGCAGCAGCAGGAGATGCAAGAGCAAGAGATGCTGCATCAGACCCATCAGCAAGAGATGCAGCAGGAGATGCAGTAGCAGGAGATGAAGCATTGCCATGAGATGCATTAGGAGGTGCAGCAGCAGGATATGTAGCAGGAGATTTGGCAGGAGATGAAGCAGCAGCAGAGCAGCAGCAGATGCAGCAGGAAATGCAGCAGTAGATGCAGGATCAGCAGATACTGCAGCAAAAAATACTGGAGCAGATGCAGCAGGAGATGACACATGAGGTGATGAAGCCACAGATGCATCAGTTGAAGATGAAGCAGGAGATGCAGCAGCAGGATGTTCATTAGCAGGTGTACCAGGAGATGAGGCAGCAAAAGTAGAAAGTTATAACGTACATGTAGAAGCAGATGCAGCAGGAAATGCAGGTTCAGCAGTAGAAGCAATAGGAAGAGAATCTTCAGCAGATCCAGCAGGATGTGCAGGATGACGAGATGTAGCAGGACATAGAGCAGCAGCAGATGCATCAGCAGATGAAGCAGGAATGCAGCAAGAGATGCAGCAGCAGAGATGTAGCCGCAGATGCATCAGAAGCAGATGCAACAGGAGATGCAGCAGATTTTGCAGGAGATGCATCAGCAGAAGATGCAGAAGGAGTTGCAGCATCAGGAGATGAAGCAGGAAATGCAGCAGCAGGGGATGTAGTAGCAGGAGACACAGAAGGAGATGCAGAAGGTGCTGCAGCATCAGGAGATGCAGCAGGGAATGCAGCAGCAGCAGAAGTAACAGGAGATGTAGCAGCATCATATGCACTAGGAGATGTAGCAGCAGGAGATGAAAAAGCAGGAGCTGCTACAGGCGATTCAGCTGGAGATGCAGAAGGAGGAGATGCAGCAGCAGGAGGTGCAGAGTAGTAGATGAAGTAAAGAAGATGCGGCAGAAGGAAATATAGCAGGAGATTCAGCCGCAGTAAATGCATAGAGAAAGTATCAGCTGATGCAGCAGCAGATGCAGTGGAAGAGGATGCAACAGCAGATGCAGCAGCAGGAGATCTATCAGGAGATGCAGCAGTAGATGAAGCAGCAGCAGATGCAGCAGCAAATTCAGCAGATAGAGCAGGAGATGCTGTAGCAGGAGATGCAGAAGGAGATGTAGCAGAACGAGATGCAGCAGCCAGAGATGCAGCAGCAGGATATGCAGTAAAGGAAGATGCGGCCGCACCAGTGGCAGCAGCAGATTCAGCAGGATTTGCAGCAGCAGGAGATTCAGCAGCAGGAGATGCAGCATCAGGAGATTCTGAAGGAGATGCATCAGCAGGAAATGCATCAGCAGATTCTGTAGCAGGAAATTCCGTAGGAGATTCTGCAGCAGGAGATTCAGTAGAAAATGCAGCAGGAGATGCAGCAGGAGATACAGAAGGAGATTCAGCAGCAGGGGATGCAGTAGGAGATGCAGCAGGAGATACATCAGCAGGAATTGTAGCAGGAGATGCTGGAAGAGATTCTGCAGAAGATAATTCAGCAGGAGATGCAGGAGGAGATGAAATAGCAACATATGCATCCGCAGTTACAGCAGCAATTGCAGCAGGAAATTCAGCAGGAGATGCAGCCGCAAAAGATTGAGCAGCTAATGCAGCAGGAAATGGAGATGCTTCTGCAGATGCATCCGCAGATGCATCCGAAGAGGATGCAGCAGGAGATGAAGCAGCAGGCTATACAGTAGCATGAGATGCTGCAGCAGATGCAGCAGCAGGAGATGAAATAGGACATCAAGTAGAAGGAGATGCAGCAGCAGCAAGTGTAGCAGGAGATGCAGCAGTACATGAAGCATCAGGAAATGGATCAGCAGATTAAGGAGATGCAGCAGTACATGAAGCATCAGGAAATGGAGCAGCAGATTAAGCAGTAGGAGTAATGCAGCAGGTGATGCAGCAGCAGGTATGCAGCTGCAGAGGCAGCAGATGTAGCAGCAATAGATGCAGCAGCAGATGCAGCAGGAGATGCACATTCAGTAGGAGATGATGCAGCAGAAGGTGCTGAAGCAGATGATGCAGCAGGAGATGCAACAGAAGGAAATGCATCAAGAGATGCTGCAGGAGGAGATGCAGTAGGATATGAAGCAGGAGATGCAGCAGCAGGAGATGCAGCCGGGGATGCATGTTCAGCAGTAGATTCAGCAGAAACTTCAGAAGGAGATGAAGCAGGAGATTTAGCCAGAGATGCAGCAGTAGATGAAGCAGCAAGAGATGCAACAGGAGATGCACCTGATGGAGCAGAAGAGATGCAGCAGGGGATGGAGCAGCAGATGCAATGAAAAAAGACGCATGAGGAGATGCATCCGCAGATGCATGAGCAGAGGATCCATCAGGAGATGTAGCAGCAGGAGATACAGGATGCCACGGGAGATGAAGCAGGAGATGAAACACCAGAAGATGCAGCATTAAGAGATGCAGCAGGAGATGCAGCAGCACATGCAGTATCAGCAGATGCAGCAGCCGGAAATACAACAGGAATAGATGCAGAATGTAATGCAGCATCAGGAATTGAAGCATAATATGCATCAGCAGGAAATGCAGCAGCAAGAAATTCAGACGGAAATGCAGCAGGAGATGCAGCAGCAGGAGATGAAAAGTAGGAGATGCAGCAGAAGAATATGCTGCAGCAGCACATGAAGAAGAGATGCGCAGTAGGAGATACAGCAGAAGGAGATGCAGCAGGTGGAGTTGCATTAGGAGATTCAGCATGATATGTAGAAGCATTAGATGCCACCGGAGATTCATCAGGAGATTCAGCAGCAACTGGTGCAGCAGCAGGAGAAGCAGCAGGAGATGCAGCAGTAGACGAGATGCAGAAGCAGAGGCAGCAGGAAATGAAGATTCAGCAGAAGATGCAGTAGGAAGAGATTCTTCAACATATGCATCAGCATGATATGATGCAGCAACAGGAGATACAGCAGGTTATGGAGAAAGAGGAGATGATGCAGCAGAGGCAGCAGCAGAAGATTCAGCAGGAGAAGATGCAGCAGCAGGAGATTCAGCAGCAGGACAAGCAGCAGGAGATGCATATTCAGAAGGAGATACATCAAAAGATGTAGCAGGATATGTAGCAGCATGAGATACGATCAGAGATTCAGGAGGAGATTGAGCAGAAGGAGATGCAAGAGCAGGAGATGAAGTAGCAGGAAATGCAGAAGCAGGCTATACAGCAGCAGGAGATGAAGCAGCAGATGCAGCAGCAGGAAATGCAGGAAGACATCAAGTAGAATGAGATGGAGCAGCAGCAAATGTAGCAGGAGATGCAGAGGTACATGAAGCAGCAGGAAATGGAGCAGCAGATTAAGGAGATGCAGCAGTACATGAAGCATCAGGAAATGGAGCAGCAGATTAAGCAGCAGCAGGATATGCAGCAGAATATGCAGCAGGAGGTAATGCCGAAGGTGATGCAGCTGCAGAGGCAGCAGATGTAGCAGCAATAGATGCAGCAGCAGATGCATCAGGAGATGCAGATTCAGTAGGAGATGTAGCAGCAGAAGATGCTTCAGCAGATACAGCAGCAGGAGATGCAGCAGAAGGAAATGCAGCAAGATATTCTGCAGAAGGAGATGCAGTAGGATATGAAGCAGGAGATGCAGCAGCAGGAGATGCAACAGGGGATGCACATTCAGCAGGAGATTCAGCAGAAAGTTCACAAGGAGATTCAGCATGAGGAGATTTAGCAGGAGATGCAGCAGTCGATGAAGAAGCAGCATATGCAACAGCAGATGCACCAGATGGAGCAGAAAAAGATGCAGCATGGGATGGAGCAGCAGATGCAACGGGAAATGACACATCAGGAGAGGCATCCGCAGATGCATGAGCAGAGGATGCATCAGGAGATGTAGCAGCAGGACATACAGAAGCAGGAGATGAAGCAGCAGATGCAGCATCAGGAGATGCAGGAGGACATCAAGTAATAGGGGCTGCTCCTGCTTTCTCAATTTTTTCTTTATCTCCCGCTGCAACTTCTGCTGCTGACCCTGCTGGCGCATTTCCTGCTGATGCATCTCCTGCTACATATCCTTCTTCTGCATCTACTGTTGCTACATTTCCTGCTGAATTTGCTGCTGAATCTGCTGCTGCATCCCCTGCTGCTGATTCTCCTGCTTCTGCGTATTCTACTGCTGTATGGTATATTTCATCTACTGCTGCTGCATATCCTCCTACATCTTCTGCTGCTACACTTCCTTCTGCTGCATCTGCTACTGCACCTGCTACTGCATCTCCTGCTGCGTCTCCTTCTGCTGTATCTCCTGCTGAAAATCCTGCTGCATCTCCTACAGCTGCATCTCCTGCAGCTGAATCTGCTGCCACAGTGCTGTGGTTGCATCTCCTGCTGCTGCATCTCCTGCTGCTGCATCTCCTTCAGAATATTCTGATGATGCAGATGCAGCAGCTGGAGCAGCAGGAGATGCAGAAGGAGATGCAGCAGGAGATGCCACAGCAGGAGATGGAGCAGGGGATACAGCAGCATGCCAAGCAGCAGGAGATGCAGCAGCAATATATGCAGGAAAAGGAGATGAAACAAGATAGGAAGAATCAGGAGACTAAGCATAAGGAGATGCATTAGGAGATTGTGCAGCAGGCTATGCAGCAGCAGTAGATGCAGCAGAGAATGCAGCAGCACGAGATTCAGCAGTAGGAAATGGCACAGGACATGCAGCAAAAGGAGATGCAGCAGAGTTTGCAGCAGCAGGCGATGCAGAGCAGGAGATCCAGCAAGAAAGCACCATCATAAGATGAATCCTCAGATGCAACAGGAGGATATGGAGCAGGAGATGCAGCCGCAAGAGATGCAGCAGGAGATGCAGCAGGAGATGCAGTAGCAGGAGATGTAGCAGCAGGATATACAGCAAGAGACTGAACAAGAGGAGATGTATCCTGAGATGCAGCAGCAGGAAATGCAGCCGCAAGAGATGGAGAAGGAGCTGCAGCTGTAAGAGATGCAGCAGGAGATGCAGCAGGAGATGCAGAAGGAGATGCAGTAGCAGGAGATGTAGCAGCAGGATATACAGCAAGAGACTGAACAAGAGGAGATGTATCCTGAGATGCAGCAGGAGGAAATGCAGCGTGAGATGTAGAAGCAGATGAAGCAGCAGTAGATGCAGCAGCTAGATAGGCATCAGAAGGAGATAAAACAGGAGATTCAAAAGCAGGAGATTAAGCTACAGGAGATGCATTAGGAGATGCAGTATCAGCAGATACAGCATCAGGAGATTCATCTGCAGTAGTGCAGGAGCAGATTCAGAAGCAGATTCCGTAAGAGATGCAGCAACAGGAGATAGATAAGCAAAAGATATAGCAGCAGGAGATGCAGCAGCAGGAAATTCAGGAGGAGATGGAGCAGCAGAAACAGCAGGTAATGCAGCAGCAGTAGATGAAGTAGGCTTAGGAGCAGCTGTAGATGCAGCAGGGTATGCAAGAGCAGGAGATTCAGCAGCAGGATTTTCAGCAGGAGATACAGCAGAAGGAGACGCAGCAGGAGATGCAGTAGCAGGTGCAGCAGAACGAAGTGTAGCAGCAGAAGATGTAGGAGGATATGCAGCAGCAGTAGATGAAACAGACAATAAAGCAGCAGTATATGCAGAAGCAGGAGAATCAGCAGCAGGGGATGCAGCAGCAGATTCAGCAGCAAATTCAGCAGGAAATGTAGCAACAGTAGATGCAGAAGAAGGATATGTAGCAGGAGATGCATCAGCAGGAAATGCACCAGCAGAGGCAGCAGCAGAAGTTGTAGCGCGAGATATAGAAAAAATGAGGAAGCAGGAGCAGCCCCTATTACTTGATGTCCTCCTGTATCTCCTGCTGCTACATCTCCTGATACATCCTCTGCTCATGCATCTGCGGATGCATCTCCTGATGCATCTTTTCTCGTTGCATCTGCTGCTCCATCCCCTGCTGCATCTCTTTCTGCTTCATCTGGTGCATCTGCTGTTGCATATGCTGCTGCTTCATCGACTGCTGCATCTCCTGCTAAATCTCCTGTTGCTGCATCTCCTTCTGAACTTTCTGCTGAATCTCCTGCTGAATGTGCATCCCCTGCTGCATCTCCTGCTGCTGCATCTCCTGCTTCATATCCTACTACATCTCCTTCTTCAGCATATCTTGATGCATTTCCTTCTGCTACATCTCCTGCTGCATCATCTGCTGCAGCATCTGCTGCTGATACATCTCCTACTGAATCTGCATCTCCTGATGCATCTGCTGCTGCATCTATTTCTGCTGCATCTGCTGCCTCTGCAGCTACAGCTGCATCACCTCCTGCTGCATAGTCTGCTGCATTTCCTTCTGCTGCTTTATCTGCTGCTCAATTTCCTGATGCTTCATGTACTGCTGCATCTCCTTAATCTTCTGCTCCATTTCCTGATTCTTCTGTACTGCTGCATCTCCTGCTACATTTGCTGCTGCTCCATCTCATTCTACTTGAAGTCCTCCTGCATCTCCTGCTGCTGCATCTGCTGATTCATCTCATGCTGCTGTATAGCCTGCTGCTTCATCTCTTGCTGCATCTTCTGTGGATGCATCTGTGGTTGCATCTGCAGAAGCATCTCCATTTCCTGCTGCATCTGCTGCTCAGTCTTCTACGGATGCATCTAGTGCTTCTGCATTTCAGCTGCATATCCTGTTGAAGTCATTTGCGACTGCATCTCCTGCTGCTACATCTCCAGCTGAATCTCCTGTTGCACTTCCTGCAGTAACTGCTGATGCCTATGTTGCTATTTCATCTGCTGCTGCATCTCCTGCTGAATTATCTTCTGCACAATCTCCTGCTGCATATGCTACTACAATTCCTGCTGATGTATCTACTGCTGCATCTCCTACTACATCCCCTACTGATGAATATCCTTCTATATCTCCTGCTGCATTTTCTACTGAATCTCCTGCTGCCTTTTCTACTGAATCTCCTGCTGCACAATCTCCTATGGAATTTACTGCTGCACAATCTGCTGATGCATTTCCTGCTGATGCATCTCCTTCACAATCTCCTGATGCTGCATCTCCTGCTGCTGAATCTCCTGCCTCTTCATCTCCTGCTGCTGCAATTCTTGCTGAATCTGCTGCTGCCTCTGGTGCGGCTGCATCTTCTTTTCCTGCATCTCCTGCTGCTGCATTTTCGGCTGATTTCCTGCTGCATTTCCTTCTGTTGAATCTCCTGCTGCATATCCTGGTGCATCACCTGCTGAATATGCATCTCTTGCTACATCTCCTACTGATACACCTCATGCAGCTGCATCTGTTGCTGCATATCCTGCTGCATCTGCTGTTGCCAAATCGCTTGCTGTTGCATATCGTACTGAATTTCCAGCAGCATCTCCTGCTGATGCAATTCCTGCTGCATCTCATCCTGCATACTTTGCTGCTGCATCTGCTTCTGCTTCTGGCGATGCTACATCTCCAGCTGCGTCTGCTGCTTCATCTCCTGCTGTGTCTCCTTCAACATATGGTTCTGCATCTTCTGCTGCATAAGTTGCTGCATCAGCTACTGCTTCTGCTGCTGGTTAATCTCCTGCTGCTAATCTCCTGCTGCTGCATCTTCTCCTGCTGAATCTTCTGCTGCTGCGTCTGCTGCATTATCTCCTCTTTCTCCATAACCTGCTGTATCTCCTGTTGCTGCATCATATCATGCTGCATATGTTGAAGAATCTCTTCCTACTGGATCTTCTGCTGAGTCTTCATTTCCTGCTGCATCTGCTTCTGCATCTCGTCTGCTGCTGCATCTCCTGCTGCTTCTCCTGCTGCTGCATCAGTTGCTGCTGAATCTCCTGATGAATCTCCTGTGGCATCTAATGCTTCTACATATCATGCTGAATCTCCTAATGCATCTCCACCTGCTGCCACTCCTAATGCTGCGTTTGCTCTTGCATCTCCATCTGCACCTCCAGCTGCTGAATCTCCTGATGCCGTGTCTGCTACTGAATATCCTTTGTCTGCTGCTGAATCTCCTGCTGCTGAATCTTCTGCTGCATCTCCTACTGCTGCATCTCCTTCTGCATTTGCTGCTGCAGCATATCCTTCTGCTGCATCTCCTACTTCTGCATCTCCTGCTGCATCTCCGTCTGAATTTCTTGCTGCTGCGTTTCCTGCTGATCCATATTCTGATTCAACTCCTGCTGCTGCATTACCTTCTGCATCTATTCATGTTGTATTTCCGGCTCTGCTGCTGCTTCATCTCCTGCCAAATCTCCTGCTACATATCCTGCTGCTGCACCTCCTAATGCATCTCATGGCAATGCTTCATCTCCTGCTACCGCATCTCTTGCTGCACCTACTGCTGCTGCATTTCCTGCTGTATCTTGTGCTGCTGCATCTCTTGCTGATGGGTCTGATGCTGCATATCTTGCTCTTGCATCTCCTGCTGCATCTCTTGCTGCTGCATTACCTGCTCTATCTCCTCCTACTGCATCTCCTCCTGCTGCATATCCTGCTTCTCTATATCCTGCTGCCTTTCCTGCTGCTGCATCTCCTGCTGCTGAATCTCTTTCTGCGTCTCCTTCTTCTGAATCTCCTGCTGCTCTATTACCTTATGCATCGATTCCTTCTGCATGTCCTCCTGTTGCATCGATTCCTGCTGCATCTGCTTCTGCATCTCCTGCTGATGCATCTCCTGCTCTCGCATCTCCTTCTGCTGAATCTCCTCCTGAATCTCCGGCGGCATCTCATGCTGTTACATATCCTGCTACATCTCCTGACGTATCTCCTTCTAAATATGCATCTCCTGCTGCTTCTTTTGCAATACAATCTCCTGCTCCTTAATCTCCTGCTGCTGAATCTCCTGCTGCTGCGTCTGCTGCATCATCTCTTCTTTCTCCATAACCTGCTGTATCTCCTGTTGCTGCATCATAACATGCTGCTGCATCAGTTGAAAAATCTCTTCCTACTGCATCTTCTGCTGAATCTTCATTTGCTGCTGCATCTGCTTCTGCATCTCCTGCTGCTGCTGCATCTCCTGCTGCTTCTCCGGCTGCTGCATCAGTTGCTGCCAAATCTCCTGCTGCATCTCCTTCTGAATATGCATCTCCTCAGGCATCTCCACCTGCTGCCACTACTACTGCTGCATTTGCTTCTGCATCTCCTGCTGCACCTCCAGCTACTGAATCTCTTGATGCCCTGTCTGCTACTGAATATCCTTTGTCTACTGCTGAATCTTCTGCTACTGAATCTCCTGCTACATCTACTGCTGCTGCATCTCCTACTGCTGCATCTCCTTCTGCATGTGCTGCTGCAGAATCTCCTTCTGCTGCATCTCCTGTTTCTGCATCTGCTGGTGCTGCACCTGCTGCATCATCTGCTTCTGCATATGCTGCTGCTGCACCTCCTGCTGCATCTCTGTCTGAATCTTTTGGTGCAGTATTTCCTGCTGATGCATATTCTGCTTCAACTCCTGCTGCTGCATTACTTTCTGCATCTATTCCTGTTGTATTTCCAGCTGCTGCATCTCCTGCTGCTGCATCTGCTGATACTGCATGTGCTGCTGCATCTCTTGGTGCTGCATCTTCTGGTGTTGCATCTTCTGGTGTTGCATCTCCTGCGGCATCACCTGCTCCTGTATCTCCTGCTGCTACATCTCCTGATGCATCCTCTGCTCATGCATCTGCAGATGCATCTGCAGAAGTATCTCCATTTCCTGCTGCATCTGCTGCTCAATCTTCTACTGATGCATCTAGTGCTTCTGCATTTCCTCCTGAAGGCATCTGCGGCTGCATCTCCTGCTGCTACATCACCTGCTGAATCTCCTCTTGCCCTTCCTGCTGTAACCTCTGATTCTTATGTTGCTACTTCATCTCCTGATGCATCTCCTACTATATCTCCTGCTGAATCTTCTTATGCAGAATCTCCTCCTGCAACTCCTGCTGATGTATCTCCTGCTGCATCTCCTACTACATCTCCTGCTGCTGAATCTCCTTCTATATCTCCTGCTGCATCTTCTGCTGAATCTTCCGCTGATTCTCCTGCTGCAGACCCTCCTACGGTGTTTCCTGCTGCAGAATCTCCTGCTACGTTTCCTGCTGATGCATCTCCTGCTGAATCTCCTGCCTGTTCATCTCCTGCTGCTGCTTCTCCTGCATCTGCTGCGGCTACATCATCTTCTTCTGTGTCTCCTGCTACTGCATCTCCTTCGTCTGAATCTCCTGCTGCTCTATTACCTTCTGCAACAACTCCTGCTGCATGTCCTGCTGCCGCATCGACTCCTGCTGCATCTGCTTCTGCATCTTTTGCTGATGCATCTCCTGCTAAATCTGCATCTCCTGCTAAATCTGCATCTCCTGCTGCATCTGCTTCTGCATCTCCTGCTGATGCATTTCCTGCTCTTGCATCTCTTTCTGCAGAATCTCCTTCTCAATCTCCTGCGGCATCTCATTCTGCTACATATCCTGCTACATCTCCTGACATATCCCCTTCTGAATCTGCATCTCCTGCTGCTTCTTTTGCAGTTGAATCTACTGCTTCTTAATCTCCTGCTGCTGAATCTCCTGCTGCTGCGTCTCCTGCTGCTTCTCCTGTTGCTGCATCAGTTACTGCTGAATCTCCTGAAGAATCTCCTGCGGCATCTCATGCTTCTACATATCATGCTGAATCTCCTGCTGCTGAATCTCCTGCTGCATCTGCTGCTGATGCATCTCCTACATCTGCATCACATTCTGCATGTGCTGCTGCAGCATCTCCTAATGCTGCATCTCATGTTGCTGCATCTGCTGCTTCATCTCCTGCTGCTGCATCTCCTGCTTCATCTCCTGCTGCTGCATCTCCTGCTGCATCTCCGTCTTAATCTCCTGGTGCTGCATTTCTTGCTGATGCATATTCTGCTTCAACTCCTGCTGCTGCATTACCTTCTGCTTCTATTCCTGTTGTATTTCCTGCTGCTGCATCTTGTGCTGATGCATCTGTTGCTTCATCTCCTGCTGCTGCATCTGCTGATACTACATGTGATGCTGCATCTCTTGGTGCTGCATCTTCCGGTGTTGCATCTCCTGCTTCATCTCCTGCGGCATCACCTGCTCCTGTATCTCCTGCTGCTACATCTCCTGATGCATCCTCTGCTCATGCATCTGCGGATACATCTCCTGATGCACCATTTCCCGTTGCATCTGCTGCTCCATCCCATGCTGCATCTCTTTCTGCTCCATCTGGTGCATCTGCTGTTGCATATGCTGCTGCTTCATCGACTGCTGCATCTCCTGCTAAATCTCTTGCTGCTGCATCTCCTTCTGGTTTCTGTTGAATCTCCTGCTGAATATGCATCCCCTGCTGCATCTCCTGCTGTTGCATCTCCTACTGAATCTCCTGCTGCACTTGCTGCACTAACTGCTGATTCATATGTTACTATTTCATCTCCTGATGCATCTCCTGCTGAATCTTCTTCTGCAGAATCTCCTGCTGCATCTCCTGCTACAATTCCTGCTGATGTCTTTTCTACTGCATCTCCTACTACATCACCTGCAGCTGAATCTCCTCTACATCTCCTGCTGCATCTCCTGCTGAATCTGCTGCTGCCTCTGGTGCGGCTGCATCTTCTTTTACTGCATATCCTGCTGCTGCATCTCCGGGTGCTGCATCTCGTTCTGCTACATCTCCTTCTGCATCTCCTGCTACAGCATCTCCTGCTCTATCTACTGAATTTGCTGCTGCATCTGCTGCTGCTTCATCTACTGCTGCATCTCCTGGTAGGTCTCCTGCTGCTGCATCTGCTGTTGCATCTTCTTCCACTGCAACTGCTGCTGCATCAGCTGATACATTCTCTCTTTCTGCATTTACTGCGGCTGAATCTCGTGCTATATTTCCTTCTGCCGCATCTTCTTTACTTCATCTACTACTCTGCACCTCCTGCTGCTGCATCTCCTCCTACTGCATCTCCGGCTGAATTGCCTGTAGCATCTCCTGCTTCTTCATCTCCTGCTGCTACATCTCCTAGTGCATATGATGCTGCTGCATCTCCTGTTACTTCTGCTGCTGCTGCATTCCCTGCTGCATCTCCTGATGCTGCAGCACCTTCTGCATCTCCTTATGTGTGTCCTGCTACTACATCCCCTGCTGCTGCATTTCCTGCTTCATCTCCTGATGCTGCAACTCCTTCTGCATCTTCTGCTGATGCATCTCCTGCTGAATCTGCTGCTGCTGCATCTCCTGTTGCATCTGCTTCTGATGCATCTGCGGCTACATCTCTCCTGCTGCATCTCTTGCTGCATTTCCTGCTTCATCTGCTGATGCATCTGCTGCTGCTCTATGTCCTGCTACATCTCGTCATCCTGCACATCCTGCTGGATCTGCTGAAGATTCTCTTCCTATTGCTTCTACTGCTGAACCTGCATTTCCTGCTGCATCTGCTTCCGGATCTCCTGCTGCTGCACCTCCTGCTGAATTAGCTGCTGCTGCATCTGCTTCTACATGTACGTTATAACTTTCTACTTTTGCTGCCTCATCTCCTGGTACATCTGCTAATGAACATCCTGCTGCTACATTTCCTGCTTCATCTTCAACTGATGCATCTGTGGCTTCATCACCT
Organism: Clamator glandarius; assembly: GCA_033459285.1. NCBI lineage: Eukaryota > Metazoa > Chordata > Aves > Cuculiformes > Cuculidae > Clamator > Clamator glandarius. The sequence continues at coordinate 195,261 of JAUNZM010000836.1, read as the reverse complement.
GATATGTCATCTCCTGCTGCTTCTGCTGCAGTATTTCCTGATGTAGTATCTGCTGACCTAGAATCTACTGCTGCATTTCCTGCTGCATCTGCTGCTGCTCTGCTGCTGCTTCATCTCCTGCCAAATCTCCTGCTACATATCCTGCTGCTGCACCTCCTAATGCATCTCATGATAATGCTTCATCTCCTGCTACTGCATCTCCTGTTTCACCTACTGCTGCTGAATTTCCTGCTGCATCTTCTGCTGCTGCATCTCTTGCTGATGGGTCTGATGCAGCATCTCTTGCTCTTGCATCTCCTGCTGCATCTCCTGCTGCTGCATTACCTGCTCTATCTCCTCCTATTGCATCTCCTCCTGCTGTGTCTGCTGCTGCTGCGTCTGCTGCATCATCTCCTCTTTCTCCATAACCTGCTGTATCTCCAGTTGATGCATCATATCATGCTGCTGTATATGTTGAAGAATCTCTTCCTACTGCATCTTCTGCTGAATCTGCATTTCCTGCTGCATCTGTTTCTGCATCTCCTGCTGCTGCTGCATCTCCTGCTGCTTCTCCTGCTGCTGCATCAGTTGATGCTGAATCTCCTGATGAATCTCCTGCGGCTTCTACGTATAATGCTAAATCTTATGCTGCTGAATCTCCTGCTGCATCTCCTCCTGCTGCATCTGCTACAGTTGCATCACCTTCTGCATGTGCTGCTGCAGCATCTCCTTCTGCTGCATCTCCTGTTGCTGTATCTGCTTGTGCTGCATTGGCTGCAATATCTGCTTCTGCATCTGCTGCTGCATCTCCTGCTGCATCTCCGTCTGAATATTTGTGTGCTGCATTTCCAGCTGCTGCATATTCTGCTTCAACTCCTGCTGCTGCATTACCTTCTGCATCTATTCGTGTTGTATTTCCTGCTGCTGCATCTCATGCTGCTGCATCTGCTGATAATTCATGTGCTGCTGCATCTCCTGCTGCATCTCTTGGTGCTGCTTTTTCTGGGATTGCATCTCCTGCGGCATCACCTGCTCCTGTATCTCCTGCTGCTACATCTCCTGATGCATCCTCTGCTCATGCATCTGTGGATGCATCTCCTTATTCACCATTTCCCGTTACATCTGCTGCTCCTTCGCCTGCTGCATCTCTTTCTGCTCCATCTTGTGCATCTGCTGTTGCATATGCTTATGCTTCATCTACTGCTGCATCTTCTGCCAAATCTCCTGCTGGTTTATATCCTTCTGAAGTTTCTGCTGAATCTCCTGCTGAATATGCATCCCCTGCTTCATCACCTGCTGCTGCTTCTCCTGCTTCATATCCTACTGCATCTCCTCCTACAGCATATCTTGCTGGATTTCCTTCTGCTGCATCTCCTGCTGCATCTCCTGCTGCATCTCCTGCTGCAGCATCTTCTGCTGCTACATCTCCTAATGTATCAGCATCTCATGATGCATCTGCTGCTGCATCTGCTGCCTCTGGAGCTGCAGCTGCATCACCTGCTGCATTACCTCCTGCTGCATATTCTGCTGCATATCCTGCTGCTTCATAATCTGCTGCTCCATTTCCTGCTGCATCATGGACTGCTGCATCTCCTGCTACATTTGCTGCTTCTGCCTCTCCTTCTTGATGTACTGCTGCATCTCCTGCTGATGCATCTGCTGCTTCATCTCCTGCTGCTGTATAGCCTGCTGATTCATCTCCTGCTGCATCCTCTGTGGATGCATCTCAGGCTGCATCTGCAGAAGCATCTCCATTTCCTGCTGCATTTGCTGCTCAATCTTCTACAGATGCATCTATTGCTTCTGTATATCAGGTGCATAACCTGTTTAAGGCATCTGCGGCTGCATCTCCAGCTGCTACATCTCCTGCTGAATCTCCTGCTGCAGTTCCTGCTGTAACTGCAGATGCATATGTTGCTATTTCATCTCCTGCTGCATCTCCTGCTGAATCTTCTTCTGCAGAATCTCCTCCAGCATCTCCTGCTACAATTCCTGCTGATGTATCTCCTGCTGCATCTCCTATTACATCCCCTGCTGCTGAATCTCCTTCTATATCTCCTGCTGCAACTCCTGCTGCCTTTTCTACTGAATCTCCTGCTGCACAATCTCCTACGGAATTTCCTGCTGCACAATCTGATGATGCATTTCCTGATGATGCATCTCATGCACAGTCTCCTAATGCTGCATCTCCTGCTGCTGAATCTCTTGCCTCTTCATCTGCTACTGCTGCAACTCCTACTGAATCTGCCTCTGCATCTGGTGCGGCTGCATCTTCTTTTCCTGCATCTCCTGCTGCTGCATCTCCGGCTGATTTCCTGCTGCATTTCCTTCTGTTGAATCTCCTGCTGCATATCCTGGTGCATCACCTGCTGAATATGCATCTCTTGCTACATCTCCTGATGATATACCTCATGCAGCTGCATCTGCTGCTGCATATCCTGCTGCATCTGCTGTTACCAGATCTCTTACTGTTGCATATCCTACTGAATTTCCAGCAGTATCTCCTGCTGATGCAATTCTTGCTGCATCTCATCCTGCATCCTTTCCTGCTTCATCTGCTGCTGCTTCTGCTGCTTGTGCATCTCCTGCCTCATATCCTGCTGCTGTGTCTCCTGCTGATGTGTTTTGCGGCATCGCCTGTTGATGCATGTCCTGCTGCATCTCCTGCTTCTGCATCTCCTTCTTCTGCATCTCCGGCTCCAGCATCTCCTGCTGCATCAATTGCTGCTGCACGTCTTATTCATCTCCTTCTGCTGCATATACTGCTGCATCTGATTTTTCTGTACCTCCTGCTGATTCATTTCCTGTTGCATTTCCTCCTGCTGCATTTCCTGCTGAATATCCTTTTGCTGCATCTCCTGTCCCATCTCTTCCTGCTGCATCTCCTGCTGCATCTACTGCTGCTACATCTACTTCTGCCAGATCATCTGCTGCATATCCTGTTGCTGCATCACCTGCTGTTGCATCTCCTTCTGTTACATCTACTTCTGCATCTCCTGCTACAGTATCTCCTGCTCTATCTGCTGCTTCTGCATCTCCTGATATATCCCCTACTGCTTCATCTCATCCTGCTGCATCTCAGGCTGCATCTCCTGCTGCTATATTTCCTGCTGGTTCATATCCTGCTACTGCATCTCTTGCTCTTGCATCTCCTGCTGCATCTCCTGCTGCTGCATTACCTGCTCTATCTCCTCCTGCTGCTTCATCTCCTGCTGCTGCATCTGCTGATACTGCATGTGCTGCTGCATCTCCTGCTGTATCTCTTTGTGCTGCATCTTCTGCTGTTGCATCTCTTGCTTCATCTCATTTTGAGGTGCTTTAGGGAAATCGAATAACACCCACAGGGAAGCCAAAATTTGATGGTAGCAGCTTCCCTGCGGTACTTGTGCTGAACGATCTCAACTCTTGAAATGAGGCTTTAATAGCCATTCTGATCTTACAGTTCATAAGCCTAGAGTGAAAGTTCTACAAGTCGTCCTTTGCAGTAACAGCGCTATAAGAGAAAACATTAATAAGCAGTGTGGTTTCAGGCCAGCATCTGCACTGCCTGAAATACTTACTTTTCCATAAGCGCGTTAACAGGCGCAGTTAAGTCACAATTCATTACCCTAAACTAAAATGTGTTAGTCGTGCTTCACAGCTTGCAGTGAAAGCGCTCTAAGAGAAGACATTCAGTAGCAGCAGTATTCCACGCTAGCATCTTCACTGCGTCAGTTACTCACTTAGCAGAAAGCACCTTCATAAGTCACAATTCAGTACCCTATACTAAAACGTTCTGTTAGTCATGCTTTGCATCTTGCAGTGAAAGCGTTTATAGAGAAGACTCTAACGAGAGCCAGCATTTAATCGCAACTTCTTCCCTGCGGTATTTGTGCTGAACGCTCTGCTATTTTCAAGTGATGCTTTAATAGCCGTTCTGATGTTAAAGCACACAAGCGTATACTCAAAATTCTTACAAGTCTCACTTTGCAGTGAAAGCGCTTTAAGAGAAGACATTCAGAAGCAGCAGCACTCCATGCTAGCATCATCCCTGTGGGCATTATTCGATTTCCCTAAAGCACCTCAAAAGTGGCAGTTAAGTTATAATGAGATGAAGCAAGAGATGCAACAGCAGAAGATGCAGCACAAAGAGATACAGCAGGAGATGCAGCAGCACATGCAGTATCAGCAGATGCAGCAGCAGGAGATGAAGCAGCAGATGCAGCAGGAGGAGATTCAGCAGCAGGAGTTGAAGCAGAATATGCATCAGCAGGAAATGCAGCACCAAGAGATTAAGACGGAGATGCAGCAGGAGGTGCAACAGCAGGAGATGCAGAAGCAGATGTTGCAGCAGGTGAAGCAGCAGCAGATGAAGCAACAAGAGATGCAGCAGAATGAGAGGCTGCAGCAGCACATGCAGAAGGTGATGCAGCAGTCGGAGATGTAGCAGCAGATGCAGCAAGAGATTCAGCAGCAGGAGGTGCAGCAGCAGACAAAGGATATTCAGCAGCAGACATGGCATAAGGAGATTCAGCAGCAGGAGGTGCAGCAGGAGATGCAGAAACAAACGCAGCAGTAGGAGTGGCAGCAGGTGGAGATGCATTAGGAGATGCATATTCAGAAGGAGAAGTAGCAGGAGATGCAGCAGCAGCAGGAGATACAGAAGCAGATGCAGCAAGAAATGAAGATTCAGCAGAAGATGCAGTAGGAAGAAATTCTTCAACATCTGCAGCAGCATGATATGATGCAGCAACAGGAGATACAGCAGGTTATCGAGAAAGAGGAGATGATGCAGCAGACGCAGCAGCAGTAGATTCAGTAGCACGAGAAGCAGAAGGAGATGAATATTCAGAAGGAGATACATCAAAAGATGTAGCAGGATAAGTAACAGCATGACATGCTGCCGGAGATTCAGGAGGAGATTCAGCAGAAGGAGATGCAAGAGCAGGAGATGCATCAGCAGGGCATGTAGCAGGAGTCGATGCAGAAGGTAATACAGCAGGAGGAGATGCATCAGCAAAAGATGCAGAAACAGATGCAGCAGGAGTTTATGCAGCAGCAGGAAAGGCAGCAGTATATACAGAAGCAGGATATGCAGCAGAAGGAGATGCAGTAGGAGGAGATAGAGCAGGTAATGCAGCAGCAGGAGATGCAGCAGTATATACAGAAGCAGGATATGCAGCAGGAGGAGATGCAGTAGGAGGAGATAGAGCAGGTAATGCAGCAGCAGGAGATGCAGCAGGAGATGCAAGAGCAAGAGATGCAGCATCAGACCCATCAGCAGGAGATGCAGCAGCAGAAGATGCAGCAAGAAAAGCAGCAACAGGAGATGAAGCATTACCATGAGATGCATTAAGAGATGCAGCAGCAGGATATGTAGCAGGAGATTTGGCAGGAGATGAGCAGCAGCAGAGCAGCAGCAGATGCAGCAGGAAATGCAGCAGTAGATTCTAGGTCAGTAGATACTCCATCAGGAAATACTGAAGCAGATGCAGCAGGAGGTGACATATCATGTGATGAAGCCACAGATGCATCAGTTGAAGATGAAGCAGAAGACGCAGCAGCACGAGGGGCATCAGCAGGTGCATGAGGAAATGAGGCAGCAAATGTAGAAAGGTATAACGGAGGAGATAGAGCAGGAGACGTTTCAACAGGAAATGCAGCGGGACATGCATTAAGAAATGAGATGCAGTAGGAGATGGAGAAGGAGTTTCAGCATCAGGAGATGTAGCAGGAAATGCAGCATCAGGGGATGTAGTAGGAGGAGATGCAGGAGCAGTTGCAGCATCAGGAGATTCAGCAGGAAATGCAACAGCAGGGGATGTCGTAGCAGGAGATGGAGAAGGAGTTGCAGAATCAGGGAATGCAGCAGCAGCAGAAGTAAGAGGAGATGCAGCACCATCATATGCACTAGGAGATGTAGCAGCAAGAGATGAAGAAGCAGGAGATGCTACAGGCGATTCAGCCGGAGATGCAGAAGGAGGAGATGCAGCAGCAGGAGTTGCAGAGTAGTAGATGAAGTGAAGAAGATGCAGCAGAAGGAAATATAGCAGGAGATGTAGCCACAGTAAATGCATCAATAGAGAAAGTAGCATCAGATGCAGCAACAGATGCAGCAGGAGCTGCAACAGCAGGAGCTGCAGCAGCAGGAGACCTATCACGAGATGCAGCAGCAGATGAAGCAGCAGCAGATGCAGCAGTACTAGATTCATAAAGAGCTGCAGCAGGAAATGCAGATGTGTAGGCAGGAGCAGGAGATACAGCAGGAGATGGATCTGCAGGTGATGCAGAAGGAGATGCACCAGGAGATGCAGAACGAGATGAAGCAGCAAGATATGCAGCAGAATGAAATGACGCAGTAGATGCTTCAATAGAAGGTGCAACATGGGATACAGCAGGAGATGCAGCAGCAGACGAAGCAAAAGGAGATGCAGAAACAGGAGATGCAGCAGGAGAACATGGATCAAGAGATGAAGCAGCAGGAGATTCATTAGGAGATGCAGTAGCAGGATATGAAAGAGCAGGAGCTATAGCAGCAGGAGATGCAGCATGAGATGCAGCAGGATGAGACGAAGCAGCAGGAGAGGTATCAGGAGATGCAGAATCAGCAGATACAGCAGGAGATGCTGTAGCAGGAGATACAGAAGGAGATGTAGCAGAAGGAGATGTAGCAGCAGGAGATGCAGCAGGAGATGCAGTAGCAGCAGAAGTAACAGGAGATGCAGCAGTATCATATGCACTAGGAGATGTAGCAGCAGGAGATGAAGAAGCAGGAGTTGCTACAGGTGATTCAGCAGGAAAAGTAGAGGGAGGAGATGCAGTAGCAGGAGGTGCAGCTTAGTAGATGAAGAAAAGATGCAGCAGAAGGATATATAGCAGGAGATTCATCATGCAGAAAGAGAAAGCAGCATCAGATACAGCATCAGATGCAGTAGCAGGAGATGCAGCAGCAGGAGATCTATCAGGAGATACAGCAGTAGATGAAGCAGCAGCAGATTCAGCAGTAGTGTATTTATAAAGATCTTCAGCAGGAAAAGCAGATGAATATGCAGGAGCAGGAGATACAGCAGGAGATGCATCTGCAGGTGATGCAGAAAGAGATGCAGCAGGTGACCCTCAAGGAGATGCAGCAGGAGATGCAGAACGAGATGAAGCAGCAAGATATGCAGCAGAAGGAGATGACGCAGGAGATGATTCAATAGAAGGTGCAACATGAGATAGAGCAGGAGATGCAGCAGCAGACGAAGGAAAAGGAGATGCAGAAACAGGAGATGCAGCAGCAGGATATGGATCTAGAGAAGAAGCAGCAGGAGATTCATTAGGAGATGCAGCAGCAGGAAATGCAGCACCAAGAGATGCAGACGGAGGTGAAGCAGCAGGAGATGCAGAAGCAGATGTTGCAGCAGGTGCAGCACCAGCAGATGCAGCAACAGGAGATGCAGCAGAAGGAGATGCTGCAACAGCACATGCAAAAGTTGATGCAGCTGTAGGAGATGCAGCAGCAGCACATGCAGCAGGAGATTCAGCAGCAGGAGATCCAGCAGGAGACAAAGGATATTCATCAGCAGACAAAGGACTTTCATCAGTAGTCAAAGGATATTCAGCAGCAGAAACGCCATCAGGAGATTCAGCAGCAGGAGATGCATCAGGAGATGCAGAAGCAAACGCAGCAGTAGGAGTTGCAGCAGGTGGAGATGCATCAGGAGATGCACATTCAGAATTAGATGCAGAAGGAGATTCAGCATGATATGTAGAAGCATGAGATGCTGCAGGAGATATATCTTGAGATTCAGCAGGAACTGATTCAGCAGCAGGAGAAGCAGCACCATATGCAGCACAAGATGCAGAACCATATGCAGCAGAAGATGCAGAACCATATGCAGCACGAGATACAGCAGCAGATGAAGCAGCAGATCCAGCAGGATGTGCAGGATGACGAGATGTAGCAGGACATAGAGCAGCAGCAGATGCATCAGCAGATGAAGCAGGAAATGCAGCAAGAGATGCAGCAGCAGAGGTGTAGCCGCAGATGCATCAGAATCAGATGCAACAGGAGATGCAGCAGCAGCAGATTGCACAGGAGATGCAACAGCAGAAGATGCAGAAGGAGTTGCAGCATCAGGAGATGAAGCAGGAAATGCAGCAGCAGGGGAAGTAGTTGCAGGAGACCCAGAAGGAGATGCAGAAGGAGATGCAGCATCAGGAGATGCAACAGGGAATGCAGCAGCAGCAGAAGTAACAGGAGGTGCAGCAGCAGCATATGCACTAGGAGATGTAGCAGCAGGAGATGAAGAAGCAGGAGCTGCTACAGGCGATTCAGCTGTAGACGCAGAAGGAGGAGATGCAGCAGCAGGAGGTGCAGAGTAGTAGATGAAGTGAAGAAGATGCGGCAGAAGGAAATATAGCAGGAGATTCAGCCGCAGTAAATGCAGCAAGAGAAAAAGTAGCAGCTGATGCAGCAGCAGATGCATTGGAAGACGATGAAACAGCATATGCAGCAGGAGAAGACCTATCAGGAGATGCAGCAGTAGATGAAGCAGCAGCAGATGCAGCAGCAAATTCAGCAGATAGAGCAGGAGATGCTGTAGCAGGAGATGCAGAAGGAGATGTAGCAGAACGAGATGCAGCAGCCGGAGATGCAGCAGCAGGATATGCAGTAAAAGAAGATGCAGCCGCACCAGAGGCAGCAGTAGATTCAGCAGGAGTTGTAGAAGTAGGAGATTCAGCAGCAGGAGATGCAGCATCAGGAGTTTGAACAGGAGATGAATCAGCAGGAAATGACTCTGACTGCTGCATCTCCTGCTGCTGAATCTCCTGCAGCTACATCTGCTGCAGCAGCTTCTTCTTCTGCCTCTCATGCCACATCTCCCGCTGATGCATCTCCTGCCTCTGTATATCTTGCTCAATCTACTGCTGCTGTATCTCCAGCTGCATCTCCTGCTGCTGCATCTCTTGCATCTTTTGGTGCATCTGCTGTAGATTAATTTACTGCTGCATCTCCTGTTGATTCATCTTCTGATTTTTTGATGTCCTCCTGCATCACCTGATGCTCCATCTGCTGCTGCTGCATACACTGCTGCATCTTCTGCTGCTGGATTCACTTCTGCTGCATCTGCTGCTGCATCTCCTGCTGCTGCACCTCCTGATGCATCTGCTGCTGAATCTCCTCCTGCTGCTTCTCCTACTGCTTCATCTCCTGCATCTGCTGCTGCATGTGCTGCTGCATCTCCTGCTTCTCTATGTCCTCCTCCTGGATCTATATCTGAATCGATTGTTGCTGCATCCTCTGCTGAACCTCCTGCTGCTGCATCTCCTTCTGCAACTTCCTCTGATGCATCAGCAGATTCATCTCAGGATGCATCTCCCCTGCTTCATCTCCTGCTGCTGAATCTCCTGCTCTTGCATACCCTGCTGCATCTACAGCTGCTCCTAACCCTACTTCATCTACTGCTGCTGCATTACCTGCTGCTTCTGCTGTTGCATCTCCTCCTGAATTTCCTGCTGCTGCATCTCCTGCTGCTATATCTTTTGCTTATCAATCTCCTGCTGCTGCACCTCTTATGGAATCTGCTTCTGAATCTGCTCCTGCATCTACTGCAGCTGAATCTCCTGATGCTGTATCTGCTGATACTGCATCTCCTAATGCATCTCCTGTAGCTTAATCTCCTGCTTTTGCATCTCCTGTTTTATCTCCTTCTGATGCCTATCTTGCTGCTGCATCTACTGCTGCTTCGTCTGCTTCTACATCTCCCGCTGCATTTCCTGCTGCTGCATCTCAAGATACATCTGCTCTTGCTCAGTCTCTTGCTGCATATCCTGCTGCTACATCTCCTGCTACTGCATCTCCTGCTGCATCTCCTGCTGCATCTCCTGCTGCATCTCTTGCAGCTGCAGCTCCTGCTCCATCTCTTGCGGCTGCATCTCCTGCTCCATATCCTCCTGTTGCATCGGCGGATTCATCTTCTGATGGTGCTTTCTTGCTGCATCTCCTGCTTCTGCATCGCCTGCTGCTGCAAACTCTGCTGCGTCTCCTGCTGCTGCATTTCCAGCTGCAGTTGCTGATGCTGCATCTCCTGCGGCTGCGACTGCTGATTAATTTCCTGATGCATTTTGTACTGCTGCATCTCCTTCTGCTGCAACTCCTGCTGCATCTCCTTTTGCTGCATTTCCTACTGCTGCATTTCCTGCTCCTGCATCTGATACTTCATCTCCTGCTGCTGCTGGTGCTGCATCTCCTGCTGCATCTGCTGCTGAATCTCCTGCTTCTGCATCTCATACCACATCTCCTGCTGCTGCATCACCTGCTGCAACACCTGCTGCCGAATCTCCTGCATCTTTTGCTGCATCTGCTGTAGATTCGCCTCCTGGTGCATCTCCTGCTGCTGCATCTCCTGCTGATGGATGTCCTCGTGCATCTCCTGATGCTGCATCTGTTGCAGCATCTCCTGCAGCTTCCTATCCTGCTTCATCTCCTTTTGCTGCATATCTTGCTGCTGCATCTCCTGCTGCTTGTCCTGCTGCTGTATCTCCTGCTCCATCTCCTGCTGGGGCACCTCCTGCTGCATCTCCTTCTGCATCTCCTGCTGCTCCAGCTGCTGCATCTGCATCATCAGGATATTCTGCTCCATCTGGTGCATCTGTTGTTGCATCTCTTGCTGCTTCATCTACTGCTGCATCTCCTGCTAAATCTCCTGCTGCTGCATCTATTTCTGAAGTTTCTGCTGAATCTACTGCTGAATATGCATCCCCTGCTGCATCTCCTGCTTCATATCCTACTGCATCTCCTCCTGCAGCATATCTTGCTGCATTTCCTACTGCTGCATCTCCTGTGGCATCATCTGCTCCTGTATCTCCTGCTGCTACATCTCCTAATGCATCCTCTGCTCATGCATCTGTGGATGCATCTCCTGATGCACCATTTTCCATTGCATCTTCTGCTCCATCACCTGCTGCATCTCTTTCTGCTCCATTTGGTGCATCTGCTGTTGCATATGCTGCTGCTTCATCTACTGCTGCATCTCCTGTTAAATCTCATGCTGCTGCATCTCTTTCTGAACTTTCTGCTGAATAACCTGCTGAATATGCATCCCCTGCTGCATCTCCAGCTGCTGCATCTCCTGCTTCATATCCTACTGCATCTCCTTCTGCAGCATATCTTGATGCATTTCCTTCTGCTGCATCTCTTGCAGCTGCAGCTGCTGCAGCATACGCTCCTGCTACATCTCCTACTGAATCTGCATCTCCTGACGTATCTGCTGCTGCATCTATTGCTGCCGCATCTGCTGCCTCTGCAGCTACAGCTGAATCACTTCCTGCTGCATATTCTGCTGCATTTCCTGCTGCTGATTAATCTGCTGCTCCATTTCCTGATGCTTTATGTACTGCTGCATCTCCTTAATCTGCTGCTCCATTTCCTGCTGCTTCATGTACTGCTGCATCTCCTGCTACATTTGCTGCTGCTGCATCTCATTCTACTTGAAGTCCTCCTGCATCTCCTGCTGCTGCACCTGCTGCTTCATCTCCTGCTGCTATATCTCTTGCTGCATCTTCTGTGGATGCATCTGTGGATGCACCTGCAGAAGCATCTCCATTTCCTGCTGCATCTGCTGCTCAATCTTCTACGGATGCTAGTGCTTCTGCATTTCAGCTGCATATCCTGTTGAAGGCATCTGCGGCTGCATCTCCTGCTGCTGCATCTCCTGCTGAATTCCCTGTTGCACTTCCTGCTGTAACTGCGGATGCCTATGTTACTATTTCATCTCCTGCTGCATCTCCTGCTGAATTATCTTCTGCAGAATATCTTCCAGCATCTCCTGCTACAATTCCTGCTGATGTATCTCCTGCTGCATATCCTACTACATCCCCTGCTGCTGAATCTCCTTCTTTATCTCCTGCTGCATTTTCTACTGAATCTCCTGCTGCCTTTTCTACTCAATCTCCTGCTGCACAATCCCCTATGGAATTTCCTGCTGATGCATCTCTTGCTGAATCTCCTGATGCTGCATCTCCTGCTGCTGAATCTCCTGCCTCTTCATCTCCTGCTGCTGCAACTCCTGCTGAATCTGCTGCTACCTCTGGTGTGGCTGCATCTTCTTTTCCTGCATCTCCTGCTGCTGCATCTCCGGCTGATTTCCTGCTGCATTTCCTTCTGTTGAATCTGCTGCTGCATATCCTGGTGCATCACCTGCTGAATATGCATCTGTTCCTACATCTCCTGCTGATACACCTCATGCAGCTGCATCTGCTGCTGCATATCCTGCTGCATCTGCTGTTACCAAATCGCTTGCTGTTGCATATCGTACTGAATTTCCAGCAGCATCTCCTGCTGATGCAATTCCTGCTGCATCTAATCCTGCATCCTTTGCTGCTGCATCTGCTTCTGCTTCTGGTGATGCTACATCTCCACCTCCGTCTGCTGCTTCATCTCCTGCTGTATCTCCTGCTGCATATGGTTAGGAGCATGATTTAGGGATTGGTGGGAATGGTTGGACTCGACGATCCAGTGGGTCTCTTCCAACCTGGTCATTCTGTGATTCTGTGATATGGTTCTGCATCTTCTGCTGCATATGATTCTTCATCTTCTGCTGCATAAGTTGCTGCATCTGCTGCTGGTGCATCTCCTGCCTCATATCCTGCTGCTGTGTCTCCTGCGGATGTATGTTTTGCTATATCTCCTGCTGATGCATGTCCTGCTTCATCTCCTGCTTCTGCATCTACTTCTTCTGTATCTCCGGCTTCAGCATCTCCTGCTGCATCAATTACTGATGCATCTCTTATTCATCTCCTTCTGCTGCATATACTCCTGCATCTGGTGCTGCTGTACCTCCTCCTACTGCATCTCCTGTTCTATTTCCTCCTGCTGCATCTCCTGCTGCATGTCCTGCTGCTGCATCTCCCTCTGCTACATCTCCTTCTGCATCTCCTGCTACAGCATTTCCTGCTGTATCTGCTGATTCTGCATCTCCTGATACATCCCCTGCTGCTTCTTCTCGTCCTGCTGAATCTCATGCTGCATCTCCTGCTGCTATATCTCCTGCTGCTTCATATCCTGCTACTGCATCTCCAAATGAATCTCCTGCTGCTTCATCTCTTGATCCATGTCCTGCTGCTGCATCTCCTGTTTCTGCAACTCCTTTTGCTTCGTCTGCTGCTGCATCTCCTGCTGTATCTCATGAGGAACCTTCTATTGAATCATCTCCTGCGTCATCTCCTTCTGCTGTACATCTTGCTGCTTCATCTAGTTCTGCATCTGCTGCTGCATCTCCTTGAGCGTCACCTGCTGCATCTCCTTCTGCATCACCTTCAGATGCATCTCCTGCTGTATCTCCTGCTCCTGCATATTCATCTGCATTTCCTGCTGCAGGTATTTATGAATCTACTACTGCTGCATCTGCTGAATTTGCTGCTGCATCTGCTGCTGCTTCATCTACTGCTGCATCTCCTGCTAAATCTCGTGCAGCTGCATCTTCTTCTGATGTTCCTGCTGAATCTACTGCTGAATATGCATCCCCTGCTGCATCTCCAGCTGCTGCATCTCCTGCTTCATATCCTACTGCATCTCCTTCTGCAGCATATCTTGCTGCATTTCCTTTTGCTGTATCTCCTGCTGCATCATCTGCTGCAGCAACTTCTGCTGCTACATCTCCTACTGAATCAGCATCTCATGGTGCATCTGCTGCTGCATCTATAGCTGCTGCATCTGCTGCCTCTGAAGCTGCAGCTGCATCACCAGCTGCTGCATCACCTGCTGCAATACATCCTGCTTCATATTCTGCTGCTCCATTTCCTGCTGATTCATGTACTGCTGCATCTCCTGCTACACTTGTTCCTGCTGCATCTCCTTCTACTTGATGTCCTCCTGCATCTCCTGCTGCTGCATCTGCTGATTCATCTCCTGCTGCTGTATAGCCTGCTGCTTCATCTCCTGCTGCATCCTCTGCGGATGTATCTGCGGATGCATCTGCAGAAGCATCTCCATTTCCTGCTGCATCTGCTGCACAGTCTTCTACGGATGCATCTAGTGCTTCTGCATTTCAGCTGCATATCCTGTTGAAGGCATCTGCGGCTGCATCTCCAGCTGCTACATCTCCTGCTGAATCTCCTGCTGCAGTTCCTGCTGTAACTGCTGATGCATATGTTGCTATTTCATCTCCTCCTTCATCTCCTGCTGAATCTTCTTCTTCAGAATCTCCTGCTGCATCTCCTGCTACAATTCCTGCTGATGTATCTCCTGCTGCATCTCCTACTACATACCCTGCTCTGAATCTCCTTCTACATCTCCTGCTGCATCTCCTGCTGCATCTGCTGGTACTGCATCTTATCCTGCCGCATCTTCTGCTCCATTTTCTTGTGCATCTCCTTCTGCTGATGCATAACCTGCTGCATCTCTGACTGCTGCATCTCCTGCTCCTGAATCTCCTGCTGCTCCATCTGCTGGTGCTGTGTATGCTACTGCATCTGCTGCAGGATCTTCTTCTTATGCCTCTCATGCCACATTTCCCACTGATGCATCTCCTGCTTCTGTATATCTTGGTCAATCTACTGCTGCTGCATCTCCAGCTGCATCTCCTGCTGCTGCATCTCTTGCATCTTTTGGTGCATCTGCTGTAGATTAATCGACTGCTGCATCTCCTGTTGCTTCATATTCTGATTTTTTGATGTCCTTCCGCATCACCTGATGCACCATCTGCTGCTGCTGCATACACTGCTGCATCTGCTGCTGCTGAATTCACTTCTGCTGCATCTGCTGCTGCATCACCTTCTACTGAATCCCCTGCAGCATCTCCTGCTGCTACATCCACTGGTACATCTCCTAATGCTGCATCTCCTGCTGATGCACCTCCTGATGCATCTCCTGCTCAATCTCCTCCTGCTGCTTCTCCTACTGCTTCATCTCCTGAATCTGCTGCTGCATGTGCTGCTGCATCTCCTGCTTCTCTATGTCCTCCTCCTGGATCTACACCTGCATCTATTGCTGCTGCATCCTCTGCTGAACCTCCTGCTGCTGCTTCTCCTTCTGCTACTTCCTCTGATGCATCAGCAGATTCATCTCAGGATGCATCTCCCCTGCTTCATCTCCTGCTGCTGAAACTCCTGCTCTTGCATACCCTGCTGCATCTACAGCTTCTTCTAAGCCTACTTCATCTACTGCTGCTGCATTACCTGCTGCTTCTGCTGTTGCAGCTCCTCCTGAATTTCCTGTTGCTGCATCTCCTGCTGCTATATCTTTTGCTTATCAATCTCCTGCTGCTGCATCTCTTATGGAATCTGCTTCTGAATCTGCTCCTGCATCTACTGCAGCTGCATCTCCTGATGCTGTATCTGCTGCTACTGCATCTCCTAATGCATCTACTGTAGCTTAATCTCCTGCTTTTGCGTCTCCTTTTTTATCTCCTTCTGATGCCTATCTTGCTGCTGCATCTCCTGCTGCATCTGCTGCTGAATCTCCTGCTTCTATATCTCATACCACATCTCCTGCTGCTGCATCTCCTGCTTCTGCATATCTCGCTGCATCTCCTGCTGCTACATCACCTGCTGCATCACCTTCTATATCTCCTGCTCCTCCATATTCATCTGCATTTCCTGCTGCAGGTCTTTATGAATCTACTACTGCTGCATCTGCTGAATTTGCTGCTGCATCTGCTGCTGCTTCACCTACTGCTGCATCTCCTGATAAATCTCGTGTAGCTGCATCTTCTTCTGATATTCCTGCTGAATCTACTGCTGAATATGCATCCATAGCTGCATCTCTTGCTGCTGCATCTCCTGCTTCATATCCTACTGCATCTCCTTCTGCAGCATATCTTGCTGCATTTCCCTCTGCTGCATCTCCTGCTGCATCATCTGCTGCAGCAACTTCTGCTGCTACATCTCCTACGGAAAGAGCATCTCCTGATGCAACTGCTGCTGCATCTATTGCTGCTGCATCTATTGCTGCTACATCTGCTGCCTCTGCAGCTGCAGCTGCATCACCATTTGCTGCATCACCTGCTGCATTACGTCCTGCTGCATATTCTGCTGCATTTGCTGCTGCTGCATCTCCTTATTCTGCTGCTCCATTTCCTGATGCTTCATGTACTGCTGCATCTCCTGCTACATTTGCTGCTTTTGCATCTCCTTCTACTTGATGTCTTCCTGCATTTCCTGCTGATGCATCTGCTGCTTCATCCCCTGCTGCTGTATATCCTGCTTCTGCATCTCCTGCTGCTTCATCTCCTGCTCTTGCATCTCCTTCTACTGAATCTCCTCCAGAATCTCTGGTGGCATCTCATGCTGCTACATATCCTACTACATCTCCTAACGTATCTCCTTCTGAATATGCATCTCCCGCTGCTGAATCTTCTCCTACTGAATCTTCTGCTTCTGCTTCTGCTGCTTCATCGCCTTTCTCCATAACCTGCTGTATCTCCTGTTGCTGCATCATAACATGCTGCTGCATATGTTGAAGAATCTCTTCCTACTGCATCTTCTGATGAATCTTCATTTCCTGTTGCATCTGCTTCTGCATCTCCTGCTGCTGCTGCATCTCCTGCTGCTTCTCCTGCTGCTGCAACAGTTGCTGCTGAATCTCCTGATGAATCTCCTGTGGCATCTAATGCTTCTACATATCATGCTGAATCTCCTAATGCATCTCCACCTGCTGCCACTCCTACTGCTGCGTTAGCTTCTGCATCTCCTGCTGCACCTCCAGCTGCTGAATCTCCTACTGCTGCATCTCCTTCTGCATGTGCTGCTGCAGCATCTTCTGCTGCATCTGCTAATTCTGCATCTCCTGCTGCTGCATCTCCTGCTGCATCACCGACTGAATTTCTTGATGCTGCATTTCCTGCTGATGCATATTTTGCTTCAACTCCTGCTGCTGCATTAACTTCTGCATCTATTCCTGTTGTATTTCCTGCTGCTGCATCTGCTGATACTGCATCTCCTGCTGCATCTTTTGGTGCTGCATCTTCTGGTGTTGCATCTCCTGCTGCATCTCCTGCAGCATCCTGTATCTCCTGCTGCTACATCTCCTGATGCATCCTCTGCTCATGCATCTGCGGATGCATCTCCTGATGTATCTTATCTCGTTGTATCTGCTGCTCCATCCCCTGCTGCATCTCTTTCTGCTCCATCTGGTGCATCTGATGTTGCATATGCTGCTGCTTCATCTACTGCTGCATCTCCTGCTAAATCTCCTCCTGCTGCATCTCCTTCTGAAGTTTCTGCTGAATCTACTGCTGAACATGCATCGCCGGCTGCATCTCCTACTGCTGCATCTCCTGCTTCATATCCTACTGCAACTCCTTCTGCAGCATATCTTGCTGCATTTCCTTCTATTGCATCTCATGCTGCATCATCTGCTGCAGCAACTTCTGCTGCTACATCTCCTACTGAATCTGCATCTCCTGATGCATCTGCTGCTGCATCTATTGCTGCTACATCTGCTGCCTCTGCAGCTGCAGCTGCATCACCTGATGCTGCATCTCCTGATGCATTACCTCCTGCTGCTTAATCTGCTGCTCCATTTCCTGATGCTTCATGTACTGCTGCATTTCCTTATTCTGCTGCTCCATTTCCTAATGCTTCATGTACTGCTGAATCTCCTGCTGCACTTAGTGCTGCTGCATCTCCTTCTACTTGATGTCCTCCTGCATCTCCTGCTGCTGCATCTGCTGCAGCATCGCCTGCTGCTGTATAGCCTGCTGCTGCATCTCCTTTTCCTGCTGCATCTGCTGCTCAATCTTCTACAGATGCATCTAGTGCTTATGCATTTCAGCTGCATATCCTGTTGAAGGCATCTGCGGCTGCATCTCCTGCTGAATCTCCTGCTGCACTTCTTGCTGCAACTACTGATGCATATGTTGCTATTTCATCTCCTGCTGCATCTCCTAGATAATCTTCTTCTGCAGAATCTCCTCCAGCATCTCCTGCTACAATTCCTGCTGATGTAACTCCTGCTGCATCTCCTACTACATCCCCTGCTGCTGAATCTCCTTCTATATCTCCTGCTGCATCTCCTGCTTCATTTTCTACTGAATCTCCTGCTGCACAATCTCCTACAGAATTTCTTGCTGCACAATCTGCTGATGCATTTCCTGCCGATGCATCTCCTGCTGAATCTCTTGCCTCTTCATCTCCTTCTGCTGAATCTCCTGCCTCTTCATCTCCTGCTGCTGCAATTCCTGCTGATTTCCTGCTGCATTTCCTTCTCTTGAATCTCCTATTGCATATCCTGGTGCATCACCTGCTGAATATGCATCTCCTGCTACATCTCCTGCTGATACACCTCATGCAGCTGCAGCTGCTGCTGTATATCTTGCTGCACCTGCTGTTGCCAAATCTCTTGCTGCTGCATATCCTACTGAATTTCCAGCAGCATATCCTGCTGATTGAATTCTTGCTGCATCTCATCCTGCATCCTTTGCTGCTGCATCTGCTGCTGCTTCTGGTGATGCTACATCTGCAGCTGCATCTGCTGCTTCATCTGCTGCTGTATCTCCTGCTGCATATGGTTCTGCATCTTCTGCTGCATCTCCTGCTGCTTCTCCTGCTGCTGCATCAGTTCCTGCTGAATCTCCAGATGAATCTCCTGCAGCATCTCCTGCTTCTACATATCATGCTGAATCTCCTTCTGCATCTCCTTCTGAATATGCATCTCCTGATGCATCTCCACCTGCTACCACTACTACTGCTGCGTTTGCTTCTGCATCTCCTGATGCATCTCCTGCTGCTGAATCTCCTGATGATGTTTCTGATGCTGAATATCCTTTGACTACTGATGAATGTCCTTTGTCTGCTGATGAATATCCTTTGTCTCCTGCTGGATCTCCTGCTGCTGAATCTCCTGCTGCATGTGCTGCTGCTGCATCTCCTACAGCTGCATCACCTTTTGCATGTGCTGTTGCAGCATCTCCTTCTGCTGCATCTCCTGTGGCTGCATCTGCTGGTGCTGCACCTGCTGCAACATCTTCTTCAGCATCTCCTGCTGCTGCACCTCCTGCTGCATCTCTGTCTGAATCTTTTGGTGCAGCATTTCCTGCTGATGCATATTCTGCTTCAACTCCTGCTGCTGCATTACCTTCTGCATCTATTCCTGTTGTATTTCCGGCTGCTGCATCTCCTGCTACTTCATCTCCTGATACTGCATGTGCTGCTGCATCTCCTGCTGCATCTCTTGGTGCTGCATCTTCTGGTGCTGCATCTCCTGCTGCATCTCCTGCGGCATCACCTGCTCCTGTATCTCCTGCTGCTACATCTCCTGATGCATCCTCTGCTCATGCATCTGCAGATGCATCTGCAGAAGTATCTCCATTTCCTGTTGCATCTGCTGCTCAGTCTTCTACTGATGCATCTAGTGCTTCTGCATTTCCTCCTGAATGCACCTGCGGCTGCATCTCCTGCTGCTACATCTCGTGCTGAATCTCCTGATGCACTTCCTGCTGTAACCTCTGATGCATATGTTGCTACTTCATCTCCTGATGCATCTCCTACTGGATCTTCTGCTGAATCTTCTTCTGCAGAATCTCCTCCTGCAACTCCTGCTGATGTATCTCCTGCTGCATCTCCTACTACACCTTCTGCTGCTGAATCTCCTTCTATATCTCCTGCTGCATCTTCTGCTGAATCTTCCGCTGAATCTCCTGCTGCAGACTCCTGGTGCTGCTTCTACTGCATCTGCTGCGGCTGCATCATCTTCTACTGCGTCTCCTGCTACTGCGTCTCCTTCTTCTGAATCTCCTGCTGCTCTATTACCTTCTGCATCGACTCCTGCTGCATGTCCTGCTGCTGCATAAACTCCTGCTGCATCTGTTTCTGATCTTTTGCTGATGCATCTCCTGCTAAAGCTGCATCCTCTGCTGCATCTGCTTCTGCATCTCCTGCTGATGCATCTCCTATTCTTGCATCTCCTTCTGCTGAATCTCCTCCTGAATCTCTGGTGGCATCTCATGCTGCTACATATCCTGCTAAATCTCCTGACATATCCCCTTCTGAATCTGCATCTCCTGCTGCTTCATTTGCAGTTGAATCTCCTGCTTCTTAATCTCCTCCTGCTGTGTCTGCTGCATCATCTCCTCTTTCTCCATAACCTGCTGTATCTTCTGTTGCTGCATCTTATCATGCTGCTGCATATGTTGAAGAATCTCTTCCTACTGCATATTCTGATGAATCTTCATTTCCTGCTGCATCTGCTTCTGCATCTCCTACTGCTGCTGCTTCTCCTGCTGCTGCATCAGTTTCTGCTGAATCTCCTGCGGCATCTCATGCTTCTACATATCATGCTGAATCTCCTACTGCTGCATCACTTTCTGCATGTGCTGCTGCAGCATCTCCTTCTGCTGCAACTCCTGTTGCTGCACCTGCTTATGCCCCTCGTGCTGCTGCATCTCCTGCTGAATCTCCTGCTGCTGCATCTACTGCTGCATCTCTTTCTGAATATCTTGGTGCTGCATTTCCTACTGATGCATATTCTGCTTCAAATCCTGCTGCTGCATTACCTACTGCTGCATCTGCTGCTTCATCTCTTGCTGATGCATCTGCTGATACTGCATGTACTGCTGCATCTGCTGCTACATCTCTTGGTGCTGCATCTTCTGGTGTTGCATCTCCTGCTGCATCTCCTGCAGCATCACCTGCTCCGATATCTCCTGCTGCTACATCTCCTGATGCATCCACTGCTCATGCATCGGCGGATACATCTGTGGATACATCTCCTTATGAACCATTTCCCTTTGCATCACCTGCTCCATCACCTGCTGCATCCCTTTCTGCTCTATTTGCTGGTTCTGCTGTTGCATATGCTGCTGCTTTATCTCCTGCTGCATCTCCTGCTAAATCTCCTGCTGCTGCATCTCCTTCTGATGTTTCTGATGAATCAGCATCTCATGATGCATCTACTGCAGCATCTATTGCTGCTGCATCTGCTGCCTCTGCAGCTGCAGCTGCATCACCTGCTGCTGCATCACCTGCTGCATTACCTCTTGCTGCATATTCTGCTGCATTTCCTGCTGCTACATCTCCTGCTGCTCCATTTCCTGATGCTTCATGTACTGCTGCATCTCCTTAATCTGCTGCTCCATTTCCTGATGCTTCATGTACTGCTGCATCTCCTGCTACATTTGCTGCTGCTGCATCTCCTTCTACTTGATGTCCTCCTGCATCTCCTGCTGCTGTATAGCCTGCTGCTTCATCTCCTGCTCCATCCTCTGCGGATGCATCTGCGAATGCATCTGCAGAAGCATCTCCATTTCCTGCTGCATCTGCTGCTCAATCTTTTATGGATACATCTAGAGCTTCTGCATTTCAGCTGCATATCCTGTTGAAGGCATCTGCGGCTGCATCTCCTGCTGCTACATCTCCTGCTGAATCTCCTGCTGCACTTCCTGCTGTAACTGCTGATGCCTATGTTGCTATTTCATCTCCTGCTGCATCTCCTGCTGAATTATCTTCTGCAGAATCTCCTGCTGCATCTCCTACTACATCCCCTGCTGCTGAATCTCCTTCTACATCTCCTGCTGCATCTCCTCCTGAATCTGCTGCTGCCTCTGTTGCGGCTGCTTCTTCTTTTCCTGCAGCTCCTGCTGCTGTATCTCCGGCTGATTTCCTGCTGCATTTTCTTTCTGTTGAATATCCTGCTGCATGTTCTGGTGGATCACCTGCTGAATATGCATCTCCTGCTACATCTCCTGCTGATACACCTCATGCAGCTGCATCTGATGCTGCATATCCTACTGCATCTTCTGTTGCCAAATAGCTTGCTGTTGCATATGCTACTGAATTCCAGAAGTATCTTCTGCTGATGCATTGCTTGCTGCATCTCATCCTGCATCCTTTGCTGCTGCATCTGCTACTGCTTCTGCTACTGGTGCATCTCCTGCCTCATCACCTCTTATTCATCTTATTCTGCTGCATATACTGCAGCATCTGATGCTGCTGTACCTCCTACTGCTGCATTTCCTGTTGCATCTCCTCCTGCTGCATTTCCTGCTGAATCTCCTTTTGCTGCATTTCCTGTCCCGTCTCTTCCTGCTGCATGTCCTGCTGAGTCTCCTGCTGCATCTCCTGCTGCTGCATCTCCTTCTGCTACATCTCCTTCTGCATCTCCTGCTACAGCATATCCTGCTGTATCTTCTGCTTCTGCATCTAATGATACATCCCCTCCTGCTTCATCTCATCCTGCTGCATCTCCTGCTGCATCTCCTGCTGCTTCATCTCGTGCTGCTTCATATCCTGCTACTGCATCTCCAAATGAATCTCCTGCTGCTTCATCTCTTGATCCATGTCCTGCTGCTTCATCTCCTGTTTCTGCATCTCCTTTTGCCTTGTCTGCTGCTGCATTTCCTGCTGTATCTCATGTTGCACCTTCTATTGAATCATCTCCTGTGTCATCTCCTTCTGCTGCATATCTTGCTGCTTCATGTCTTTCCGCATCTCCTGCTGCATCTCCTTGAGCGTCACCTGCTGCATCTCCTTCTGCATCACCTGTAGATGCATCTCCTGCTCCTGCATATTCATCTGCATTTCCTGGTGCAGCTCTTTATGTATATACTACTGCTGTATCTGCTGAATATGCTGCTGCATCCGCTGCTGCGGCATATCCTGATAGATCTCCTGATGATGCATCTCCTGCTGCTGCACCTGCTGCTGCATCTGATGGTGCATCTGATGCTATTTTCTCTCTTGATGCATTTACTGTGGCTGAATCTCCTGCTATATTGCCTTCTGCTGCATCTTCTTCACTTCATCTATTACTCTGCACCTCCTGCTGCTGCATCTCCTCCTTCTGCATCTCCAGCTGAATCGCCTGTAGCATCTCCTGCTTCTTCATGCCCTGCTGCTACATCTCCTAGTGCTGCTGCATCTGCTGTTATTTCTGCTGCTGCTGCATTCCCTGCTGCATCTCCTGATGCTGCAGCTCCTTCTGCATCTCCTTCTGTGTCTCCTCCTACTATATCCCCTGCTGCTGCATTTCCTGCTTCATCTCCTGATGCTGCAACTACTTCTGCATCTTCTGCCAATGCAGCTCCTTCGGAATCTCCTGCTGCTGCATCTCGTACTTAATGTCTTCCTGCATTTCCTGCTGCTGCATCTGCTGCTGCTTCATATACTGCTTCATCTCCTACTACTGCATCTCGTTCTGCTTCTCATTCTGCATCTCCTGATGCTACAGCTCCATCTGCATCATCTCCTGCTGCATCTCCTGCTGCTGAATCTCCTGCTACATCTCCTGATTCATCTCCTACTGCTGCATCTGCTGCTGCTTCATATACTGCTTCATCTCCTACTACTGCATCTCCTGCTGCATCTCCTGCTGCTGCAGATCCTACTGCATCTCCTGCTGAATCTAATCCTACCACATCTCCTGCTGCATCTCCTGCTGATGCATAAACTGCTGCATCTCCTCTTGCTGCATCTCCTGCAGCTGCATTTACTGATGCATCTCCTGATGCTGCATCTCCACCTGCTGCATCTCCTGCTGCTGAACTCCTGCTGCTGCATCTGCTGCCGGATCTTCTTCTTCTGCCTCTCATGCCACATCTCCCGCTGATGCATCTCCTGCTTCTGTATATCTTGCTCAATCTACTGCTGCTGCATCTCCAGCTGCATCTCTGGCTGCTGCATCTCTTGCATCTTTTGGTGCATCTGCTGTAGATTAATCTACTGCTGCATCTCCTGTTGCTTCATCTTCTGATTTTTAAATGTCCTCCTGCATCACCTGATGCTCCAGCTGCTGCTGCTGCATACACTGCTGCATCTGCTGCTGCTGCATTCACTTCTGCTGCATCTGCTGCTGCATCACCTTCTACTGAATCCCCTGCTGCATCTCCTGCTGCTGCATCCACTGGTACATCTCCTAATGCTGCATCTCCTGCTGATGCACCTCCTGATGCATCTCCTGCTCAATCTCCTCCTGCTGCTTCTCCTACTGCTTCATCTCCTGAATCTACTGCTGCATGTGCTGCTGCATCTCCTGCTTCTCGATGTCCTCCTCCTGGATCTACACCTGCATCTATTGCTGCTGCATCCTCTGCTGAACCTCCTGCTGCTGCATCTCCTTCTGCAACTTCCTCTGATGCATCAGCAGATTCATCTGATGATACATCTCCACTGCTTCATCTCCTGATGCTGAATCTCCTGCTCTTGCATACTCTGCTGCATCTAAAGCTGCTTCTAACCCTACTTCATCTACTGCTGCTGCATTACCTGCTGCTTCTGCTGCTGCATTTCCTCCTGAATTTCCTGCTGCTATATCTTTTGCTTATCAATCTCCTGCTGCTGCATCTCTTACGGAATCTGCTTCTGAATCTACTCCTGCATATACTGCAGCTGCATTTCCTGCTGCTGCATCTCAAGATACATCTCCTCTTGCTCAGTCTCTTGCTGCATATCCTGCTGCTACATCTCCTGCTACTGCATCTCCTGCTGCATCTCCTGCTGCATCTCTTGCAGCTGCATCTCCTGCTCCATCTCTTGCGGCCACATCTCCTGCTCCATATTCTTCTGATACATCTGCGTATTCATCTTATGAAGGTGCTTTCTTGCTGGATCTCCTGCTTCTGCATCGCCTGCTGCTGCAAACTCTGCTGCATCTCCTGCTGCTGCATTTCCAGCTGCAGTTGCTGATGCTGCATCTCCTGCGGCTGCGACTGCTGATTAATTTCCTGATGCATCTCCTTCTGCTGCAAATCCTGCTGCATCTCCTTTTGCTGCATTTCCTACTGCTGCATTTCCTGCTCCTGCATCTAATACTTCATCTCCTGCTTCTGCATCTCCTGCTGCTGCATCTCCTGTGCAATCTCCTACTACTGAATCTCGTGCTGCTCCATTCTCTGCTGCATCTACTGCTGCTGCATCACCTGCTGCCGAATCTCCTAATGCATCTCCTCTTGCTTAGTCTCCTGATGCTTCCTATCCTGCTTCATCTCCTTTTGCTGCATATCTTGCTGCTGCATCTACTGCTGCTTGTCCTGCTGCTGTATCCGCTGCTCCATCTCCTGCTGCTCCAGCTGCTGCATCTGCATCATCAGGATATTGCAGCAACAGGAGATGCAGCAGGAGATGCAGCAGCAGGACATGCAACCACAGCACTGTGGCAGCAGATTCAGCTGCAGGAGATGCAGCCGTAGGAAATGCAGCAGGATTTTCAGCAGGAGATACAGCAGAAGGAGAAGCAGCAGGAGATGCAGTAGCAGATGCAGCAGCAGAAGATGTAGGAGGATATGCAGCAGCAGTAGATGAAACAGACCATAAAGCAGCAGGATATGCAGAAGCAGGAGAATCAGCAGCAGGGGATGCAGCATCAGATTCAGTAGTAAATTCAGCAGGAATTGTAGCAACAGTAGATGCAGAAGAAGGATATGTAGCAGGAGATGCATCAGCAGGAAATGCGCCAGCAGAGGCAGCAGCAGAAGATGCAGCGGGAGATATAGAAAAAAATGAGGAAGCAGTAGCAGCCCCTATTACTTGATGTCCTCCTGCATCTCCTGATGCTGCATCTGTTGCTTCATCTCCTGCTTCTGTATCTCCTGCTGCTACATCTCCTGATGCGTCCTCTGCTCATACATCTGCGGATGCATCTCCTGATGCATCATTTCCAGTTGCTCCATCCCCTGCTGCATCTCTTTCTGCTCCATCTGGTGCATCTGCTGTTGCATATGCTACTGCTTCATCTACTGCTGCATCTCCGGCTAAATCTCCTGCTGCTGCATCTCCTGCTGAATCTCCTGCTGCACTTCCTGCTGTAACTGCAGGTGCATATGTTGCTATTTCATCTCCTGCTGCATCTCCTGCTAAAATTCCTGCCGATGTCTTTCCTGCTGCATCTCCTACTACATCCCCTGCTGCTTAATCTCCTTCTATATCTCCTGCTGCATTTTCTACTGAATCTCCTGCTGCCTTTTCTACTGAATCTCATGCTGCACAATCTCCTATGGAATTTCCTGCTGCATCTCCTGCTGCTGCATCTCCGGCTGATTTCCTGCTGCATTTCCTTCTCTTGAATCTCCTGCTGCATATCCTGGTGCATCACCTGCTGAATATGCATCTCCTGCTACATCTCCTGCTGATACACCTCATGCAGCTGCATCTGATGCTGCATACCCTGCTGCATATGCTGTTGCCAAATCTCTTGTGTTGCATATCGTACTGAATTTCCAGCAACATCTCCTGCTGATGCAATTCCTGCTGCATCTCATCCTGCATCATTTGCTGCTGCATCTGCTTCTGCTTCTGGTGTTGCTACATCTTCAGCTGCGTTTACTGCTTCATCTGCTTCTGTATCTCCATCAGCATATGGTTCTGCATCTTGGGCTGCATAAGTTGCTGATCTGCTGCTGCTTCTGCTGCTGGTGCATCTCCTGCCTCATATCCTGCTGCTGTGTCTCCTGCTGATGTATGTTTTGTTGTATCTCCTGCTGATGCATGTCCTGCTTCATCTCCTGCTTCTGCATCTACTTCTTCTGCATCTCTGGCTCCAGCATCTCCTGCTGCATCAATTGCTGCTGCACGTTTTATTCATCTCCTTCTGCTGCATATACTGCTGCATCTGGTGCTGCTGTACCTCCTCCTGCTGCATTTCCTGATCAATCTCATCCTGTTGCATCTTGTGCTGCATCTCCTACTGCTGAGTCTCCTGCTGCTGCATCTCCTGCTGCTACATCTCCTTCTGCTACATCTCCTTCTGCATCTCCTGCTACAGCATATCCTGCTGTATCTTCTGCTTCTGCATCTCCTGATACATCCCCTGCTGCTTCATCTCATCCTGCTGCATCTCATGCTGCATCTCCTGCTGCTATATCTCCTGCTGTTTCATATCCTTTTCGCATCTCCTGCTGCATCTCCTTGAGCATCACCTGCTGCATCTCCTTCTGCATCACCTGCAGATGAATCTCAAGCTGTATCTCGTGCTCCTCCATATTCATCTGCATTTCCTGCTGCAGCTATTTATGAATCTACTACTGCGGAATCTGCTGAATTTGCTGCTGCATCTGCTACTGCTTCATCTACTGCTACATCTCCTGCTGATGCATCTCCTGCTGCTGCATCTTCTTCTGATATTCCTGCTGAATCTACTGCTGAATATGCATCTCCTGCTGCTTCTCCTGCTGCTGAATCTCCTGCTGCTGAATCTTCTGCTGCTGCGTCTTCTGCATCATCTCCTCTTTCTCCATAACCTGCTGTATCTCCTGTTGCTGCATCATATCATGCTGCTGCATATCTTGAAGAATCTCTTCCTACTGCATCTTCTGCTGAATCTTCATTTCCTGCTGCATCTGCTTCTGCATCTCCTGCTGCTGCTGCATCTCCTGCTGCTTCTCCTGCTGCTGCATCAATTGCTGCTGAATCTCCTGATGAATCTCCTGTGGCATCTAATGCTTCTACACATCATGCTGAATCTCCTAATGCATCTCCACCTGCTGCCACTCCTACTGCTGCGTTTGCTTCTTCATCTCTTGCTGCACCTCCAGCTGCTGAATCTCCTGATGCTGTGTCTGCTACTGAATATCCTTTATCTGCTGCTGCATCTCCTGCTGCATCTCCTACTGCTGCATCTCCTGCATATGCTGCTGCAGCATCTTCTTCTGCTGCATCTCCTACTTCTGCATCTCCTGCTGCTGCATCTCCTGCTGCATCTCCGTCTGAATATCTTGCTGCTGCATTTCCTGCTGATGCATATTCTGCTTCAACTCCTGCTGCTGCATTACCTTCTGCATCTATTCTTGTTGTATTTCCTGCTGCTGCATCTGCTGATACTGCATGTACTGCTGCATCTCCTGCTGCATCTCTTGGTGCTGCATCTTCTGGTGTTGCATCTCCTGCTGCATCTCCTGCGGCATCCTGTATCTCCTGCTGCTACATCTCCTGATGCACCCTCTGCTCATGCATCTGCGGATGCATCTCCTGATGCACCATTTCCCTTTGCATCTGCTGCTCCATCCCCTGCTGCATCTCTTTCTGCTCCATCTGGTGCATCTGATGTTGCATATGCTGCTGCTTCATCTACTGCTGCTTCATCTACTGCTGCATCTCCTGATAAATCTCCTTCTGAAGTTTCTGCTGAATCTACTGCTGAACATGCATCCCCGGCTGCATCTCCTGCTGCTGCATCTCCTGCTTCATATCCTACTGAATCTCCTCCTGCAGCATCTCTTGATGCATTTCCTTCTGCTCCATCTCCTGCTGCATCATCTGCTGCAGCATCTTCTGCTGCACCATCTCCTGCTGAATCTGCATCTCCTGATGCATCTGCTGTTGCATCTATTGCTGCTACATCTGCTGCCTCTGCAACTGCAACTGCATCACCATTTGCTGCATCACCTGCTGCATTACCTCCTGCTGCTTAATCTACTGCTCCATTTCCTGATGATTCATGTACTGCTGCATCTCCTGCTACACTTGCTGCTGCTGCATCTCCTCCTACTTGATGTCGTCATGCATCTCCTACTGCTGCATCTGCTGCAGCATCTCCTGCTGCTGTATAGCCTGCTGCTTCATTTCCTGCTGCATCCTCTGCGGATGAATCTGCGGATGCATCTGCAGAAGCATCTCCTTTTCCTGCTGCATCTGCTGCTCAATCTTATACGGATGCATCTAGTTCTTCTGCATTTCAGCTGCATATCCTGTTGAAGGCATCTGCGGCTGCATCTCCTGCTGAATCTCCTGCTGCACTTCCTGCTGTAACTGCTGATGCCTATGTTGCTATTTCATCTGCTGCTGCATCTCCTGCTGAATCTTATTCTGCAGTATCTCCTCCAGTGTCTCCTGCTACAATTCCTGCAGATGTATCTCCTGCTGCATCTCCTACTACATCCCCTGCTGCTGAATCTCCTTCTATATCTCCTGCTGCATCTCCTGCTGCATTTTCTACTGAATCTACTGCTGCTGAATCTCCTACGGAATTTCCTGCTGCAGAATCTGCTGATGCATTTCCTGCTGATGCATCTCCAGCTCAATCTCCTGATGCTGCATCTTCTTTTACTGCATATCCTGCTGATGCATCTCTGGCTGCCTCATCTCGTTCTGCTACATCTCCTTCTGCATCTCCTGCTACAGCATCTCCTGCTCTATCTGCTGAATTTGCTGCTGCATCTTCTGCTTCTTCATCTACTGCTGCATCTCCTGATAGATCTCCTGCTGCTGCATGTGCTGTTGCATCCTCTTCCACTGCAACTGCTGCTGCATCTGATGCTACTTTCTCTCTTGCTGCATTTACTGAGGCTGAATCCCCTGCTATATTTCCTTCTGCCGCATCTTCTTCAATTTATCTACTACTCTGCACTTCCTGCTGCTGCATCTCCTCCTTCTGCATCTCTGGCTGAATCGCCTGTAGCAGCTCCTGCTTTTTCATGCCCTGCTGCTACATCTCCTAGTGCATATGATGCTGCTGCATCTCCTGTTACTTCTGCTGCTGCTGCATTCCTTGCTGCATCTCCTGATGCTGCAGCTCCTTCTGCATCTCCTTCTGTGTCTGCTGCTACTACATCCCCTGCTGCTGCATTTCCTGCTGAGTCTCCTGATGCTGCAACTCCTTCTGCATCTTCTGCTGATGCATCTCCTGTGCAATCTGCTGCTGGTGCATCTCCTGTTGCATCTGCTTCTGATGCATCTGAGGCTACACCTCTGCTGCTGCATCTCTTGCTGCATTTCCTGCTTCATCTGATGATGCATCTGCTGCTGCTCTATGTCCTGCTACATCTCGTCATCCTGCACATCCTGCTGCATCTGCTGAATATTCTCTTCCTATTGCTTCTACTGCTGAACCTGCATTTCCTGCTGCATCTGCTTCTAGATCTCCTGCTGCTGCACCTCCTGCTGAATTAGCTGTTGCTGCATCTGCTTCTACATGTACGTTATAACTTTCTACTTTTGCTGCCTCATCTCCTGGTACATCTGCTAATGAACATCCTGCTGCTGCATTTCCTGCTTCATCTTCAACTGATGCATCTGTGGCTTCATCACCTGATATGTCATCTCCTGCTGCTTCTGCTGCAGTATTTCCTGATGTAGTATCTGCTGATCCTGCATCTACTGCTCCATTTCCTGCTGCATCTGCTGCTGCTCTGCTGCTGCTTCATCTCCTGCCAAATCTCCTGCTACATATCCTGCTGCTGCACCTCCTAATGCATCTCATGATAATGCTTCATCTCCTGCTACTGCATCTCCTGTTTCATTTACTGCTGCTGAATTTCCTGCTGCATCTTCTGCTGCTGCATCTCTTGCTGATGGGTCTGATGCAGCATCTCTTGCATCTCCTGCTGCATCTCCTGCTGCTGCATTACCTGCTCTATCTCCTCCTACTGCATCTCCTCCTGCTGCATATCCTGCTTCTCTATATCCCCATGCGATTCCTGCTGCTGCATCTCCTGCTGCTGAATCTCTTTCTGCATCTCCTTCTTCTGATTCTCCTGCTGCTCTATTACTTTCTCATCGATTCCTTCTGCATGTCCTGCTACTGCATCGACTCCTCCTGCATCATCTTCTGCATATTTTGCTGATGCATCTCCTGCTAAATCTGCATCTCCTGCTGCATCTGCTTATGCATCTCCTGCTGCTTCATCTCCTGCTCTTGAATCTCCTGCTGAATCCCCAGCGGCATGTCATGCTGCTACATATCCTGCTGCATCTCCTGACATATCTCCTTCTGAATCTGCATCTCCTGCTGCTTCTTTTGCAGTACAATCTCCTCCTTATAATCTCTTGCTGCTGAATCTCCTGCTGCTGCGCCTGCTGCATCATCTCCTTTTTCTACATAACCTGCTGTATCTCCATTTGCTGCGTCATAACATGCTGCTGCATATGTTGAAGAACCTCTTCCTACTGAATCTTCTGCTGAATCTTCATTTCCTGCTGCATCTGCTTCTGC
Organism: Clamator glandarius; assembly: GCA_033459285.1. Lineage (NCBI taxonomy): Eukaryota > Metazoa > Chordata > Aves > Cuculiformes > Cuculidae > Clamator > Clamator glandarius. Next base: position 164,462 of record JAUNZM010000836.1, on the reverse strand, counting down.
ATGTCCTGCTGCTTCATCTCCTGGTCTTGCATCTCCTTCTGCTGAATCTCCTCCTGAATCTCTGGTGGCATCTCATGCTGCTACATATCCTGCTACATCTCCTGACATATCTCCTTCTGAATATGCATCTCCTGCTGCTTATTTTGCAGTTGAATCTCCTGCTTCTTAATCTCCTGCTGCTGAATCTCCTGCTGCTGCGTCTGCTGCATCATCTCCTCTTTCTCCATATACTGCTGTATCTCCTTTTGCTGCAACATATCATGCTGCTATATACGTTGAAGAATCTCTTCCTACTGCATCTTCTGCAGAATCTTCATTTCCTGCTGCATCTGCTTCTGCATATCCTGCTGCTGCTGCGTCTCCTGCTGCTTCTCCTGCTGCTGCAGCATTTGCTGCTGAATCTCCTGATGAATCTCCTGCGGCATCTCAAGCTTCTACATATCATGCTGAATCTCCTGCTGCAGAATCTCCTGATGCATCTGCTGCTGATGCATCTCCTACAGCTGCATCACCTTCTGCATGTGCTGCTGCAGTATCTCCTAATGCTGCATCTCCTGTTGCTACATCTGCTGCTGCAGAATCTCTTGCCTCTTCATCTTCTGCTGCTGCAACTCCTGCTGAATCTGCTGCTGCCTCTGGTGCGGCTGCATCTTCTTTTCCTGCATCTCCTGCTGCTGCATCTCCGGCTGATTTCCTGCTGCATTTCCTTCTCTTGAATCTCCTGCTGCATATCCTGGTGCATCACCTGCTGAATATGCATCTCCTGCTACATCTCCTGATGATACATCTTATGCAGCTGCAGATGCTGCTGCATATCCTGCTGCATCTGCTGTTGCCAAATCGCTTGCTGTTGCATATCCTACTGAATTTCCAGCAGCATCTCGTGCTGATGCAATTCCTGCTGAATCTCATCCTGCACCCTTTGCTGCTGCATCTGCTGCTGCTTCTGCTGCTGGTGCATCTCCTGATACATATCCTGCTGCTGTTTCTCCTACTGATGTATGTTTTGCTGCATCGCCTGTTGATGCATGTCCTGCTGCATCTCCTGCTTCTACATCTACTTCTTCTGCATCTCCGGCTCCAGCATCTCCTGCTGCAGCAATTGCTGCTGCACGTCTTATTCATCTCTTTCTGCTGAATATACTGCAGCATCTGGTGCTGCTGTACCTCCTCCTGCTGCATTTCCTGTTGCATCTCCTCCTGCTGCATTTCCTGCGGAATCTCCTTTTGCTGCATCTCCTGTCCCATCTCTCCCTGCTGCATCTCCTGCTGCATCTCATGTTGCATCTCCTGCTGCTGCATCTCCATTTGATACATCTCCTGCTGCATCTCCTGCTGCTGCATCTCATCCTGCTACATCTCCTTCTGCATCTCCTGATACAGCATCTCCTGCTGTATCTGCTGATTCTGCATCTCCTGATACATCCCCTGCTGCTTCATCTCATCCTGCTGCATCTCCTGCTGCTTCATCTCCTGCTGCTTCATATCCTGCTACTGCATCTCCAAATGAATCTCCTGCTGCTTCATCTCTTGATCCATGTCCTGCTGCTTCATCTCCTGTTTCTGCATCTCCTTTTGCCTTGTCTGCTGCTGCATCTCCTGCTGTATCTCATGTTGCACCTTCTATTGAATCCTCTCCTGTGTCATCTCCTTCTGCTGCATATCTTGCTGCTTCATCTCGTTCTGCATTTCCTGCTGCAGCTCTTTATGTATTTACTACTGCTGCATCTGCTGAATTTGCTGATGCATCTGCTGCTGCATCATTAACTGCGGAACATCTTGATAGATCTCCTGCTCCTGCATCTCCTGCTGCTGCACCTGCTGCTGCATCTCCTGCTGCTGCACCTGATGGTACATCTGATGGTGCATCTGATGGTGCATCTGATGCTACTTTCTCTCTTGATGTGTTTACTGCTGCTGCATCTCCTGCTATATTTCCTTCTGCCGCATCTTCTTCACATCATCTATTACTCTGCACCTCCTGTTGCTGCATCTCCTCCTTCTTCATATCCAGCTGAATCGCCTGTAGCACCTCCTGCTTCTTCATGCCCTGCTGCTACATCTCCTAGTGCTGCTGCATCTGCTGTTATTTCTGCTGCTGCTGCATTCCCTGCTGCATCTCCTGATGCTTCAGCTCCTTCTGCATCTCCTTCTGTGCCTCCTGCTACTACATCCTCTACTGCTGCATTTCCTGCTTCATCTCCTGATGCTGTAACTCCTTCTGCATCTTCTGCCAATGCATCTCCTGCGGAATCTCCTGCTGCTGCATCTCCTTCTACTTGATGTCTTCCTGCATTTCCTGCTGATGCATCTGCTGCTTCATCTCCTACTGCTGTATAGCCTGCTTCTGCATCTCCTGTTGCTTCATCTCCTGCTCTTGCATCTCCTTCTGCTGAATCTCCTCCTGAATTTCTGGTGTCATCTCATGCTGCTACATATCCTGCTACATCTCCTGATGTATCTCCTTCTGAATATGCATCTCCTGCTCCTTCTCCTGCTGCTGAATCTCCTTCTGCTGAATATCCTGCTGCTACATCTTCTGCTGAATCTCCTGCTGCTGCGTCTGCTGCATCATCTCCTCTTTCTCCATAATCTGCTCTATCTCCTGTTGCTGCATCATATCATGCTGCTGCATATCTTGAAGAATCTCTTCCTACTGCATCTTCTGCTGAATCTTCATTTCCTGCTGCATCTACTTCTGCATCTCCTGCTGCTGCTGCATCTCCTGCTGCTTCTCCTGCTGCTACATCAGTTGCTGCTGAATCTCCTGGTGAATCTCCTGTGGCATCTAATGCTTCTACATATCATGCTGAATCTCCTAATGCATCTCCACCTGCTGCCACTCCTACTGCTGCGTTAGCTTCTGCATCTCCAGGTGCACCTGCAGCTGCTGAATCTCCTGATGCCGTGTCTGCTACTGAATATCCTTTGTCTGCTGCTGAATCTCCTGCTGCTGCATCTCCTGCTGCATCTCCTACTGCTGCATCTCCTTCTGCATGTGCTGCTGCAGCATCTTCTTCTGCTGCATCTCCTGCTGCTGCAGCTCCTGCTGCTGCATCTCCGTCTGAATTTCTTGCTGCTGCATTTCCTGCTGATGCATATTCTGCTTCAACTCCTGCTGCTGCATTACCTTCTGCATCTATTCCTGTTGTATTTCCGGCTGCTGCATCTCCTGCTGCTGCATGAGCTGCTGCATCTCTTGGTGCTGCATCTTCTGCTGTTGCATCTCCTGATGCATCTCCTGCGGCATCCTGTATCTCCTGCTGATACATCTCGTGATGCATCCTCTCCTCATGCCTCTATGGATGCATCTCCTCATTCGTCATTTCCCGTTGCATCTGCTGCTCCATCCCCTGCTGCTTCTCTTTCTGCTCCATCTGGTGCATCTGCTGTTGCATATGCTGCTGCTTCATCTACTGCTGCGTCTCCTGTTAAATCTCCTGCTGCTTCATCTCCTTCTGAAGTTTCTGCTGAATCTACTGCTGAACATGCATCCCCGGCTGCATCTCCTGCTGCTGCATCTACTGCTGAACATGCATCCCCGGCTGCATCTCCTGCTGCTGCATCTCCTGCTTCATATCCTACTGAATCTCCTCCTGCAGCATCTCTTGATGCATTTCCTTCTGCTCCATCTCCTGCTGCATCATCTGCTGCAGCATCTTCTGCTGCTACATCTCCTACTGTATCAGCATCTCCTGATGCATCTGCTGCTGCATCTATTGCTGCTACATCTCCTACTGAATCAGCATCTCATGATGCATCTGCTGCTGCATCTATTGCTGCTACATCTGCTGCCTCTGCAGCTGTAGCTTCATCACCTGCTGCTGTATCACTTGCTGTATTACCTCCTGCTGCTTAATCTGCTGCTCCATTTTCTGATGCTTCATGTACTGCTTCATCTCCTTAATCTACTGCTCCATTTTGTGATGCTTCATGTACTGCTGCATCTCATTCTACTTGAAGTCCTCCTGCATCTCCTGCTGCTGCACCTGCTGCTTCATCTCCTGCTGCTGTATAGCCTGCTGATACATCTCTTGCTGCATTTTCTGTGGATGCATCTGTGGATGCATCTGCAGAAGCATCTCCATTTCCTGCTGCATCTGCTGCTCAGTCTTCTACGGATGCATCTAGAGCTTCTGCATTTCAGCTGCATATCCTGTTGAAGGCATCTGCGGCTGCATCTCCTGCTGCTACATCTCCAGCTGAATCTCCTGTTGCACTTCCTGCTGTAACTGCGGATGCCGATGTTACTATTTCATCTCCTGCTGCATCTCCTGCTGAATCGTCTTCTGCAGAATCTCCTGCTGCATCTCCTGCTACAATTCCTGCTGATGTATCTCCTTCTGCATCTCCTACTACATCCCCTGCTGATGAATCTCCTTCTACATCTCCTGCTGCATCTCTTGCTGAATCTGCCTCTGGTGCGGCTGTATCTTCTTTTACTGCATATCCTGCTGCTGCATCTCCGGCTGCTGCATCTCCGGTAGCTGCATCTCGTTCTGCTACATCTACTTCTGCATCTCCTGCTACAGCATCTCCTTCTCTATCTGCTGAATTTGCTGCTGCATCTGCTGCTTCTTCATCTACTGCTGCATCTCCTGATAGGTCTCCTGCTGCTGCATCTGCTGTTGCATCCTCTTCCACTGTATCTGCTGCTTCATCAGCTGCTACTTTCTCTCTTGCTGCATTTACTGCGGCTGCATCTCCTGCTATATTTCCTTCTGCTGCATCTTCTTTACTTCATCTACTACTCTGCACCTCCTGCTGCTGCATCTTCTCCTTCTGCATCTCCGGCTGAATCGCCTGTAGCATCTCCTGCTTCTTCATCTCCTGCTGCTACATCTTCTAGTGCATATGACGACGCTGCATCTCCTGTTACTTCTACTGCTGCTGCATTCCCTGATGCTGCAACTCCTTCTGCATCTCCTGCTACGACATCTCCTGCTGCTGCATTTTATTCTGAATCTCCTGATGCTGCAACTCCTTCTACATCTCCTACTGCATCTCAATTCTTAATGCATGTCCTGCTGCATTTCCTGTTGAAACGTCTCCTGCTCTATCTCCTCCGTTATACCTTTCTACATTTGCTGCCTCATTTCCTCATGCACCTGCTAATGCCCCTCGTGCTACTGCATCTCCTGCTTCATCTTCAACTGATGCATCGGTGGCTTCATCACATGATATGCCATCTCCTGCAGCATCTGCTTCAGTATTTCCTGATGGAGTATCTGCTGACCAAGAAACTACTGCTGCATCTCCTGCTGAATCTCCTGCTGCTGCATTACCTGCTCTATCTCCTCCTACTGCATCTCCTCCTGCTGCATATCCTGCTTCTGTATATACTGCTGCCTTTCCTGCTGCTGCATCTCCTGCTGCTGAATCTCTTTCTGCATCTCCTTCTTCTGAATCTCCTGCTGCTTTATTACCTTCTGCTTCGACTCCGGCTGCATGTCCTGCTGATGCATCTCCTCTTGCATCTCTTTCTGCTGAATCTCCGGCGGCATCTCATGCTGTTACATATCCTGCTACACCTCCTGAAGTATCTCCTTCTGAATATGCATCTCCTTCTGCTTCTCCTGCTGCTGAATCTCCTGCTGCTGCGTCTGCTGCATCATCTCCTCTTTCTCCATAACCTGCTGTATCTCCAGTTGCTGCATCATATCATGCTGCTGCATATGTTGAAGAATCTCTTCCTACTGCATCTTCTTCTGTATCTTCATTTCCTACTGCATCTGCTTCTGCATCTCCTGCTGCTGCTGCATCTCCTCCTAATTCTCCTTCTGAATATGCATCTCCTGATGCATCTACACCTGCTGCCACTCCTACTACTGCGTTTGCTTCTGCATCTCCTGCTGCACCTCCTGCTACTGAATCTATTTATGCCGTGTCTGCTGCTGAATATCCTTTGTCTGCTGCTGCATCTCTTGCTGCTGAATCGCGTGCTGCATCTGCTGCTGCTACATCTTCTACTGCTGCATCACCTTCTGAATGTGCTGCTGCAGAATCTCCTTCTACTGCATCTCCTGTTACTTCATCTGGTGGTGCTGCACCTGCTGCAACATCTGCTTCTGCATCTTCTTCTGCTGCACCTCCTGCTTCATCTCCGTCTTAATCTCATGGTACTGCATTTCCTGCTGATGCATATTCTGCTTCTACTCCTGCTGCTTCAACTCCTGCTGCTGAATCTCCTTCTGCTGCATCTGCTGCATCTCCTGCTGCTGCATCTGCTGATACTGCATGTGCTGCTGCATCTCCTGCTGTATCTCTTGGTGCTGCATCTACTGCTGTTGCATCTCCTGCTTCATCTCATTATGACGTAACTGCCACTATTGAGGCGCTTTTGGGAAATCGAATAACACCCACAGCGAAGATGCTAGCATGGAGTGCTGCTGCTTCTGAATGTCTTCTCTTAAAGCGCTTTCACTGCAAAGCGAGACTTGTAAGATGTTTGGGTATACGCTTGTGTACTTTAACATCAGTACGGCTATTAAAGCGTCACTTGAAAGTAGCAGAGCGTTCAGCACAAATACCACAGGGAAGAAGCTACGATGAAATGATGGCTCTCGTATAGAGTCTTCTCTGGAAACGTTTTCACTGCAAGCTGCAAAGCATGACTAACAGAACGTTTTAGTATAGGGTACTGAATTGTGACTTATGAAGGTGCTTTCTGATTAGTGAGTAACTGACGCAGTGAAGATGCTAGTGTGGAATACTGCTGCTACTGAATGTCTTCTCTTAGAGCGCTTTCACTGCAAAGCTAAACTTGTAGAATTTTCAGACTAGGTTTGTACACTGCAACATCAGAATGTCTATTAAAGCATCACTTCAAAATCTTTAGCGCTTTCACTGCAAGGCAAGACTTGTTGAACTTTTAGTCTGGGCTTATGTACTGCAACATGAGAATGGCTATGAAAGCGTCGCTTCAAAGTATCAGTGTTCAGCGCAAATACCGCAGGGAAGATGGTACGATCAAATATTGAAATTCCTATAATTCTTCCCTGGATGCGCTTTCATTACAAGCTGCAAAGCACGTCTAACAAAACGTTTCGTATTGATTACGGAATTGTGATTTAACTATTGAGGAGCTTTAGGAAAAGTGAGTAAAGCCCGTATGGAAGATGCTAGCATGGAATGCTGCTGCTTCTGAATGTCTTCTCTTATAGCGCTTTCACTGCAAAGAAAGACTTGTAGAACTTCCAGTCGAGACTCGTGTCCTGTAACATCAGAATGGGTAGTAAGGGGTCGCTTCAAAATTTCAAATCGTTCAGCATAAGTACAGCAGGGAAACTGCTACGACCACATGCTGACTCTCGTTAGTCTTCTCTGGAAGCGCTTTCATTGCAAGCTGCTAAGCACAACTAACACAAAATTTTTAAAAGCGCTATAGGAACAGTGAACATCGGAAGATGGTAGTATGGAATGCTGCTGCTTCTGAATGTCTTCTCTTATAGCACTTTCACTGCAAAGTACGACTTCTAGAAGTTCCATTCTAGTCTTCTGAAGAAAATATCGTCAGCTAGTAAAGTGTCGCTTCCAAATTTCAGAGCGTTCAGCACAAGTACCGCAGGGAAGCTTCTACCATCAAATGATGGTTCTCGACAGAGTCTTCTCTTATCGCGCTTTCGCTGCAGGCTGTGAAGCACGATTAACACATTTTAGTTTAGGGTAATGAATTGTGACTTAACTGCGCTGTTAACGCGCTTATGGAAAACTAAGTATTTCAGGCAGTGCAGATGCTGGCCTGAAACTACACCGCTTATTAATGTTTTCTCTTATAGCGCTGTTACTGCAAAAGACCACTTGTAGAACTTTCACTCTAGGCTTATGAGCTGTAAGATCAGAATGGCTATTAAAGCCTAATTTCAAAATTTGAGATCGTTCAGCACAAGTACCGCAGGGAAGCTGCTACCATCAAATTTTGTCTCTCTATAGGATCCTTTCTTGGAGCGCTGTGACTGCCAGCCGCAAAGCTCGAAAAACGCGACCTTTTCGCGCAGGCTAATTATTAGCGACTTAATAACCCTAATAACGCTTTTTAGGAAAAGAGAATATCTACAGCAGGGAAGATGTTAGCATGGAATTCTTCTGCTTCTGAATGTCTTCTAAGAGAAGCGCAATCACTTCTAAGTGGTTCTGGTTCTGAATGTTTTCTAAGAGAAGCGCAATCACTTCTAAGAGAGCGCAATCACTGCAAACCAAGATTTATCGAACTTTCTGTCTAAGCTAGTGAATTGTAACATCAGGATATCTAGTAAAGCTTCACCTGAAGATTTGAAAGCGTTTAGCAGAACTACCCTCGGGAAGCTGCTAGCATCAAATGGTGACTCTCGTTAGATTCTTCTCTGGAAGCGCTTTCACTGCAAGCTGAAAACACGAAAGTATTAGCATAGGCTAGTGAACAGGGAAGTTTTAGCGTATGGAATGCTTCTGCTTCTGAATGTCTTCTCTTAGAGCGCAATCACTGCAAACCAAGATTTATCGAAGTTTCCATCTTGTCTATTGAACATCAGCAGGGCTAGTAAAGCTTCACTTGAAGATTTGAAAGCCTTCAACAGAAATACCCCTTGGGACGTTGCTGGCATCAAATGTATGCGCTTTCACTGAGAGGTGGAAAACACGAAGAAAAATGCTTTTAAGTGCAGGTTAAAGAATAGTGTCATAACAGCGAATAATAACGAGCTTTAGAAAAGTGACTACCTCCAACTGCGAAGATGTTAGCACGGAATGCTGATGCTTCTGAATGTCGTCTCTTATACTACTTTCACTGGAATGCGAGACATGTCGAACTTTCAGTCTAGGCTAGTGAACGGTAACATCAGCATGGCTATTGAGGCATCACGTCAAGATTTTAGAGATTTCTGCTCAAGTACCTCACGGAAGCTGCTACCATCAAATTCTGGCTCTCGTTAGGATCTTTTCATGAAGTGCTCTCACTGTCAGCCAGAAAGCAGGAAAAACGCAACGTTTTCGCGGAGGCTAGTTATCAGAGACTTAATAAATCTTAACAAGGCTCTTTAGGAAAAGAGAATATCTTGTTCAGGGAAGATGTTAGCATGGAATGCTTCTGCTTGTGGATGTATTCTCTTAGAGCGCAATCACTGCAGAGCACGACTTGCAGAACTTTTCGTCTAGTCTTGTGTTCTGTCAGATCAGAATGACTGCTTATGCTTCTGGATGTCTTCTCTTCGAGCACAATCATGCAAACCAAGATTTATCTAACTTTTCTTTTCTAGGCTACTGCATCTAACTGCGAAGATGTTAGCACGGAATGCTGCTGCTTCTGAATGTCTTCCCTTACAGCGATTTCACTGGAAAGGGAGACTTGTAAAACTTTCATTCTCGGTTTGTGAACGGTAACATCAAAATAGCTATGAAGGCGTCACGTCAAAATTTCAGAGCATTCGGCATAACTACTGCAGGAAAGCTGCTACCATCCAATACTGGCTCACGTTAGAGTCTTCCTGGAAAGACTTTCACTGCAAGTTGCAAACACGACTAAAAGAATGTTTTAGTTTAGGCTTGTTAATAGTGACCTTAAAACTCCTAATACATCGCTATAGGTGGAATTAATATCTCCAGCAAGGACGATGCTTAGCATGGAATGATTCCGCTTATGAACGTGTTCTCTTAAAGCACTACAACTACAAAGCACGACTTGTCGAAATTTCACTCTAGGCTTTTGAAAAGTAACATCAGCTTGGCTATTGAGACATCACGACAAGAGTTTAGAGATTTCAGCTCAAATACCTCACGGAAGCTGCTACCATCAAATTCTGGCTCTCGTTAGGATCTTTTTATGAAGCGCTTTCACTGTCAGCCGCAAAGCAGGAAAAATGCAACTTTTACACGGAGGCTAGTTATTAGCGACTTAATAACGCCTTACAACGCGCTTTAGGAAAAGAGAATATCTCCAGGAGGGAAGATGTTTGCCTAGAATGCTTCTGCTTGTGGATGTATTCTCTTAGAGCCCAACCACTGCAGAGCACGACTTGTAGAACTTTCCGTCTAGACTAGTGAACAGTAACATCAGCATGGCTAGTAAGGCTTCACTTGAAGATTTGAAAGCGTTTAGCAGGAATACCCATGAAACGTCGACAAGTCGTTCTCTGCAGTGAAAGCGCATTAAGAGAATAGATCCACAAGCAGAATAATTCTATGCTACCATCTTCCCTGCTGGAGATGTGAATTTTTACTAAAACTCCGTAATAGACGGTGTTAAGTCAATATTCACTAGCCTATGATAATGAGTTCTTTGAGTCGTTTTTGCAGCTTGCAGTGAAAGCGCTTCCAGACAAGATTCTAACGAGAGACACCATTTAATGCTAGCAACTACCCAGGGGTATTTCTGTTGAACTCTTTCAAATCTTCAAGTGAAGCTTTACTAGCCTTGCTGATGTCACCGTTCACTAGCCTAGACGGAAAGTTCGATAAATCTTGGTTTGAAGAGATTGGGCTCTAAGAGAAGACATTCAGAAGCAGAAGCTTTCCATGCTAACATCTTCCCTGCTGGAGATATTCACTTTTCCTATAGCGTCTTATTAGGCCCTATTAAGTCTCTATTCATTTGCCAACAAAAGAACGTTGCGTTAGTCATTCTCTGCATCTTGCAGAGAAACCGCTTCCATAGAGGACGCGAACGTAAGCCAACTTTTGATGGTAACACCTTTCATGTTTACTTGTGCTGAATACTCTGAAATTTTGAAGTAATGCCTTCGTAGCCATTCTGGTCTTACTGTACACAAGACTAGACTGAAAGTTCTACAAGTCGTGCTCTGCAATGAAAGCTCTCTAAGAGAAAACATCGACAAGCAGAAGCATTCCATGCTAGCATCTTCCCTGCTGGAGATATGAATTTGTACTACAACGCCGTAATAGACGGTGTTAAGTCCCTATTCACTAGCTTACTCTAAAAAGTCCCTCTTCACTAGCCTATGCTAATACTTTCGTGTTTGCAGCTTGCAGTGAAAGCGCTTCCAGAGAAGACTCTAACGAGAGTCACCATTTGATGCTAGCAGCTTCCCGAGGGTAGTTCTGCTAAACGCTTTCAAATCTTCAAGTGAAGCTTTACTAGATATGCTGGTGTTACAGTTCACTAGCCTAGACGGAGAGTTCGATAAATCTTGGTTTGCAGTGATTGCGCTCTAAGAGAAGACATACAGTAGCAGAAGCATTCCATGCTAACATCTTCCCTGCTGGAGATATTCTCTTTTCCTAAAAAGCGTTATTAGGCGTTACTTAGTCGCTAATAACTAGCCTGCGCGAAAAGGTCGCGTTTTTCGAGCTTTGCGGCTGGCAGTCACAACGCTCCAAGAAAGGATCCTATAGAGAGACAAAATTTGATGGTAGCAGCTTCCCTGCGGTTCTTGTGCTGAACGATCTCAACTCTTGAAATGAGGCTTTAATAGCCATTCTGATCTTACAGCTCATAAGCCTAGAGTAAAAGTTCTACAAGTGGTCTTTTGCAGTAACAGCGCTATAAGAGAAAACATTAATATGCGGTGTAGTTTCATGTCAGCATCTGCACTGCCTGAAATACTTACTTTTTCATAAGCGCGTTAACAGGCTCAGTTAAGTCATCATTCATTACCCTAAACTAAAATGTGTTAGTTGTGCTTCACAGCCTGCAGCGAATGCGCGATAAGAGAAGACTCTAACGAGAACCAGCATTTGATGGTAGAAGCTTCCCTGCGGTACTTGTGCTGAACGCTCTGAAATTTGGAAGCGACACTTTACTAGCTGACGATATACTTCAGAAGACTAGAATGAAACTTCTAGAAGTCGTACTTTGCAGTGAAAGTGCTATAAGAGAAGACATTCAGAAGCAGCAGCATTCCATACTACCATCTTACCTGCAGCCGATGTTCACTGTTCCGAAAGCTCGTTATTCGGCAAAGGAAAGTAACTGTTCTGTACCCTATACTAAAATTTTGTGTTAGTCGTGCTTTGCAGCTTGCAGTGAAAGCGTTTCCAGAGAAGACTAACGGGAGCCAGCATGTGATGGTAGCAGCTTCCCTGCCGTCCTTGTGCTGAACGATTTGAAATTTTGCAGTGACGCTTTACTACCCATTCTGATGTTACAGGACACGAGTCTAGACTGGAAGTTCTACAAGTCTTTCTTTGCAGTGAAAGCGCTATAAGAGAAGACATTCAGAAGCAGCAGCATACATGCTAGCATCTTCCATATGGGCTTTACTCACTTTTCCTAAAGCTCCTCAATACTTAAATCACAATTCCGTAATCAATACTAAACATTTTGTTAGACGTGCTTTGCAGCTTGCAATGAAAGCGCTTCAAGAGAAGATTCTAACGAGAAATAGCCTTTGATCATAGCAGCGCCCTTGCGGTACTTTTTCTAAACGTTTTCAAATTTTCAAGTGACGCTCTAATAGCCATTGTGATGAGGCAGTACACGAGCCTAGACTGAAGGTTCTACAAGTCTTACCTTGCAGTGAAAGCGCATCCAGAGAAGAATTATAGGAATGTCAATATTTGATCGTAGAATATTCCCTGCGGTATTTGCGCTGAACACTCTGATATTTTGAAGCGATGCTTTAATAGCCATTCTGATGTTGCAGTGTACAAGCCTGGACTGAAACTTCTACAAGTTTTGCTTTGCAGTGAAAGCGCTCTAAGAGAAGACATTCAGTAGCAGCAGTATTCCCCGCTAGCATCTTCACTGCGTCAGTTACTCACTAATCAGAAAGCACCTTCATAAGTCACAATTCAGTACCCTATACTAAAACGTTCTGTTAGTCATGCTTTGAAGCTTGCAGTGAAAGCGTTTCCAGAGAAGACTCTAACGCGAGACAGCACTTCATCGTAGCTTCTTCCCTGCGGTATTTGTGCTGAACGCTCTGCTACTTTCAAGAGACGCTTTAACAGCCGTTCTGATGTTAAAGTACACAAGCGTATACTCAAACATCTTACAAGTCTCGCTTTGCAGTGAAAGCGCTTTAAGAGAAGACATTCAGAAGCAGCAGCACTCCATGCTAGCATCTTCCCTGTGGGTGTTATTCGATTTCCCAAAAGCGCCTCAATAGTGGCAGTTAAGTCATAATGAGATGAAGCAGGAGATGCAACAGCAGAAGATGCAGCACCAAGAGATACAGCAGGAGATGCAGCAGCACATGCAGTATCAGCAGATGCAGCAGCAGGAGATGAAGCAGCAGATGCAGCAGAAGGAGATTCAGCAGCAGGAGTTGAAGCAGCAGGAGTTGAAGCAGAATATGCATCAGCAGGAAACGCAGCACCATGAGATTAAGACGGAAATGCAGCAGGAGGTGCAGCAGCAGGAGATGCAGAAGCAGATGTTGCAGCAGGTGCAGCACCACCTGATGAAGTAACAGGAGATGCAGTAGAAGGAGATGTTGCAGCCGCACATTCAGAAGGTGATGCAGCAGTAGAAGATATAGCAGCAGCAGATGCAGCAGGAAATGCAGCAGTAGATGCAGGATCAGCAAATACTACAGCAGGAAATACTGCAGCAGATGCAGCAGGAGATTACATATGAGGTGATGAAGCCACAGATGCATCAGTTGAAGATGAAGCAGTAGATGCAGCAGCAGGAGATTCATTAGCAGATGTACCAGGAGATGAGGCAGCAAACGTAGAAAGTTATAACGTACATGTAGAAGCAGATGCAACAACAGCTAATTCAGCAGGAGATGCAGCAGCAGGAGATGCAGAAGCAGATGCAGAAGGAAATGCAGATTGAGCAGGAGAAGCAATAGGAAGAGAATCTTCAGCAGATGCAGCAGGATGTGCAGGATGACGAGATGTAGCAGGACATAGAGCAGCAGCAGATGCATCAGCAGATGAAGCAGGAAATGCAGCAAGAGATGCAGCAGCAGAGATGTAGCCGCAGATGCATCAGAAGCAGATGCAACAGGAGATGCAGCAGCAGCAGATTCTGCCGGAGATGCATTTGCAGAAGATGCAGAAGGAGTTGCAGCATCAGGAGATGAAGCAGGAAATGCAGCAGCAGGGGATGTAGTAGCAGGAGATGCAGAAGGAGCTGCAGCATCTGGAGATGCAGCAGGGAATGCAGCAGCAGCAGAAGTGACAGGAGATGCAGCAGCATCATATGCACTAGGAGATGTAGCAGCAGGAGATGAAAAAGTAGGAGCTGCTACAGGCGATTCAGCCGGAGATGCAGAAGGAGAAGATGCAGCAGCAGGAAGTGCAGAGTAGTAGATGAAGTAAAGAAGATGCGGCAGAAGGAAATATAGCAGGAGATTCAGCTGCAGTAAATGCAGCAAGAGAGAAAGTAGCATCAGATGCAGCAGCAGTTGCAGTGGAAGAGGATGCAACAGCACATGCAGCAGCAGGAGACCTATCAGGAGATGCAGCAGTAGATGAAGCAGCAGCAGATGCAGCAGCAAATTCAGCAGATAGAGCAGGAGATGCTGTAGCAGGAGATGCAGAAGGAGATGTAGCAGAACGAGATGCAGCAGCCGGAGATGAAGCAGCAGGATATGCAGTAACAGAAAATTCAGCCGCAACAGAGGCAGCAGCAGATTCAGCAGGAGTTGCATCAGCAGGAGATTCAGCAGGAGTTGCATCAGCAGGAAATGCATCAGCAGATTCTGCAGCAGGAGATTCAGTAGAAAATGCAGCAGAAGATGCAGCAGGAGATATAAAGGAGATTCAGCAGCAGGGGATGCAGTAGGAGATGCAGCAGGATATACATCAGCAGGAATTGTAGCAGGAGATTCTGGAGGAGATTCTGCAGAATAAGATTCCCTAGGAGATGCAGCAGGAGATGAAAAAGCAACATATGCATCAGCAGTTACAGCAGGAAGTGCAGCAGGACATTCAGCAGGAGATGCAGCTGAAATGCAGAACTAGATGCATCAGTAGAAGATTGAGCAGCAGATGCATTAGGTAATGGAGATAATTCTGCAGATGCATCCGCAGAGGATGCAGCAGGAGATGAAGCAGCAGGCTATACAGCAGCAAGAGATGATGCAGCAGCAGGAGATGCAGGACGACATCAAGTAGAAGGAGATGCAGAAGCAGCAAGTGTAGCAGGAGATGCAGCAGTACATGAAGTAGCAGGAAATGGAGAGGCAGATTAAGGAGATGCAGCAGTACATGAAGCATCAAGAACTGGAGCAGCAGATTAAGCAGCAGCAGGAGGTAATGCAGCAGAATATGCAGCAGGAGATGATGCAGCTGCAGCTGCAGAGGCAGCAGATGTAGCAGCAATAGATGCAGCAGCAGATGCATCAGGAGATGCAGATTCATTAGGAGATGTAGCAGCAGAAGATGCTGCAGCAGATGATGCAGCAGGAGATGCAGCAGAGGGAAATGCATCAAGATATGCTGCAGCAGGAGATGCAGTAGGATATGAAGCAGGAGATGCAGCAGCAGGAGATGCAGCCGGGGATGCATGTTCAGCAGTAGATTTAGCAGAAACTTCAGAAGGAGATGAAGCAGCAGGAGATTTAACAGGAGGTGCAGCAGTAGATGAAGGATATTCAGTAGCAGACACGGCATCAGGAGATTCAGCAGCTGGAGGTGCAGATGGAGATGCAAGAGCAAACGCAGCAGTAGGAGTGGTGGCAGGTGGAGATGCATTAGGAGATTCAGCGTGGTATATAGAAGCATTAGATGCCACAGGAGATTCATCAGGATATTCAGCAGCAAATGATGCAGCAGCAGGAGAAGCAGCAGGAGACGCAGCAGCAGCAGGAGATGCAGAAGCAGATGCAGCAGGAAATGAAGATTCAGCAGAAGATGCAGTAGGAAGAGATTCTTCAAGATATGCAGCAGCATGATATGATGCAGTAACAGGAGATAGAGCAGGTTATGGAGAAAGAGGAGATGATGCAGCAGACGCAGCAGCAGAAGATTCACCAGGAGAAGATGCAGCAGCAGGATATTCAGCAGAAGGAGATTCAGCAGCAGGAGAAGCAGCAGGAGATGCATATTCAGAAGGAGATACGTCAGGAGATGTAGCAGGATATGGAGCAGAATGAGATGCCGCCGGAGATTGAGGAGGAGATTCAGTAGAAGGAGATGCAAGACCAGGAAGATTAATCTACAGCAGATGCACCAAAAGATGCAAGAGATGCATCAGCTGGAGATGCAGCAGCAGTTGATTGAGTAAGATATACACAAGCAGGAGATGCATCAGCGGGAGATGTGGCATGAGAGGCAGAAGAAGAAGATCCTGCAGCAGATGCAGTAGCATATGCAGCACCAGCAGATGCAGCAGCAGGAGATTCAGCAGCAGGTGATGCAGAAGTCAGAGATGCAGCAGGAGATGCATCAGCAGAAGATGCATCAGCTAGAGTTCAGCAGCAGGAGATGCAGCAGGTGGAGATGCAGCATCAGGAGATGCATCAGTAAATGCAGCGTCAGAAGATGCAGTGGGAGGAGATGCAGCAGTTTATGCAGCAGCAGGAGATGTGGTAGGATTAGATTCAGCAGGAGATGCAGTAGGAGCTGAGCAGCAGGAGATGCAGCAGGAGATGCAGTAGTAGGAGATGAAGCAGTATATGAAGCAGTAGCAGATGCAGCAGAAAATACTGCAGATGCAGCAGTAGGAGATGAATGAGGAGATGCAGCAGGAGATGATGCAGAAGCAAGAGATGCAGCAGCAGGAGATTACGCAGGAGATGCATCAGTAGATGATGCAGCAGCAGGAGATGCAGCCGCTGCAGATGCAGGAAGATATTCTACAGCAGATTCAGTAGGAGCTGCAGCAGCAGGAAATGAAGCAGCAGCAGATGCATCAATAGATGCCTATTCATCAGGAGATGCAGCAGGAAGAGATGCTCCAGCAGGTACAGCTTCATGAGATGTAGCACGAGATACAGAAGGAGATGCTGTAGGAGAAGAGGCAGGAGGAGATGATGCAGCAGACTCAGTAGCAGGAGATGCAGAAGCAGAAGATGCAGCCGGAGATTCTGCAGCAGGAGATGCAGCAACAGGAGATGCAGCAGGAGATACAGTGGCAAGAGATGAGCAGAGGATTCAGCAGGAGATTCTGCAGCAAGAGATGAAGCCTCAGGATCTGCAGAGAAGAAGATGCAGCACTAGGAGATGCAGCAGGAGAGGCAGCAGCAGGAGATACAGCAGCAGCAGCAGCAGATGCGCAAGAAAATGGAGCAGGAGATGCGGCAGGATAAGATGCAGTACCAGCAGGTGCAGCAGGAGATGCAGCGTCTGGAGTTGAAGCACTAGAAGATGCTGCAGAAGATGCAGCAGCAGATGCATCAGGAGAAGCAGGAGCAGGAAATGCAGCAGCAGGAGATGCAGCAGCAGAGATGCAGGAGTAGGAGAGACAGAAGCAGGAGATGTGGACGCAAGACATGCAAAAGGATATGCAGAAGCAGGAGATGCGGCAGCAGGAGAGGCACCATGTGATTCAGCAGGAGATGCAGCAGAAGATAGAGAAGCAGGAGATGCACCAGCAGATGCAGCCGCAGGAGATGCAGGAAATGCATCAGCTGATGCAGGAGGAGGTTTAGCAGGAGGAGATTTAGCAGGAGAGGCAGCAGCAGGAGATGCAGCAGGAGATTTTGCTGCATCTCCTCTGCTGCCTTTCCTACTGCATCTCCTCCTGTTTCATCTTTTGTTGCATCTCCTGCTGCTGTATATCATGGTGCATATCCTCTTGCTACTTCTCCGGCTGCATCTCCTGCTGCATCATCTGCTGCAGCAACTTCTGCTGCTACATCTGCTGCAGCAACCTTAGCTGCTACATCTCCTACTGAATCTGCATCTCCTGATGCATCTGCTGCTGCATCTATTACTGCTGCATCTGCTGCCTCTGCAGCTGCAGCTGCATCACCTGTTGATACATCACCTGCTGCATTATCTCCTGCTGAATATTCTGCTACATTTATGGCTGCTGCTTAATCTGCTGCTCCACTTCCTGCTGCTTCATGTACTGCTGCTACATTTGCTGCTTCTGCATCTCCTTCTACTTGATGTCCTCCTGTATCTCCTGCTGCTGCATCTGCTGCTTCATCTCCTGCTGCATCCTCTGTAGATGCATCTGAGGATGCATCTGCAGAAGCATCTCCATTTCCTGCTGCATCTGCTGCTCAATCTTCTACAGATGCATCTAGTGCTTCTGCATTTCAGCTGCATATCCTGTTGAAGGCATCTGCGGCTGCATCTCCTGCTGAATTTCCTGCTGCACTTCCTGCTGTAACTGCTGATGCCTATGTTGCTATTTCATCTCCTGCTGCATCTCCTAGATAATCTTCTTCTGCAGAATCTCCTCCAGCATCTCCTGCTACAATTCCTGCTGATGTATCTCCTGCTGCATCTACTACTGCATCCCCTGCTGCTGCATCTCCTTCTATATCTATGGCTTCATCTCCTGCTGCATTTCCTGCTGCATCTTCTGCTAGTGCATGTTCTGCTGCATTTCCTGCTGATGCATATCCTGCTGCTGTATTTCCTGATGCATCTCTTTCTGCTTTATCTTTTTCTGCATATCCGGCTGCATCTCTTCCTGCTGGATCTCCTGCTTAATCTCCTCTTACTACATCTTCAGCATATGCTGCTGCATCTGCTGTTGCTTCACCTATTGCTACATCTCCTGCTATTGCATCTGCCTCTGCAACTCCTGCTACTTCATCTGCTGCTGCATCTCATGTTACTTCATCTGCTGCTGAATCTGCATCTCCTCTTTCGTCTGCTGCCTGCATTTCCTGATGCTGTATCTCCTGCTGCTGCATCTGCTCTTGCTGCATATGCTACTGCATCTGCTGCAGGACCTTCTTCTGCCTCTCATGCCAGATCTCCCGCTGATGCATCTCCTGCTTCTGTATATCTTGCTCAATCTACTGCTGCTGCATCTCTTGCATCTTTTGGTGCATCTGCTGTAGATTAATCTACTGCTGCATCTCCTCTCCCTTCATCTTCTGATTTTTTGATGTCCTTCCGCATCACCTGATGCTCCAGCTGCTGCTGCTGCATACACTGCTGCATCTTCTGCTGCTGAATTCACTTCTGCTTCATCTGCTGCTGCATCACCTTCTACTGAATCCCCTGCAGCATCTCCTGCTGCTGCATCCACTGGTACATCTCCTAATGCTGCATCTGCTGCTGATGCACCTCCTGATGCATCTCCTGCTCAATCTCCTCCTGCTGCTTCTCCTACTGCTTCATCTCCTGCATCTGCTGCTGCATGTGCTGCTGCATCTCCTGCTTCTCTATGTCCTCCTCCTGGATCTACACCTGCATCGATTGCTGCTGCATCCCCTGCTGAACCTCCTGCTGCTGCATCTCCTTCTGCAACTTCCTCTGATGCATCAGCAGATTCATCTGATGATGCATCTCCCCTGCTTCATCTCCTGATGCTGAATCTCCTGCTCTTGCATACCCTGCTGCATCTACAGCTGCTTCTATACCTACTTCATCTACTGCTGCTGCATTACCTGCTGCTTCTGCTGCTGCATCTCCTCCTGAATTTCCTGCTGCTGCATCTCCTGCTGCTATATCTTTTGCTTATCAATCTCCTGCTGCTGCACCTCTTACGGAATCTGCTTCTGAATCTGCTCCTGCATCTACTGCAGCTGAATCTCCTGATGCTGTATCTGCTGATACTGCATCTCCTAATGTATCTCCTGTAGCTTAATCTCCTGCTTTTGCATCTCCTGTTTTATCTCCTTCTGATGCTTAACTTGCTGCTGCATCTACTGCTGCTTCGTCTGCTTCTACATCTCCCGCTGCATCTCCTGCTGCTGCATCTCAAGATACATCTGCTCTTGCTCAGTCTCTTGCTGCATATCCTGCTGCTACATCTCCTGCTACTGCATCTCCTGCTGCATCTCCTGCTGCATCTCTTGCAGCTGCAGCTCCTGCTCCATCTCTTGCGGCTGCATCTCCTGCTCCATATCCTCCTGTTGCATCGGCGGATTCATCTTCTGATGGTGCTTTCTTGCTGCATCTCCTGCTTCTGCATCGCCTGCTGCTGCAAACTCTGCTGCGTCTCCTGCTGCTGCATTTCCAGCTGCAGTTGCTGATGCTGCATCTCCTGCGGCTGCGACTGCTGATTAATTTCCTGATGCATTTTGTACTGCTGCATCTCCTTCTGCTGCAACTCCTGCTGCATCTCCTTTTGCTGCATTTCCTACTGCTGCATTTCCTGCTCCTGCATCTGATACTTCATCTCCTGCTGCTGCTGGTGCTGCATCTCCTGCTGCATCTGCTGCTGAATCTCCTGCTTCTGCATCTCATACCACATCTCCTGCTGCTGCATCACCTGCTGCAACACCTGCTGCCGAATCTCCTGCATCTTTTGCTGCATCTGCTGTAGATTCGCCTCCTGGTGCATCTCCTGCTGCTGCATCTCCTGCTGATGGATGTCCTCGTGCATCTCCTGATGCTGCATCTGCTGCTGCATCTCCTGCAGCTGCATCTCCTGTGCCATCTCCTACTGCTGAATCTCGTGCTGCTCCTTTCTCTGCTGCGTCTACTTCTGCTGCACAGCCTGCAGCTGAATCTCCTAATGCATCTCCTCTTGCTTAGTCTCCTGATGCTTACTATCCTGCTTCATCTCCTTTTGCTGCATATCTTGCTGCTGCATCTCCTGCTGCTTGTCCTGCTGCTGTATCCCCTGCTCCATCTCCTGCTGGGGCACCTACTGCTGCATCTCCTTCTGCATCTCCTGCTGCTCCAGCTGCTGCATCTGCATCATCAGGATATTCTGAAGGAGATGCAGCAACAGGAGACGCAGCAGCAGGAGATGCAACCACAGCACTGTGGCAGCAGATTCAGCTGCAGGAGATGCAGCCGTAGGAGATGCAGCAGGATTTTCAGCAGGAGATAGAGCAGAAGGAGATGCAGCAGAAGATGCAGTAGCAGATGCAGCAGAAGGAAGTGTAGCAGCAGAAGATGTAGGAGGATATGCAGCAGCAGTAGATGAAACAGACCAGAAAGCAGCAGGATATGCAGAAGCAGGAGAATCAGCAGCAGGGGATGCAGCATCAGATTCAGCAGCAAATTCAGCAGGAAATGTAGCAACAGTAGATGCAGAAGAAGGATGTGTAGCAGGAGATGCATCAGCAGGAAATGCGCCAGCAGAGGGAGCAGCAGAAGATGCAGCGGGAGATATAGAAAAAAATGAGGAAGCAGGAGCAGCCCCTATTACTTGACGTCCTCCTGCATCTCCTGATGCTGCATCTGCTGCTTCATCTCCTGCTTCTGGATCTCCTGCTGCTACATCTCCTGATGCATCCTCTGCTCATGCATCTGCAGATGCATCTCCTCATGTGTCATTTCCCATTGCATCTGCTGCTCCATCCCCTGCTGCATCTCTTTCTGCTCCATCTGGTGCATCTGCTGTTGCATATGCTGCTGCTTCATCTACTGCTGCATCTCCTGCTAAATCTCCTGCTGCTGCATCTATTTCTGAAGTTCCTGCTGAATCTACCGCTGAATATGCATCCCCTGCTGCATCTCCTGCTTCATATCCTACTGCATCTCCTCCTGCAGCATATCTTGCTGCATTTCCTACTGCTGCATCTCCTGTGGCATCATCTGCTCCTGTATCTCCTGCTGCTACATCTCCTGATGCATCCTCTGCTCATGCATCTGTGGATGCATCTCCTGATGCACCATTTCCCGTTGCATCTGCTGCTCCATCCCCTGCTGCGTCTCTTTCTGCTCCATCTGGTGCATCTGCTGTTGCATATGCTGCTGCTTCATCTACTGCTGCATCTCCTGTTAAATCTCATGCTGCTGCATCTCCTTCTGAACTTTCTGCTGAATAACCTGCTGAATATGCATCCCCTGCTGCATCTCCTGCTGCTGCATCTCCTGCTTCATATCCTACTGCATCTCCTTCTGCAGCATATCTTGATGCATTTCCTTCTGCTGCATCTCCTGCAGCTGCAGCTGCTGCAGCATTCGCTCCTGCTACATCTCCTACTGAATCTGCATCTCCTGACGCATCTGCTTCTGCATCTATTGCTGCCGCATCTGCTGCCTCTGCAGCTACAGCTGCAACACCTCCTGCTGCATATTCTGCTGCATTTCCTGCTGCTGATTAATCTGCTGCTCCATTTCCTGATGCTTCATGTACTGCTGCATCTCCTTAACCTGCTGCTCCATTTCCTGCTGCTTCATGTACTGCTGCATCTCCTGCTACATTTGCTGCTGCTGCATCTCATTCTACTTGAAGTCCTCCTGCATCTCCTGCTGCTGCACCTGCTGCTTCATCTCCTGCTGCTATATCTCTTGCTGCATCTTCTGTGGATGCATCTGTGGATGCACCTACAGAAGCATCTCCATTTCCTGCTGCATCTGCTGCTCAATCTTCTATGGATGCTAGTGCTTCTGCATTTCAGCTGCATATCCTGTTGAAGGCATCTGCAGCTGCATCTCCTGCTGCTACATCTCCTGCTGAATTTCCTGTTGCACTTCCTGCTGTAACTGCAGATGCATATGTTACTATTTCATCTCCTGCTGCATCTCCTGCTGAATCTTCTTCTGCAGAATATCTTCCAGCATCTCCTGCTACAATTCCTGCTGATGTATCTCCTGCTGCATCTCCTACTACATCCCCTGCTGCTGAATCTCCTTCTATATGTCCTGCTGCCTTTTCTACTGAATCTCCTGCTGCCTTTTCTACTCAATCTCCTGCTGCAAAATCTCCTATGGAATTTCCTGCTGATGCATCTCTTGCTAAATCTCCTGATGCTGCATCTCCTCCTGCTGAATCTCTTGCCTCTTCATCTCCTGCTGCTGCAACTCCTGATGAATCTGCTGCTGCCTCTGGTGCGGCTGCATCTTCTTTTCCTGCATCTCCTGCTGATGCATTTTCGGCTGATTTCCTGCTGCATTTCCTTCTCTTGAATCTCCTGCTGCATATCCTGGTGCATCACCTGCTGAATATGCATCTCCTGCTACATCTCCTGCTGATACACCTCATGCAGTTGCATCTGCTGCTGCATATCCTGCTGCATCTGCTGTTGCCAAATCGTTTGCTGTTGCATATCGTACTGAATTTCCAGCAGCATTTCGTGCTGATGCAATTCCTGCTGCATCTCATCCTGCATCCTTTGCTGCTGCATCTGCTTCTGCTTCTGGTGATGCTACATCTCCACCTCCGTCTGCTGCTTCATCTCCTGCTGTATCTCCTGCTGCATATGGTTAGGAGCATGATTTAGGGATTGGTGGGAATGGTTGGACTCGACGATCCAGTGGGTCTCTTCCAACCTGGTCATTCTGTGATTCTGTGATATGGTTCTGCATCTTCTGCTGCATATGATTCTTCATCTTCTGCTGCATAAGTTGCTGCATCTGCTGCTGGTGCATCTCCTGCCTCATATCCTGCTGCTGTGTCTCCTGCGGATGTATGTTTTGCTATATCTCCTGCTGATGCATGTCCTGCTTCATCTCCTGCTTCTGCATCTACTTCTTCTGTATCTCCGGCTTCAGCATCTCCTGCTGCATCAATTACTGATGCATCTCTTATTCATCTCCTTCTGCTGCATATACTCCTGCATCTGGTGCTGCTGTACCTCCTCCTACTGCATCTCCTGTTCTATTTCCTCCTGCTGCATCTCCTGCTGCATTTCCTGCTGCTGCATCTCCTTCTGCTACATCTCCTTCTGCATCTCCTGCTACAGCATTTCCTGCTGTATCTGCTGATTCTGCATCTCCTGATACATCCCCTGCTGCTTCTTCTCGTCCTGCTGAATCTCATGCTGCATCTCCTGCTGCTATATCTCCTGCTGCTTCATATCCTGCTACTGCATCTCCTAATGAATCTCTTGCTGCTTCATCTCTTGATCCATGTCCTGCTGCTGCATCTCCTGTTTCTGCAACTCCTTTTGCTTCGTCTGCTGCTGCATCTCCTGCTGTATCTCATGAGGAACCTTTTATTGAAGCATCTACTGCGTCATTTCGTTCTGCTGCATATCTTGCTGCTTCATCTCGTTCTGCATCTCCTGCTGCATCTCCTTGAGCGTCACCTGCTGCATCTCCTTCTGCATTACCTGCAGATGCATTTCCTGCTATATCTCCTGCTCCTCCATATTCATCTGCATTTCCTGCTGCAGGTATTTATGAATCTACTACTGCTGCATCTGCTGAATTTGCTGCTGCATCTGCTGCTGCTTCATCTACTGCTGCATCTCCTGCTAAATCTCGTGTAGCTGCATCTTCTTCTGATGTTCCTGCTGAATCTACTGCTGAATATGCATCCCCTGCTGCATCTCTTGCTGCTGCATCTCCTGCTTCATATCCTACTGCATCTCCTCCTGCAGCATATCTTGCTGCATTTCCTTTTGCTGCATCTCCTGCTGCCTCATCTGCTGCAGCAACTTCTGCTGCTACATCTCCTACGGAAAGAGCATCTCCTGATGCATCTGCTGCTGCATCTATTGCTGCTGCATCTATTGCTGCTACATCTGCTGCCTCTGCAGCTGCAGCTGCATCACCATTTGCTGCATCACCTGCTGCATTACGTCCTGCTGCATATTCTGCTGCATTTGCTGCTGCTGCATCTCCTTATTCTGCTGCTCCATTTCCTGATGCTTCATGTACTGCTGCATCTCCTGCTACATTTGCTGCTTTTGCATCTCCTTCTACTTGATGTCTTCCTGCATTTCCTGCTGATGCATTTGCTGCTTCATCCCCTGCTGCTGTATAGCCTGCCTCTGCATCTCCTGCTGCTTCATCTCCTGCTCTTGCATCTCCTTCTACTGAATCTCCTCCAGAATCTCTGGTGGCATCTCATGCTGCTACATATCCTACTACATCTCCTAACGTATCTCCTTCTGAATATGCATCTCCTGCTGCTGAATCTTCTGCTACTGAATCTCCTGCTGCTGCGTCTTCTCCTACTGAATCTTCTTCTTCTGCTTCTGCTGCTTCATCGCCTCTTTCTCCATAACCTACTGTATCTCCTGTTGCTGCATCATAACATGCTGCTGTATATGTTGAAGAATCTCTTCCTCCTGCATATTCTGCTGAATTTTCATTTCCTGTTGCATCTGCTTCTGCATCTCCTGCTGCTGCTGCATCTCCTGCTGCTTCTCCTGCTGCTGCATCAGTTGCTGCTGAATCTCCTGAGGAATCTCCTGTGGCATCTAATGCTTCTACATATCATGCTGAATCTCCTAATGCATCTCCACCTGCTGCTACTCCTACTGCTGCGTTAGCTTCTGCATCTCCTGCTGCACCTCCAGCTGCTGAATCTCCTGCTGCTGCATCTCCTGCTGCATCTCCTACTGCTGCATCTCCTTCTGCATGTGCTGCTGCAGCATCTTCTGCTGCATCTGCTAATTCTGTATCTCCTGCTGCTGCATCTCCTGCTGCATCACCGACTGAATATCTTGATGCTGCATCTCCTGCTGATGCATATTTTGCTTCAACTCCTGCTGCTGCATTAACTTCTGCATCTATTCCTGTTGTATTTCCTGCTGCTGCATCTGCTGATACTGCATGTGCTGCTGCATCTCCTGCTGCATCTCTTCGTGCTGCATCTTCTGGTGTTGCATCTTCTGCTGCATCTCCTGCGGCATCCTGTATCTCCTGCTGCTACATTACCTGATGGATCCTCTGCTCATACATCTGCGGATGCATCTCCTGCTAAATCTCCTCCTGCTAAATCTCCTTCTGAAGTTTCTGCTGAATCTACTGCTGAACATGCATCGCCGGCGGCATCTCCTACTGCTGCATCTCCTGCTTCATATCCTACTGCATCTCCTCCTGGAGCATATCTTGATGCATTTCCTTCTGCTGCATCTCCTGCTGCATCATCTGCTGCAGCATCTTCTGCTGCTACATCTCCTACTGAATCTGAATCTCCTGATGCATCTGCTGCTGCATCTATTGCTGCTACATCTGCTGCCTCTGCAGCTGCAGCTGCATCACCTGATGCTGTATCTCCTGATGCATTACCTCCTGCTGCTTAATCTGCTGCTCCATTTTCTGATGCTTCATGTACTGCTGCATTTCCTTACTCTGCTGCTGCATTTCCTGATGCTTCAAGTACTGCTGAATCTCCTGCTACACTTGGTGCTGCTGCATCTCATTCTACTTGATGTCGTCCTGCATCTCCTGCTGCTGTATAGCCTGCTGCTTCATCTCCTGCTGCATCCTATGCGGATGCATATGCGGATGCATCTCCAGAAGCATCTCCTTTTCCTGCTGCATCTGCTGCTCAATCTTCTACAGATGCATCTAGTTCTTCTGCATTTCAGTCGCATATCCTGTTGAAGGCATCTGCGGCTGCATCTCCTGATGAATCTCCTGCTGCACTTCTTGCTGTAACTGCTGATGCATATGTTGCTATTTCATCTCCTGCTGCATCTCCTAGATAATCTTCTTCTGCAGAATCTCCTCCAGCATCTCCTGCTACAATTCCTGCTGATGTAACTCCTGCTGCATCTCCTACTGCATCCTCTGCTGCTGAATCTCCTTCTATATCTCCTGCTTCATTTTCTACTGAATCTCCTGCTGCAGAAACTCCTACGGAATTTTCTGCTGCACAATCTGCTGATGCATTTCCTGCTGATGCATCTCCTGCTCAATCTCCTGATGCTGCATCTGCCGCTGCTGAGTCTCCTGCTGCTGCAACTCCTGTTGCATCTGCTGCTGCCTCTGGTGCTGCTGCAGCTTCTTTGACTGAATATCCTGCTGCTGCATCTCCGGCTGCTGCATCTCGTTCTGCCACATCTCTTGCATCTCTTGCTACAGCATCTCCTGCTTTATCTGCTGAATTTGCTGCTGCATCTGCTGCTGCTTCATCTACTTCTGCATCTCCTGATAGGTCTCCTGCTGCTGCATCTGCTGTTGCATCCTCTTCCACTGCAACTGCTGCTGCATCAGCTGCTACTTTCTCTCTTGCTGCATTTACTGCGGCTGCATATCCTGTTATATTTCTTTCTGCTGCATATTCTTCACTTCATCTACTACTCTGCACCTCCTGCTGCTGCATCTTCTCCTTCTGCATCTCTGGCTGAATCACCTGTAGCAGCTCCTGCTTTTTATCTCCTTCTGCTACATCTCCTAGTGCATATGATGCTGCTGCATCTCCTGTTACTTCTGCTGCTGCTGCATTCCCTGCTGCATCTCCTGATGCTGCAGCACCTTCTGCATCTTTTTCTGTGTCTCCTGCTACTACATCCCCTGCTGCTGCATTTCCTGCTTCATCTCCTGATGCTGCAACTCCTTCTGCATCTTCTGCTGATGCATCTCCTGCTGAATCTGCTGCTGCTGCATCTCCTGTTGCATCTGCTTCTGATGCATCTGTGGCTACACCTCTGCTGCTGCATCTCTTGCTGCATTTCCTGCTTTATCTGCTGCTGCTCTGCTGCTGCTTCATCTCCTGCCAAATCTCCTGCTTCATATCCTGCTGCTGCACCGCCTAATGCATCTCATGATAATGCTTCATCTCCTGCTACTGCATCTCCTGCTGCACCTACTGCTGCTGCATTTCCTGCTGCATTTTCTTCTGCTGCATCTCCTGCTGATGGGTCTGATGCAGCATCTCTTGCTCTAGCATCTCCTGCTGCATCTCTTGCTGCTGCATTACCTTCTCTATCTCCTCCTACTGCATCTCCTCATACTGCATATCCTGCTTCTGTTTATACTGCTGCCTTTCCCGCTGCTGCATCTCCTGCTGCTGAATCTCTTTCTGCATCTCCTTCTTCTGAATCTCCTGCTGCTCTATCACATTCTGAATCGAATCCTCCTGCATGTCCTGCTGCTGCATCGACTCCTGCTGCATCTGCTTCTGCATCTCCTGCTGATGCATCTCCTACTCTTGCATCTCCTTCTGCTGAATCTCCTCCTGAATCTCCGTCGGCATCTCATGCTGCTACATATCCTGCTACATCTCCTGACATATCTCCTTCCGAATGTGCATCTCCTGCTGCTTCATTTGCAGTTGAATCTCCTGCTTCTTAATCTCCTGCTGCTGCGTCTGCTGCATCATCTCCTCTTTCTCCATAACGTGCTGTATCTCCAGTTGCTGCATCTTATCATGCTGCTGCATATGTTGAAGAATCGCTTCCTACTGCATCTTCTGCAGAATCTTCATTTCCTGCTGCATCTGCTGTTGCATCTCCTGCTGCTTCTGCTACTGCTACATAAGTTACTGCTGGATCTCTTGATGAATCTCCTGCTGCATGTGCTGCTGCAGCATCTCCTAATGCTGCATCTCCTGTTGCTGCATCTGCTGGTGCTGCACCTGCTGCAACATCTCCGTCTGCATCTCCTGCTGCTGCACCTCCTGCTGCATCATCGTCTGAATCTCTAGGTGCTGAATTTCCTGCTCATGCATATTCTCCTTCAACCCCTCCTGCTGCATTTCGTTCAGCTGAATTTTCTACTGAATCTCCTGCTGCACAATCTCCTACAGAATATCTTGCTGCACAATCTGCTGATGCATTTCCTGCTGATGCATCTCCTGCTGAATCTCCTGCCTCTTCATCTCCTTCTGCTGAATCTCCTGCCTCTTCAGCTCCTGCTGCTGCAATTCCTGCTGATTTCCTGCTGCATTTCCTTCTCTTGAATCTCCTACTGCATATCCTGGTGCATCACCTGCTGAATATGCATCTCCTGATACATCTCCTGATGATACACCTCATGCAGCTGCAGCTGCTGCTGTATATCTTGCTGCACCTGCTGTTGCCAAATCTCTTGCTGCTGCATATCCTACTGAATTTCCAGCAGCATATCCTGCTGATTGAATTCTTGCTGCATCTCATCCTGCAACCTTTGCTGCTGCATCTGCTGCTGCTTCTGGTGATGCTACATCTCCAGCTGCATCTGCTGCTTCATCTGCTGCTGTATCTCCTGCTGCATATGGTTCTGCATCTTCTGCTGCATATGGTGGTGCTTCTCCTGCTGCTGCATCAGTTCCTGCTGAATCTCCAGATGAATCTCCTGCAGCATCTCATGCTTCTACATATCATGCTGAATCTCTTTCTGCATCACATTCTTAATATGCATCTCCTGATGCATCTCCACCTGCTACCACTACTACTGCTGCGTTTGCTTCTGCATCTCCTGCTGCATCTACTGCTGCTGAATCTCCTGATGACGTTCCTGCTGCTGTTTCCTTTGACTACTGATGAATGTCCTTTGTCTGCTGATGAATATCCTTTGTCTCCTGCTGGATCTCCTGCTGCTGAATCTCCTGCTGCATGTGCTGCTGCTGCATCTCCTACAGCTGCATCAACTTTTGCATGTGCTGTTGCAGCATCTCCTTCTGCTGCATCTCCTGTTGCTGCATCTGCTGGTGCTGCACCTGCTGCAACATCTACTTCAGCATCTCCTGCTGCTGCACCTCCTGCTGCATCTCTGTCTGAATCTTTCGGTGCAGCATTTCCTGCTGATGCATATTCTCCTTCAACTCCTGCTGCTGCATTACCTTCTGCATCTATTCCTGCTGTATTTCCAGCTGCTGCATCTCCTGCTGCTGCATCTGCTGATACTGCATGTGCTGCTGCATCTCCTGCTGCATCTCTTGGTGCTGCATCTTCTGGTGTTGCATCTTCTGGTGTTGCATCTCCTGTGGCATCACCTGCTCCTGTATCTCCTGCTGCTACATCTCCTGATGCATCCTCTGCTCATGCATCTGCAGATGCATCTGCAGAAGTATCTCCATTTCCTGCTGCATCTGCTGCTCAATCTTCTACTGATGCATCTAGTGCTTCTGCATTTCCTCCTGAATGCATCTGCGGCTGCATCTCCTGCTGCTACATCTCCTGCTGAATCTCCTGCTGCACTTCCTGCTGTAACCTCTGATGCAAATGTTGCTACTTCATCTCCTGATGCATCTCCTACTGGATCTTCTGCTGAATCTTCTGCAGAATCTCCTCCTGCAACTCCTGCTGATGTATCTCCTGCTGCATCTCCTACTACACCTTCTGCTGCTGAATCTCCTTCTATATCTCCTGCTGCATCTTCTGCTGAATCTTCCGCTGAATCTCCTGATGCAGACACCTGGTGCTGCTTCTCCTGCATCTGCTGCGGCTGCGTCATCTTCTACTGCGTCTCCTGCTACTGCATCTCCTTCTTCTGAATCTCCTGCTGCTCTATTACCTTCTGCATCGACTCCTCCTGCATGTCCTGCTGCTGCATCTCCTCCTGCTGCAATCTGTTTCTGCGTCTCCTGCTGCTTCATCTCCTGCTAAATCTGCATCTGCTAAATCTGCTTCTGCATGTCCTGCTGATGCATCTCCTGCTCTTGCATCTCCTTCTGCTGAATCTCCTCCTGAATCTCTGGTGGCATCTCATGCTGCTACATATCCTGCTACATCTCCTGACATATTCCCTTCTGAATCTGCATCTCCTGCTGCTTCATTTGCAGTTGAATCTCCTGCTTCTTAATCTCCTGCTGCTGTGTTTGCTGCATCATCTCCTCTTTCTCCATAACCTGCTGTATCTCCAGTTGCTGCATCATATCATGCTGGTGCATATGTTGAAGAATCTCTTCCTACTGCATCTTCTGCAGAATCTTCATTTCCTGCTGCATCTGCTTCTGCATCTCCTGCTGCTGCTGCGTCTCCTGCTGCTTCTCCTGCTGCTGCATCAGTTTCTGCTCAATCTCCTGATGAATCTCCTGCAGCATCTCATGCTTCTACATATCATGCTGAATCTCCTACTGCTGCATCACTTTCTGCATGTGCTGCTGCAGCATCTCCTTCTGCTGCAACTCCTGTTGCTGCACCTGCTTATGCCCCTCGTGCTGCTGCATCTCCTGGTGAATCTCCTGCTGCTGCATCTGCTGCAGCATCTCCGTCTGAATCTCTTGGTGCTGCATTTCCTGCTGATGCATATTCTGCTTCAAATCCTGCTGCTGCATTAACTACTGCATCTATTCCTGTTGTATTTCCTGCTGCTGCATCTCCTGCTGCTGCATCTGCTGCTTCATCTCTTGCTGCTGCATCTTCTGGTGTTGCATCTCCTGCTGCATTTCCTGCAGCATCACCTGCTCCTGTATCTCCTGCTGCTACATCTCCTGATGCTTCCACAGCTCATGCATCTGCGGATACATCTGCGGATACAACTCCTTATGCACCATTTCCCGTTGCATCAGCTGCTCCATCACCTGCTGCATCTCTTTCTGCTCTATTTGCTGGTTCTGCTGTTGCTTATGCTGCGGCTTCATCTACTGCTGCATCTCCTGCAAAATCTCCTGCTGCTGCATCTCCTTCTGATGTTTCTGCTGAATCAGCATCTCATGATGCATCTGCTGCTGCATCTATTGCTGCTGCATCTGCTGCCTCTGCAGCTGCATCTGCATCACCTGCTGCTGCATCACCTGCTGCATTACCTCTTGCTGCATATTCTGCTGCATTTCCTGCTGCTACATCTCCTGCTGCTCCATTTCCTGATGCTTCATGTACTGCTGCATCTCCTTAATCTGCTGCTCCACTTCCTGCTGCTTCATGTACTGCTGCATCTCCTGCTACATTTGCTGCTGCTGCATCTCCTTCTACTTGATGTCCTCCTGCATCTCCTGCTACTGTATAGCCTGCTGCTTCATCTCCTGCTCCATCCTCTGCGGATGCATCTGCGAATGCATCTGCAGAAGCATCTCCGTTTCCTGCTTCATCTGCTGCTCAATCTTTTATGGATACATCTAGAGCTTCTGCATTTCAGCTGCATATCCTGTTGAAGGCATCTGCGGCTGCATCTCCTGCTGCTACATCTCCTGCTGAATCTCCTGCTGCACTTCCTGCTGTAACTGCTGATGCCTATGTTGCTATTTCATCTCCTGCTGCATCTCCTGCTGAATGATCTTCTGCTGAATGATCTTCTGCAGAATCTCCTGCTGCATCCCCTGCTACAATTCCTGCTGATGTATCTCCTGCTGCATTTCCTACTACATCCCCTGCTGCTGAATCTCCTTCTACATCTCCTGCTGCATCTCCTCCTGCTGCTGCCTCTGTTGCGGCTGCTTCTTCTTTTCCTGCAGCTCCTGCTGCTGTATCTCCGGCTGATTTCCTGCTGCATTTTCTTTCTGTTTAATATCCTGCTGCATGTTCTGGTGCATCACCTGCTGAATATGCATCTCCTGCTACATCTCCTGCTGATACACCTCATGCAGCTGCATCTGCTGCTGCATATCCTACTGCATCTTGTGTTGCCAAATCGCTTGCTGTTGCATATCCTACTGAATTCCAGAAGTATCTTCTGCTGATGCATTTCTTGCTGCATCTCATCCTGCATCCTTTGCTGCTTCATCTGCTACTGCTTCTGCTGCTGGTGCATCTCCTGCCTCATATCCTGCTTCTGTGTCTCCTGATGATGTATGTTTTGATGCATCTCCTGCTGATGCATGTCCTGCTGCATCTACTTCTTCTGCATCTCCCGCTCCAGCATCTCCTGCTACATCAGTTGCTGCTGCACCTCTTATTAATCTTCTTCTGCTGCATATACTGCAGCATCTGATGCTGCTGTACCTCCTCCTGCTGCATTTCCTGTTGCATCTCCTCCTGCTGCATGTCCTGCTGAGTCTCCTACTTAGTCTCCTGCTGCTGCATCTCCTTCTGCTACATCTCCTTCTGCACCTCCTGCTACAGCATATCCTGCTGTATCTGCTGCTTCTGCATCTCCTGATACATCCCCTCCTGCTTCATCTCATCCTACTGCATCTCCTGCTGCATCTCCTGCTGCTTCATCTCCTGCTGCTTTATATCCTGCTACTGCATCTCCAAATGAATCTCCTGCTGCTTCATCTCTTGATCCATGTCCTGCTGCTTCATCTCTTGTTTCTGCATCTGGTTTTGCCTTGTCTTCTGCTGCATTTCCTGCTGTATCCCATGTTGAACCTGCATCTCCTTCTGCTGCATATCTTGCTGCTTCATGTCTTTCCGCATCTCCTGCTGCATCTCCTTGAGCGTCACCTGCTGCATCTCCTTCTGCATCACCTGTAGATGCATCTCCTGCTCCTGCATATTCATCTGCATTTCCTGGTGCAGCTCTTTATGTATATACTACTGCTGCATCTGCTGAATAGGCTGCTGCATCAGCTGCTGCGGCATATCCTGATAGATCTCCTGATGATGCATCTCCTGCTGCTGCACCTGCTGCTGCATCTGATGCTGCATCTGATGCTATTTTCTCTCTTGATGCATTTACTGTGGCTGAATCTCCTGCTATATTGCCTTCTGCTGCATCTTCTTCACTTCATCTATTACTCTGCACCTCCTGCTGCTGCATCTCCTCCTTCTGCATCTCCAGCTGAATCGCCTGTAGCATCTCCTGCTTCTTCATGCCCTGCTGCTACATCTCCTAGTGCTGCTGCATCTGCTGTTACTTCTGCTGCTGCTGCATTCCCTGCTGCATCTCCTGATGCTGCAGCTCCTTCTGCATCTCCTGTGTCTCCTCCTACTACATCCCATGCTGCTGCATTTCCTGCTTCATCTCCTGATGCTGCAGCTCTTTCTGCATCTCCTTCTGTGTCTCCTGCTACTACATCCCCTGCTGCTGCATTTCCTGCTTCATCTCCTGATGCTGCAACTACTTCTGCATCTTCTGCCAATGCATCTCCTTCGGAATCTCCTGCTGCTGCATCTCCTGCTTAATGTCTTCCTGCATTTCCTGCTGCTGCGTCTGCTGCTGCTTCATATACTGCTTCATCTCCTACTACTGCATCTCCTTCTGCTTCTCATTCTGCATCTCCTGATGCTACAGCTCCATCTGCATCATCTCCTGCTGCATCTCCTGCTGCATCTCCTACTGCTGCATCTGCAGTATTTTTTGCTGCATCTGCTGCTGCTTCATATACTGCTTCATCTCCTACTACTGCATCTCCTGCTGCATCTTCTGCTGCTGCAGATCCTACTGCATCTCCTGCTGAATCTAATCCTACCACATCTCCTGCTGCATCTCCTGCTGCTGCATAAACTGCTGCATCTCCTCTTGCTGCATCTCCTGCAGCTGCATTTACTGATGAATCTCCTGATGCTGCGTCTCCACCTGCTGCATCTCCTGCTGCTGAACTCCTGCTGCTGCATCTTCTGATGATGCATCTCCTGCTGCATCCCTGACTGCTGCATCTCCTGCTGCTGAATCTCCTGCTGCTGCATCTGCTGCAGGATCTTCTTCTTCTGCCTCTCATGCCACATCTCCCGCTGATGCATCTCCTGCTTCTGTATATCTTGCTCAATCTACTGCTGCTGCATCTCCAGCTGCATCTCCTGCTACTGCATCTCTTGCATCATTTGGTGCATCTGCTGTAGATTAATCTACTGCTACATCTCCTGTTGCTTCATCTTCTGATTTTTTTATGTCCTCCTGCATCACCTGATGCTCCAGCTGCTGCTGCATACACTGCTGCATCTTCTGCTGCTGAATTCACTTCTGCTACATCTGCTGCTGCAACACCTTCTACTGAATCCCCTGATGCATCTCCTGCTGCTGCATCCACTGGTACATCTCCTAATGCTGCATCTCCTGCTGATGCACCTCCTGATGCATCTCCTGCTCAATCTCCTCCTGCTGCTTCTCATACTGCTTCATCTCCTGCATCTGCTGCTGCATGTGCTGCTGCATCTCCTGCTTCTCTATGTCCACCTCCTGGATCTACACCTGCATCTATTGCTGCTGCATCCTCTGCTGAACCTCCTGCTGCTGCATCTCCTTCTGCAACTTCCTCTGATGCATCAGCAGATTCATCTGATAATACATCTCAACTGCTTCATCTCCTGCTGCTGAATCTCCTGCTCTTGCATACCCTGCTGCATCTACAGCTGCTCCTAAGCCTACTTCATCTACTGCTGCTGCATTACCTGCTGCTTCTGCTGCTGCATCTCCTCCTGAATTTCCTGCTGCTGCATCTCCTGCTGCTATAGCTTTTGCTTATCTATCTCCTGCTGCTGCACCTCTTACGGAATCTGCTTCTGAATCTGCTCCTGCATCTACTGCAGCTGAATCTCCTGATGCTGTATCTGCTGATACTGCATCTCCTAATGCATCTCCTGTAGCTTAATCTCCTGCTTTTGCATCTCCTGTTTTATCTCCTTCTGATGCCTATCTTGCTGCTGCATCTACTGCTGCTTCGTCTGCTTCTACATCTCCCGCTGCATTTCCTGCTGCTGCATCTCAGGATACATCTCCTCTTGCTCAGTCTCTTGCTTCATATCCTGCTGCTACATCTCCTGCTACTGCATCTCCTGCTGCATCTCCTGCTGCATCTCTTGCAGCTGCATCTCCTGCTCTATCTCTTGTGGCCGCATCTCCTGCTCCATATTCTTCTGATACATCTGCGGATTCATCTTATGAAGGTGCTTTCTTGCTGCATGTCCTGCTGATGCATTTCCAGCTGCAGTTCCTGATGCTGCATCTCCTGCGGCTGCGACTGCTGATTAATTTCCTGATGCATTTTGTACTGCTGCATCTCCTTCTGCTGCAACCCCTGCTGCATGTCCTTTTGCTGCATTTCCTACTGCTGCATTTCCTGCTCCTGCATCTAATACTTTTTTTTGCTGCATCTGCTGCTGCTTCATATACTGCTTCATCTCCTACTACTGCATCTCCTGCTTCTGCATCTCCTGCTGCTGCATCTCCTGTGCAATCTCCTACTGCTGAATCTCGTGCTGCTCCATTCTCTGCTGCATCTACTGCTGCTGCATCTCCTGCTGCCGAATCTCCTAATGCATCTCCTCTTGCTTAGTCTCCTGATGCTTCCTATCCTGCTTCATCTCCTTTTGCTGCATATCTTGCTGCTGCATCTACTGCTGCTTGGCACGCTGCTGTATCCCCTGCTTTATCTCCTGCTGCTCCAGCTGCTGCATCTGCATCATCAGGAAATTCTGAAGGAGATGCAGTAACAGGAGACGCAGCAGCAGGAGTTGCAACCACAGCACTGTGGCAGCAGATTCAGCTGCAGGAGATGCAGCCGTAGGAGATGCAGCAGGATTTTCAGCAGGAGATAGAGCAGAAGGAGATGCAGCAGGAGATGCAGTAGCAGATGTAGCAGCAGAAAATGTAGGAGGATATGCAGCAGCAGTAGATGAAACAGACCATAAAGCAGCAGGATATGCAGAAGCAGGAGAATCAGCTGCAGGGGATGCAGCACCAGATTCAGCAGCAAATTCAGCAGGAATTGTAGCAACAGTAGATGCAGAAGAAGGATATGTAGGTGGAGATGCATCAGCAGGAAATGCGCCAGCAGAGGCAGCAGCAGAAGTTGCAGCGGGAGATATAGAAAAAAATGAGGAAGCAGGAGCAGCCCCTATTAATTGATGTCCTCCTGCATCTCCTGATGCTGCATCTGTTGCTTCATCTCCTGCTTCTGTATCTCCTGCTGCTACATCTCCTGATGCGTCCTCTGCTCATACATCTGTGGATGCATCTCCTGATGCATCATTTCCCGTTGCATCTGCTGCTCCATCCCCTGCTGCATCTCTTTCTGCTCCATCTGGTGCATCTGCTGTTGCATATGCTACTGCTTCATCTACTGCTGCATCTCCGGCTAAATCTCCTGCTGCTGCATCTCCTGCTGAATCTCCTGCTGCAATTCCTGCTGTAACTGCAGATGCATATGTTGCTATTTCATCTCCTGCTGCATCTCCTGCTAAAATTCCTGCCGATGTCTTTCCTGCTGCATCTCCTACTATATCCCCTGCTGCTGAATCTCCTTCTATATCTCCTGCTGCATTTTCTACTGAATCTCCTGCTGCCTTTTCTACTGAATCTCCTGCTGCACAATCTCCTACGGAATTTCCTGCTGCAGAATCTGCTGATGCATTTCCTGCTGGTGCATCTCCTGCTGAATCTCCTGATGCTGCATCTCCTGCTGAATCTCTTGCCTCTTCATCTGCTACTGCTGCAACTCCTACTGAATCTGCTGCTGCCTCTGGTGCGGCTGCATCTTCTTTTCCTGCATCTCCTGCTGATGCATCTCCGGCTGATTTCCTGCTGCATTTCCTTCTCTTGAATCTCCTGCTGCATATCCTGGGGCATCACCTGCCGAATATGCATCTCCTGCTACATCTCTTGCTGATACACCTCATGCAGCTGCATCTGATGCTGCATACCCTGCTGCATCTGCTGTTGCCAAATCTCTTGCTGTTGCATATCGTACTGAATTTCCAGCAGCATCTCCTGCTGATGAAATTCCTGCTGCATCTCACCCTGCATCGTTTGCTGCTGCATCTGCTTCTGCCTTTGGTGTTGCTACATGTCCAGCTGCGTCTGCTGCTTCATCTGCTTCTGTATCTCCATCAGCATATGCTTCTGCATCTTGGGCTGCATAAGTTGCTGATCTGCTGCTGCTTCTGCTGCTGGTGCATCTCCTGCCTCATATCCTCCTGCTGTGTCTCCTGCTGATGTATGTTTTGTTGTATCTCCTGCTGATGCATGTCCTGCTGCATCTACTTCTTCTGGATCTACTTCTTCTGCATCTCCGGCTCCAGCATCTCCTGCTGCATCAATTGCTGCTGCACGTCTTATTCATCTCCTTCTGCTGCATATACTGCTGCATCTGGTGCTGCTGTACCTCCTCCTGCTGCATTTCCTGATCAATCTCATCCTGCTGCATCTTGTGCTGCATCTCCTACTGCTGAGTCTCCTGCTGCTGCATCTCCTTCTTCTACATCTCCTTCTGCATCTCCTGCTACAGCATATCCTGCTGTATCTGCTGATTCTGCATCTCCTGATACATCCCCTGCTGCTTCATCTCATCCTGCTGCATCTCCTGCTGCATCTCCTGCTGCTATATCTCCTGCTGCTTCATATCCTGCTACTGCATCTCCAAATGAATCTCCTGCTGCTTCATCTCTTGATCCATGTCCTGCTGCTTCATCTCCTGTTTCTGCAACTCCTTTTGCTTCGTCTGCTGCTGCATCTCCTGCTGTATCCCATGTTGAACCTTCTATTGAAGCATCTCCTTGCGTCATCTCCTTCTGCTTCATATCTTGCTGCTTCATGTCTTTCCGCATTTCCTGCTGCATCTCCTTGAGCGTCACCTGCTGCATCTCCTTCTGCATCACCTGCAGATGCATCTCCTGCTGTATCTCGTGCTTCTACATATTCATCTGCATTTCCTGCTGCAGCTATTTATGAATCTACTACTGCGGCATCTGCTGAATTTGCTGCTGCATCTGCTACTGCTTCATCTACTGCTGCATCTCCTGCTGATGCATCTCCTGCTGCTGCATCTTCTTCTGATATTCCTCCTGAATCTACTGCTGAATATGCATCTCCTGCTGCTTCTCCTGCTGCTGAATCTTCTTCTTCTGCGTCTTCTGCATCATCTCCTCTTTCTCCATAACCTGCTCTATCTTCTGTTGCTGCATCATATCATGCTGCTCCATATTTTGAAGAATCTCTTCCTACTGCATCTTCTGCTGAATCTTCATTTCCTGCTGCATCTACTTCTGCATCTCCTGCTGCTGCTGCATCTCCTGCTGCTTCTCCTGCTGCTGCATCAGTTGCTGCTGAATCTCCTGAGGAATCTCCTGTGGCATCTAATGCTTCTACATATCATGCTGAATCTTCTAATGCATCTCCACCTGCTGCCACTCCTACTGCTGCGTT
Organism: Clamator glandarius; assembly: GCA_033459285.1. Taxonomy (NCBI): domain Eukaryota; kingdom Metazoa; phylum Chordata; class Aves; order Cuculiformes; family Cuculidae; genus Clamator; species Clamator glandarius. The sequence goes on along the minus strand of JAUNZM010000836.1, from coordinate 125,987 downwards.
TGCTTCTGCATCTCCTGCTGCACCTCCAGCTGCTGAATCTCCTGATGCCGTGTCTGCTACTGAATATCCTTTATCTCCTGCTGAATCTCCTGCTGCATCTCCTACTGCTGCATCTCCTGCATGTGCTGCTGCAGCATCTTCTTCTGCTGCATCTCCTACTTCTGCATCTCCTGCTGCTGCATCTCCTGCTGCATCTCCGTCTGAATATCTTGCTGCTGCATTTCCTGCTGATGCATATTCTGCTTCAACTCCTGCTGCTGCATTACATTCTGCATCTATTCCTGTTGTATTTCCTGCTGCTGCATCTGCTGATACTGCATGTGCTGCTGCATCTCCTGCTGCATCTCTTGGTGCTGCATCTTCTGGTGTTGCATCTCCTGCTGCATCTTCTGCGGCATCCTGTATCTCCTGTTGATACATCTCCTGCTGCATCCTCTGCTCATGCATCTGCGGATGCATCTCCTGATGCACCATTTACTTTTGCATCTGCTGCTCCATCCCCTGCTGCATCTCTTTCTGGTGCATCTGCTGTTGCATATACTGCTGCTTCATCTACTGCTGCATCTCCGGCTAAATCTCCTCCTGCTGCATCTCCTTCTGCTGAATCTACTGCTGAACATGCATCCCCGGCTGCATCTCCTGCTGCTGCATCTCCTGCTTCATATCCTACTGCATCTCCTCCTGCAGCATCTCTTGATGCATTTCCTTCTGCTGCATCTCCTGGTGCATCATCTGCTGCAGCATCTTCTGCTGCACCATCTACTGAATCTGCATCTCCTGATGCATCTTCTGTTGCATCTATTGCTGCTACATCTGCTGCCTCTGCAACTGCAGCTGCATCACCTGATGCTGCATATTCTGCTGCATTACCTCCTGCTGCTTAATCTGCTGCTCCATTTCCTGATGTTTCATGTACTGCTGCATCTCCTGCTACACTTGCTGCTGCTGCATCTCCTCCTACTTGATGTCGTCATGCATCTCCTACTGCTGCATCTGCTGCAGCATCTCCTTCTGCTGTATAGCCTGCTGCTTCATCTCCTGCTCAATCCTCTGCGGATGCATATGCGGATGCATCTGCAGAAGCATCTCCTTTTCCTGCTGCATCTGTAGCCCAATCTTCTAAGGATGCATCTAGTTCTTCTGCATTTCATCTGCATATCCTGTTGAAGGCATCTGCGGCTGCATCTCCTGCTGAATCTCCTGCTGCACTTCCTGCTGTAACTGCTGATGCATATGTTGCTATTTCATCTGCTGCTGCATCTCCTGCTGAATCTTATTCTGCAGTATCTCCTCCAGTGTCTCCTGCTACAATACCTGCAGATGTATTTCCTGCTGCATCTCCTGCTGCATTTTCTACTGAATCTACTGCTGCTGAATCTCCTACGGAATTTCCTGCTGCAGAATCTGCTGATGCATTTCCTGCTGATGCATCTCCAGCTCAATCTCATGATGCTGCATCTTCTTTTACTGCATATCCTGCTGATGCATCTCTGGCTGCCTCATCTCGTTCTGCTACATCTCCTTCTGCATCTCCTGCTACAGCATCTCCTGCTCTATCTACTGAATTTGCTGCTGCATCTTCTGCTTCTTCATCTACTGCTGCATCTCCTGATAGGTCTTCTGCTGCTGCATCTGCTGTTGCATCCTCTTCCACTGCAACTGCTGCTGCATCTGATGCTACTTTCTCTCTTGCTGCATTTACTGCGGCTGAATCTCCTGCTATATTTCCTTCTGCCGCATCTTCTTTACTTCATCTACTACTCTGCACTTCCTGCTGCTGCATCTCCTCCTTCTGCATCTCTGGCTGAATCGCCGCTAGCAGCTCCTACTTTTTCATCTCCTGCTGCTATATCTCCTAGTGCATATGATGCTGCTGCATCTCCTGTTACTTCTGCTGCTGCTGCATTCCCTGCTGTATCTCCTGTTGCTTCAGTTCCTTCTGCATCTCCTTCTGTGTCTCCTGCTACTACATCCTCTGCTGCTGCATTTCCTGCTTCATCTCCTGATGCTGCAACTCCTTCTGCATCTTCTGCTGATGCATCTCCTGCTGAATCTGCTGCTGGTGCATCTCCTGTTGCATCTGCTTCTGATGCATCTGCGGCTACACCTCTGCTGCTGCATCTCTTGCTGCATTTCCTGCTTCATCTGCTGATGCATCTGCTGCTGCTCTATGTCCTGCTACATCTCGTCATCCTGCACATCCTGCTGCATCTGCTGAAGATTCTCTTCCTATTGCTTCTACTGCTGAACCTGCATTTCCTGCTGCATCTGCTTCCGGATCTCCTGCTGCTGCACCTCCTGCTGAATTAGCTGTTGCTGCATCTGCTTCTACATGTACGTTATAACTTTCTACGTTTGCTGCCTCATCTCCTGGTACATCTGCTAATGAACATCCTGCTGCTACATTTCCTGCTTCATCTTCAACTGATGCATCTGTGGCTTCATCACCTGATATGTCATCTCCTGCTGCTTCTGCTGCAGTATTTCCTGATGTAGTATCTGCTGACCTAGAATCTACTGCTGCATTTCCTGCTGCATCTGCTGCTGCTCTGCTGCTGCTTCATCTCCTGCCAAATCTCCTGCTACATATCCTGCTGCTGCACCTCCTAATGCATCTCATGATAATGCTTCATCTCCTGCTACTGTATCTCCTGTTTCACCTACTGCTGCTGAATTTCCTGCTGCATCTTCTGCTGCTGCATCTCTTGCTGATGGGTCTGATGCAGCATCTCTTGCTCTTGCATCTCCTGCTGCATCTCCTGCTGCTGCATTACCTGCTCTATCTCCTCCTACTGCATCTCCTCCTGCTGCATATCCTGCTTCTCTATATCCCCATGCAATTGCTGCTGCTGCATCTCCTGCTGCTGAATCTCTTTCTGCATCTCCTTCTTCTGATTCTCCTGCTGCTCTATTACTTTCTCATCGATTCCTGCTGCATGTCCCGCTGCTGCATCGACTTCTGCTGCATCTGCTTCTGCATCTTTTGCTGATGCATCTCCTGCTAAATCTGCATCTCCTGCTGCATCTGCTTATGCATCTCCTGCTGCTTCATCTCCTGCTCTTGAATCTCCTCCTGAATCTCCAGCGGCATGTCATGCTGCTACATATCCTGCTAAATCTCCTGACATATCTCCTTCTGAATCTGCATCTCCTGCTGCTTCTTTTGCAGTACAATCTCCTGCTTATAATCTCTTGCTGCTGAATCTCCTGCTGCTGCGCCTGCTGCATCATCTCCTCTTTCTCCATAACCTGCTCTATCTCCTGTTGCTGCATCATATCATGCTGCTGCATATGTTGAAGAACCTCTTCCTACTGCATCTTCTGCTGAATCTTCATTTCCTGCTGCATCTGCTTCTGCATCTCCTGCTGCTGCTGCATCTCCTGCTGCTTCTGCTGCTGCTGCATCAGTTGCTGCTAAATCTCCTGATGAATCTCCTCTGGCATCTAATGCTTCTACATATCATGCTGAATCTGCTGCTGCCTCTGGTTCGCATGCATCTTCTTTTCCTGCATCTCCTGCTGCTGCATCTCCGGCTGATTTCCTGCTGCATTTCCTTCTCTTGAATCTCCTGCTGCATATCCTGGTGCATCACCTGCTGAATATGCATCTCCTGCTACATCTCCTGATGATACACCTCATGCAGCTGCAGCTGCTGCTGCATATCCTGCTGCATCTGCTGTTGCCAAATCGCTTGCTGCTGCATATCCTCTGAATTTCCAGCAGCATTTTGTGCTGATGCAATTCTTGCTGCATCTCAACCTGCATCCTTTGCTGCTGCATCTGCTTCTGCTTCTGGTGATGCTACATCTCCAGCTGCATCTGCTGCGTCATCTGCTGCTGTATACCCTGCAGCATATGGTTCTGCATCTTCTGCTGCATCTCCTGCTGCTTCTCAAGCTGCTGAATCAGTTCCTGCTGAATCTCCAGATGAATCTCCATTTCCATCTCCTTCTGAATATGCATCTCCACCTGCTGCCACTCCTACTGCTGCGTTTGCTTCTGCATCTCCTGCTGCATCTCCTGCTGCTGAATCTCCTGATGACGTTTCTGCTGCTGAATATCCTTTGTCTGCTGATGAATATCCTTTGTCTCCTGCTGGATCTCCTGCTGCTGAATCTCCTGCTGCTGAATCTCCTGCTGCATCTGCTGCTGCTGCATCTCCTACAGTTGCATCACCTTTTGCATGTGCTGTTGCAGCATCTCCTTCTGCTGCATCTCCTGTTGCTGCATCTGCTGGTGCTGCACCTGCTGCAACATCTGCTTCTGCATATCCTGCTGCTGCACCTCCTGCTGCATCTCTGTCTGAATCTTTTGGTGCAGTATTTCCTGCTGATGCATATTCTGCTTCAACTCCTGCTGCTGCATTACCTTCCGCATCTATTCCTGTTGTATTTCCGGCTGCTGCATCTCCTGCTGCTGCATCTGCTGATACTGCATGTGCTGCTGCATCTCCTGCTGCATCTCTTGGTGCTGCATCTTCTGGTGCTGCATCTCCTGTGGCATCACCTGCTCCTGTATGTCCTGCTTCTACGTCTCCTGATGCATCCTCTGCTCATGCATCTGCAGATGCATCTGCAGAAGTATCTCCATTTCCTGCTGCATCTGCTGCTCAATCTTCTACTGATGCATCTAGTGCTTCTGCATTTCCTCCTGAAGGCATCTGCGGCTGCATCTCCTGCTGCTACATCACCTGCTGAATCTCCTGTTGCCCTTCCTGTTGTAACCTCTGATGCATATGTTGCTACTTCATCTCCTGATGCATCTCCTTCTGTATCTCCTGCTGAATCTTCTTCTGCAGAATCTCCTCCTTCAACTCCTGCTGATGTATCTCCTGCTGCATCTCCTACTACATCTCCTGATGCTGAATCTCCTTCTATATCTCCTGCTGCATCTTCTGCTGAATCTTCCGCTGAATCTCCTGCTGCAGACTCTCCTACGGTGTTTCCTGCTGCAGAATCTCCTGCTACATTTTCTGCTGATGCATCTCCTGCTGCATCTGCTTTTCCTGCCTCGTCATCTCCTGGTGCTGTTTCTACTGCATCTGCTGCGGCTGCATCATCTTCTACTGCGTCTCCTGCTACTGCGTCTCCTTCTGAATCTCCTGCTGCTCTATTACATTCTGCATCGACTCCTCCTGCATATCCTGCTGCTGCATCGACTCCTGCTGCATCTGCTTCTGCATCTCCTGCTGCTTCATCTCCTGGCCTTGCATCTCCTTCTGCTGAATCTCCTCCTGAATCTCTGGTGGCATCTCATGCTGCTACATATCCTGCTACATCTCCTGACATATCTCCTTCTGAATATGCATCTCCTGCTGCTTCTTTTGCAGTTGAATCTCCTGCTTCTTAATCTCCTGCTTTTTAATCTCCTGCTGCTGCGTCTGCTGCATCATCTCCTCTTTCTCCATAACCTGCTGTATCTCCTTTTGCTGCAACATAGCATGCTGCTACATACGTTGAAGAATCTCTTCCTACTGCATCTTCTGCAGAATCTTCATTTCCTGCTGCATCTGCTTCTGCATCTCCTGCTGCTGCTGTGTCTCCTGCTGCTTCTCCTGCTGCTGCATCAGTTTCTGCTGAATCTCCTGATGAATCTCCTGCGGCATCTCAAGCTTCTACATATCATGCTGAATCTCCTGCTGCTGAATCTCCTGCTGCATCTGTTGCTGATGCATCTCTTACAGCTGGATCACCTTCTGCATGTGCTGCTGCAGCATCTCCTAATGCTGCATCTCCTGTTGCTGCATCTGCTGCTGCATCTCCTGCTTCTGCATCTCCGCCTTCATCTCCTGCTGCTGCATTTCCTACTGCTACTTATTCTGCTTCCACTCCTGCTGCCGCATTACCTTCTGCATCTATTCCTGTTGTATTTCCGGCTGCTGCATCTGCTGCTTCATCTCCTGCTGCTGCATCTGCTGATACTGCATGGGCTGCTGCATCTCCTGCTGCATCTCTTGGTGCTGCATCTTCTGGTGTTGCATCACCTGCTGCATCTCCTGCAGCATCACCTTCTCCTGTATCTCCTGCTGCTACATCTCCTGATGCATCCTCTGCTCATGCATCTGCGGATACATCTATGGATACATCTCCTGATGCACCATTTCCCGTTGCATCGGCTGCTCCATCCCCTGCTGCATCTCTGTCTGCTCCATCTGGTGCATCTGCTGTTGCATATGCTGCTGCTTCATCTACTGCTGCATCTCCTGCTAAATCTCCTCCTGCTTCATCTCCTTCTGAAGTTTCTCCTGAATCTCCGGCTGAATATGCATCCCCTGCTGCATCTCCTGCTGTTGCATCCTCTGCTTCATATCCTACTGCATCTCCTACTGCAGCACTATCTTGCTGCGTTTCCTTCTGCCGCATCATGTGCTGCAGCATCTTCTGCTGCTACATCTCCTACTGAATCAGCATCTCCTGATGCATCTGCTGCTACATCTATTGCTGCTGTATCTGCTGCCTCTGCATCTGCAGCTGCATCACCTGTTGATGCATCACCTGCTGCATTACCTCCTGCTGCATATTCTGCTGCATTTCCTGCTGCTGTTTAATCTGCTGCTCCAATTTCATGATGATTCATGTACTGCTGCATCTCCTTAATCTGCTGCTCCATTTCCTGCTGCTTCATGTGCTGCTGCATCTCCTGCTACATTTCCTGCTGCTGCATCTCCTTCTACTTGATGTCCTCCTGCATCTCCTGCTGCTGTATCTGCTGCTTCATGTCCTGCTGCATCCTCTGCGGATGCACCTGCTGAAGCATCTGCAGAAGCATCTCCGTTTCCTGCTGCATCTGATGCTCAATCTTCTACAGATGCATCTAGTGCTTCTGCATTTCAGCTGCATATCCTGTTGAAGGCATCTGCGGCTGCATCCCCTGCTGCTGCATCTCCTGCTTCTACATCTCCTTCTGAATCTCCTGCTGCAATTCCTGCTCTAACTGCTGATGCCTATGTTGCTATTTCATCTCCTGATGCATTTCCTTCTGAATCTTCTTCTGCAGAATCTCCTCCAGCATCTAATGCTACAATTCCTGCTGATGTATCTCCTGCTGCATCTTCTACTACATCCCCTGCTGCTGAATCTCTTTCTATATCTCCTGCTGCATCTACAGCTGCCTTTTCTACTGAATCTCCTGCTGCAGAATCTCCTACGGAATTTCCTGCTGCAGAATCTGCTGATGCATTTCCTGCTGATGCATCTCTTGCTGAATCTCCTGATGCTGCATCTCCTCCTGCAGAATCTCTTGCCTCTTCATCTTCTGCTGCTGCAACTCCTGCTGAATCTGCTGCTGCCTCTGGTGCGGCTGCATCTTCTTTTGCTGCATCTCCTGCTGCTGCATCTCCGGCTGATTTCCTGCTGCATTTCCTTCTCTTGAATCTCCTGCTGCATATCCTGGTGCATCACCTGCTGAATATGCATCTCCTGCTACATCTCCTGATGATACATCTTATGCAGCTGCAGATGCTGCTGCATATCCTGCTGCATCTGCTGTTGCCAAATCGCTTGCTGTTGCATATCCTACTGAATTTCCAGAAGTATCTCGTGCTGATGCAATTCCTGCTGAATCTCATCCTGCACCCTTTGCTGCTGCATCTGCTGCTGCTTCTGCTGCTGGTGCATCTCCTGATACATATCCTGCTGCTGTTTCTCCTACTGATGTATGTTTTGCTGCATCGCCTGTTGATGCATGTCCTGCTGCATCTCCTGCTTCTGCATCTACTTCTTCTGCATCTCCGGCTCCAGCATCTCCTGCTGCATCAATTGCTGCTGCACGTCTTATTCATCTCTTTCTGCTGAATATACTGCAACATCTGGTGCTGCTGTACCTCCTCCTGCTGCATTTCCTGTTGCATCTCCTCCTGCTGCATTTCCTGCTGAATCTCCTTTTGCTGCCTCTCCTGTCCCATCTCTTCCTGCTGCATCTCCTTCTGCATCTCCTGTTGCATCTCCTGCTGCTGCATCTCCATTTGCTACATCTCCTGCTGCATCTCCTGCTGCTGCATCTCCTTCTGCTACATCTCCTTCTGCATCTCCTGATACAGCATCTCCTGCTCTATCTGCTAATTCTGCATCTCCTGATACATCCCCTGCTGCTTCATCTCATCCTGCTGCATCTCAGGCTGCATCTCCTGCTGCTATATCTCCTGCTGCTTCATATCCTGCTACTGCATCTCCAAATGAATCTCCTGCTGCTTCATCTCTTGATCCATGTCCTGCTGCTTCATCTCCTGTTTCTGCATCTCCTTTTGCCTTGTCTGCTGCTGCATCTCCTGCTGTATCTCATGTTGCACCTTCTATTGAATCCTCTCCTGTGTCATCTCCTTCTGCTGCATATCTTGCTGCTTCATCTCGTTCTGCATTTCCTGCTGCATCTCTTTATGTATTTACTACTGCTGCATCTGCTGAATTTGCTGATGCATCTGCTGCTGCATCATTAACTGCGGAACATCTTGATAGATCTCCTGCTCCTGCATCTCCTGCTGCTGCACCTGCTGGTACATCTGATGGTGCATCTGATGGTGCATCTGATGCTACTTTCTCTCTTGATGTGTTTACTGCTGCTGCATCTCCTGCTATATTTCCTTCTGCCGCATCTTCTTCACATCATCTATTACTCTGCACCTCCTGCTGCTGCATCTCCTCCTTCTTCATATCCAGCTGAATCGCCTGTGGCACCTCCTGCTTCTTCTTCCCCTGCTGCTACATCTCCTAGTGCTGCTGCATCTGCTGTTACTTCTGCTGCTGCATCTCCTCCTTCTTCATATCCAGCTGAATCGCCTGTGGCACCTCCTGCTTCTTCTTCCCCTGCTGCTACATCTCCTAGTGCTGCTGCATCTGCTGTTACTTCTGCTGCTGCTGCATTCCCTGCTGCACCTCCTGATGCTGCAGCTCCTTCTGCATCTCCTTCTGTGCCTCCTGCTATTACATCCTCTACTGCTGCATTTCCTGCTTCATCTCCTGATGCTGTAACTCCTTCTGCATCTTCTGCCAATGCATCTCCTGCGGAATCTCCTGCTGCTGCATCTCCTTCTACTTGATGTCTTCCTGCATTTCCTGCTGATGCATCTGCTGCTTCATCTCCTACTGCTGTATAGCCTGCTTCTGCATCTCCTGCTGCTTCATCTCCTGCTCTTGCATCTTCTGCTGAATCTCCTCCTGAATTTCTGGTGTCATCTCATGCTGCTACATATCCTGCTACATCTCCTGATATATCTCCTTCTCCTGCTGCTGAATCTCCTTCTGCTGAATATCCTGCTGCTACATCTTCTCCTGCTGAATCTCCTGCTGCTGCGTCTGCTGCATCATCTCCTCTTTCTCCATAATTTGCTCTATCTCCTGTTGCTGCATCATATCATGCTGCTGCATATCTTGAAGAATCTCTTCCTACTGCATCTTCTGCTGAATCTTCATTTCCTGCTGCATCTACTTCTGCATCTCCTGCTGCTGCTGCATCTCCTGCTGCTTCTCCTGCTGCTACATTAGTTGCTGCTGAATCTCCTGCTGAATATCCTGTGGCATCTAATGCTTCTACATATCATGCTGAATCTCCTAATGCATCTCCACCTGCTGCCACTCCTACTGCTGCGTTAGCTTCTGCATCTCCTGCTCCACCTCCAGCTGCTGAATCTCCTGATGCCGTGTCTGCTACTGAATATCCTTTGTCTGCTGCTGAATCTCCTGCTGCTGAATCTCCTGCTGCATCTCCTACTGCTGCATCTCCTTCTGCATGTGCTGCTGCAGCATCTTCTTCTGCTGCATCTCCTGCTGCTGCATCTCCTGCTGCTCCATCTCCGTCTGAATCTCTTGCTGCTGCATTTCCTGCTGCTGCATATTCTGCTTCAACTCCTGCTGCATTACCTTCTGCATCTATTCCTGTTGTATTTCCTGCTGCTGCATCTCCTGCTGCTGCATGAGCTGCTGCATCTCTTGGTGCTACATCTTCTGCTGTTGCATCTCCTGATGCATTTCCTGCGGCATCCTGTATCTCCTGCTGATACATCTCGTGATGCATCCTCTCCTCATGCCTCTGTGGATGCATCTCCTCATTCGTCATTTCCCGTTGCATCTGCTGCTCCATCCCCTGCTGCTTCTCTTTCTGCTCCATCTGGTGCATCTGCTGTTGCACATGCTGCTGCTTCATCTACTGCTGCATCTCCTGATAAATCTCCTGCTGCTTCATCTCCTTCTGAAGTTTATGCTGAATCTACTGCTGAACATGCATCCCCGGCTGCATCTCCTGCTGCTGCATCTCCTGCTTCATATCCTACTGAATCTCCTCCTGCAGCATCTCTTGATGCATTTCCTTCTGCTCCATCTCCTGCTGCATCATCTGCTGCAGCATCTTCTGCTGCTACATCTCCTACTGAATCAGCATCTCATGATGCATCTGCTGCTGCATCTATTGCTGCTACATCTCCTACTGAATCAGCATCTCATGATGCATCTGCTGCTGCATCTATTGCTGCTACATCTGCTGCCTATGCAGCTGTAGCTGCATCACCTGCTGCTGTATCACCTGCTCTATTACCTCCTGCTGCTTAATCTGCTGCTCCATTTTCTGATGCTTCATGTACTGCTGCATCTCCTTAATCTACTGCTCCATTTTCTGATGCTTCATGTACTGCTGCATCTCCTACTACAGTTGCTGCTGCTGCATCTCATTCTACTTGAAGTCCTCCTGCATCTCCTGCTGCTGCACCTGCTGCAGCATCTCCTGCTGCTGTATAGCCTGCTGATACATCTCTTGTTGCATCTTCTGTGGATGCATCTGCAGAAGCATCTCCATTTCCTGCTGCATCTGCTGCTCAATCTTCTACGGATGCATCTAGTGCTTCTGCATTTCAGCTGCATATCCTGTTGAAGGCATCTGCGGCTGCATCTCCTGCTGCTACATCTCCAGCTGAATCTCCTGTTGCACTTCCTGCTGTAACTGCGGATGACGATGTTACTATTTCATCTCCTGCTGCATCTCCTGCTGAATCGTCTTCTGCAGAATCTCCTGCTGCATCTCCTGCTACAATTCCTGCTGATGTATCTCCTGCTGCATCTCCTACTACATCCCCTGTTGATGAATCTCCTTCTACATCTCCTGCTGCATCTCTTGCTGAATCTGCCTCTGGTGCGGCTGTATCTTCTTTTACTGCATATCCTGCTGCTGCATCTCCGGCTGCTGCATCTCCGGCTGCTGCATCTCGTTCTGCTACATCTCCTTCTGCATCTCCTGCTACAGCATCTCCTGCTTTATCCGCTGAATTTGCTGCTGCATCTGCTGCTGCTTCATCTACTGCTGCATCTCCTGATAGGTCTCCTGCTGCTGCATCTGCTGTTGCATCCTCTTCCGCTGTATCTGCTGCTTCATCAGCTGCTACTTTCTCTCTTGCTGCATTTACTGCGGCTGCATCTCCTGCTATATTTCCTTCTGCTGCATCTTCTTTACTTCATCTACTACTCTGAATCTCCTGCTGCTGCATCTCCTCCTTCTGCATCTCCGGCTGAATCGCCTGTAGCATCTCCTGCTTCTTCATCTCCTGCTGCTTCATCTTCTAGTGCATATGACGACGCTGCATCTCCTGTTACTTCTGCTGATGCTGCATTCCCTGATGCTGCAACTCCTTCTGCATCTCCTGCTACGACATCTCCTGCTGCTGCATTTCCTGCTGAATCTCCTGATGCTGCAACTCCTTCTCCATCTCCTACTGCATCTCATTTCTTAATGCATGTCCTGCTGCATTTCCTATTGAAACGTCTCCTGCTCTATCTCCTCCGTTATACTTTTCTACATTTGCTGCCTCATTTCCTCATGCACCTGCTAATGCCCCTCGTGATACTGCATCTCCTGCTTCATCTTCAACTGATGCATCTGTGGCTTCATCACATGATATGCCATCTCCTGCAGCATCTGCTTCAGTATTTCCTGATGGAGTATCTGCTGACCAAGAAACTACTGCTGCATCTCCTGCTGCATCTCCTGCTGCTGCATTACCTGCTCTATCTCCTCCTAGTGCATCTCCTCCTGCTGCATATCCTGCTTCTGTATATACTGCTGCCTTTCCTGCTGCTGCATCTCCTGCTGCTGAATCTCTTTCTGCATCTCCTTCTTCTGAATCTCATGCTGCTCTATTACCTTCTGCTTCGACTCCGGCTGCATGTCCTGCTGATGCATCTCCTCTTGCATCTCCTTCTGCTGAATCTCCTCCTGAATCTCCGGCGGCATCTCATGCTGTTACATATCCTGCTACACCTCCTGAAGTATCTCCTTCTGAATATGCATCTCCTTCTGCTTCTCCTGCTGCTGAATCTCCTGCTGCTGCGTCTGCTGCATTATCTCTTCTTTCTCCATAACCTGCTGTATCTCCAGTTGCTGCATCATATCATGCTGCTGCATATGTTGAAGAATCTCTTCCTACTGCATCTTCTTCTGAATCTTCATTTCCTGCTGCATCTGCTTCTGCATCTCCTGCTGCTGCTGCTGCATCTCCTCCTAATTCTCCTTCTGAATATGCATCTCCTGATGCATCTCCACCTGCTGCCACTCCTACTGCTGCGTTTGTTCTGCATCTCCTGCTGCACCTCCTGCTACTGAATCTATTTATGCCCTGTCTGCTGCTGAATATCCTTTGTCTGCTGCTGCATCTCTTGCTGCTGAATCTCGTGCTGCATCTGCTGCTGCTACATCTTCTACTGCTGTATCACTTTCTGAATGTGCGGCTGCAACATCTCCTTCTACTGCATCTCCTGTTACTTCATCTGGTGGTGCTGCACCTGCTGCAACATCTGCTTCTGCATCTCCTGCTGCTGCACCTCCTGCTGCATCTCTGTCTTAATCTCATGGTGCTGCGTTTCCTGCTGATGCATATTCTGCTTCAACTCCTGCTGCTTCAACTCCTGCTGCTGAATCTCCTTCTGCTGCATCTGCTGCTTCACCTCCTGCAGCTGCATCTGCTGATACTGCATGTGCTGCTGCATCTCCTGCTGTATCTCTTGGTGCTGCATCTTCTGCTGTTGCATCTCCTGCTTCATCTCATTATGACTTAACTGCCACTATTGAGGCGCTTTTGGGAAATCGAATAACACCCACAGCGAAGATGCTAGCATGGAGTGCTGCTGCTTCTGAATGTCTTCTCTTAAAGCGCTTTCACTGCAAAGCGAGACTTGTAAGATGTTTGGGTATACGCTTGTGTACTTTAACATCAGAACGGCTATTAAAGCGTCACTTGAAAGTAGCAGAGCGTTCAGCACAAGTACGGCAGGGAAGCTGCTACGATCACATGCTGGCTCCTGTTAGTCTTCTCTGGAAGCGCTTTCATTGCAAGCTGCTAAGCACGACTAACAAAAAATTTTTGAAAGCGCTTTAGGAACAGTGAACATCGGCTGCAGGGAAGATGGTAGTATGGAATGCTGCTGCTTCTCTTATAGCACTTTCACTGCAAAGTACGACTTCTAGAAGTTCCATGATAGTCTTCTGAAGTATATCGTCAGCTAGTAAAGTGTCGCTTCAAAATTTCAGAGCGTTCAGCACAAGTACCGCAGGGAAGCTTCTACCATCAAATGCTGGTTCTCGTTAGAGTCTTCTCTTATCGCGCTTTCGCTGCAGGCTGTGAAGCACGACTAACACATTTTAGTTTAGGGTAATGAATGCTGACTTAACTGCGCCTGTTAACGCGCTTATGAAAAAGTGAGTATTTCAGGCAGTGCAGATGCTGACATGAAACTACATCGCATATTAATGTTTTCTCTTATAGCGCTGTTACTGCAAAAGACGACTTGTAGAACTTTCACTCTAGGCTTATGAACTGTAAGATCAGAATGGCTATTAAAGCCTCATTTCAGGATTTGAGATCGTTCAGCACAAGTACCGCAGGGAAGGTGCTACCATCAAATTTTGTCTCTCTATAGGATCCTTTCTTGAAGCGCTGTCACTGCCAGCATCAAAGCTCGAAAAACGCGACCTTTTCGCGCAGGCTAGTTATTAGCGACTTAATAACCATAATAACGCATTTTATGAAAAGAGAATATCTCCAGCAGAGAAGATGTTAGCATGGAATGCTTCTGCTCCTGAATGTCTTCTAAGAGAAGCGCAATCACTTCTAAGTGGTTCTGGTTCTGAATGTTTTCTAAGAGAAGCGCAATCACTGCAAACCAAGATTTATCTAACTTTCCATCTTGGCTATTGAACATCAGCAGGGCTAGTAAAGCTTCACTTGAAGACTTGAAAGCGTTCAACAGAAATACCCCTGGGAAGTTGCTAGCATCAAATGTATACTTGTAGAACTTTCCGTCTAGACTAGTGAACAGTAACATCAGCATGGCTAGTAAGGCTTCACTTGAAGATTTGAAAGCGTTTAGCAGAAATACCCGTGAAAGTTCTACAAGTCGTGCTCTGCAGTGAAAGCGCTCTAAGAGAATACATCCACAAGCAGAAGCATTCCATGCTAGCATCTTCCCTGCTGGAGATGTGAATTTTTACTAAAACTCCGTAATAGACGGTGTTAAGTCCCTATTCACTAGCCTATGATAATGAGTTCTTTGAGTCGTGTTTGCAGCTTGCAGTGAAAGCGCTTCCAGAGAAGATTCTAACGAGAGACACCATTTGATGGTTTCAGCATTCCCTCGGTAGTTGTGCTATAAGAGACGACATTCGGAAGCAGCAGTATTCCGTCCTAACATCTTCCCTGCTGGAGATATTCACTTTTCCTAAAGCGCCTTATTAGGCGCTATTAAGTCTCTATTCATTTGCCAACACAAGAACGTTGTGTTAGTCGTTCTCTGCATCTTGCAGAGAAACCGCTTCCATAGAAGACGCTAACGAAAGCCAGCTTTTGATGATAACACCTTTCATGTTTACTTGTGCTGAAGGCTCTGAAATTTTGAAGTAACGCCTTCGTAGCCATTCTGGTCTTACAGTACACAAGACTAGACTGAAAGTTCTACAAGTCGTGCTCTTCAATGAACGCTCTCAAATACATCCACAAGCAGAAGCATTCCATGCTAGCATCTTCCCTGCTGCAGATATGAATTTGTACTACAACGCCGTAATAAACGGTGTTAAGTCCCTATTCACTAGCCTACGCTAAAAAGTCCCTCTTCAATAGCCTATGCTAATACTTTCGTGTTTGCAGCTTGCAGTGAAAGCGCTTCCAGGGAAGAATCTAACGAGAGTCACCATTTGATGCTAGCAGCTTCCCGAGGGTAGTTCTGCTAAACGCTTTCAAATCTTCAAGTGAAGCTTTACTAGATATGCTGGTTCACTAGTCTAGACGGAGAGTTCGATAAATCTTGGTTTGCAGTGATTGCGCTCTAAGAGAAGACATACAGAAGCAGAAGCATTCCATGCTAACATCTTCCCTGCTGGAGATATTCCCTTTTCCTAAAAAGCGTTATTAGGCGTTACGAAGTCGCTAATTAATAGACTACGCTAAAAGGTACTTGTGCTGAACGCTCTGAAATTTTGAAGCGACACTTTTCTAGCTGACGATATACTTCAGAAGACTAGAATGAAACTTCTAGAAGTCGTACTTTGCAGTGAAAGTGCTATAAGAGAAGCAGCAGCATTCCATACTACCATCTTCCCTGCAGCCGATGTTCACTGTTCCGAAAGCTCGTTATTCGGGGAAGTAAAGTTACTGTTCTGTACCCTATACTAAAATTTTGTGTTAGTCGTGCTTTGCAGCTTGCAGTGAAAGCGCTTCCAGAGAAGACTAACGAGAGTCAGCATGTGCTCGTAGCAGCTTCCCTGCTGTACTTATGCTGAACGATTTGAAATTTTGCAGTGACGCTTTACTACCCATTCTGATGTTACAGGACACGAGCCTAGACTGAAAGTTCTACAAGTCTTTCTTTGCAGTGAAAGCGCTATAAGAGAAGACATTCAGAAGCAGCTGCATTCCATGCTAGCATCTTCCATACGGGCTTTACTCGCTTTTCCTAAAGCTCCTCAATACTTAAATCACAATTCCGTAATCAATACTTAACGTTTTGTTAGACATGCTTTGCAGCTTGCAATGACAGCGCGTCAAGAGAAGATTCTAACGAGAAATAGCCTTTGATCATTGCAGCGCCCTTGCGGTACTTTTTCTAAACGTTTTCAAATTTTCAAGTGACGCTTTAATAGCCATTGTGATGAGGCAGTACACGAGCCTAGACTGAAGGTTCTACAAGTCTTACCTTGCAGTGAAAGCGCATCCAGAGAAGAATTATAGGAATGTCAATATTTGATCGTAGAATATTCCCTGCGGTATTTGCGCTGAACACTCTGATATTTTGAAGCGACTCTTTAATAGCCATTCTGATGTTGCAGTACATAAGCCCAGACTAAAAGTTCAACAAGTCTTGCCTTGCAGTGAAAGCGCTAAAGATTTTGAAGTGATGCTTTAATAGCCATTCTGATGTTGCAGTGTACAAGCCTAGACTGAAACTTCTACAAGTTTTGCTTTGCAGTGAAAGCTCTCAGAGAAGACATTCAGTAGCAGCAGTATTCCCCGCTAGCATCTTCACTGCGTCAGTTACTCACTAATCAGAAAGCACCTTCATAAGTCACAATTCAGTACCCTATACTAAAACGTTCTGTTAGTCATGCTTTGCAGCTTGCAGTGAAAGCGTTACCAGAGAAGACTCTAACGACAGCCAGTATTTCATCGTAGCTTCTTCCCTGCGCATTTGTGCTGAACGCTCTGCTACTTTCAAGAGACGCTTTAATAGCCGTTCTGATGTTAAAGTACACAAGCGTATACTCAAACTTCTTACAAGTCTCACTTTAAGTGAAAGCGCTTTAAGAGAAGACATTCAGAAGCAGCAGCATTCCATGCTAGCATCTTCCCTGTGGGCGTTATTCGATTTCCCTAAAACACCTCAATAGTGGCAATTAAGTCATAATGAGATGAAGCAGGAGATGCAACAGCAGAAGATGCAACACCAAGAGATACAGCAGGAGATGCAGCAGCACATGCAGTATCAGCAGATGCAGCAGCAGGAGTTGAAGCAGAATATGCATCAGCAGGAAACGCATCACCAAGAGATTAAGATGGAGATGCAGCAGGAGGTGCAGCAGCAGGAGATGCAGAAGCAGTTGTTGCAGCGGGTGCAGCACCAGCAGATGAAGCAACAGGAGATGCAGCATTAGGAGATGTAGCAGCAGACAAAAGGATATTCAGGAGCAGAAACGACATCATGAGATTCAGCAGCAGGAGATGCAGCAGGAGATGCAGAAGCAAACGCTGCAGTAGGAGTGGCAGCAGATGGAGATGCATCAGGAGATGCATATTCAGAAAGAGAATTTGGAGGAGATGCAGCAGCAGCAGCAGGAGATGCAGAAGCAGATGCAGCAGGAAATGAAGATTCAGCAGAAGATGCAGTAGGAAGAGATTCTTCAACATCTGCAGCAGCATGATATGATGCAGCAACTGGACATACAGCAGGTTATGGAGAAAGAGGAGATGATGCAGCAGACGCAGCAGCAGGAGATTGAGCAGGAGCAGACGCAGCAGCAGGAGATTCAGCAGCAGGAGAAGGAGCATGAGATGCATTTTCAGAAGGAGATACATCAGGAGGTGTAGCAGGATATGTAGCAGCATGAGATGCCGCCGGAAATTCAGGAGGAGATTCAGCAGAAGGAGATGCAAGAGCAGGAGATGCATTAGCAGGACATGCAGCCGGAGTCGAAGCAGAAGGTAATAGAGCAGCATGAGATTCAGAAGAAGGAGATGCAGAAAGAGATTCAGCAGCAGGAGATGCAGCAGCTGGAAAGGCATCAGTATATAGAGAAGCAGGATATGCAGCAGGAGGAGATGCACTAGGAGGAGATAAAGCAGGTAATGCAGCAGCAATAGATGCAGCAGGAGATGCAAGAGCAAGAGATGCTGCATCAGACCCATCAGTAGGAGATGCAACAGCAGAAGATGCAGCAGGAAAACCAGCAACAGGAGATGAAGCATTACCATGAGATGCATTAAGAGATGCAGCAGCAGGATATGTAGCAGGAGTAATGGCAGGAGATGAAGCAGCAGCAGATGCAGCAGGAAATGCAGCAGTAGATTCTAGGTCAGCAGAGGAGATAGAGCAGAAGACGTTTCAACAGGAAATGCAGCAGGACATGCATTAAGAAATGAGATGCAGTAGGAGATGGAGAAGAGTTGCAGCATCGGAGATGTAGCAGGAAATGCAGCATCAGGGGATGTAGTAGGAGGAGATGTAGGAGCAGTTGCAGCATCAGGAGATTCAGCTGGAAATGCAGCAGCAGGGGATGTCGTAGCAGGAGATGCAGAAGGAGTTGCAGAATCAGGGAATGCAGCAGCAGCAGAAGTAACAGGAGCTGTAGCAGCATCATATGCACTAGTAGATTTAGCAGCTGGAGATGAAGAAGCAGGAGATGAAGAAGCAGGAGATGCTACAGGCGATTCAGCCGGAGATGCAGAAGGAGGAGATGCGGCAGCAGGAGGTGCAGAGTAATAGATGAAGTGAAAAAGATGCAGCAGAAGGAAATATAGCAGGAGATGCAGCCGCAGTAAATGCATCAAGAGAGAAAGTAGCATCAGATGCAGCAGCAGGAGATCTATCAGGAGATGCAGCAGTAGATGAAGCAGCAGCAAATTCAGCAGGTGCAGCAGTAGTAGATACATAAATAGCTGCAGCAGGAAATGCAGATGAATATGCAGCAGCAGGAGACACAGCAGGAGATGCATCTGCAAGTGATGCGGAAGGAGATGCAGCAGGAGATGCAGAAGGACATGAAGCAGCAAGATATGCAGCAGGAGATTGAGCAGGAGATGTAGCAGCAGACGAAGCAAAAGGAGATGCAGAAACAGGAGATGAAGTAGCAAGACATGGATCAAAAGATGAAGCAGCAGGAGATTCATTAGGAGATGCAGTAGCAGGATATGAAACATCAAGAGATATAGCAGCAGGAGATGCAACTGGATGAGACGAAGCAGAAGGGGATGTATCAGGAGATGTAGAAACAGCATGTACAGCAAAAGATGCTGTAGCAGGAGATGCAGAAGGAGATGTAGCAGAAGGAGATGCAGCAGCAGGAGATGAAGCAGGAGATTCAGCAGGAGATGCAGCAGGAGGAGATGGGACAGGAGATGCAGAAGGAGGAGATTCAGTGGGAGATGCAGCAGGAGGGTATGTAGCAGGAGATTCTGCAGCAGGAAACACCGTAGGAGAGTCTGCAGCAGGAGATTCAGCAGAAGATTCAGCAGGAGATGCAGCAGGAGATATAGAAGGAGATTCAGCAGCAGGAGATGTAGTAGGAGATGCAGCAGGAGATACATCAGCAGGAGTTGCAGGAGGAGATTCTGCAGAAGAAGATTCAGCAGGAGATACAGTAGGAGATGCATCAGGAGATGAAGTAGCAACGTATGCATCAGAGGTTACAGCAGGAAGGGCAAGATGAGATTCAGCAGGTGATGTAGCAGCAGGAGATGCAGCCGCAGATGCCTTCAGGAGGAAATGCAGAAGCACTAGATGCATCAGTAGAAGATTGAGCAGCAGATGCAGCAGGAAATGGAGATACTTCTGCAGATGCATCTGCAGATGCATGAGCAGAGGATGCATCAGGAGATGTAGCAGCAGGAGATACAGGAGCAGGTGATGCAGTAGGAGATGCAACACCAGAAGATGCAGCACCAGAAGATGCAGCACCAAGAGATGCAGTAGGAGATGTAACAGCACATGCAGCACCAGCAGATGCAGCAACAGGAGATGCAGCAGAAGGAGATGCTGCAACACCACATGCAAAAGTTGATGCAACTGTAGGAGATGCAGCAGCAGAAGATGCAGCAGGAGATTCAGCAGCAGGAGATTCAGCAGGAGACAAAGGATATTCATCAGCAGACAAAGGATATTCAGCAGCAGGAGATGCATCAGGAGATTCAGCAGCAGGAGATGCATCAGGAGATGCATATTCAGAAGGAGATGCAAAAGTAGATTCAGCATGATACGTAGAAGCAGGAGATGTCGCAGGAGATTCATCTGGAGATTCAGCAGGAACTGATGTAGCAGCAGGAGAAGCAGCACCATATGCAGCAGAAGATGCAGAACCATATGCAGCAGAAGATGCAGAACCATATGAGGCAGGAGATACAGCAGCAGATGAAGCACAGATGTAGCTGGAGAAGTAGCATCACCAGAAGCAGCAGCAGATGCAGCAGCAAAGGATGCAGGATGAGATGCAGCAAGAATTGCATCAGCACGAGATACTTCTGGAAATTCAGTAGGATATGTAGCAGCAAGAGATTTGGCAACGGCAGATGCAGCAGGATATGCAGCAGCAGATGCAGCTGCATGAGGTGTATCAGCAGGAGATGTAGCAGGAGATGCATATTCAGCAGGTGATGCACCAGGATATGCAGCAGGAGATTCAAGAGAAGGAAATGCAGCAGGAAATCAGCCGGAGATGCAGCAGCAGGAGATGCAGTAAAAGAAGATGTAGCAGCACCAGAGGCCGCAGAAGTTTCATCAGGAATTGCAGCACCAGGAAATGAAGAGGAAGGCGATTCAGCAGAAGGAGATGAAGAGGCAGGAGATACAGCAGGAAATGCATCAGCAGGAAATGCATCAGCAGATTGTGCAGCAGGAAATTCCGTAGGAGATTGTGCAGCAGGAGATTCAGTAGAAAAGGCAGCAGGAGATTCAGTAGAAAATGCAGCTGAAGGTAATGCAGCAGCAGGAGTTGAAGGAGAATATGCATGAGCAGGAAATGCAGCACCAAAAGATTCACGTGAAGATGCAGCAGGAGGTGCAGCAGCAGGAGATGCAGAAGCAGATGTTGCAGCAGGTGCAGCACCAGCAGATGCAGCAACAGGAGATGCAGCATTAGGAGATGCTGCAGCAGCACATGCAGAAGTTGATGCAGCAGTAGAAGATGCAGCAGCAGCAGCAGCAGGAGATTCAGCAGCAGGAGATTCAGCAGCAGACAAAGGATATTCAGTAGCAGACACGGCATCAGGAGATTCAGCAGCTGGAGGTGCAGCTGGAGATGCAAGAGCAAACGCAGCAGTAGGAGTGGCAGCAGGTGGAGATGCCTGAGGAGGAGCTGCTACAGGCGATTCAGCCGGAGATGCAGAAGGAGGAGATGCAGCAGCAGGAGGTGCAGAGTAGTAGATGAAGTAAAGAAGATGCGGCAGAAGGAAATATAGCAGGAGATTCAGCCGCAGTAAATGCAGCAAGAGAGAAAGTAGCATCAGATGCAGTTGCAGTGGAAGAGGATGCAACAGCAGATGCAGCAGCAGGAGACCTATCAGGAGATGCAGCAGTAGATGAAGCAGCAGCAGATGCAGCAGCAAATTCAGCAGATAGAGCAGGAGATGCTGTAGCAGGAGATGCAGAAGGAGATGTAGCAGAACGAGATGCAGCAGCTGGAGATGCAGCAGCAGGATATGCAGTCAAAGAAGATGCAGCCGCACCAGAGGCAGCAGCAGATTCAGCAGGAGTTGCAGCAGCAGGAGATTCAGCAGCAGGAGATACAGCAGCAGGAGATGCAGCATCAGGAGATGCAGCATCAGGAGACTGAGCAGGAGTTGCATCAGCAGGAAATGCATCAGCAGATTCTGCAGCAGGAAATTCCGTAGGAGATTCTGCAGCAGGAGATTCAGTAGAAAATGCAGCAGGAGATGCAGCAGGAGATACAGAAGGAGATTCAGCAGCAACGGATGCAGTAGGAGATGCAGTAGGATATACATCAGCAGGAATTTTAGCAGGAGATGCAGCAGGAGATTCTGCAGAATAAGATTCCCTAGGAGATGCAGCAGGAGATGAAATAGCAACATATGCATCAGCAGTTACAGCAGGAAGTGCAGCAGGACATTCAACAGGAGATGCAGCTGAAATGCAGAAGAACTAGATGCATCAGTAGAAGATTGAGCAGCAGATGCAGTAGGAAATGGAGAGAATTCTGCAGATGCATCCGCAGAGGATGCAGCAGGAGATGAAGCAGCAGGCTATACAGCAGCAGGAGATGCTGCAGCAGATGCAGCAGCAGAAGATGCAGGACGACATCAAGTAGAAGGAGATGCAGAAGCAGCAAGTGTAGCAGGAGATGCAGCAGTACATGAAGTAGCAGGAAATGGAGCAGCAGATTAAGGAGATGCAGCAGTACATGAAGCATCAGGAAATGGAGCAGCAGATTAAGCAGCAGCAGGAGGTAATGCAGCAGAATATGCAGCAGGAGATGATGCAGCTGCAGCTGCAGAGGCAGCAGATGTAGCAGCAATAGATGCAGCAGCAGATGCATCAGAAGATGCAGATTCATTAGGAGATGTAGCAGCAGAAGATGCTGCAGCAGATGATGCAGCAGGAAATGCAGCAGAGGGAAATGCATCAAGATATGCTGCAGCAGGAGATGCAGTAGGATATGAAGCAGGAGATGCAGCAGCAGGAGATGCAGCCGGGGATGCATGTTCAGCAGTAGATTTAGCAGAAACTTCAGAAGGAGATGCAACAGCAGGAGATTTAACAGGAGACGCAGCAGTAGATGAAGCAGCAGCATATGCAACAGCAGATGCACCAGATGGAGCAGCAAGACATGCACCAGGGGATGGAGCAGCAGATGCAACGAGAAAAGACGCATCAGGAGATGCATCCGCAGAGGTATGACCAGAGGATGCAGCAGGAGATGTAGCAGCAGGAGATACAGGATGCCGCAGGAGATGCAACACCAGAAGATTCAGCACCAAGAGATGCGTCAGGAGATGCAGCAGCACATGCAGTATCAGCAGATGCAGCAGCAGGAAATACAACAGGAATAGATGCAGAAGGTAATGCAGCAGCAGGAGTTGAAGCAGAATATGCATCAGCAGGAAATGCAGCAGCAAGAGATTCAGACGGAGATGCAGCAGCAGGAGATGCAGAAGTAGGAGATGCAGCAGAAGAAGATGCTGCAGCAGCACATGCAGAAGGAGATGCAGCAGTAGGAGATGCAGCAGGAGATTCAGCAGCTGGAGATTCAGCAGCAGACAAAGGATATTCTGTAGCAGACACGGCATCAGGAGATTCAGCAGCTGGAGGTGCAGCTGGAGATGCAAGAGCAAACGCAGCAGTAGGAGTGGCGGCAGGTGGAGATGCATTAGGAGATTCAGCGTGGTATGCAGAAGCATTAGATGCCACAGGAGATTCCTCAGGAGATTCAGCAGCAACTGATGCAGCAGCAGGAGAAGCAGCAGGAGATGCAGCAGCAGCAGGAGATGCAGAAGCAGATGCAGCAGGAAATGAAGATTCAGCAGAAGATGCAGTAGGAAGAGATTCTTCAAGATATGCAGCAGCATGATATGATGCAGTAACAGGAGATAGAGCAGGTTATGGAGAAAGAGGAGATGATGCAGCAGACGCAGCAGCAGAAGATTCACCAGGAGAAGATGCAGCAGCAGGATATTCAGCAGAAGGAGATTCAGCAGCAGGAGAAGCAGCAGGAGATGCATATTCAGAAGGAGATACGTCAGGAGATGTAGCAGGATATGGAGCAGAATGAGATGCCGCCGGAGATTGAGGAGGAGATTCAGCAGAAGGAGATGCAAGACCAGGAAGATTAATCTACAGCAGATGCACCAAAAGATGCAAGAGATGCAGCAGCAGGAGATGCAGCTGGAGATGCAGCAGCAGTTGATTGAGTAAGATATACACAAGCAGGAGATGCATCAGCGGGAGATGTGGCATGAGAGGCAGAAGAAGAAGATCCTGCAGCAGATGCAGTAGCATATGCAGCACCAGCAGATGCAGCAGCAGGAGATTCAGCAGCAGGTGATGCAGAAGTCAGAGATGCAGCAGGAGATGCATCAGCAGAAGATGCATCAGCTAGAGTTCAGCAGCAGGAGATGCAGCAGGTGGAGATGCAGCATCAGGAGATGCATCAGTAAATGCAGCGGCAGGAGATGCAGTGGCAGGAGATGCAGCAGTTTATGCAGCAGCAGGAGATGTGGTAGGATTAGATTCAGCAGGAGATGCAGTAGGAGCTGAGCAGCAGGAGATGCAGCAGGAGATGCAGTAGTAGGAGATGAAGCAGTATATGAAGCAGTAGCAGATGCAGCAGAAAATACTGCAGATGCAACAGTAGGAGATGAATGAGGAGATGCAGCAGGAGATGATGCAGAAGCAAGAGATGCAGCAGCAGGAGATTACGCAGGAGATGCATCAGTAGATGATGCAGCAGCAGGAGATGCAGCCGCTGCAGATGCAGGAAGATATTCTACAGCAGATTCAGTAGGAGCTGCAGCAGCAGGAAATGAAGCAGCAGCAGATGCATCAATAGATGCCTATTCATCAGGAGATGCAGCAGGAAGAGATTATCCAGCAGGTACAGCTTCATGAGATGTAGAACGAGATACAGAAGGAGATGCTGTAGGAGAAGAGGCAGGAGGAGATGATGCAGCAGACTCAGTAGCAGGAGATGCAGAAGCAGAAGATGCAGCCGGAGATTCTGCAGCAGGAGATGCAGCAACAGGAGATGCAGCAGGAGATACCGTCGCAAGAGATGAGCAGCGGACTCAGCAGGAGATTCTGCAGCAAGAGATGAAGCCTCAGGATCTGCAGAGAAGAAGATGCAGCAGTAGGAGATGCAACAGCAGACGCAGCAGCAGGAGAGGCAGCAGCAGAAGATACAGCAGCAGCAGCAGCAGATGCGCAAGAAAATGGAGCAGGAGATGCGGCAGGATAAGATGCAGTACCAGCAGGTGCAGCAGGAGATGCAGCGTCTGGAGTTGAAGCACTAGAAGATGCTGCAGAAGATGCAGCAGCAGATGCATCAGGAGAAGCAGGAGCAGGAAATGCAGCAGCAGGAGATGCAGCAGCAGAGATGCAGGAGTAGGAGAGACAGAAGCAGGAGATGTGGACGCAAGACATGCAAAAGGATATGCAGAAGCAGGAGATGCGGCAGCAGGAGAGGCACCATGTGATTCAGCAGGAGATGCAGCAGAAGATAGAGAAGCAGGAGATGCACCAGCAGATGCAGCCGCAGGAGATGCAGGAAATGCATCAGCTGATGCAGGAGGAGGTTTAGCAGGAGGAGATTTAGCAGGAGGAGAGGCAGCAGCAGGAGATGCAGCAGAATCCTCTGCTGCCTTTCCTACTGCATCTCCTCCTGTTTCATCTTTTGTTGCATCTCCTGCTGCTGTATATCATGGTGCATATCCTCTTGCTACTTCTCCGGCTGCATCTCCTGCTGCATCATCTGCTGCAGCAAATTCTGCTGCTACATCTGCTGCAGCAACTTCTGCTGCTACATCTCCTACTGAATCTGCATCTCCTGATGCATCTGCTGCTGCATCTATTACTGCTGCATCTGCTGCCTCTGCAGCTGCAGCTGCATCACCTGTTGATGCATCACCTGCTGCATTACCTCCTGCTGAATATTCTGCTACATTTCTGGCTGCTGCTTAATCTGCTGCTCCACTTCCTGCTGCTTCATGTACTGCTGCATCTCCTGCTACATTTGCTGCTGCTGCATCTCCTTCTACTTGATGTCCTCCTGTATCTCCTGCTGCTGCATCTTCTGCTTCATCTCCTGCTGCATCCTCTGTGGATGCATCTGCGGATGCATCTGCAGAAGCATCTCCATTTCCTGCTGCAATTGCTGCTCAATCTTCTACGGATGCATCTAGTGCTTCTGCATTTCAGCTGCATATCCTGTTGAAGGCATCTGCGGCTGCATCTCCTGCTGAATTTCCTGCTGCACTTCCTGCTGTAACTGCTGATGCATATGTTGCTATTTCATCTCCTGCTGCATCTCCTGCTGCATCTTCTTCTGCAGAATCTCGTCCAGCATCTCCTGCTACAATTCCTGCTGATGTAACTCCTGCTGCATCTCCTACTGCATCCCCTGCTGCTGAATCTCCTTCTATATCTCCGGCTGCATCTCCTGCTGCATCTTCTGCTAGTGCATGTTCTGCTGCATTTCCTGCTGATGCATATCCTGCTGCTGTATTTCCTGATGCATCTCTATCTGCTTTATCTTTTTCTGCATATCCGGCTGCATCTCTTCCTGCTGGATCTCCTGCTTAATCTCCTACTACTACATCTTCAGCATATGCTGCTGCATCTGCTGCTGCTTCACCTATTGCTACATCTCCTGCTATTGCATCTGCTTCTGCAACTCCTACTACTTCATCTGCTGCTGCATCTCCTGTTACTTCATCTGCTGCTGAATCTGCATCTCCTCTTTCGTCTGCTGCCTGCATCTCCTGATGCTGTATCTCCTGCTGCTGCATCTGCTGTTGCTGCATATGCTACTGCATCTGCTGCAGGACCTTCTTCTTCTGCCTCTCATGCCACATCTCCCGCTGATGCATCTCCTGCTTCTGTATATCTTGCTCAATCTACTGCTGCTGCATCTCCAGCTGCATCTACTGCTGCTGCATCTCTTGCATCTTTTGGTGCATCTGCTGTAGATTAATCTACTGCTGCATCTCCTCTCCCTTCATCTTCTGATTTTTTGATGTCCTCCTGCATCACCTGATGCTCCAGCTGCTGCTGCTGCATACACTGCTGCATCTTCTGCTGCTGAATTCACTTCTGCTGCATCTGCTGCTGCATCACCTTCTACTGAATCCCCTGCAGCATCTCCTGCTGCTGCATCCACTGGTACATCTCCTAATGCTGCATCTCCTGCTGCTGCACCTCCTGATGCATCTCCTGCTCAATCTCCTCCTGCTGCTTCTCCTACTGCTTCATCTCCTGCATCTGCTGCTGCATGTGCTGCTGCATCTCCTGCTTCTCTATGTCCTCCTCCTGGATCTCCACCTGCATCTATTGCTGCTGCATCTTCTGCTGAACCTCCTGCTGCTGCATCTCCTTCTCCAACTTCTTCTGATGCATCAGCAGATTCATTTGATGATGCATCTCCCCTGCTTCATCTCCTGATGCTGAATCTCCTGCTCTTGCATACCCTGCTGCATCTACAGCTGCTTCTATGCCTACTTCATCTACTGCTGCTGCATTACCTGCTGCTTCTGCTGCTGCATCTCCTCCTGAATTTCCTGCTGCTGCATCTCCTGCTGCTATATCTTTTGCTTATCAATCTCCTGCTGCTGCACCTCTTACGGAATCTGCTTCTGAATCTGCTCCTGCATCTACTGCAGCTGAATCTCCTGATGCTGTATCTGCTGATACTGCATCTCCTAATGCATCTCCTGTAGCTTAATCTCCTGCTTTTGCATCTCCTGTTTTATCTCCTTCTGATGCCTATCTTGCTGCTGCATCTACTGCTGCTTCGTCTGCTTCTACATCTCCCGCTGCATCTCCTGCTGCTGCATCTCAAGATACATCTGCTCTTGCTCAGCCTCTTGCTGCATATCCTGCTGCTACATCTCCTGCTACTGCATCTCCTGCTGCATCTCCTGCTGCATCTCTTGCAGCTGCATCTCCTGCTCCATCTCTTGTGGCTGCATCTCCTGCTCCATATCCTCCTGTTGCATCGGCGGATTCATCTTATGATGGTGCTTTCTTGCTGCATCTCCTGCTTCTGCATCGCCTGCTGCTGCAAACTCTGCTGCATCTCCTGCTGCTGCATTTCAAGCTAGAGTTGCTTCTGCTCCATCTCCTGCGGCTGCGGGTGCTGATGCATTTACTGATGCATTTTCTACTGCTGCATCTTCTTCTGCTGCAACTCCTGCTGCATCTCCTTTTGCTGCATTTCCTACTGCTGCATTTCCTGCTCCTGCATCTGATACTTCATCTCCTGCTGCTGCATCTGCTGGTGCTGCATCTCCTGCTGCATCTGCTGCTGAATCTCCTGCTTCTGCATCTCATACCACATCTCCTGCTGCTGCATCACCTGCTGCAACACCTGCTGCCGAATCTCCTGCATCTTTTGCTGCATCTGCTGTAGATTCGCCTCCTGGTGCATCTCCTGCTGCTGCATCTCCTGCTGATGGATGTCCTCGTGCATCTCCTGAAGCTGCATCTGCTGCTGCATCTCCTGCAGCTGCATCTCCTGTGCAATCTCCTACTGCTGAATCTCGTGCTGCTCCTTTCTCTGCTGCGTCTACTTCTGCTGCACAGCCTGCAGCCGAATCTCCTAATGCATCTCCTCTTGCTTAGTCTCCTGATGCTTCCTATCCTGCTTCATCTCCTTTTGCTGCATATCTTGCTGCTGCATCTCCTGCTGCTTGTCCTGCTGCTCCAGCTGCTGCATCTGCATCATCAGGATATTCTGAAGGAGATGCAGCAACAGGAGACGCAGCAGCAGGAGATGCAACCACAGCACTGTGGCAGCAGATTCAGCTGCAGGAGATGCAGCCGTAGGAGATGCAGCAGGATTTTCAGCAGGAGATAGAGCAGAAGGAGATGCAGCAGAAGATGCAGTAGCAGATGCAGCAGAAGGAAGTGTAGCAGCAGAAGATGTAGGAGGATATGCAGCAGCAGTAGATGAAACAGACCAGAAAGCAGCAGGATATGCAGAAGCAGGAGAATCAGCAGCAGGGGATGCAGCACCAGATTCAGCAGCAAATTCAGCAGGAAATGTAGCAACAGTAGATGCAGAAGAAGGATATGTAGCAGGAGATGCATCAGCAGGCAATGCAGCAGCAGAGGCAGCAGCAGAAGATGCAGCGGGAGATACAGAAAAAAATGAGGAAGCAGGAGCAGCCCCTATTACTTGATGTCCTCCTGCATCTCCTGATGCTGCATCTGCTGCTTCATCTCCTGCTTCTGTATCTCCTGCTGCTACATCTCCTGATGCATCCTCTGCTCATGCATCTGCAGATGCATCTCCTCATGTGTCATTTCCCGTTGCATCTGCTGCTCCATCCCCTGCTGCATCTCTTTCTGCTCCATCTGGTGCATCTGCTGTTGCATATGCTGCTGCTTCATCTACTGCTGCATCTCCTGCTAAATCTCCTGCTGCTGCATCTATTTCTGAAGTTCCTGCTGAATCTACTGCTGAATATGCATCCCCTGCTGCATCTCCTGCTTCATATCATACTGCATCTCCTACTGCCGCATATCTTGCTGCATTTCCTACTGCTGCATATCCTGTGGCATCATCTCCTCCTGTATCTCCTGCTGCTACATCTCCTGATGCATCCTCTGCTCATGCATCTGTGGATGCATCTCCTGATGCACCATTTCCCGTTGCATCTGCTGCTCCATCCCCTGCTGCTTCTCTTTCTGCTCCATCTGGTGCATCTGCTGTTGCATATGCTGCTGCTTCATCTACTGCTGCATCTCCTGTTAAATCTCATGGTGCTGCATCTCCTTCTGAACTTTCTGCTGAATAACCTGCTGAATATGCATCCCCTGCTGCATCTCCTGCTGCTGCATCTCCTGCTTCATATCCTACTGCATCTCCTTCTGCAGCATATCTTGATGCATTTCCTTCTGCTGCATCTCCTGCAGCTGCAGCTGCTGCAGCATTCGCTCCTTCTACATCTCCTACTGAATCTGCATCTCCTGATGCATCTGCTGCTGCTTCTATTGCTGCCGCATCTGCTGCCTCTGCAGCTACAGCTGCATCACCTCCTGCTGCATATTCTGCTGCATTTCCTGCTGCTGCTTAATCTGCTGCTCCATTTCCTGATGCTTCATGTACTGCTGCATCTCCTGCTACATTTGCTGCTGCTGCATCTCATTCTACTTGAAGTCCTCCTGCATCTCCTGCTGCTGCACCTGCTGCTTCATCTCCTGCTGCTACATCTCTTGCTGCATCTTCTGTGGATGCATCTGTGGATGCATCTGCAGAAGCATCTCCATTTCCTGCTGAATCTGATGCTCAATCTTCTACGGATGCTAGTGCTTCTGCATTTCAGCTGCATATCCTGTTGAAGGCATCTGCGGCTGCATCTCCTGCTGCTACATCTCCTGCTGAATTTCCTGTTGCACTTCCTGCTGTAAGTGCAGATGCATATGTTACTATTTCATCTCCTGCTGCATCTCCTGCTGAATCTTCTTCTGCAGAATATCTTCCAGCATCTCCTGCTAAAATTCCTGCTGATGTATCTCCTGCTGCATCTCCTACTACATCCCCTGCTGCTGAATCTCCTTCTATATCTCCTGCTGCTGCCTTTTCTACTGAATCTCCTGCTGCACAATCTCCTACGGAATTTCCTGCTGATGCATCTCCTGCCTCTTCATCTCCTGCTGCTGCAACTCCTGCTGAATCTGCTGCTGCCTCTGGCGCGGCTGCGTCTTCTTTTCCTGCATCTCCTGCTGATGCATCTCCGGCTGATTTCCTGCTGCATTTCCTTCTCTTGAATCTCTGCTGCATATCCTGGTGCATCACCTGCTGATAATGCATCTCCTTGTACATCTCCTGCTGATACAACTCATGCAGCTGCATCTGCTGCTGCATATCCTGCTGCATCTGCTGTTGCCAAATCGCTTGCTGTTGCATATCCTACTGAATTTCCAGCAGCATTTCGTGCTGCATCCTTTGCTGCTGCATCTGCTTCTGCTTCTGGTGATGCTACATCTCCAGCTCTGTCTGCTGCTTCATCTCCTGCTGTATCTCCTGCTGCATGTGGTTAGGAGCATGATTTAGGGATTGGTTGGAATGGTTGGACTCGACGATCCAGTGGGTCTCTTCCAACCTGGTCATTCTGTGATTCTGTGATATGGTTCTGCATCTTCTGCTGCATATGATTCTTCATCTTCTGCTGCATAAGTTGCTGCATCTGCTGCTGGTGCATCTCCTGCCTCATATCCTGCTGCTGTGTCTCCTGCAGATGTATGTTTTGCTATATCTCCTGCTGATGCATGTCCTGCTTCATCTCCTGCTTCTGCATCTACTTCTTCTGTATCTCCGACTTCAGCATCTCCTGCTGCATCAATTACTGATGCATCTCTTATTCATCTCCTTCTGCTGCATATACTCCTGCATCTGGTGCTGCTGTACCTCCTCCTACTGCATCTCCTGTTCTATTTCCTCCTGCTGCATTTCCTGCTGCATGTCCTGCTGCTGCATCTCCTGCTACAGCATTTCCTGCTGTATCTGCTGATTCTGCATCTCCTGATACATCCCCTGCTGCTTCTTCTCGTCCTGCTGAATCTCATGCTGCATCTCCTGCTGCTATATCTCCTGCTGCTGCATCTCCTAATGAATCTCCTGCTGCTTCATCTCTTGATCCATGTCCTGCTGCTGCATCTCCTGTTTCTGCAACTCCTTTTGCTTCGTCTGCTGCTGCATCTCCTGCTGTATCTCATGAGGAACCTTCTATTGAATCATCTCCTGCGTCATCTCCTTCTGCTGCATATCTTGCTGTTTCATCTCGTTCTGCATCTGCTGCTGCATCTCCTTGAGCGTCACCTGCTGCATCTCCTTCTGCATCACCTGCAGATGCATTTCCTGCTATATCTCCTGCTCCTCCATATTCATCTGCATTTCCTGCTGCAGGTCTTTATGAATCTACTACTGCTGCATCTGCTGAATTTGCTGCTGCATCTCCTGCTGCTTCATCTACTGCTGCATCTCCTGCTAAATCTCGTGCAGCTGCATCTTCTTCTGATGTTCCTGCTGAATCTACTGCTGAATATGCATCCCCTGCTGCATCTCTTGCTGCTGCATCTCCTGCTTCATATCCTACTGCATCTCCTCCTGCAGCATATCTTGCTGCATTTCCTTTTGCTGCATCTCCTGCTGCCTCATCTGCTGCAGCAACTTCTGCTGCTACATCTCCTACGGAAAGAGCATCTCCTGATGCATCTGCTGCTGCATCTATTGCTGCTGCATCTATTGCTGCTACATCTGCTGCCTCTGCAGCTGCAGCTGCATCACCACTTGCTGCATCACCTGCTGCATTACGTCCTGCTGCATATTCTGCTGCATTTGCTGCTGCTGCATCTCCTTATTCTGCTGCTCCATTTCCTGATGCTTCATGTACTGCTGCATCTCCTGCTACATTTGCTGCTTTTGCATCTCCTTCTACTTGATGTCTTCCTGCATTTCCTGCTGATGCATCTGCTGCTTCATCCCCTGCTGCTGTATAGCCTGCTGCTGCATCTCCTGCTGCTTCATCTCCTGCCCTTGCATCTCCTTCTACTGAATCTCCTCCAGAATCTCTGGTGGCATCTCATGCTGCTACATATTATACTACATCTCCTAACGTATCTCCTTCTGAATATGCATCTCCTGCTGCTGAATTTTCTGCTACTGAATCTCCTGCTGCTGCGTCTTCTCCTACTGAAACTTCTGCTTCTGCTTCTGCTGCTTCATCGCCTCTTTCTCCATAACCTGCTCTATCTCCTGTTACTGCATCATATCATGCTGCTGCATATCTTGAAGAATCTCTTCCTACTGCATCTTCTGCTGAATCTTCATTTCCTGTTGCATCTGCTTCTGCATCTCCTGCTGCTGCTGCATCTCCTGCTGCTTCTCCTGCTGCTGCAACAGTTGCTGCTGAATCTCCTGATGAATCTCCTGTGGCATCTAATGCTTCTACATATCATGCTGAATCTCCTAATGCATCTCCACCTGCTGCTACTCCTACTGCTGCGTTAGCTTCTGCATCTCCTGCTGCACCTCCAGCTGCTGAATCTCCTGCTGCTGCATCTCCTCTAGCATCTCCTACTGCTGCATCTCCTTCTGCATGTGCTGCTGCAGCATCTTCTGCTGCATCTGCTAATTCTGCATCTCCTGCTGCTGCATCTCCTGCTGCATCACCGACTGAATTTCTTGATGCTGCATTTCCTGCTGATGCATATTTTGCTTCAACTCCTGCTGCTGCATTAACTTCTGCATCTATTCCTGTTGTATTTCCTGCTGCTGCATCTGCTGATACTGCATGTGCTGCTGCATCTCCTGCTGCATCTCTTCGTGCTGCATCTTCTGGTGTTGCATCTCCTGCTGCATCTCCTGCAGCATCCTGTATCTCCTGCTGCTACATCTCCTGATGCATCCTCTGCTCATGCATCTGCGGATGCATCTCCTGATGCACCATTTACATTTGCATCTGCTGCTCCATCCCCTGCTGCATCTCTTTCTGCTCCATCTGGTGCATCTGCTGTTGCATATGCTGCTGCTTCATTTACTGCTGCATCTCCTGTTAAATCTCCTGCTGCTTTATCTCCTTCTAAACTTCCTGCTAAATCTACCACTGAATATGCATCCCCGGCTGCATCTCCTGCTGCTGCATCTCCTGCTTCATATCCTACTGCAACTCCTCCTGCAGCATATCTTTATGCATTTCCTTCTATTGCATCTCCTGCTGCATCATCTGCTGCAGCACCTTCTGCTGCTACGTCTCCTACTGAATCTGCATCTCCTGATGCATCTGCTGCTGCATCTATTGCTGCTACATCTGCTGCCTCTGCAGCTGCAGCTGCATCACCTGATGCTGCATCTCCTGATGCATTACCTCCTGCTGCTTAATCTGCTGCTCCATTTCCTGATGCTTCATGTACTGCTGCATTTCCTTACTCTGCTGCTCCATTTCCTGATGCTTCATGTACTACTGAATCTCCTGCTACACTTGGTGCTGCTGCATCTCCTTCTACTTGATGTCCTCCTGCATCTCCGGCTGCTGCATCTGCTGCATCATCTCCTGCTTCTGTATAGCCTGCTGCTTCATCTTCTGCTGCATCCTATGCGGATGCATATGCGGATGCATCTGCAGAAGCATCTCCTTTTCCTGCTGCATCTGCTGCTCAATCTTCTACAGATGCATCTAGTGCTTCTGCATTTCAGCTGCATATCCTGTTGAAGGCATCTGCGGCTGCTTCTCCTGCTGAATGTCCTGCTGCACTTCCTGCTGTAACTGCTGATGCATATGTTGCTATTTCATCTGCTGCTGCATCTCCTGCTGAATCTTCTTCTGCAGAATCTCCTCCAGCATCTCCTGCTACAATTCCTGCTGATGTAACTCCTGCTGCATCTCATACTGCATCCCCTGCTGCTGAATCTCCTTCTATATCTCCTGCTGTATCTCCTGCTTCATTTTCTACTGAATCTCCTGCTGCAGAAACTCCTACGGAATTTTCTGCTGCACAATTTGCTGATGCATTTCCTGCTGATGCATCTCCTGCTCAATCTCCTGATGCTGCATCTGCCGCTGCTGAGTCTCCTGTTGCTGCAACTCCTGTTGAATCTTCTGCTGCCTCTGATGCGGCTTCATCTTCTTTGACTGCATATCCTGCTGCTGCATCTCGTTCTACCACATCTCCTGCATCTCTTGCTACAGCATCTCCTGCTTTA
The DNA here is from genome assembly GCA_033459285.1 of Clamator glandarius. Taxonomy (NCBI): domain Eukaryota; kingdom Metazoa; phylum Chordata; class Aves; order Cuculiformes; family Cuculidae; genus Clamator; species Clamator glandarius. The sequence goes on along the minus strand of JAUNZM010000836.1, from coordinate 91,882 downwards.
TCTGCTGAATTTGCTGCTGCATCTGCTGCTGCTTCATCTACTGCTGCATCTCCTGATAGGTCTCCAGCTGCTGCATCTGCTGTTGCATCCTCTTCCACTGCATCTGCTGCTGCATCAGCTGCTACTTTCTCTCTTGCTGCATTTACTGCGGCTGCATATCCTGCTATATTTCTTTCTGCTGCATATTCTTCACTTCATCTACTACTCTGCACCTCCTGCTGCTGCATCTTCTCCTTCTGCATCTCCGGCTGAATTGCCTGTAGCAGCTCCTGCTTCTTCATCTCCTGCTGCTACATCTCCTAATGCATATGATGCTGCTGCATCTCCTGTTACTTCTCCTGATGCTGCAGCTCCTTCTGCATCTCCTTATGTGTGTCCTGCTACTACATCCCCTGCTGCTGCATTTTCTGCTTCATCTCCTGATGCTGCAACTCCTTCTGCATCTTCTGCTGATGCATCTCCTGCTGAATCTGCTGCTGCTGCATCTCCTGTTGCATCTGCTTCTGATGCATCTGCGGCTACACCTCTGCTGCTGCATCTCTTGCTGCATTTCCTGCTTTATCTGCTGCTGCTCTGCTGCTGCTTCATCTCCTGCCAAATCTCCTGCTTCATATCCTGCTGCTGCACTGCCTAATGCATCTCATGATAATGCTTCATCTCCTGCTACTGCATCTCCTGCTGCACCTACTGCTGCTGCATTTCCTGCTGCATTTTCTTCTGCTGCATCTCCTGCTGATGGGTCTGATGCAGCATCTCTTGCTCTAGCATCTCCTGCTGCATCTCTTGCTGCTGAATTACCTTCTCTATCTCCTCCTACTGCATCTCCTCATACTGCATATCCTGCTTCTGTTTATACTGCTGCCTTTCCCGCTGCTGCATCTCCTGCTGCTGAAATTCTTTCTGCATCTCCTTTTTCTGAATCTCCTGCTGCTCTATCACCTTCTGAATCGAATCCTCCTGCATGTCCTGCTGCTGCATCGACTCCTGCTGCATCTGCTTCTGCATCTCCTGCTGATGCATCTCTTACTCTTGCATCTCCTTCTGCTGAATCTCCGCCTGAATCTCCGTCGGCATCTCATGCTGCTACATATCCTGCTACATCTCCTGAAGTATCTCCTTCTGAATGTGCATCTCCTGCTGCTTCATTTGCAGTTGAATCTCCTGCTTCTTAATCTCCTGCTGCTGCGTCTGCTGCATCATCTCCTCTTTCTCCATAACGTGCTGTATCTCCAGTTGCTGCATCTTATCATGCTGCTGCATATGTTGAAGATTCTCTTCCTCCTGCATCTTCTGCAGAATCTTCATTTCCTGCTGCATCTGCTTCTGCATCTCCTGCTGCTGCTGCATCTCCTGCTGCTTCTGCTACTGCTACATAAGTTACTGCTGGATCTCTTGATGAATCTCCTGCTGCATCTGATGCTGCAGCATCTCCTATAGCTGCATCACCTTCTGCATGTGCTGCTGCAGCATCTCCTAATGCTGCATCTCCTGTTGCTGCATCTGCTGGTGCTGCACCTGCTGCAACATCTCCGTCTGCATCTCCTGCTGCTGCACCTCCTGCTGCATCTTCGTCTGAATCTCTAGGTGCTGAATTTCCTGCTCATGCATATTCTCCTTCAACTCCTCCTGCTGCATTTCGTTCCGCTGAATTTTCTACTGAATCTCCTGCTGCACAATCTCCTACAGAATTTCTTGCTGCACAATCTGCTGATGCATTTCCTGCTGATGCATCTCCTGCTGAATCTCCTGCCTCTTCATCTCCTTCTGCTGAATCTCCTGCCTCTTCAGCTCCTGCTGCTGCAATTCCTGCTGATTTCCTGCTGCATTTCCTTCTCTTGAATCTCCTATTGCATATCCTGGTGCATCACCTGCTGAATATGCATCTCCTGCTACATCTCCTGATGATACACCTCATGCAGCTGCAGCTGCTGCTGCATATCCTGCTGCACCTGCTGTTGCCAAATCTCTTGCTGCTGCATATCCTACTGAATTTCCAGCAGCATATCCTGCTGATTGAATTCTTGCTGCATCTCATCCTGCAACCTTTGCTGCTGCATCAGCTGCTGCTTCTGGTGATGCTACATCTCCAGCTGCATCTGCTGCTTCATCTGCTGCTGTATCTCCTGTTGCATATGGTTCTGCATCTTCTGCTGCATATGGTTCTGCATCTTCTGCTGCATATGGTGGTGCTTCTCCTGCTGCTGCATCAGTTCCTGCTGAATCTCCAGATGAATCTCCTGCAGCATCTCATGCTTCTACATATCATGCTGAATCTCCTTCTGCATCTCCTTCTGAATATGCATCTCCTGATGCATCTCCACCTGCTACCACTACTACTGCTGTGGTTGCTTCTGCATCTCCTGCTGCTGCATCAGTTCCTGCTGAATCTCCAGATGAATCTCCTGCAGCATCTCATGCTTCTACATATCATGCTGAATCTCCTTCTGCATCTAATTCTGAATATGCATCTCCTGATGCATCTCCACCTGCTACCACTACTACTGCTGTGGTTGCTTCTGCATCTCCTGCTGCTGCATCAGTTCCTGCTGAATCTCCAGATGAATCTCCTGCAGCATCTCATGCTTCTACATATCATGCTGAATCTCCTTCTGCATCTAATTCTGAATATGCATCTCCTGATGCATCTCCACCTGCTACCACTACTACTGCTGCGTTTGCTTCTGCATCTCCTGCTGCATCTCCTGCTGCTGAATCTCCTGATGACGTTTCTGCTGCTGAATATCCTTTGACTACTGATGAAAGTCCTTTGTCTGCTGATGAATATCCTTTGTCTCCTGCTGGATCTCCTGCTGCTGAATCTCCTGCTGCATGTGCTGCTGCTGCATCTCCTACAGCTGCATCAACTTTTGCATGTGCTGTTGCAGCATCTCCTTCTGCTGCATCTCCTGTTGCTGCATCTGCTGGTGCTGCACCTGCTGCAACATCTTCAGCATCTCCTGCTGCTGCACCTCCTGCTGCATCTCTGTCTGAATCTTTCGGTGCAGCATTTCCTGCTGATGCATATTCTGCTTCAACTCCTGCTGCTGCATTACCTTCTGCATCTATTCCTGTTGTATTTCCGGCTGCTGCATCTCCTGCTACTTCATCTCCTGATACTGCATGTGCTGCTGCATCTCCTGCTGCATCTCTTGGTGCTGCATCTTCTGGTGTTGCATCTTCTGGTGTTGCATCTCCTGCGGCATCACCTGCTCCTGTATCTCCTGCTGCTACATCTCCTGATGCATCCTCTGCTCATGCATCTGCAGATGCATCTGCAGAAGTATCTCCATTTCCTGCTGCATCTGCTGCTCAATCTTCTACTGATGCATCTAGTGCTTCTGCATTTCCTCCTGAAGGCATCTGCGGCTGCATCTCCTGCTGCTACATCACCTGCTGAATCTCCTCTTGCCCTTCCTGCTGTAACCTCTGATGCATATGTTGCTACTTCATCTCCTGATGCATCTCCTACTGTATCTCCTGCTGAATCTTCTTCTGCAGAATCTCCTCCTTCAACTCCTGCTGATGTATCTCCTGCTGCATCTCCTACTACACCTTCTGCTGCTGAATCTCCTTCTATATCTCCTGCTGCATCTTCTGCTGAATCTTCCGCTGAATCTCCTGCTGCAGACTCCTGGTGCTGCTTCTCCTGCATCTGCTGCGGCTGCATCATCTTCTACTGCGTCTCCTGCTACTGCGTCTCCTTCTTCTGAATCTCCTGCTGCTCTATTACCTTCTGCATCGACTCCTCCTGCAAGTCCTGCTGCTGTATCTCCTCCTGCTGCATCTGTTTCTTCGTCTCCTGCTGCTGCATCTCCTGCTAAATCTGCATCTGCTAAATCTGCTTCTGCATGTCCTGCTGCTTCATCTCCTTCTCTTGCATCTCCTTCTGCTGAATCTCCTCCTGAATCTCTGGTGGCATCTCATGCTGCTACATATCCTGCTACATCTCCTGACATATCCCCTTCTGAATCTGCATCTCCTGCTGCTTCATTTGCAGTTGAATCTCCTGCTTCTTAATCTCCTGCTGCTGTGTTTGCTGCATCATCTCCTCTTTCTCCATAACCTGCTGTATCTCCAGTTGCTGCATCATAACATGCTGCTGCATATGTTGAAGAATCTCTTCCTACTGCATCTTCTGCAGAATCTTCATTTCCTGCTGCATCTGCTTCTGCATCTCCTGCTGCTGCTGCGTCTCCTGCTGCTTCTCCTGCTGCTGCATCAGTTTCTGCTCAATCTCATGATGAATCTCCTGCAGCATCTCATGCTGAATCTCCTACTGCTGCATCACTTTCTGCATGTGCTTCTGCAGCATCTCCTTCTGCTGCAACTCCTGTTGCTGCACCTGCTTATGCCCCTCGTGCTGCTGCATCTCCTGCTGAATCTCCTGCTGCTGCATCTACTGCTGCATCTCCGTCTGAATCTCTTGGTGCTGCATTTCCTGCTGATGCATATTCTGCTTCAAATCCTGCTGCTGCATTACCTACTGCATCTATTCCTGTTGTATTTCCTGCTGCTGCATCTCCTGCTGCTGCATCTGCTGCTTCATCTCTTGCTGCTGCATCTTCTGGTCTTGCATCTCCTGCTGCATCTCCTGCAGCATCACCTGCTCCTGTATCTCCTGCTGCTACATCTCCTGATGCATCCACAGCTCATGCATCTGCGGATACATCTGCGGATAAAACTCCTTATGCACCATTTCCCGTTGCATCAGCTGCTCCATCAACTGCTGCATCTCTTTCTGCTCCATCTGGTGCATCTGCTGTTGCATATGCTGCAGCTTCATCTACTGCTGCATCTCCTGCAAAATCTCCTGCTGCTGCATCTCCTTCTGATGTTTCTGCTGAATCAGCACCTCATGATGCATCTGCTGCTGCATCTATTGCTGCTGCATCTGCTGCCTCTGCAGCTGCATCTGCATCACCTGCTGCTGCATCACCTGCTGCATTACCTCTTGCTGCATATTCTGCTGCATTTCCTGCTGCTACATCTCCTGCTGCTCCATTTCCTGATGCTTCATGTACTGCTGCATCTCCTTAATCTGCTGCTCCACTTCCTGCTGCTTCATGTACTGCTGCATCTCCTGCTACATTTGCTGCTGCTGCATCTCCTTCTACTTGATGTCCTCCTGCATCTCCTGCTACTGTATAGCCTGCTGCTTCATCTCCTGCTCCATCCTCTGCGGATGCATCTGCGAATGCATCTGCAGAAGCATCTCCGTTTCCTGCTTCATCTGCTGCTCAATCTTTTATGGATACATCTAGAGCTTCTGCATTTCAGCTGCATATCCTGTTGAAGGCATCTGCGGCTGCATCTCCTGCTGCTACATCTCCTGCTGAATCTCCTGCTGCACTTCCTGCTGTAACTGCTGATGCCTATGTTGCTATTTCATCTCCTGCTGCATCTCCTGCTGAATGATCTTCTGCAGAATCTCCTGCTGCATCTCCTGCTACAATTCCTGCTGATGTATCTCCTGCTGCATCTCCTACTACATCCCCTGCTGCTGAATCTCCTTCTACATCTCCTGCTGCATCTCCTCCTGAATCTACTGCTGCCTCTGTTGCGGCTGCTTCTTCTTTTCCTGCAGCTCCTGCTGCTGTATCTCCGGCTGATTTCCTGCTGCATTTTCTTTCTGTTTAATATCCTGCTGCATGTTCTGGTGGATCACCTGCTGAATATGCATCTCCTGCTACATCTCCTGCTGATACACCTCATGCAGCTGCATCTGCTGCTGCATATCCTACTGCATCTTGTGTTGCCAAATCGCTTGCTGTTGCATATCCTACTGAATTCCAGAAGTATCTTCTGCTGATGCATTTCTTGCTGCATCTCATCCTGCATCCTTTGCTGCTTCATCTGCTACTGCTTCTGCTGCTGGTGCATCTCCTGCCTCATATCCTGCTTCTGTGTCTCCTGATGATGTATGTTTTGATGCATCTCCTGCTGATGCATGTCCTGCTGCATCTACTTCTTCTGCATCTCCCGCTCCAGCAACTCCTGCTACATCAGTTGCTGCTGCACCTCTTATTCATCTTCTTCTGCTGCATATACCGCAGCATATGGTGCTGCTGTACCTCCTCCTGCTGCATTTCCTGTTGCATCTCCTCCTGCTGCATGTCCTGCTGAGTCTCCTGCTGCATCTCCTGCTGCTGCATCTCCTTCTGCTACATCTCCTTCTGCACCTCCTGCTACAGCATATCCTGCTGTATCTTCTGCTTCTGCATCTCCTGATACATCCCCTCCTGCTTCATCTCATCCTACTGCATCTCCTGCTACTTCATCTCCTGCTGCTTCATATCCTGCTACTGCATCTCCAAATGAACCTCCTGCTGCTTCATCTCTTGATCCATGTCCTGCTGCTTCATCTCCTGTTTCTGCATCTGGTTTTGCCTTGTCTTCTGCTGCATTTCCTGCTGTATCTCATGTTGCACCTTCTATTGAATCATCTCCTGCGTTATCTCCTTCTGCTGCATATCTTGCTGCTTCATGTCTTTCCGCATCTCCTGCTGCATCTCCTTGAGTGTCACCTGCTGCATCTCCTTCTGCATCACCTGTAGATGCATCTCCTGCTCCTGCATATCCATCTGCATTTCCTGGTGCAGCTCTTTATGTATATACTACTGCTGCATCTGCTGAATAGGCTGCTGCATCCGCTGCTGCGGCATATCCTGATAGATCTCCTGATGATGCATCTCCTGCTGCTGCACCTGCTGCTGCATCTGATGCTGCATCTGATGCTATTTTCTCTCTTGATGCATTTACTGTGGCTGAATCTCCTGCTATATTGCCTTCTGCCGCATCTTCTTCACTTCATCTATTACTCTGCACCTCCTGCTGCTGCATCTCCTCCTTCTGTATCTCCAGCTGAATCGCCTGTAGCATCTCCTGCTTCTTCATGCCCTGCTGCTACATCTCCTAGTGCTGCTGCATCTGCTCTTACTTCTGCTGCTGCTGCATTCCCTGCTGCATCTCCTGATGCTGCAGCTCCTTCTGCATCTCCTTCTGTGTCTCCTCCTACTACATCCCCTGCTACTGCATTTCCCGCTTCATCTCCTGATGCTGCAACTACTTCTGCATCTTCTGCCATTGCATCTCCTTCGGAATCTCCTGCTGCTGCATCTCCTACTTAATGTCTTCCTGCATTTCCTGCTGCTGCGTCTGCTGCTGCTTCATATACTGCTTCATCTCCTACTACTGCATCTAGTTCTGCTTCTCATTCTGCATCTCCTGATGCTACAGCTCCATCTGCATCATCTCCTGCTGCATCTCCTGCTGCTGAATCTCCTGCTGCATCTCCTGATTCATCTCCTACTGCTGCATCTGCAGTATTTTTTGCTGCATCTGCTGCTGCTTCATATACTGCTTCATCTCCTACTACTGCATCTCCTGCTGCATCTCCTGCTGCTGCAGATCCTACTGCATCTCCTGCTGAATCTAATCCTACCACATCTCCTGCTGCATCTCCTGCTGCTGCATAAACTGCTGCATCTCCTCTTGCTGCATCTCCTGCAGCTGCATTTACTGATGCATCTCCTGATGCTGCGTCTCCACCTGCTGCATCTCCTGCTGCTGAACTCCTGCTGCTGCATCTTCTGATGATGCATCTCCTGCTGCATCTCTGACTGCTGCATCACCTGCTGCTGAATCTCCTGCTGCTGCATCTGCTGCAGCAGCTTCTTCTTCTGCCTCTCATGCCACATCTCCCGCTGATGCATCTCCTGCTTCTGTATATCTTGCTCAATCTACTGCTGCTGCATCTCCAGCTGCATCTTCTGCTGCTGAATTCACTTCTGCTACATCTGCTGCTGCATCACCTTCTACTGAATCCCCTGATGCATCTCCTGCTGCTGCATCCACTGGTACATCTCCTAATGCTGCATCTCCTGCTGATGCACCTCCTGATGCATCTCCTGCTCAATCTCCTCCTGCTGCTTCTCCTACTGCTTCATCTCCTGCATCTGCTGCTGCATGTGCTGCTGCATCTCCTGCTTCTCTATGTCCTCCTCCTGGATCTCCACCTGCATCTATTGCTGCTGCATCCTCTGCTGAACCTCCTGCTGCTGCATCTCCTTCTGCAACTTCCTCTGATGCATCAGCAGATTCATCTGATTAATACATCTCCCCTGCTTCATCTCCTGATGCTGAATCTCCTGCTCTTGCATACCCTGCTGCATCTACAGCTGCTCCTAAGCCTACTTCATCTACTGCTGCTGCATTACCTGCTGCTTCTGCTGATGCATCTCCTCCTGAATTTCCTGCTGGTATATCTTTTGCTTATCAATCTCCTGCTGCTGCACCTCTTACGGAATCTGCTTCTGAATCTACTCCTGCATCTACTGCAGCTGAATCTCCTGATGCTGTATCTGCTGATACTGCATCTCCTAATGCATCTCCTGTAGCTTAATCTCCTGCTTTTGCATCTCCTGTTTTATCTCCTTCTGATGCCTATCTTGCTGCTGCATCTACTGCTGCTTCGTCTGCTTCTACATCTCCCGCTGCATTTCCTGCTGCTTCATCTCAGGATACATCTCCTCCTGCTCAGTCTCTTGCTTCATATCCTGCTGCTACATCTCCTGCTACTGCATCTCCTTCTGCATCTCCTGCTGCATCTCTTGCAGCTGCATCTCCTGCTCCATCTCTTGCGGCCGCATCTCCTGCTCCATATCCTTCTGATACATCTGCGGATTCATCTTATGAAGGTGCTTTCTTGCTGCATCTCCTGCTTCTGCATCGCCTGCTGCTGCAAACTCTGCTGCATCTCCTGCTGCTGCATTTCCAGCTGCAGTTGCTGATGCTGCATCTCCTGCGGCTGCGACTGCTGATTAATTTCCTGATGCATTTTGTACTGCTGCATCTCCTTCTGCTGCAACTCCTGCTGCATCTCCTTTTGCTGCATTTCCTACTGCTGCATTTCCTGCTCCTGCATCTAATACTTTTTTTGCTGCATCTGCTGCTGCTTCATATACTGCTTCATCTCCTACTACTGCATCTCCTGCTTCTGCATCTCCTGCTGCTGCATCTCCTGTGCAATCTCCTACTGCTGAATCTCGTGCTGCTCCATTCTCTGCTGCATCTACTGCTGCTGCATCTCCTGCTGCCGAATCTCCTAATGCATCTCCTCTTGCTTAGTCTCCTGATGCTTCCTATCCTGCTTCATCTCCTTTTGCTGCATATCTTGCTGCTGCATCTACTGCTGCTTGGCACGCTGCTGTATCCCCTGCTCCATCTCCTGCTGCTCCAGCTGCTGCATCTGCATCATCAGGATATTCTGAAGGAGATGCAGTAACAGGAGACGCAGCAGCAGGAGATGCAACCACAGCACTGTGGCAGCAGATTCAGCTGCAGGAGATGCAGCCGTAGGAGATGCAGCAGGATTTTCAGCAGGAGATAGAGCAGAAGGAGATGCAGCAGGAGATGCAGTAGCAGATGCAGCAGCAGAAAATGTAGGAGGATATGCAGCAGCAGTAGATGAAACAGACCATAAAGCAGCAGGATATGCAGAAGCAGGCGAATCAGCTGCAGGGGATGCAGCACCAGATTCAGCAGCAAATTCAGCAGGAATTGTAGCAACAGTAGATGCAGAAGAAGGATATGTAGGTGGAGATGCATCAGCAGGAAATGCGCCAGCAGAGGCAGCAGCAGAAGTTGCAGCGGGAGATATAGAAAAAAATGAGGAAGCAGGAGCAGCCCCTATTACTTGATGTCCTCCTGCATCTCCTGATGCTGCATCTGTTGCTTCATCTCCTGCTTCTGTATCTCCTGCTGCTACATCTCCTGATGCGTCCTCTGCTCATACATCTGTGGATGCATCTCCTGATGCATCATTTCCCGTTGCACCTGCTGCTCCATCCCCTGCTGCATCTCTTTCTGCTCCATCTGGTGCATCTGCTGTTGCATATGCTACTGCTTCATCTACTGCTGCATCTCCGGCTAAATCTCCTGCTGCTGCATCTCCTGCTGAATCTCCTGCTGCAATTCCTGCTGTAACTGCAGATGCATATGTTGCTATTTCATCTCCTGCTGCATCTCCTGCTAAAATTCCTGCCGATGTCTTTCCTGCTGCATCTCCTACTATATCCCCTGCTGCTGAATCTCCTTCTATATCTCCTGCTGCATTTTCTACTGAATCTCCTGCTGCCTTTTCTACTGAATCTCCTGCTGCACAATCTCCTACGGAATTTCCTGCTGCAGAATCTGCTGATGCATTTCCTGCTGGTGCATCTCCTGCTGAATCTCCTGATGCTGCATCTCCTGCTGAATCTCTTGCCTCTTCATCTGCTACTGCTGCAACTCCTACTGAATCTGCTGCTGCCTCTGGTGCGGCTGCATCTTCTTTTCCTGCATCTCCTGCTGATGCATCTCCGGCTGATTTCCTGCTGCATTTCCTTCTCTTGAATCTCCTGCTGCATATCCTGGGGCATCACCTGCCGAATATGCATCTCCTGCTACATCTCTTGCTGATACACCTCATGCAGCTGCATCTGATGCTGCATACCCTGCTGCATCTGCTGTTGCCAAATCTCTTGCTGTTGCATATCGTACTGAATTTCCAGCAGCATCTCCTGCTGATGAAATTCCTGCTGCATCTCACCCTGCATCGTTTGCTGCTGCATCTGCTTCTGCCTTTGGTGTTGCTACATGTCCAGCTGCGTCTGCTGCTTCATCTGCTTCTGTATCTCCATCAGCATATGCTTCTGCATCTTGGGCTGCATAAGTTGCTGATCTGCTGCTGCTTCTGCTGCTGGTGCATCTCCTGCCTCATATCCTCCTGCTGTGTCTCCTGCTGATGTATGTTTTGTTGTATCTCCTGCTGATGCATGTCCTGCTGCATCTACTTCTTCTGGATCTACTTCTTCTGCATCTCCGGCTCCAGCATCTCCTGCTGCATCAATTGCTGCTGCACGTCTTATTCATCTCCTTCTGCTGCATATACTGCTGCATCTGGTGCTGCTGTACCTCCTCCTGCTGCATTTCCTGATCAATCTCATCCTGCTGCATCTTGTGCTGCATCTCCTACTGCTGAGTCTCCTGCTGCTGCATCTCCTTCTTCTACATCTCCTTCTGCATCTCCTGCTACAGCATATCCTGCTGTATCTGCTGATTCTGCATCTCCTGATACATCCCCTGCTGCTTCATCTCATCCTGCTGCATCTCCTGCTGCATCTCCTGCTGCTATATCTCCTGCTGCTTCATATCCTGCTACTGCATCTCCTAATGAATCTCCTGCTGCTTCATCTCTTGATCCATGTCCTGCTGCTGCATCTCCTGTTTCTGCAACTCCTTTTGCTTCGTCTGCTGCTGCATCTCCTGCTGTATCCCATGTTGAACCTTCTATTGAAGCATCTCCTTGCGTCATCTCCTTCTGCTTCATATCTTGCTGCTTCATGTCTTTCCACATCTCCTGCTGCATCTCCTTGAGCATCACCTGCTGCATCTCCTTCTGCATCACCTGCAGATGCATCTCCTGCTGTATCTCGTGCTTCTCCATATTCATCTGCATTTCCTGCTGCAGCTATTTATGAATCTACTACTGCGGAATCTGCTGAATTTGCTGCTGCATCTGCTACTGCTTCATCTACTGCTGCATCTCCTGCTGATGCATCTCCTGCTGCTGCATCTTCTTCTGATATTCCTCCTGAATCTACTGCTGAATATGCATCTCCTGCTGCTTCTCCTGCTGCTGAATCTTCTTCTTCTGCGTCTTCTGCATCATCTCCTCTTTCTCCATAACCTGCTCTATCTTCTGTTGCTGCATCATATCATGCTGCTGCATATCTTGAAGAATCTCTTCCTACTGCATCTTCTGCTGAATCTTCATTTCCTGCTGCATCTGCTTCTGCATCTCCTGCTGCTGCTGCATCTCCTGCTGCTTCTCCTGCTGCTGCATCAGTTGCTGCTGAATCTCCTGATGAATCTCCTGTGGCATCTAATGCTCCTACATATCATGCTGAATCTTCTAATGCATCTCCACCTGCTGCCACTCCTACTGCTGCGTTTGCTTCTGCATCTCCTGCTGCACCTCCAGCTGCTGAATCTCCTGATGCCGTGTCTGCTACAGAATATCCTTTATCTCCTGCTGAATCTCCTGCTGCATCTCCTACTGCTGCATCTCCTTCTGCATGTGCTGCTGCAGCATCTTCTTCTGCTGCATCTCCTACTTCTGCATCTCCTACTGCTGCATCTCCTGCTGCATCTCCGTCTGAATTTCTTGATGCTGCATTTCCTGCTGCTGCATATTCTGCTTCAACTCCTGCTGCTGCATTACATTCTGCATCTATTCCTGTTGTATTTCCTGCTGCTGCATCTGCTGATACTGCATGTGCTGCTGCATCTCCTGCTGCATCTCTTGGTGCTGCATCTTCTGGTGTTGCATCTCCTGCTGCATCTTCTGCGGCATCCTGTATCTCCTGCTGCTACATCTCCTGCTGCATCCTCTGCTCATGCATCTGCGGATGCATCTCCTGATGCACCATTTACATTTGCATCTGCTGCTCCATCCCCTGCTGCATCTCTTTCTGGTGCATCTGCTGTTGCATATGCTGCTGCTTCATCTACTGCTGCATCTCCGGCTAAATCTCCTCCTGCTGCATCTCCTTCTGCTGAATCTACTGCTGAACATGCATCCCCGGCTGCATCTCCTGCTGCTGCATCTCCTGCTTCATATCCTTCTGCATCTCCTCCTGCAGCATGTGTTGCTGCATTTCCTTCTGCTGCATCTCCTGCTGCATCATCTGCTGCAGCATCTTCTGCTGCACCATCTCCTACTGAATCTGCATCTCCTGATGCATCTTCTGTTGCATCTATTGCTGCTACATCTGCTGCCTCTGCAGCTGCAGCTGCATCACCTGATGCTGCATATTCTGCTGCATTACCTCCTGCTGCTTAATCTGCTGCTCCATTTCCTGATGTTTCATGTACTGCTGCATCTCCTGCTACACTTGCTGCTGCTGCATCTCCTCCTACTTGATGTCGTCATGCATCTCCTACTGCTGCATCTGCTGCAGCATCTCCTTCTGCTGTATAGCCTGCTGCTTCATCTCCTGCTCAATCCTCTGCGGATGCATCTGCGGATGCATCTGCAGAATCATCTCCTTTTCCTGCTGCATCTGCTGCTCAATCTTCTAAGGATGCATCTAGTTCTTCTGCATTTCAGCTGCATATCCTGTTGAAGGCATCTGCGGCTGCATCCCCTGCTGAATCTCCTGCTGCACTTCCTGCTGTAACTGCTGATGCATATGTTGCTATTTCATCTGCTGCTGCATCTCCTGCTGAATCTTATTCTGCAGTATCTCCTCCAGTGTCTCCTGCTACAATTCCTGCAGATGTATCTCCTGCTGCATCTCCTACTGCATCCCCTGCTGCTGAATCTCCTTCTATATCTCCTGCTGCATCTCCTGCTGCATTTTCTACTGAATCTACTGCTGCTGAATCTCCTACGGAATTTCCTGCTGCAGAATTTGCTGATGCATTTCCTGCTGATGCATCTCCAGCTCAATCTCATGATGCTGCATCTTCTTTTACTGCATATCCTGCTGATGCATCTCTGGCTGCCTCATCTCGTTCTGCTGCATCTCCTTCTGCATCTCCTGCTACAGCATCTCCTGCTCTATCTACTGAATTTGCTGCTGCATCTGCTGCTGCTTCATCTACTGCTGCATCTCCTGATAGGTCTTCTGCTGCTGCATCTGCTGTTGCATCCTCTTCCACTGCAACTGCTGCTGCATCTGATGCTACTTTCTCTCTTGCTGCATTTACTGCGGCTGAATCTCCTGCTATATTTCCTTCTGCCGCATCTTCTTTACTTCATCTACTACTCTGCACTTCCTGCTGCTGCATCTCCTCCTTCTGCATCTCCGGCTGAATCGCCGCTAGCAGCTCCTACTTTTTCATCTCCTGCTGCTATATCTCCTAGTGCATATGATGCTGCTGCATCTCCTGTTACTTCTGCTGCTGCTGCATTCCCTGCTGTATCTCCTGTTGCTTCAGTTCCTTCTGCATCTCCTTCTGTGTCTCCTGCTACTACATCCTCTGCTGCTGCATTTCCTGCTTCATCTCCTGATGCTGCAACTCCTTCTGCATCTTCTGCTGATGCATCTCCTGCTGAATCTGCTGCTGGTGCATCTCCTGTTGCATCTGCTTCTGATGCATCTGCGGCTACACCTCTGCTGCTGCATCTCTTGCTGCATTTCCTGCTTCATCTGCTGATGCATCTGCTGCTGCTCTATGTCCTGCTACATCTCGTCATCCTGCACATCCTGCTGCATCTGCTGAAGATTCTCTTCCTATTGCTTCTACTGCTGAACCTGCATTTCCTGCTGCATCTGCTTCCGGATCTCCTGCTGCTGCACCTCCTGCTGAATTAGCTGTTGCTGCATCTGCTTCTACATGTACGTTATAACTTTCTACGTTTGCTGCCTCATCTCCTGGTACATCTGCTAATGAACATCCTGCTGCTACATTTCCTGCTTCATCTTCAACTGATGCATCTGTGGCTTCATCACCTGATATGTCATCTCCTGCTGCTTCTGCTGCAGTATTTCCTGATGTAGTATCTGCTGACCTAGAATCTACTGCTGCATTTCCTGCTGCATCTGCTGCTGCTCTGCTGCTGCTTCATCTCCTGCCAAATCTCCTGCTACATATCCTGCTGCTGCACCTCCTAATGCATCTCATGATAATGCTTCATCTCCTGCTACTGCATCTCCTGTTTCACCTACTGCTGCTGAATTTCCTGCTGCATCTTCTGCTGCTGCATCTCTTGCTGATGGGTCTGATGCAGCATCTCTTGCTCTTGCATCTCCTGCTGCATCTCCTGCTGCTGCATTACCTGCTCTATCTCCTCCTACTGCATCTCCTCCTGCTGCATATCCTGCTTCTCTATATCCCCATGCAATTGCTGCTGCTGCATCTCCTGCTGCTGAATCTCTTTCTGCATCTCCTTCTTCTGATTCTCCTGCTGCTCTATTACTTTCTCATCGATTCCTGCTGCATGTCCTGCTGCTGCATCGACTCCTGCTGCATCTTCTTCTGCATATTTTGCTGATGCATCTCCTGCTAAATCTGCATCTCCTGCTGCATCTGCTTATGCATCTCCTGCTGCTTCATCTCCTGCTCTTGAATCTCCTCCTGAATCTCCAGCGGCATGTCATGCTGCTACATATCCTGCTAAATCTCCTGACATATCTCCTTCTGAATCTGCATCTCCTGCTGCTTCTTTTGCAGTACAATCTCCTGCTTATAATCTCTTGCTGCTGAATCTCCTGCTGCTGCGCCTGCTGCATCATCTCCTCTTTCTCCATAACCTGCTCTATCTCCTGGTGCTGCATCATATCATGCTGCTGCATATGTTGAAGAACCTCTTCCTACTGCATCTTCTGCTGAATCTTCATTTCCTGCTGCATCTGCTTCTGCATCTCCTGCTGCTGCTGCATCTCCTGCTGCTTCTGCTGCTGCTGCATCAGTTGCTGCTAAATCTCCTGATGAATCTCCTCTGGCATCTAATGCTTCTACATATCATGCTGAATCTGCTGCTGCCTCTGGTTCGCATGCATCTTCTTTTCCTGCATCTCCTGCTGCTGCATCTCCGGCTGATTTCCTGCTGCATTTCCTTCTCTTGAATCTCCTGCTGCATATCCTGGTGCATCACCTGCTGAATATGCATCTCCTGCTACATCTCCTGATGATACACCTCATGCAGCTGCAGCTGCTGCTGCATATCCTGCTGCATCTGCTGTTGCCAAATCGCTTGCTGCTGCATATCCTACTGAATTTCCAGCAGCATATCCTGCTGATTGAATTCTTGCTGCATCTCAACCTGCATCCTTTGCTGCTGCATCTGCTTCTGCTTCTGGTGATGCTACATCTCCAGCTGCATCTGCTGCGTCATCTGCTGCTGTATACCCTGCAGCATATGGTTCTGCATCTTCTGCTGCATCTCCTGCTGCTTCTCAAGCTGCTGAATCAGTTCCTGCTGAATCTCCAGATGAATCCCCATTTCCATCTCCTTCTGAATATGCATCTCCTGATGCATCTCCACCTGCTGCCACTCCTACTGCTGCGTTTGCTTCTGCATCTCCTGCTGCATCTCCTGCTGCTGAATCTCCTGATGACGTTTCTGCTGCTGAATATCCTTTGTCTGCTGATGAATATCCTTTGTCTCCTGCTGGATCTCCTGCTGCTGAATCTCCTGCTGCTGAATCTCCTGCTGCATCTGCTGCTGCTGCATCTCCTACAGTTGCATCACCTTTTGCATGTGCTGTTGCAGCATCTCCTTCTGCTGCATCTCCTGTTGCTGCATCTGCTGGTGCTGCACCTGCTGCAACATCTGCTTCTGCATATCCTGCTGCTGCACCTCCTGCTGCATCTCTGTCTGAATCTTTTGGTGCAGTATTTCCTGCTGATGCATATTCTGCTTCAACTCCTGCTGCTGCATTACCTTCCGCATCTATTCCTGTTGTATTTCCGGCTGCTGCATCTCCTGCTGCTGCATCTGCTGATACTGCATGTGCTGCTGCATCTCCTGCTGCATCTCTTGGTGCTGCATCTTCTGGTGCTGCATCTCCTGTGGCATCACCTGCTCCTGTATGTCCTGCTGCTACGTCTCCTGATGCATCCTCTGCTCATGCATCTGCAGATGCATCTGCAGAAGTATCTCCATTTCCTGCTGCATCTGCTGCTCAATCTTCTACTGATGCATCTAGTGCTTCTGCATTTCCTCCTGAAGGCATCTGCGGCTGCATCTCCTGCTGCTACATCACCTGCTGAATCTCCTGTTGCCCTTCCTGTTGTAACCTCTGATGCATATGTTGCTACTTCATCTCCTGATGCATCTCCTTCTGTATCTCCTGCTGAATCTTCTTCTGCAGAATCTCCTCCTTCAACTCCTGCTGATGTATCTCCTGCTGCATCTCCTACTACATCTCCTGCTTCTGAATCTCCTTCTATATCTCCTGCTGCATCTTCTGCTGAATCTTCCGCTGAATCTCCTGCTGCAGACTCTCCTACGGTGTTTCCTGCTGCAGAATCTCCTGCTACATTTTCTGCTGATGCATCTCCTGCTGCATCTGCTTTTCCTGCCTCGTCATCTCCTGGTGCTGTTTCTACTGCATCTGCTGCGGCTGCATCATCTTCTACTGCGTCTCCTGCTACTGCGTCTCCTTCTGAATCTCCTGCTGCTCTATTACATTCTGCATCGACTCCTCCTGCATATCCTGCTGCTGCATCGACTCCTGCTGCATCTGCTTCTGCATCTCCTGCTGCTTCATCTCCTGGCCTTGCATCTCCTTCTGCTGAATCTCCTCCTGAATCTCTGGTGGCATCTCATGCTGCTACATATCCTGCTACATCTCCTGACATATCTCCTTCTGAATATGCATCTCCTGCTGCTTCTTTTGCAGTTGAATCTCCTGCTTCTTAATCTCCTGCTGCTGAATCTCCTGCTGCTGCATCTGCTGCATCATCTCCTCTTTCTCCATAACCTGCTGTATCTCCTTTTGCTGCAACATAGCATGCTGCTACATACGTTGAAGAATCTCTTCCTACTGCATCTTCTGCAGAATCTTCATTTCCTGCTGCATCTGCTTCTGCATCTCCTGCTGCTGCTGTGTCTCCTGCTGCTTCTCCTGCTGCTGCATCAGTTTCTGCTGAATCTCCTGATGAATCTCCTGCGGCATCTCAGGCTTCTACATATCATGCTGAATCTCCTGCTGCTGAATCTCCTGCTGCATCTGTTGCTGATGCATCTCTTACAGCTGGATCACCTTCTGCATGTGCTGCTGCAGCATCTCCTAATGCTGCATCTCCTGTTGCTGCATCTGCTGCTGCATCTCCTGCTTCTGCATCTCCGCCTTCATCTCCTGCTGCTGCATTTCCTACTGCTACTTATTCTGCTTCCACTCCTGCTGCCGCATTACCTTCTGCATCTATTCCTGTTGTATTTCCGGCTGCTGCATCTGCTGCTTCATCTCCTGCTGCTGCATCTGCTGATACTGCATGGGCTGCTGCATCTCCTGCTGCATCTCTTGGTGCTGCATCTTCTGGTGTTGCATCACCTGCTGCATCTCCTGCAGCATCACCTTCTCCTGTATCTCCTGCTGCTACATCTCCTGATGCATCCTCTGCTCATGCATCTGCGGATACATCTATGGATACATCTCCTGATGCACCATTTCCCGTTGCATCGGCTGCTCCATCCCCTGCTGCATCTCTGTCTGCTCCATCTGGTGCATCTGCTGTTGCATATGCTGCTGCTTCATCTACTGCTGCATCTCCTGCTAAATCTCCTCCTGCTTCATCTCCTTCTGAAGTTTCTCCTGAATCTCCGGCTGAATATGCATCCCCTGCTGCATCTCCTGCTGTTGCATCCTCTGCTTCATATCCTACTGCATCTCCTACTGCAGCACTATCTTGCTGCGTTTCCTTCTGCCGCATCATGTGCTGCAGCATCTTCTGCTGCTACATCTCCTACTGAATCAGCATCTCCTGATGCATCTGCTGCTGCATCTATTGCTGCTGTATCTGCTGCCTCTGCATCTGCAGCTGCATCACCTGTTGATGCATCACCTGCTGCATTACCTCCTGCTGCATATTCTGCTGCATTTCCTGCTGCTGTTTAATCTGCTGCTCCAATTTCATGATGATTCATGTACTGCTGCATCTCCTTAATCTGCTGCTCCATTTCCTGCTGCTTCATGTGCTGCTGCATCTCCTGCTACATTTCCTGCTGCTGCATCTCCTTCTACTTGATGTCCTCCTGCATCTCCTGCTGCTGTATCTGCTGCTTCATGTCCTGCTGCATCCTCTGCGGATGCACCTGCTGAAGCATCTGCAGAAGCATCTCCGTTTCCTGCTGCATCTGATGCTCAATCTTCTACAGATGCATCTAGTGCTTCTGCATTTCAGCTGCATATCCTGTTGAAGGCATCTGCGGCTGCATCCCCTGCTGCTGCATCTCCTGCTTCTACATCTCCTTCTGAATCTCCTGCTGCAATTCCTGCTGTAACTGCTGATGCCTATGTTGCTATTTCATCTCCTGATGCATTTCCTTCTGAATCTTCTTCTGCAGAATCTCCTCCAGCATCTAATGCTACAATTCCTGCTGATGTATCTCCTGCTGCATCTTCTACTACATCCCCTGCTGCTGAATCTCTTTCTATATCTCCTGCTGCATCTACAGCTGCCTTTTCTACTGAATCTCCTGCTGCAGAATCTCCTACGGAATTTCCTGCTGCAGAATCTGCTGATGCATTTCCTGCTGATGCATCTCTTGCTGAATCTCCTGATGCTGCATCTCCTCCTGCAGAATCTCTTGCCTCTTCATCTTCTGCTGCTGCAACTCCTGCTGAATCTGCTACTGCCTCTGGTGCGGCTGCATCTTCTTTTGCTGCATCTCCTGCTGCTGCATCTCCGGCTGATTTCCTGCTGCATTTCCTTCTCTTGAATCTCCTGCTGCATATCCTGGTGCATCACCTGCTGAATATGCATCTCCTGCTACATCTCCTGATGATACATCTCATGCAGCTGCGTCTGCTGCTGCATATCCTGCTGCATCTGCTGTTGCCAAATCGCTTGCTGTTGCATATCCTACTGAATTTCCAGAAGTATCTCGTGCTGATGCAATTCCTGCTGAATCTCATCCTGCACCCTTTGCTGCTGCATCTGGTGCTGCTTCTGCTGCTGGTGCATCTCCTGATACATATCCTGCTGCTGTTTCTCCTACTGATGTATGTTTTGCTGCATCGCCTGTTGATGCATATCCTGCTGCATCTCCTGCTTCTGCATCTACTTCTTCTGCATCTCCGGCTCCAGCATCTCCTGCTGCATCAATTGCTGCTGCACGTCTTATTCATCTCTTTCTGCTGAATATACTGCAGCATCTGGTGCTGCTGTACCTCCTCCTGCTGCATTTCCTGTTGCATCTCCTACTGCTGCATTTCCTGTGGAATCTCCTTTTGCTGCCTCTCCTGTCCCATCTCTTCCTGCTGCATCTCCTTCTGCATCTCCTGTTGCACCTCCTGCTGCTGCATCTCCATTTGCTACATCTCCTGCTGCATCTCCTGCTGCTGCATCTCCTTCTGCTACATCTCCTTCTGCATCTCCTGATACAGCATCTCCTGCTCTATCTGCTAATTCTGCATCTCCTGATACATCCCCTGCTGCTTCATCTCATCCTGCTGCATCTCAGGCTGCATCTCCTGCTGCTATATCTCCTGCTGCTTCATATCCTGCTACTGCATCTCCAAATGAATCTCCTGCTGCTTCATCTCTTGATCCATGTCCTGCTGCTTCATCTCCTGTTTCTGCATCTCCTTTTGCCTTGTCTGCTGCTGCATCTCCTGCTGTATCTCATGTTGCACCTTCTATTGAATCCTCTCCTGTGTCATCTCCTTCTGCTGCATATCTTGCTGCTTCATCTCGTTCTGCATTTCCTGCTGCATCTCTTTATGTATTTACTACTGCTGCATCTGCTGAATTTGCTGATGCATCTGCTGCTGCATCATTAACTGCGGAACATCTTGATAGATCTCCTGCTCCTGCATCTCCTGCTGCTGCACCTGCTGGTACATCTGATGGTGCATCTGATGGTGCATCTGATGCTACTTTCTCTCTTGATGTGTTTACTGCTGCTGCATCTCCTGCTATATTTCCTTCTGCCGCATCTTCTTCACATCATCTATTACTCTGCACCTCCTGCTGCTGCATCTCCTCCTTCTTCATATCCAGCTGAATCGCCTGTGGCACCTCCTGCTTCTTCTTCCCCTGCTGCTACATCTCCTAGTGCTGCTGCATCTGCTGTTACTTCTGCTGCTGCTGCATTCCCTGCTGCACCTCCTGATGCTGCAGCTCCTTCTGCATCTCCTTCTGTGCCTCCTGCTACTACATCCTCTACTGCTGCATTTCCTGCTTCATCTCCTGATGCTGTAACTCCTTCTGCATCTTCTGCCAATGCATCTCCTTCGGAATCTCCTGCTGCTGCATCTCCTTCTACTTGATGTCTTCCTGCATTTCCTGCTGATGCATCTGCTGCTTCATCTCCTACTGCTGTATAGCCTGCTTCTGCATCTCCTGCTGCTTCATCTCCTGCTTCTGCATCTCCTTCTGCTGAATCTCCTCCTGAATCTCTGGTGGCATCTCATGCTGCTACATATCCTGCTACATCTCCTGATGTATCTCCTTCTGAATATGCATCTCCTGCTCCTTCTCCTGCTGCTGAATCTCCTTCTGCTGAATATCCTGCTGCTACATCTTCTCCTGCTGAATCTCCTGCTGCTGCGTCTGCTGCATCATCTCCTCTTTCTCCATAATTTGCTCTATCTCCTGTTGCTGCATCATATCATGCTGCTGCATATCTTGAAGAATCTCTTCCTACTGCATCTTCTGCTGAATCTTCATTTCCTGCTGCATCTACTTCTGCATCTCCTGCTGCTGCTGCATCTCCTGCTGCTTCTCCTGCTGCTGCATCACTTGCTGCTGAATCTCCTGAGGAATCTCCTGTGGCATCTAATGCTTCTACATATCATGCTGAATCTCCTAATGCATCTCCACCTGCTGCCACTCCTACTGCTGCGTTAGCGTCTGCATCTCCTGCTCCACCTCCAGCTGCTGAATCTCCTGATGCCGTGTCTGCTACAGAATATCCTTTGTCTGCTGCTGAATCTCCTGCTTCTGAATCTCCTGCTGCATCTCCTACTGCTGCATCTCCTTCTGCATGTGCTGCTGCAGCATCTTCTTCTGCTGCATCTCCTGCTGCTGCATCTCCTGCTGCTCCATCTCCGTCTGAATCTCTTGCTGCTGCATTTCCTGCTGATGCATATTCTGCTTCAACTCCTGCTGCTGCATTACCTTCTGCATCTATTCCTGTTGTATTTCCTGCTGCTGCATCTCCTGCTGCTGCATGAGCTGCTGCATCTCTTGGTGCTGCATCTTCTGCTGTTGCATCTCCTGATGCATCTCCTGCAGCATCCTGTATCTCCTGCTGATACATCTCGTGATGCATCCTCTCCTCATGCCTCTGTGGATGCATCTCCTCATTCGTCATTTCCCGTTGCATCTGCTGCTCCATCCCCTGCTGCATCTCTTTCTGCTCCATCTGGTGCATCTGCTGTTGCATATGCTGCTGCTTCATCTACTGCTGCATCTCCTGATAAATCTCCTGCTGCTTCATCTCCTTCTGAAGTTTATGCTGAATCTACTGCTGAACATGCATCCCCAGCTGCATCTCCTGCTGCTGCATCTCCTGCTTCATATCCTACTGAATCTCCTCCTGCAGCATCTCTTGATGCATTTCCTTCTGCTCCATCTCCTGCTGCATCATCTGCTGCAGCATCTTCTGCTGCTACATCTCCTACTGAATCAGCATCTCATGATGCATCTGCTGCTGCATCTATTGCTGCTACATCTCCTACTGAATCAGCATCTCATGATGCATCTGCTGCTGCATCTATTGCTGCTACATCTGCTGCCTATGCAGCTGTAGCTGCATCACCTGCTGCTGTATCACCTGCTCTATTACCTCCTGCTGCTTAATCTGCTGCTCCATTTTCTGATGCTTCATGTACTGCTGCATCTCCTTAATCTACTGCTCCATTTTCTGATGCTTCATGTACTGCTGCATCTCCTACTACACTTGCTGCTGCTGCATCTCATTCTACTTGAAGTCCTCCTGCATCTCCTGCTGCTGCACCTGCTGCAGCATCTCCTGCTGCTGTATAGCCTGCTGATTCATCTCCTGCTGCATCCTCTCTGGATGCATCTGCGAATGCATCTGCAGAAGTATCTCCATTTCCTGCTGCATCTGCTGCTCAATCTTCTACGGATGCATCTAGTTCTTCTGCATTTCAGCTGCATATCCTGTTGAAGGCATCTGCGGCTGCATCTCCTGCTGCTACATCTCCAGCTGAATCTCCTGTTGCACTTCCTGCTGTAACTGCGGATGCCTATGTTACTATTTCATCTCCTGCTGCATCTCCTGCTGGATCGTCTTCTGCAGAATCTCCTGCTGCATCTCCTGCTACAATTCCTGCTGATGTATCTCCTGCTGCATCTCCTACTACATCCCCTGTTGATGAATCTCCTTCTACATCTCCTGCTGCATCTCTTGCTGAATCTGCCTCTGGTGCGGCTGTATCTTCTTTTACTGCATATCCTGCTGCTGCATCTCCGGCTGCTGCATCTCCGGCTGCTGCATCTCGTTCTGCTACATCTCCTTCTGCATCTCCTGCTACAGCATCTCCTGCTTTATCCGCTGAATTTGCTGCTGCATCTGCTGCTGCTTCATCTACTGCTGCATCTCCTGATAGGTCTCCTGCTGCTGCATCTGCTGTTGCATCCTCTTCCACTGTATCTGCTGCTTCATCAGCTGCTACTTTCTCTCTTGCTGCATTTACTGCGGCTGCATCTCCTGCTATATTTCCTTCTGCTGCATCTTCTTTACTTCATCTACTACTCTGCACCTCCTGCTGCTGCATCTTCTCCTTCTGCATCTCCGGCTTCTTCATCTCCTGCTGCTACATCTTCTAGTGCATATGACGACGCTGCATCTCCTGTTACTTCTGCTGATGCTGCATTCCCTGATGCTGCAACTCCTTCTGCATCTCCTGCTACGACATCTCCTGCTGCTGCAATTCCTGCTGAATCTCCTGATGCTGCAACTCCTTCTCCATCTCCTACTGCATCTCATTTCTTAATGCATGTCCTGCTGCATTTCCTGTTGAAACGTCTCCTGCTCTATCTCCTCCGTTTTACCTTTCTACATTTGCTGCCTCATTTCCTCATGCACCTGCTAATGCCCCTCGTGCTACTGCATCTCCTGCTTCATCTTCAACTGATGCATCTGTGGCTTCATCACATGATATGCCATCTCCTGCAGCATCTGCTTCAGTATTTCCTGATGGAGTATCTGCTGACCAAGAAACTACTGCTGCATCTCCTGCTGCATCTCCTGCTGCTGCATTACCTGCTCTATCTCCTCCTAGTGCATCTCCTCCTGCTGCATATCCTGCTTCTGTATATACTGCTGCCTTTCCTGCTGCTGCATCTCCTGCTGCTGAATCTCTTTCTGCATCTCCTTCTTCTGAATCTCATGCTGCTCTATTACCTTCTGCTTCGACTCCGGCTGCATGTCCTGCTGATGCATCTCCTCTTGCATCTCCTTCTGCTGAATCTCCTCCTGAATCTCCGGCGGCATCTCATGCTGTTACATATCCTGCTACACCTCCTGAAGTATCTCCTTCTGAATATGCATCTCCTTCTGCTTCTCCTGCTGCTGAATCTCCTGCTGCTGCATCTGCTGCATCATCTCCTCTTTCTCCATAACCTGCTGTATCTCCTGTTGCTGCATCATATCATGCTGCTGCATATGTTGAAGAATCTCTTCCTACTGCATCTTCTTCTGAATCTTCATTTCCTGCTGCATCTGCTTCTGCATCTCCTGCTGCTGCTGCATCTCCTCCTAATTCTCCTTCTGAATATGCATCTCCTGATGCATCTCCACCTGCTGCCACTCCTACTACTGCGTTTGCTTCTGCATCTCCTGCTGCACCTCCTGCTACTGAATCTCTTTATGCCGTGTCTGCTGCTGAATATCCTTTGTCTGCTGCTGCATCTCTTGCTGCTGAATCGCGTGCTGCATCTGCTGCTGCTACATCTTCTACTGCTGCATCACCTTCTGAATGTGCGGCTGCAACATCTCCTTCTACTGCATCTCCTGTTACTTCATCTGGTGGTGCTGCACCTGCTGCAACATCTTCTTCTGCATCTTCTTCTGCTGCACCTCCTGCTGCATCTCCGTCTTAATCTCATGGTGCTGCGTTTCCTGCTGATGCATATTCTGCTTCAACTCCTGCTGCTGAATCTCTTTCTGCTGCATCTGCTGATTCATCTCCTGCTGCTGCATCTGCTGATACTGCATGTGCTGCTGCATCTCCTGCTTCATCTCATTATGACTTAACTGCCACTATTGAGGCGCTTTTGGGAAATCGAATAACACCCACAGCGAAGATGCTAGCATGGAGTGCTGCTGCTTCTGAACGTCTTCTCTTAAAGCGCTTTCACTGCAAAGCGAGACTTGTAAGATGTTTGAGTATACGCTTGTGTACTTTAACATCAGAACGGCTATTAAAGCGTCTCTTGAAAGTAGCAGAGCGTTCAGCACAAATACCGCAGGGAAGAAGCTACGATGAAATGCTGGCTCTCGTTAGAGTCTTCTCATGAAACGCTTTCACTGCAAGCTGCAAAGCATGACTAACAGAACGTTTTAGTATAGGGTACTGAATTGTGACTTATGAAGGTGCTTTCTGATTAGTGAGTAACTGACGCAGTGAAGATGCTAGCGGGGAATACTGCTGCTACTGAATGTCTTCTCTTAGAGCGCTTTCACTGCAAAGCAAAACTTGTAGAAGTTTCAGTCTAGGTTTGTACACTGCAACATCAGGACGCCTATTAAAGAATCACTTCAAAATCTTTAGCGCTTTCACTGCAAGGCAAGACTTGTTGAACTTTTAGTCTGGGCTTATGTACTGCAACATGAGAATAGCTATGAAAGCGTCGCTTCAAAATATCAGTGTTCAGCGCAAATACCGCAGGGAAGATGCTACGATCAAATATTGAAATTTCTATAATTCTTCCCTGGATGCGCTTTCATTGCAAGCTGCAAAGCACGTCTAACAAAACGTTTAGTATTGATTACGGAATTGTGATTTAACGATGGAGGAGCTTTAGGAAAAGTGAGTAAAGCCCGTATGGAAGATGCTAGCATGGAATGCTGCTGCTTCTGAATGTCTTCTCTTATAGCGCTTTCACTGCAAAGAAAGACTTGTAGAACTTTCAGTCTAGGCTCGTGTCCTGTTACATCAGAATGGGTAGTAAGGCGTCGCTTCAAAATTTCAAATCGTTCAGCATAAGTACAGCAGGGAAACTGCTACGATCACATGCTGACTCTCGTTAGTCTACTCTGGAAGCGCTTTCATTGCAAGCTGCTAAGCACGACTAACACAAAATTTTTAAAAGCGCTTTTAGGAACAGTGAACATCGGCTGCAGGGAAGATGGTAGTATGTAATGCTGCTGCTTCTGAATGTCTTCTCTTATAGCACTTTCACTGCAAAGTACGACTTCTAGAAGTTTCATTCTAGTCTTCTGAAGTATATCATCAGCTAGTAAAGTGTCGCTTCAAAATTTCAGAGCGTTCAGCACAAGTACCGCAGGGAAGCTTCTACCATCAAATGATGGTTCTCGATAGAGTCTTCTCTTATCGCGCTTTCGCTGCAGGCTGTGAAGCACGACTAACACATTTTAGTTTAGGGTAATGAATGCTGACTTAACTGCGCCTGTTAACGCGCTTATGAAAAAGTGAGTATTTCAGGCAGTGCAGATGCTGACATGAAACTACACCGCATATTAATGTTTTCTCTTATAGCGCTGTTACTGCAAAAGACCACTTGTAGAACTTTCACTCTAGGCTTATGAACTGTAAGAATAGAATGGCTATTAAAGCCTCATTTCAAGAGTTGAGATCATTCAGCACAAGTACCGCAGGGAAGTTGCTACCATCAAATTTTGCCTCGCGATAGGATCCTTTCTTGGAGCGCTGTCACTGTCAGCCGCAAAGCTCGAAAAACGCGACCTTTTCGCGCAGGCTATTTATTAGCGACTTCGTAACGCCTAATAACGCTTTTTAGGAAAAGAGAATATCTCCAGCAGGGAAGATGTTAGCATGGAATTCTTCTGCTTCTGAATGTCTTCTAAGAGAAGCGCAATCACTTCTAAGTGGTTCTGGTTCTGAACGTCTTCTAAGACTAGCGCAATCACTTCTAAGAGAGCGCAATCACTGCAAACCAAGATTTATCGAACTTTCAGTCTAAGCTAGTGAATTGTAACATCAGCATATCTAGTAAAGCTTCACCTGAAGATTTGAAAGCGTTTAGCAGAACTACCCTCGGGAAGTTGCTAGCATCAAATGGTGACTCTCGTTAGATTCTTCTCTGGAAGCGCTTTCACTGCAAGCTGCAAACACGAAAGTATTAGCATAAGCTAGTGAAGAGGGAAGTTTTAGCGTATGGAATGCTTCTGCTTCTGAATGTCTTCTCTTAGAGCGCAATCACTGCAAACCAAGATTTATCGAACTTTCCATCTTGGCTATTGAACATCAGCAGGGCTAGTAAAGCTTCACTTGAAGATTTGAAAGCGTTCAACAGAAATATCCCTGGGAAGTTGCTAGCATCAAATGTATGCGCTTTCACTGAGAGGTGGAAAACACGAAGAAAAATGATTTAAGTGTAGGTTAAAGAATAGTGACATAACAGCGAATAATAACGGGCTTTAGAAAAGTGACTACCTCCAACTGCGAAGATGTTAGTACGGAATGCTGATGGTTCTGAATGTCGTCTCTTATAGCACTTTCACTGGCAAGCGAGACATGTCGAACTTTCAGTCTAGGCTAGTGAACGGTAACATCAGCATGGCTGTTGAGGCATCACGTCAAGATTTTAGAGATTTCTGCTCAAGTACCTCACGGAAGCTGCTACCATCAAATTCTGGCTCTCGTTACGATCTTTTCATGAAGCGCTTTCACTGTCAGCCGCAAAGCAGGAAAAACGCAATGTTTCCACGGAGGCTAGTTATTAGCGACTTAATAACTCCTTACAACGCGCTTTAGGAAAAGAGAATATCTTAGGAGGGAAGATGTTTGCCAAGAATGCTTCTGCTTGTGGATGTATTCTCTTAGAGCGCAATCACTGCAGAGCACGACTTGTAGAACTTTCCGTCTAGACTAGTGAACAGTAACATCAGCATGGCTAGTAAGGCTTCACTTGAAGATTTGAAAGTGTTTAGCAGAAATATCCCTGAAAGTTCTACAAGTCGTGCTCTGCAGTGAAAGCGCTCTAAGAGAATACATCCACAAGCAGAAGCATTCCATGCTAGCATCTTCCCTGCTGGAGATGTGAATTTTTACTAAAACTCCGTAATAGACGGTGTTAAGTCCCTATTCACTAGCCTATGATAATGAGTTCTTTGAGTCGTGTTTGCAGCTTGCAGTGAAAGCGCTTCCAGAGAAGATTCTAACGAGAGACACCATTTGATGGTTTCAGCATTCCCTCGGTAGTTGTGCTATAAGAGACGACATTCGGAAGCAGCAGTAGTCCGTGCTAACATCTTCGCTGTTGGAGATAGTCACTTTTCCTAAAGCTCGTTATTTCACTATTCTTTAACCTACTCTTAAACGCATTGTTCATCGTGTTTTGCACCTCTCAGTGAAAGCGCTTCCAGAGAAGATTCGAACGAGAGACACCATTTGATGCTAGCAACTACCCAGGGGTGTTTCTGTTGAACTCTTTCAAATCTTCAAGTGAAGCTTTACTAGCCTTGCTAATGTTACCGTTCACTAGTCTAGACGGAAAGTTCGATAAATCTTGGTTTGCAGAGATTGGGCTCTAAGAGAAGACATACAGAAGCAGAAGCATTCCATGCTAACATCTTCCCTGCTGGAGATATTCACTTTTCCTAAAGCGCCTTATTAGGCGCTATTAAGTCTCTATTCATTTGCCAACACAAGAACGTTGTGTTAGTCGTTCTCTGCATCTTGCAGAGAAACCGCTTCCATAGAAGACGCTAACGAAAGCCAGCTTTTGATGGTAACACCTTTCATGTTTACTTGTGCTGAAGGCCCTGAAATTTTGAAGTAACTCCTTCGTAGCCATTCTGGTCTTACAGTACACAAGACTAGACTGAAAGTTCTACAAGTCGTGCTCTAAATGAAAGCTCTCTAAGAGAATACAACCACAAGCAGTAGCATTCCATGCTAGCATCTTCCCTGCTGCAGATATGAATTTGTACTACAACGCCGTAATAGACGGTGTTAAGTCCCTATTCACTAGCCTACTCTAAAAAGTCCCACTTCACTAGCCTATGCTAATACTTTCGTGTTTGCAGCTTGCAGTGAAAGGTTTCCAGAGAAGAATCTAACGAGAGTCACCATTTCATGCTAGCAACTTCCCGAGGGTAGTTCTGCTAAACGCTTTCAAATCTTCAAGTGAAGCTTTACTAGATATGCTGGTGTTACAGTTCACTAGCCTAGACGGAGAGTTCGATAAATCTTGGTTTGCAGTGATTGCGCTCTAAGAGAAGACATACAGAAGCTGAAGCATTCCATGCTAACATCTTCCCTGCTGGAGATATTCTCTTTTCCTAAAAAGCGTTATTAGGCGTTATTAAGTCGCTAATAACTAGCCTACGCGAAAACATTGTGTTTTTCGTGCTTTACAGCTGTCAGTGACAGCGCTTCATGAAAGGATCCTAACGAGAGCCAAAATTTGATGGTAGCAGCTTCCCTGCGGTACTTGTGCTGAACGATCTCAACTCTTGAAATGAGGCTTTAATAGACATTCTGATCTTACAGCTCATAAGCCTAGAGTGAAAGTTCTACAAGTCGTCTTTTGCAGTAACAGCGCTATAAGATAAACATTAATATGCGGTGTAGTTTCAGGCCAGCATCTGCACTGCCTGAAATACTTACTTTTCCATAAGCGCGTTAACAGGCGCAGTTAAGTCAGCATTCATTACCCTAAACTAAAATGTGTTAGTCGTGCTTCACAGCCTGCAGCGAATGCGCGATAAGAGAAGACTCTATCGAGAACCATCATTTGATGGTAGAAGCTTCCCTGCGGTAGTGAACGCTCTGAAATTTTGAAGCTACACTTTACTAGCTGACGATATACTTCAGAAGACTAGAATGAAACTTCTAGAAGTCGTACTTTGCAGTGAAAGTGCTATAAGAGAAGACATTCAGAAGCAGCAGCATTCCATACTACCATCTTCCCTGCAGCCGATGTTCACTGTTCCGAAAGCTCATTATTCGGCGAAGTAAAGTAACTGTTCTGTACCCTATACTAAAATTTTGTGTTAGTCGTGCTTTGCAGCTTGCAGTGAAAGCGCTTCCAGAGAAGACTAACTAGAGTCAGCATGTGCTCGTAGCAGCTTCCCTGCCGTACTTATGCTAACCGATTTGAAATTTTGCA
The DNA here is from genome assembly GCA_033459285.1 of Clamator glandarius. Classification (NCBI taxonomy): domain Eukaryota; kingdom Metazoa; phylum Chordata; class Aves; order Cuculiformes; family Cuculidae; genus Clamator; species Clamator glandarius. Next base: position 61,876 of record JAUNZM010000836.1, on the reverse strand, counting down.
GTGACGCTTTACTACCCATTCTGATGATACAGGACACGAGCCTAGACTGAAAGTTCTACAAGTCTTTCTTTGCAGTGAAAGCGCTCTAAGAGAAGACATTCAGTAGCAGCAGTATTCCCCGCTAGCATCTTCACTGCGTCAGTTACTCACTTAGCAGAAAGCACCTTCATAAGTCACAATTCAGTACCCTATACTAAAACGTTCTGTTAGTCATGCTTTGCAGCTTGCAGTGAAACCGTTTCATGAGAAGACTCTAACGAGAGCCAGCATTTCATCGTAGCTTCTTCCCTGCGGTATTTGTGCTGAACGCTCTGCTACTTTCAAGAGACGCTTTAATAGCCGTTCTGATGTTAAAGTACACAAGCGTATACTCAAACATCTTACAAGTCTCGCTTTGCAGTGAAAGCGCTTTAAGAGAAGACGTTCAGAAGCAGCAGCACTCCATGCTAGCATCTTCGCTGTGGGTGTTATTCGATTTCCCAAAAGCGCCTCAATAGTGGCAGTTAAGTCATAATGAGATGAAGCAGGAGATGCAGCAGCACATGCAGTATCAGCAGATGCAGCAGCAGGAGATGAATCAGCAGATGCAGCAGAAGGAGATTCAGCAGCAGGAGTTGAAGCAGAATATGCATCAGCAGGAAACGCAGCACCAAGAGATTAAGATGGAGATGCAGCAGGAGGCGCAGCAGCAGGAGATGCAGAAGCAGATGTTGCAGCGGGTGCAGCACCAGCAGATGAAGCAACAGGAGATGCAGTATTAGGAGATGTAGCAGCAGACAAAGGATATTCAGGAGCAGAAACGACATCAGGAGATTCAGCAGCAGGAGATGCAGAAGCAAACGCTGCACTAGGAGTGGCAGCAGATGGAGATGCATCAGGAGATGCATATTCAGGAAGAGAATTTGGAGGAGATGCAGCAGCAGCAGCAGGAGATGCAGAAGCAGATGCAGCAGGAAATGAAGATTCAGCAGAAGATGCACTAGGAAGAGATTCTTCAATATCTTCAACAGCATGATATGATGCAGCAACTGGAGATACAGCAGGTTATGGAGAAAGAGGAGATGATGCAGCAGACGCAGCAGCAGGAGATTGAGCAGGAGCAGACGCAGCAGCAGGAGATTCAGCAGCAGGAGAAGGAGCATGAGATGCATATTCAGAAGGAGATACATCAGGAGATGTAGCAGGATATGTAGCAGCATGAGATGCCGCCGGAAATTCAGGAGGAGATTCAGCAGAAGGAGATGCAAGAGCAGGAGATGCATTAGCAGGACATGCAGCCGGAGTCGAAGCAGAAGGTAATAGAGCAGCATGAGATTCAGAAGAAGGAGATGCAGAAAGAGATTCAGCAGCAGGAGATGCAGCAGCAGGAAAGGCAGCAGTATATACAGAAGCAGGATATGCAGCAGGAGGAGATGCACTAGGAGGAGATAAACAGGTCATGCAGCAGCAATAGATGCAGCAGGAGATGCAAGAGCAAGAGATGCTGCATCAGACCCATCAGCAGGAGATGCAACAGCAGAAGATGCAGCAGGAAAAGCAGCAACAGGAGATGAAGCATTACCATGAGATGCATTAAGAGATGCAGCAGCAGGATATGTAGCAGGAGTTATGGCAGGAGATGAAGCAGCAGCAGATGCAGCAGGAAATGCAGCAGTAGATTCTAGGTCAGCAGAGGAGATAGAGCAGAAGACGTTTCAACAGGAAATGCAGCAGGACATGCATTAAGAAATGAGATGCAGTAGGAGATGGAGAAGAGTTGCAGCATCGGAGATGTAGCAGGAAATGCAGCATCAGGGGATGTAGTAGGAGGAGATGTAGGAGCAGTTGCAGCATCAGGAGATTCAGCTGGAAATGCAGCAGCAGGGGATGTCGTAGCAGGAGATGCAGAAGGAGTTGCAGAATCAGGGAATGCAGCAGCAGCAGAAGTAACAGGAGCTGTAGCAGCATCATATGCACTAGTAGATTTAGCAGCTGGAGATGAAGAAGCAGGAGATGAAGAAGCAGGAGATGAAGAAGCAGGAGATGCTACAGGCGATTCAGCCGGAGATGCAGAAGGAGGAGATGCGGCAGCAGGAGGTGCAGAGTAATAGATGAAGTGAAAAAGATGCAGCAGAAGGAAATATAGCAGGAGATGCAGCCGCAGTAAATGCATCAAGAGAGAAAGTAGCATCAGATGCAGCAGCAGGAGATCTATCAGGAGATGCAGCAGTAGATGAAGCAGCAGCAAATTCAGCAGGTGCAGCAGTAGTAGATACATAAATAGCTGCAGCAGGAAATGCAGATGAATATGCAGCAGCAGGAGACACAGCAGGAGATGCATCTGCAAGTGATGCGGAAGGAGATGCAGCAGGAGATGCAGAAGGACATGAAGCAGCAAGATATGCAGCAGGAGATTGAGCAGGAGATGTAGCAGCAGACGAAGCAAAAGGAGATGCAGAAACAGGAGATGAAGTAGCAAGACATGGATCAAAAGATGAAGCAGCAGGAGATTCATTAGGAGATGCAGTAGGAGGATATGAAACATCAAGAGATATAGCAGCAGGAGATGCAACTGGATGAGACGAAGCAGAAGGGGATGTATCAGGAGATGTAGAAACAGCATGTACAGCAAAAGATGCTGTAGCAGGAGATGCAGAAGGAGATGTAGCAGAAGGAGATGCAGCAGCAGGAGATGAAGCAGGAGATTCAGCAGGAGATGCAGCAGGAGGAGATGGGACAGGAGATGCAGAAGGAGGAGATTCAGTGGGAGATGCAGCAGGAGGGTATGTAGCAGGAGATTCTGCAGCAGGAAACACCGTAGGAGAGTCTGCAGCAGGAGATTCAGCAGAAGATTCAGCAGGAGATGCAGCAAGAGATATAGAAGGAGATTCAGCAGCAGGAGATGTAGTAGGAGATGCAGCAGGAGATACATCAGCAGGAGTTGAAGGAGGAGATTCTGCAGAAGAAGATTCAGCAGGAGATACAGTAGGAGATGCATCAGGAGATGAAGTAGCAACATATGCATCAGAGGTTACAGCAGGAAGGGCAAGAGGAGATTCAGCAGGTGATGTAGCAGCAGGAGATGCAGCCGCAGATGCCTTCAGGAGGAAATGCAGAAGCACTAGATGCATCAGTAGAAGATTGAGCAGCAGATGCAGCAGGAAATGGAGATACTTCTGCAGATGCATCTGCAGATGCATGAGCAGAGGATGCATCAGGAGACGTAGCAGCAGGACATACAGGAGCAGGTGATGCCACAGGAGATGCAGCACCAGAAGATGCAGCACCAAGAGATGGAGCAGGAGATGTAGCAGCACATGCAGTATCAGCAGATGCAGCAGCAGGAGATGCAGCACCCGGAAATACAACAGGAATAGATGCAGAAAGTAATGCAGCAGCAGGAGTTGAAGCAGAATATGCATCAGCAGGAAATGCTGCACCAAAAGATTCAGACAGAGATGCAGCAGGAGGTGCAGCAGCAGGAGATGCTGAAGAAGATGTTGCAGCAGGTGCAGCACCAGCAGATGCAGCAACAGGAGATGCAGCAGAAGGAGATGCTGCAACAGCACATGCAAAAGGTGATGCAACTGTAGGAGATGCAGCAGAAGGAGATGCTGCAACAGCACATGCAAAAGGTGATAAACTGTAGGAGATGCAGCAGCAGGAGATTCAACAGCAGGAGATTCAGCAGGAGACAAAGGATATTCATCAGCAGACAAAGGATATTCAGCAGCAGAAACGGCATCAGGAGATTCAGCAGCAGGAGATGCATCAGGAGATGCATATTCAGAAGGAGATGCAGAAGGAGATTCAGCATGATATGTAGAAGCATGAGATGCCGCAGGAGATTCATCTGGAGATTCAGCAGGAACTGATGTAGCAGCAGGAGAAGCAGCACCATATGCAGCAGAAGATGCAGAACCATATGAGGCAGGAGATACAGCAGCAGATGAAACAGCAGATGCAGCTGGAGATGTAGCATCACCAGAAGCAGAAGCAGATGCAGCAGCAAAGGATGCAGGATGAGATGCAGCAAGAATTGCATCAGCACGAGATACTTCTGGAAATTCAGTAGGATATGTAGCAGCAAGAGATTTGGCAACAGCAGATGCAGCAGGATATGCAGCAGCAGCTGCAGCTGCATGAGGTGTATCATCAGGAGATGTAGCAGGAGATGCATATTCAGCAGGTGATGCACCAGGATATGCAGCAGGAGATTCAAGAGAAGGAAATGCAGCAGGAAATCAGCCGGAGATGCAGCAGCAGGAGATGCAGTAAAAGAAGATATAGCAGCACCAGAGGCCGCAGAAGATTCAGCAGGCATCGCAGCAGCAGGAAATGAAGAGGAAGGCGATTCAGCAGAAGGAGATGAAGAGGCAGGAGATACAGCAGGAGATGCATCAGCAGGAAATGCATCAGCAGATTGTGCAGCAGGAAATTCCGTAGGAGATTGTGCAGCAGGAGATTCTGTAGAAAAGGCAGCAGGAGATTCAGTAGAAAATGCAGCTGAAGGTAATGCAGCAGCAGGAGTTGAAGGAGAATATGCATGAGCAGGAAATGCAGCACCTAGAGATTCAGATGAAGATGCAGCAGGAGGTGCAGCAGCAGGAGATGCAGAAGCAGATGTTGCAGCAGGTGCAGCACCAGCAGATGCAGCAACAGGAGATGCAGCAGAAGGAGATGCTGCAGCAGCACATGCAGAAGTTGATGCAGCAGTAGAAGATGCAGCAGCAGCAGCAGGAGATTCAGCAGCAGGAGATTCAGCAGCAGACAAAGGATATTCAGTAGCAGACACGGCATCAGGAGATTCAGCAGCTGGAGTTGCAGCTGGAGATGCAAGAGCAAACGCAGCAGTAGGAGTGGCAGCAGGTGGAGATGCCTGAGGAGATGCATATTCAGAAGGATATGCAGCAGGAGATTCATCAGGAGATTTATCAGCAACTGATGCAGCAGCAGGAGAAGCAGCAGGAGATGCAGCAGCAGCAGGAGATGCAGAAGCAGATGCAGCAGGAAATGAAGATTCAGCAGAAGATGCAGGAGGAAGAGATTCTTCAACATATGCAGCAGCATGTTATGATGCAGCAACAGGAGATACAGCAGGTTATGGAGAAAGAGGCGATGAAGCAGCAGACGCAGCAGCAGGAAATTCAGCAGCAGGAGATTAAGAAGCAGGAGATTCAACTGCAAAAGAAGCAGCAGGAGATGCAGATGCAGAAGGGGATATGTCAGGAGATGTAGCAGGATATGTAGCAGAATGAGATGCCGCCGGAGATTGAGGAGGAGATTCAGCAGAAAGAGATGCTAGAGCAGGAAATGCATCAGCAGGAGATGCAGAAGCAGATGCAGCAGGAGATGCAGATTTAAAAGGAGATGCATCAGCAAAAGATGCAGAAGAAGATGCAGCAGGAGTCGATGCAGCAGCTGGACATGCAGCAGGAGTCATTGCAGAAGGTAATAGAACAGCAGGAGATTCAGAAGAAGGAGATGCAGAAAGAGATTCAGCAGCAGGAGATGCAGCAGCACGAAAGGCAACAGTATATACAGAAGCAGGATATGCAGCAGGAGGAGATGCAGTAGGAGGAGATAGAGAAGGTAATGCAGCAGCAAGAGATGCAGCAGGAGATGCAAGAGCAAGAGATGCTGCATCAGACCCATCAGCAGGAGATGCAGCAGCAGAAGATGCAGCAGGAAATGCAGCAGCAGTAGGTGCAGCAGGAGATGCAGTAGCAGGAGATGAAGCATTATCATGAGATGCATTAGGAGGTGCAGCAGCAGGATATGAAGCAGGATATTTGGCAGGAGATGAAGCAGCAGCAGAGCAGCAGCAGATGCAGCAGGAAATGCAGCAGTAGATGCAGGATCAGCAGATACTGCAGCAGGAAATACTGCAGCAGATGCAGCAGGAGATGACATATGAGGTGATGAAGCCACAGATGCAGCAGCAGAAGATGCAGCAGGAAATGCAGCAGCAGTAGGTGCAGCAGTAGATGCAGTAGCAGGAGATGAAGCATTATCATGAGATGCATTAAGAGATGCAGCAGCAGAATATATAGCAGGAGATTTGGCAGGAGATGAAGCAGCAGCAGATGCAGCAGGAAATGCAGCAGTAGATGCAGGATCAGCAGATACTACAGCAGGAAATACTGCAGCAGAAGCAGCAGGAGATGACATATCAGGTGATGAAGCCACAGATGCATCAGTTGAAGATGAAGCAGGAGAGGCAGCAGCAGGAGGTTCATTAGCAGATGTACCAGGAGATGAGGCAGCAAACGTAGAAAGTTATAACGTACATGTAGAAGCAGATGCAGCAGCAGCTAATTCAGCAGAATATGCAGCAGCAGAAGATCCAGAAGCAGATGCATCAGGAAATGCAGATTGAGCAGGAGAAGCAATAGGAAGAGAATCTTCAGCAGATACAGCAGGATGTGCAGGATGACGAGATGTAGCAGGACATAGAGCAGCAGCAGATGCATCAGCAGATGAAGCAGGAAATGCAGCAAGAGATGCAGCAGCAGAGGTGTAGCCGCAGATGCATCAGAAGCAGATGCAACAGGAGATGCAGCAGCGGCAGATTTTGCAGGAGATGCATCAGCAGAAGATGCAGAAGGAGTTGCAGCATCAGGAGATGAAGCAGAAAATGCAGCAGCAGGGGATGTAGTAGCAGGACACACATAAGGAGATGCAGAAGGAGCTGCAGCATCAGGAGATGCAGCAGGGGATGCAGCAGCAGCAGAAGTAACAGGAGATGCAGCAGCAACATATGCACTAGGAGATGTAGCAGCAGGAGATGAAAAAGCAGGAGCTGCTACAGGCGATTCAGCCGGAGATGCAGAAGGAGGAGATGCAGCAGCAGGAGGTGCAGAGTAGTAGATGAAGTAAAGAAGATGCAGCAGAAGGAAATATAGCAGGAGATTCAGCCGCAGTAAATGCAGCAAGAGAGAAAGTAGCATCAGATGCAGTTGCAGTGGAAGAGGATGCAACAGCAGATGCAGCAGCTGGAGACCTATCAGGAGATGCAGCAGTAGATGAAGCAGCAGCAGATGCAGCAGCAAATTCAGCGGATAAAGCAGGAGATGCAGAAGGAGATGTAGCAGAACGAGATGCAGCAGCCGGAGATGCAGCAGCCGGAGATGCAGCAGCAGGATATGCAGTCAAAGAAGATGCAGCCGCACCAGAGGCAGCAGCAGATTCAGCAGGAGTTGCAGCAGCAGGAGATTCAGCAGCAGGAGTTGCAGCAGAAGGAGATTCAGCAGCAGGAGATGCAGCAGAAGGAGATTCAGCAGCAGGAGATGCAGCATCAGGAGATTGAGCAGGAGTTGCATCAGCAGGAAATGCATCAGCAGATTCTGCAGCAGGAAATTCCGTAGGAGATTCTGCAGCAGGAGATTCAGTAGAAAATGCAGCAGGAGATGCAGCAGGAGATACAGAAGGAGATTCAGCAGCAACGGATGCAGTAGGAGATGCAGTAGGATATACATCAGCAGGAATTTTAGCAGGAGATGCAGCAGGAGATTCTGCAGAATAAGATTCCCTAGGAGATGCAGCAGGAGATGAAATAGCAACATATGCATCAGCAGTTACAGCAGGAAGTGCAGCAGGACATTCAGCAGGAGATGCAGCTGAAATGCAGAAGAACTAGATGCATCAGTAGAAGATTGAGCAGCAGATGCAGTAGGAAATGGAGATAATTCTGCAGATGCATCCGCAGAGGATGCAGCAGGAGATGAAGCAGCAGACTATACAGCAGCAGGAGATGCTGCAGCAGATGCAGGACGACATCAAGTAGAAGGAGATGCAGAAGCAGCAAGTGTAGCAGGAGATGCAGCAGTACATGAAGTAGCAGGAAATGGAGCAGCAGATTAAGGAGATGCAGCAGTACATGAAGCATCAGGAAATGGAGCAGCAGATTAAGCAGCAGCAGGAGGTAATGCAGCAGAATATGCAGCAGGAGATGATGCAGCTGCAGCTGCAGAGGCAGCAGATGTAGCAGCAATAGATGCAGCAGCAGATGCATCAGGAGATGCAGATTCAGTAGGAGATGTAGAAGGAGCGAATGCTGCAGCAGCTGCAGCTGCAGGAGATGCAGCAGAAGGAAATGCATCAAGATATGCTGCAGAAGGAGATGCAGTAGGATATGAAGCAGGAGATGCAGCAGCAGGAGATGCAGCAGGGGATGCATATTCAGCAGGTTATTCAGCAGAAAGTTCAGAAGGAGATGCAGCAGCATGAGATTTAACAGGAGATGCAGCAGTAGATGAAGCAGCAGCATATGCAACAGCAGATGCACCAGATGGAGCAGCAAGACATGCACCAGGGGATGGAGCAGCAGATGCAACGAGAAAAGACGCATCAGGAGATGCATCCGCAGATGTATGACCAGAGGATGCAGCAGGAGATGTAGCAGCAGGAGATACAGGATGCCGCAGGAGATGCAACACCAGAAGATTCAGCACCAAGAGATGCGTCAGGAGATGCAGCAGCACATGTAGTATCAGCAGATGCAGCAGCAGGAAATACAACAGGAATAGATGCAGAAGGTAATGCAGCAGCAGGAGTTGAAGCAGAATATGCATCAGCAGGAAATGCAGCAGCAAGAGATTCAGACGGAGATGCAGCAGCAGGAGATGCAGAAGTAGGAGATGCAGCAGAAGAAGATGCTGCAGCAGCACATGCAGAAGGAGATGCAGCAGTAGGAGATGCAGCAGGAGATTCAGCAGCTGGAGATTCAGCAGCAGACAAAGGATATTCTGTAGCAGACACGGCATCAGGAGATTCAGCAGCTGGAGGTGCAGCTGGAGATGCAAGAGCAAACGCAGCAGTAGGAGTGGCGGCAGGTGGAGATGCATTAGGAGATTCAGCGTGGTATGCAGAAGCATTAGATGCCACAGGAGATTCATCAGGAGATTCAGCAGCAAGTGATGCAGCAGCAGGAGAAGCAGCAGGAGATGCAGCAGCAGCAGGAGATGCAGAAGCAGATGCAGCAGGAAATGAAGATTCAGCAGAAGATGCAGTAGGAAGAGATTCTTCAAGATATGCAGCAGCATGATATGATGCAGTAACAGGAGATAGAGCAGGTTACGGAGAAAGAGGAGATGATGCAGCAGACGCAGCAGCAGAAGATTCACCAGGAGAAGATGCAGCAGCAGGATATTCAGCAGAAGGAGATTCAGCAGCAGGAGAAGCAGCAGGAGATGCATATTCAGAAGGAGATACGTCAGGAGATGTAGCAGGATATGGAGCAGAATGAGATGCCGCCAGAGATTGAGGAGGAGATTCAGCAGAAGGAGGTGCAAGACCAGGAAGATTAATCTACAGCAGATGCACCAAAAGATGCAAGAGATGCAGCAGCAGGAGATGCAGCTGGAGATGCAGCAGCAGTTGATTGAGTAAGATATACACAAGCAGGAGATGCATCAGCGGGAGATGTGGCATGAGAGGCAGAAGAAGAAGATCCTGCAGCAGATGCAGTAGCATATGCAGCACCAGCAGATGTAGCAGCAGGAGATTCAGCAGCAGGTGATGCAGCAGTCAGAGATGCAGCAGGTTATGCATCAGCAGAAGATGCATCAGCTAGAGTTCAGCAGCAGGAGATGCAGCAGGTGGAGATGCAGCATCAGGAGATGCATCAGTAAATGCAGCGTCAGGAGATGCAGTGGGAGGAGATGCAGCAGTTTATGCAGCAGCAGGAGATGTGGTAGGATTAGATTCAGCAGGAGATGCAGTAGGAGCTGAGCAGCAGGAGATGCAGCAGGAGATGCAGTAGTAGGAGATGAAGCAGTATATGAAGCAGTAGCAGATGCAGCAGAAAATACTGCAGATGGAGCAGTAGGAGATGAATCAGGAGATGCAGCAGGAGATTCAGCAGCAGGAGATGCAGTGGGAGATCATGCAGATGGAGCTGTAGCATCAGGAGATGCAGAATGAGAAGCAGAAGGAGATGCAGTAGTAGGAGATGAAGCAGTATATGAAGCAGCAGCAGATGCAGCAGTAGGAGATGAATGAGGAGATGCAGCAGGAGATGATGCAGAAGCAAGAGATGCAGCAGCAGGAGATTACGCAGGAGATGCATCAGTAGATGATGCAGCAGCAGGAGATGCAGCCGCTGCAGATGCAGGAAGATATTCAAGAGCAGATTCAGTAGGAGCTGCAGCAGCAGGAGATGAAGCAGCAGCAGATGCATCAATAGATGCCTATTCATCCGGAGATGCAGCAGGAAGAGATGCTCCAGCAGGTACAGCTTCATGAGATGTAGCACGAGATACAGAAGGAGATGCTGTAGGAGAAGAGGCAGGAGGAGGTGATGCAGCAGACTCAGTAGCAGGAGATGCAGAAGCAGAAGATGCAGCCGGAGATTCTGCAGCAGGAGATGCAGCAACAGGAGATGCAGCAGGAGATACCGTCGCAAGAGATGAGCAGCGGATTCAGCAGGAGATTCTGCAGCAAGAGATGAAGCCTCAGGATCTGCAGAGAAGAAGATGCAGCAGTAGGAGATGCAACAGCAGACGCAGCAGCAGGAGAGGCAGCAGCAGAAGATACAGCAGCAGCAGCAGCAGATGCGCAAGAAAATGGAGCAGGAGATGCGGCAGGATAAGATGCAGTACCAGCAGGTGCAGCAGGAGATGCAGCGTCTGGAGTTGAAGCACTAGAAGATGCTGCAGAAGATGCAGCAGCAGATGCATCAGGAGAAGCAGGAGAAGGAAATGCAGCAGCAGGAGATGCAGCAGCAGAGATGCAGGAGTAGGAGAGACAGAAGCAGGAGATGTGGACACAAGACATGCAAAAGGATATGCAGAAGCAGGAGATGCGGCAGCAGGAGAGGCACCATGTGATTCAGCAGGAGATGCAGCAGAAGATAGAGAAGCAGGAGATGCACCAGCAGATGCAGCCGCAGGTGATGCAGGAAATGCATCAGCTGATGCAGGAGGAGGTTTAGCAGGAGGAGATTTAGCAGGATAAGAGGCAGCAGCAGGAGATGCAGCAGGAGATTTTGCTGCATCTCCTCTGCTGCCTTTCCTACTGCATCTCCTCCTGTTTCATCTTTTGTTGCATCTCCTGCTGCTGTATATCATGGTGCATATCCTCTTGCTACTTCTCCGGCTGCATCTCCTGCTGCATCATCTGCTACAGCAAATTCTGCTGCTACATCTCCTACTGAATCTGCATCTCCTGATGCATCTGCTGCTGCATCTATTACTGCTGCATCTGCTGCCTCTGCAGCTGCAGCTGCATCACCTGTTGATGCATCACCTGCTGCATTACCTCCTGCTGAATATTCTGCTACATTTCTGGCTGCTGCTTAATCTGCTGCTCCATTTCCTGCTGCTTTACGTACTGCTGCATCTCCTGCTACATTTGCTGCTGCTGCATTACCTTCTCCTTGATGTCCTCCTGTATCTCCTGCTGCTGCATCTGCTGCTTCATCTCCTGCTGCGTCCTCTGTGGATGCATCTGAGGATGCATCTGCAGAAGCATCTCCTGCTGAATTTCCTGCTGCACTTCCTGCTGTAACTGCTGATGCATATGTTGCTATTTCATCTCCTGCTGCATCTCCTGCTGCATCTTCTTCTGCAGAATCTCCTCCAGCATCTCCTGCTACAATTCCTGCTATGTAACTCCTGCTGCATCTCCTACTGCATCCCCTGCTGCTGAATCTCCTTCTATATCTCCGGCTGCATCTCCTGCTGCATCTTCTGCTAGTGCATGTTCTGCTGCATTTCCTGCTGATGCATATCCGGCTGCTGTATTTCCTGATGCATCTCTATCTGCTTTATCTTTTTCTGCATATCCGGCTGCATCTCTTCCTGCTGAATCTCCTGCTTAATCTCCTCCTACTACATCTTCAGCATATGCTGCTGCATCTGCTGCTGCTTCACATATTGCTACATCTCCTGCTATTGCATCTGCTTCTGCAACTCCTGCTACTTCATCTGCTGCTGCACCTCCTGTTACTTCATCTGCTGCTGAATCTGCATCTCCTCTTTCGTCTGCTGCCTGCATCAACTCATGCTGTAGCAGATGCTGCTGCATCTGCTGTTGCTGCATATGCTACTGCATCTGCTGCAGGACCTTCTTCTTCTGCCTCTCATGCCACATCTCCCGCTGATGCATCTCCTGCTTCTGTATATCTTGCTCAATCTACTGCTGCTGCATCTCCAGCTGCATCTCCTGCTTCTGCATCTCTTGCATCTTTTGGTGCATCTGCTGTAGATTAATCTACTGCTGCATCTCCTGTTGCTTCATCTTCTGATTTTTTGATGTCCTCCTGCATCACCTGATGCTCCAGCTGCTGCTGCTGCATACACTGCTGCATCTGCTGCTGCTGAATTCACTTCTGCTGCATCTGCTGCTGCATCACCTTCTACTGAATCCCCTGATGCATCTCCTGCTGCTGCATCCACTGGTATATCTCCTAATGCTGCATCTCCTGCTGATGCACCTCCTGATGCATCTCCTGCTCAATCTCCTCCTGCTGCTTCTCCTACTGCTTCATCTCCTGCATCTGCTGCTGCATGTGCTGCTGCATCTCCTGCTTCTCTATGTCCTCCTCCTGGATCTCCACCTGCATCTATTGCTGCTACATCCTCTGCTGAACCTCCTGCTGCTGCATCTCCTTCTGCAACTTCCTCTGATGCATCAGCAGATTCATCTCATGATGCATCTCCCCTGCTTCATCTCCTACTCTTGCATACCCTGCTGCATCTACAGCTGCTTCTAACCCTACTTCATCTACTGCTGCTGCATTACCTGCTGCTTCTGCTGCTGCATCTCCTCCTGAATTTCCTGCTGCTGCATCTCCTGCTGCTATATCTTTTGCTTATCAATCTCCTGCTGCTGCACCTCTTACGGAATCTGCTTCTGAATCTGCTCCTGCATCTACTGCAGCTGAATCTCCTGATGCTGTATCTGCTGATACTGCATCTCCTAATGCATCTCCTGTAGCTTAATCTCCTGCTTTTGCATCTCCTGTTTTATCTCCTTCTGATGCCTATCTTGCTGCTGCATCTACTGCTGCTTCGTCTGCTTCTACATCTCCCGCTGCATCTCCTGATGCTGCATCTCAAGATACATCTGCTCTTGCTCAGCCTCTTGCTGCATATCCTGCTGCTACATCTCCTGCTACTGCATCTCCTGCTGCATCTCCTGCTGCATCTCTTGCAGCTGCATCTCCTGCTCCATCTCTTGCGGCTGCATCTCCTGCTCCATATCCTCCTGTTGCATCGGCGGATTCATCTTATGATGGTGCTTTCTTGCTGGATCCCCTGCTTCTGCATCGCCTGCTGCTGCAAACTCTGCTGCATCTCCTGCTGCTGCATTTCAAGCTAGAGTTGCTTCTGCTCCATCTCCTGCGGCTGCGGGTGCTGATGCATTTACTGATGCATTTTCTACTGCTGCATCTCCTTCTGCTGCAACTCCTGCTACATCTCCTTTTGCTGCATTTCCTACTGCTGCATTTCCTGCTCCTGCATCTGATACTTCATTTCCTGCTGCTGCATCTGCTGGTGCTGCATCTCCTGCTGCATCTGCTGCTGAATCTCCTGCTTCTGCGTCTCATACCACATCTCCTGCTGCTGCATCACCTGCTGCAACACCTGCTGCCGAATCTCCTGCATCTTTTGCTGCATCTGCTGTAGATTCGCCTCCTGGTGCATCTCCTGCTGCTGCATCTCCTGCTGATGGATGTCCTCGTGCATCTCCTGATGCTGCATCTGCTGCTGCATCTCCTGCAGCTGCATTTCCTGTGCCATCTCCTACTGCTGAATCTCGTGCTGCTCCTTTCTCTGCTGTGTCTACTTCTGCTGCACAGCCTGCAGCCGAATCTCCTAATGCATCTCCTCTTGCTTAGTCTCCTGATGCTTCCTATCCTGCTTCATCTCCTTTTGCTGCATATCTTGCTGCTGCATCTCCTGCTGCTGTATCCCCTGCTCCATCTCCTGCTGGGGCATCTCCTGCTGAATCTCCTTCTGCATCTCCTGCTGCTCCAGCTGCTGCATCTGCATCATCGGGATATTCTGAAGGAGATGCAGCAACAGGAGACGCAGCAGCAGGAGATGCAACCACAGCACTGTGGCAGCAGATTCAGCTGCAGGAGATGCAGCCGTAGGAGATGCAGCAGGATTTTCACCAGGAGATAGAGCAGAAGGAGATGCAGCAGAAGATGCAGTAGCAGATGCAGCAGAAGGAAGTGTAGCAGCAGAAGATGTAGGAGGATATGCAGCAGCAGTAGATGAAACAGACCAGAAAGCAGCAGGATATGCAGAAGCAGGAGAATCAGCAGCAGGGGATGCAGCACCAGATTCAGCAGCAAATTCAGCAGGAAATGTAGCAACAGTAGATGCAGAAGAAGGATATGTAGCAGGAGATGCATCAGCAGGCAATGCAGCAGCAGAGGCAGCAGAAGAAGATGCAGCGGGAGATACAGAAAAAAATGAGGAAGCAGGAGCAGCCCCTATTACTTGATGTCCTCCTGCATCTCCTGATGCTGCATCTGCTGCTTCATCTCCTGCTTCTGTATCTCCTGCTGCTACATCTCCTGATGCATCCTCTGCTCATGCATCTGCAGATGCATCTCCTCATGTGTCATTTCCCGTTGCATCTGCTGCTCCATCCCCTGCTGCATCTCTTTCTGCTCCATCTGGTGCATCTGCTGTTGCATATGCTGCTGCTTCATCTACTGCTGCATCTCCTGCTAAATCTCGTGTAGCTGCATCTTCTTCTGATGTTCCTGCTGAATCTACTGCTGAATATGCATCCCCTGCTGCATCTCTTGCTGCTGCATCTCCTGCTTCATATCCTACTGCATCTCCTCCTGCAGCATATCTTGCTGCATTTCCTACTGCTGCATCTCCTGTGGCATCATCTGCTCCTGTATCTCCTGCTGCTACATCTCCTGATGCATCCTCTGCTCATGCATCTGCGGATGCATCTCCTGATGCACCATTTACATTTGCATCTGCTGCTCCATCCCCTGCTGCATCTCTTTCTGCTCCATCTGGTGCATCTGCTGTTGCATATGCTGCTGCTTCATTTACTGCTGCATCTCCTGTTAAATCTCCTGCTGCTTTATCTCCTTCTAAAGTTCCTGCTAAATCTACCACTGAATATGCATCCCCGGCTGCATCTCCTGCTGCTGCATCTCCTGCTTCATATCCTACTGCAACTCCTCCTGCAGCATATCTTTATGCATTTCCTTCTATTGCATCTCCTGCTGCATCATCTGCTGCAGCACCTTCTGCTGCTACGTCTCCTACTGAATCTGCATCTCCTGATGCATCTGCTGCTGCATCTATTGCTGCTACATCTGCTGCCTCTGCAGCTGCAGCTGCATCACCTGATGCTGCATCTCCTGATGCATTACCTCCTGCTGCTTAATCTGCTGCTCCATTTCCTGATGCTTCATGTACTGCTGCATTTCCTTACTCTGCTGCTCCATTTCCTGATGCTTCATGTACTACTGAATCTCCTGCTACACTTGGTGCTGCTGCATCTCCTTCTACTTGATGTCCTCCTGCATCTCCTGCTGCTGCATCTGCTGCATCATCTCCTGCTTCTGTATAGCCTGCTGCTTCATCTTCTGCTGCATCCTATGCGGATGCATATGCGGATGCATCTGCAGAAGCATCTCCTTTTCCTGCTGCATCTGCTGCTCAATCTTCTACAGATGCATCTAGTGCTTCTGCATTTCAGCTGCATATCCTGTTGAAGGCATCTGCGGCTGCATCTCCTGCTGAATGTCCTGCTGCACTTCCTGCTGTAACTGCTGATGCATATGTTGCTATTTCATCTGCTGCTGCATCTCCTGCTGAATCTTCTTCTGCAGAATCTCCTCCAGCATCTCCTGCTACAATTCCTGCTGATGTAACTCCTGCTGCATCTCATACTGCATCCCCTGCTGCTGAATCTCCTTCTATATCTCCTGCTGTATCTCCTGCTTCATTTTCTACTGAATCTCCTGCTGCAGAAACTCCTACGGAATTTTCTGCTGCACAATTTGCTGATGCATTTCCTGCTGATGCATCTCCTGCTCAATCTCCTGATGCTGCATCTGCCGCTGCTGAGTCTCCTGTTGCTGCAACTCCTGTTGAATCTTCTGCTGCCTCTGATGCTGCTTCATCTTCTTTGACTGCATATCCTGCTGCTGCATCTCGTTCTACCACATCTCCTGCATCTCTTGCTACAGCATCTCCTGCTTTATCTGCTGAATTTGCTGCTGCATCTGCTGTTGCATCCTCTTCCACTGCATCTGCTGCTGCATCAGCTGCTACTTTCTCTCTTGCTGCATTTACTGCGGCTGCATATCCTGCTATATTTCTTTCTGCTGCATATTCTTCACTTCATCTACTACTCTGCACCTCCTGCTGCTGCATCTTCTCCTTCTGCATCTCCGGCTGAATTGCCTGTAGCAGCTCCTGCTTCTTCATCTCCTGCTGCTACATCTCCTAATGCATATGATGCTGCTGCATCTCCTGTTACTTCTGCTGATGCTGCATTCCCTGCGGCATCTCCTGATGCTGCAGCTCCTTCTGCATCTCCTTATGTGTGTCCTGCTACTACATCCCCTGCTGCTGCATTTTCTGCTTCATCTCCTGATGCTGCAACTCCTTCTGCATCTTCTGCTGATGCATCTCCTGCTGAATCTGCTGCTGCTGCATCTCCTGTTGCATCTGCTTCTGATGCATCTGCGGCTACACCTCTGCTGCTGCATCTCTTGCTGCATTTCCTGCTTTATCTGCTGCTGCTCTGCTGCTGCTTCATCTCCTGCCAAATCTCCTGCTTCATATCCTGCTGCTGCACTGCCTAATGCATCTCATGATAATGCTTCATCTCCTGCTACTGCATCTCCTGCTGCACCTACTGCTGCTGCATTTCCTGCTGCATTTTCTTTTGCTGCATCTCCTGCTGATGGGTCTGATGCAGCATCTCTTGCTCTAGCATCTCCTGCTGCATCTCTTGCTGCTGCATTACCTTCTCTATCTCCTCCTACTGCATCTCCTCATACTGCATATCCTGCTTCTGTTTATACTGCTGCCTTTCCCGCTGCTGCATCTCCTGCTGCTGAAATTCTTTCTGCATCTCCTTCTTCTGAATCTCCTGCTGCTCTATCACCTTCTGAATCGAATCCTCCTGCATGTCCTGCTGCTGCATCGACTCCTGCTGCATCTGCTTCTGCATCTCCTGCTGATGCATCTCTTACTCTTGCATCTCCTTCTGCTGAATCTCCGCCTGAATCTCCGTCGGCATCTCATGCTGCTACATATCCTGCTACATCTCCTGAAGTATCTCCTTCTGAATGTGCATCTCCTGCTGCTTCATTTGCAGTTGAATCTCCTGCTTCTTAATCTCCTGCTGCTGCGTCTGCTGCATCATCTCCTCTTTCTCCATAACGTGCTGTATCTCCAGTTGCTGCATCTTATCATGCTGCTGCATATGTTGAAGATTCTCTTCCTCCTGCATCTTCTGCAGAATCTTCATTTCCTGCTGCATCTGCTTCTGCATCTCCTGCTGCTGCTGCATCTCCTGCTGCTTCTGCTACTGCTACATAAGTTACTGCTGGATCTCTTGATGAATCTCCTGCTGCATCTGATGCTGCAGCATCTCCTATAGCTGCATCACCTTCTGCATGTGCTGCTGCAGCATCTCCTAATGCTGCATCTCCTGTTGCTGCATCTGCTGGTGCTGCACCTGCTGCAACATCTCCGTCTGCATCTCCTGCTGCTGCACCTCCTGCTGCATCTTCGTCTGAATCTCTAGGTGCTGAATTTCCTGCTCATGCATATTCTCCTTCAACTCCTCCTGCTGCATTTCGTTCCGCTGAATTTTCTACTGAATCTCCTGCTGCACAATCTCCTACAGAATTTCTTGCTGCACAATCTGCTGATGCATTTCCTGCTGATGCATCTCCTGCTGAATCTCCTGCCTCTTCATCTCCTTCTGCTGAATCTCCTGCCTCTTCAGCTCCTGCTGCTGCAATTCCTGCTGATTTCCTGCTGCATTTCCTTCTCTTGAATCTCCTATTGCATATCCTGGTGCATCACCTGCTGAATATGCATCTCCTGCTACATCTCCTGATGATACACCTCATGCAGCTGCAGCTGCTGCTGCATATCCTGCTACACCTGCTGTTGCCAAATCTCTTGCTGCTGCATATCCTACTGAATTTCCAGCAGCATATCCTGCTGATTGAATTCTTGCTGCATCTCATCCTGCAACCTTTGCTGCTGCATCAGCTGCTGCTTCTGGTGATGCTACATCTCCAGCTGCATCTGCTGCTTCATCTGCTGCTGTATCTCCTGTTGCATATGGTTCTGCATCTTCTGCTGCATATGGTTCTGCATCTTCTGCTGCATATGGTGGTGCTTCTCCTGCTGCTGCATCAGTTCCTGCTGAATCTCCAGATGAATCTCCTGCAGCATCTCATGCTTCTACATATCATGCTGAATCTCCTTCTGCATCTCCTTCTGAATATGCATCTCCTGATGCATCTCCACCTGCTACCACTACTACTGCTGCGTTTGCTTCTGCATCTCCTGCTGCATCTCCTGCTGCTGAATCTCCTGATGACGTTTCTGCTGCTGAATATCCTTTGACTACTGATGAAAGTCCTTTGTCTGCTGATGAATATCCTTTGTCTCCTGCTGGATCTCCTGCTGCTGAATCTCCTGCTGCATGTGCTGCTGCTGCATCTCCTACAGCTGCATCAACTTTTGCATGTGCTGTTGCAGCATCTCCTTCTGCTGCATCTCCTGTTGCTGCATCTGCTGGTGCTGCACCTGCTGCAACATCTTCTTCAGCATCTCCTGCTGCTGCACCTCCTGCTGCATCTCTGTCTGAATCTTTCGGTGCAGCATTTCCTGCTGATGCATATTCTGCTTCAACTCCTGCTGCTGCATTACCTTCTGCATCTATTCCTGTTGTATTTCCGGCTGCTGCATCTCCTGCTACTTCATCTCCTGATACTGCATGTGCTGCTGCATCTCCTGCTGCATCTCTTGGTGCTGCATCTTCTGGTGTTGCATCTTCTGGTGTTGCATCTCCTGCGGCATCACCTGCTCCTGTATCTCCTGCTGCTACATCTCCTGATGCATCCTCTGCTCATGCATCTGCAGATGCATCTGCAGAAGTATCTCCATTTCCTGCTGCATCTGCTGCTCAATCTTCTACTGATGCATCTAGTGCTTCTGCATTTCCTCCTGAAGGCATCTGCGGCTGCATCTCCTGCTGCTACATCACCTGCTGAATCTCCTCTTGCCCTTCCTGCTGTAACCTCTGATGCATATGTTGCTACTTCATCTCCTGATGCATCTCCTACTGTATCTCCTGCTGAATCTTCTTCTGCAGAATCTCCTCCTTCAACTCCTGCTGATGTATCTCCTGCTGCATCTCCTACTACACCTTCTGCTGCTGAATCTCCTTCTATATCTCCTGCTGCATCTTCTGCTGAATCTTCCGCTGAATCTCCTGCTGCAGACTCCTGGTGCTGCTTCTCCTGCATCTGCTGCGGCTGCATCATCTTCTACTGCGTCTCCTGCTACTGCGTCTCCTTCTTCTGAATCTCCTGCTGCTCTATTACCTTCTGCATCGACTCCTCCTGCATGTCCTGCTGCTGTATCTCCTCCTGCTGCATCTGTTTCTTCGTCTCCTGCTGCTGCATCTCCTGCTAAATCTGCATCTGCTAAATCTGCTTCTGCATGTCCTGCTGCTTCATCTCCTTCTCTTGCATCTCCTTCTGCTGAATCTCCTCCTGAATCTCTGGTGGCATCTCATGCTGCTACATATCCTGCTACATCTCCTGACATATCCCCTTCTGAATCTGCATCTCCTGCTGCTTCATTTGCAGTTGAATCTCCTGCTTCTTAATCTCCTGCTGCTGTGTTTGCTGCATCATCTCCTCTTTCTCCATAACCTGCTGTATCTCCAGTTGCTGCATCATATCATGCTGCTGCATATGTTGAAGAATCTCTTCCTACTGCATCTTCTGCAGAATCTTCATTTCCTGCTGCATCTGCTTCTGCATCTCCTGCTGCTGCTGCGTCTCCTGCTGCTTCTCCTGCTGCTGCATCAGTTTCTGCTGAATCTCATGATGAATCTCCTGCAGCATCTCATGCTGAATCTCCTACTGCTGCATCACTTTCTGCATGTGCTGCTGCAGCATCTCCTTCTGCTGCAACTCCTGTTGCTGCACCTGCTTATGCCCCTCGTGCTGCTGCATCTCCTGCTGAATCTCCTGCTGCTGCATCTACTGCTGCATCTCCGTCTGAATCTCTTGGTGCTGCATTTCCTGCTGATGCATATTCTGCTTCAAATCCTGCTGCTGCATTACCTACTGCATCTATTCCTGTTGTATTTCCTGCTGCTGCATCTCCTGCTGCTGCATCTGCTGCTTCATCTCTTGCTGCTGCATCTTCTGGTCTTGCATCTCCTGCTGCATCTCCTGCAGCATCACCTGCTCCTGTATCTCCTGCTGCTACATCTCCTGATGCATCCACAGCTCATGCATCTGCGGATACATCTGCGGATACAACTCCTTATGCACCATTTCCCGTTGCATCAGCTGCTCCATCAACTGCTGCATCTCTTTCTGCTCCATCTGGTGCATCTGCTGTTGCATATGCTGCAGCTTCATCTACTGCTGCATCTCCTGCAAAATCTCCTGCTGCTGCATCTCCTTCTGATGTTTCTGCTGAATCAGCACCTCATGATGCATCTGCTGCTGCATCTATTGCTGCTGCATCTGCTGCCTCTGCAGCTGCATCTGCATCACCTGCTGCTGCATATTCTGCTGCATTTCCTGCTGCTACATCTCCTGCTGCTCCATTTCCTGATGCTTCATGTACTGCTGCATCTCCTTAATCTGCTGCTCCACTTCCTGCTGCTTCATGTACTGCTGCATCTCCTGCTACATTTGCTGCTGCTGCATCTCCTTCTACTTGATGTCCTCCTGCATCTCCTGCTACTGTATAGCCTGCTGCTTCATCTCCTGCTCCATCCTCTGCGGATGCATCTGCGAATGCATCTGCAGAAGCACCTCCGTTTCCTGCTTCATCTGCTGCTCAATCTTTTATGGATACATCTAGAGCTTCTGCATTTCAGCTGCATATCCTGTTGAAGGCATCTGCGGCTGCATCTCCTGCTGCTACATCTCCTGCTGAATCTCCTGCTGCACTTCCTGCTGTAACTGCTGATGCCTATATTGCTATTTCATCTCCTGCTGCATCTCCTGCTGAATGATCTTCTGCAGAATCTCCTGCTGCATCTCCTGCTACAATTCCTGCTGATGTATCTCCTGCTGCATCTCCTACTACATCCCCTGCTGCTGAATCTCCTTCTACATCTCCTGCTGCATCTCCTCCTGAATCTGCTGCTGCCTCTGTTGCGGCTGCTTCTTCTTTTCCTGCAGCTCCTGCTGCTGTATCTCCGGCTGATTTCCTGCTGCATTTTCTTTCTGTTTAATATCCTGCTGCATGTTCTGGTGGATCACCTGCTGAATATGCATCTCCTGCTACATCTCCTGCTGATACACCTCATGCAGCTGCATCTGCTGCTGCATATCCTACTGCATCTTGTGTTGCCAAATCGCTTGCTGTTGCATATCCTACTGAATTCCAGAAGTATCTTCTGCTGATGCATTTCTTGCTGCATCTCATCCTGCATCCTTTGCTGCTTCATCTGCTACTGCTTCTGCTGCTGGTGCATCTCCTGCCTCATATCCTGCTTCTGTGTCTCCTGATGATGTATGTTTTGATGCATCTCCTGCTGATGCATGTCCTGCTGCATCTACTTCTTCTGCATCTCCCGCTCCAGCATCTCCTGCTACATCAGTTGCTGCTGCACCTCTTATTCATCTTCTTCTGCTGCATATACCGCAGCATATGGTGCTGCTGTACCTCCTCCTGCTGCATTTCCTGTTGCATCTCCTCCTGCTGCATGTCCTGCTGAGTCTCCTGCTGCATCTCCTGCTGCTGCATCTCCTTCTGCTACATCTCCTTCTGCACCTCCTGCTACAGCATATCCTGCTGTATCTTCTGCTTCTGCATCTCCTGATACATCCCCTCCTGCTTCATCTCATCCTACTGCATCTCCTGCTACTTCATCTCCTGCTGCTTCATATCCTGCTACTGCATCTCCAAATGAATCTCCTGCTGCTTCATCTCTTGATCCATGTCCTGCTGCTTCATCTCCTGTTTCTGCATCTCCTTTTGCCTTGTCTGCTGCTGCATTTCCTGCTGTATCTCATGTTGCACCTTCTATTGAATCATCTCCTGCGTTATCTCCTTCTGCTGCATATCTTGCTGCTTCATGTCTTTCTGCATCTCCTGCTGCATCTCCTTGAGTGTCACCTGCTGCATCTCCTTCTGCATCACCTGTAGATGCATCTCCTGCTCCTCCATATCCATCTGCATTTCCTGGTGCAGCTCTTTATGTATATACTACTGCTGCATCTGCTGAATAGGCTGCTGCATCCGCTGCTGTGGCATATCCTGATAGATCTCCTGATGATGCATCTCCTGCTGCTGCACCTGCTGCTGCATCTGATGCTGCATCTGATGCTATTTTCTCTCTTGATGCATTTACTGTGGCTGAATCTCCTGCTATATTGCCTTCTGCCGCATCTTCTTCACTTCATCTATTACTCTGCACCTCCTGCTGCTGCATCTCCTCCTTCTGTATCTCCAGCTGAATCGCCTGTAGCATCTCCTGCTTCTTCATGCCCTGCTGCTACATCTCCTAGTGCTGCTGCATCTGCTGTTACTTCTGCTGCTGCTGCATTCCCTGCTGCATCTCCTGATGCTGCAGCTCCTTCTGCATCTCCTTCTGTGTCTCCTCCTACTACATCCCCTGCTACTGCATTTCCCGCTTCATCTCCTGATGCTGCAACTACTTCTGCATCTTCTGCCATTGCATCTCCTTCGGAATCTCCTGCTGCTGCATCTCCTACTTAATGTCTTCCTGCATTTCCTGCTGCTGCGTCTGCTGCTGCTTCATATACTGCTTCATCTCCTACTACTGCATCTAGTTCTGCTTCTCATTCTGCATCTCCTGATGCTACAGCTCCATCTGCATCATCTCCTGCTGCATCTCCTGCTGCTGAATCTCCTGCTGCATCTCCTGATTCATCTCCTACTGTTGCATCTGCAGTATTTTTTGCTGCATCTGCTGCTGCTTCATATACTGCTTCATCTCCTACTACTGCATCTCCTGCTGCATCTCCTGCTGCTGCAGATCCTACTGCATCTCCTGCTGAATCTAATCCTACCACATCTCCTGCTGCATCTCCTGCTGCTGCATAAACTGCTGCATCTCCTCTTGCTGCATCTCCTGCAGCTGCATTTACTGATGCATCTCCTGATGCTGCGTCTCCACCTGCTGCATCTCCTGCTGCTGAACTCCTGCTGCTGCATCTTCTGATGATGCATCTCCTGCTGCATCTCTGACTGCTGCATCACCTGCTGCTGAATCTCCTGCTGCTGCATCTGCTGCAGCAGCTTCTTCTTCTGCCTCTCATGCCACATCTCCCGCTGATGCATCTCCTGCTTCTGTATATCTTGCTCAATCTACTGCTGCTGCATCTCCAGCTGCATCTTCTGCTGCTGAATTCACTTCTGCTACATCTGCTGCTGCATCACCTTCTACTGAATCCCCTGATGCATCTCCTGCTGCTGCATCCACTGGTACATCTCCTAATGCTGCATCTCCTGCTGATGCACCTCCTGATGCATCTCCTGCTCAATCTCCTCCTGCTGCTTCTCCTACTGCTTCATCTCCTGCATCTGCTGCTGCATGTGCTGCTGCATCTCCTGCTTCTCTATGTCCTCCTCCTGGATCTCCACCTGCATCTATTGCTGCTGCATCCTCTGCTGAACCTCCTGCTGCTGCATCTCCTTCTGCAACTTCCTCTGATGCATCAGCAGATTCATCTGATAATACATCTCCCCTGCTTCATCTCCTGATGCTGAATCTCCTGCTCTTGCATACCCTGCTGCATCTACAGCTGCTCCTAAGCCTACTTCATCTACTGCTGCTGCATTACCTGCTGCTTCTGCTGCTGCATCTCCTCCTGAATTTCCTGCTGGTATATCTTTTGCTTATCAATCTCCTGCTGCTGCACCTCTTACGGAATCTGCTTCTGAATCTACTCCTGCATCTACTGCAGCTGAATCTCCTGATGCTGTATCTGCTGATACTGCATCTCCTAATGCATCTCCTGTAGCTTAATCTCCTGCTTTTGCATCTCCTGTTTTATCTCCTTCTGATGCCTATCTTGCTGCTGCATCTACTGCTGCTTCGTCTGCTTCTACATCTCCCGCTGCATTTCCTGCTGCTTCATCTCAGGATACATCTCCTCCTGCTCAGTCTCTTGCTTCATATCCTGCTGCTACATCTCCTGCTACTGCATCTCCTTCTGCATCTCCTGCTGCATCTCTTGCAGCTGCATCTCCTGCTCCATCTCTTGCGGCCGCATCTCCTGCTCCATATCCATCTGATACATCTGCGGATTCAACTTATGAAGGTGCTTTCTTGCTGCATCTCCTGCTTCTGCATTGCCTGCTGCTGCAAACTCTGCTGCATCTCCTGCTGCTGCATTTCCAGCTGCAGTTGCTGATGCTGCATCTCCTGCGGCTGCGACTGCTGATTAATTTCCTGATGCATTTTGTACTGCTGCATCTCCTTCTGCTGCAACTCCTGCTGCATCTCCTTTTGCTGCATTTCCTACTGCTGCATTTCCTGCTCCTACATCTAATACTTTTTTTGCTGCATCTGCTGCTGCTTCATATACTGCTTCATCTCCTACTACTGCATCTCCTGCTTATGCATCTCCTGCTGCTGCATCTCCTGTGCAATCTCCTACTGCTGAATCTCGTGCTGCTCCATTCTCTGCTGCATCTACTGCTGCTGCATCTCCTGCTGCCGAATCTCCTAATGCATCTCCTCTTGCTTAGTCTCCTGATGCTTCCTATCCTGCTTCATCTCCTTTTGCTGCATATCTTGCTGCTGCATCTACTGCTGCTTGGCACGCTGCTGTATCCCCTGCTCCATCTCCTGCTGCTCCAGCTGCTGCATCTGCATCATCAGGATATTCTGAAGGAGATGCAGTAACAGGAGACGCAGCAGCAGGAGATGCAACCACAGCACTGTGGCAGCAGATTCAGCTGCAGGAGATGCAGCCGTAGGAGATGCAGCAGGATTTTCAGCAGGAGATAGAGCAGAAGGAGATGCAGCAGGAGATGCAGTAGCAGATGCAGCAGCAGAAAATGTAGGAGGATATGCAGCAGCAGTAGATGAAACAGACCATAAAGCAGCAGGATATGCAGAAGCAGGCGAATCAGCAGCAGGGGATGCAGCACCAGATTCAGCAGCAAATTCAGCAGGAATTGTAGCAACAGTAGATGCAGAAGAAGGATATGTAGGTGGAGATGCATCAGCAGGAAATGCGCCAGCAGAGGCAGCAGCAGAAGTTGCAGCGGGAGATATAGAAAAAAATGAGGAAGCAGGAGCAGCCCCTATTACTTGATGTCCTCCTGCATCTCCTGATGCTGCATCTGTTGCTTCATCTCCTGCTTCTGTATCTCCTGCTGCTACATCTCCTGATGCGTCCTCTGCTCATACATCTGTGGATGCATCTCCTGATGCATCATTTCCCGTTGCATCTGCTGCTCCATCCCCTGCTGCATCTCTTTCTGCTCCATCTGGTGCATCTGCTGTTGCATATGCTACTGCTTCATCTACTGCTGCATCTCCGGCTAAATCTCCTGCTGCTGCATCTCCTGCTGAATCTCCTGCTGCAATTCCTGCTGTAACTGCAGATGCATATGTTGCTATTTCATCTCCTGCTGCATCTCCTGCTAAAATTCCTGCCGATGTCTTTCCTGCTGCATCTCCTACTATATCCCCTGCTGCTGAATCTCCTTCTATATCTCCTGCTGCATTTTCTACTGAATCTCCTGCTGCCTTTTCTACTGAATCTCCTGCTGCACAATCTCCTACGGAATTTCCTGCTGCAGAATCTGCTGATGCATTTCCTGCTGGTGCATCTCCTGCTGAATCTCCTGATGCTGCATCTCCTGCTGAATCTCTTGCCTCTTCATCTGCTACTGCTGCAACTCCTACTGAATCTGCTGCTGCATCTGGTTCGCATGCATCTTCTTTTCCTACATCTCCTGCTGCTGCATCTCCGGCTGATTTCCTGCTGCATTTCCTTCTCTTGAATCTCCTGCTGCATATCCTGGTGCATCACCTGCTGAATATGCATCTCCTGCTACATCTCTTGCTGATACACCTCATGCAGCTGCATCTGATGCTGCATACCCTGCTGCATCTGCTGTTGCCAAATCTCTTGCTGTTGCATATCGTACTGAATTTCCAGCAGCATCTCCTGCTGATGAAATTCCTGCTGCATCTCACCCTGCATCGTTTGCTGCTGCATCTGCTTCTGCCTTTGGTGTTGCTACATGTCCAGCTGCGTCTGCTGCTTCATCTGCTTCTGTATCTCCTGCAGCATATGGTTCTGCATCTTGGGCTGCATAAGTTGCTGATCTGCTGCTGCTTCTGCTGCTGGTGCATCTCCTGCCTCATATCCTCCTGCTGTGTCTCCTGCTGATGTATGTTTTGTTGTATCTCCTGCTGATGCATGTCCTGCTGCATCTACTTCTTCTGGATCTAATTCTTCTGCATCTCCGGCTCCAGCATCTCCTGCTGCATCAATTGCTGCTGCACGTCTTATTCATCTCCTTCTGCTGCATATACTGCTGCATCTGGTGCTGCTGTACCTCCTCCTGCTGCATTTCCTGATCAATCTCATCCTGCTGCATCTTGTGCTGCATCTCCTACTGCTGAGTCTCCTGCTGCTGCATCTCCTTCTTCTACATCTCCTTCTGCATCTCCTGCTACAGCATATCCTGCTGTATCTGCTGATTCTGCATCTCCTGATACATCCCCTGCTGCTTCATCTCATCCTGCTGCATCTCCTGCTGCATCTCCTGCTGCTATATCTCCTGCTGCTTCATATCCTGCTACTGCATCTCCTAATGAATCTCCTGCTGCTTCATCTCTTGATCCATGTCCTGCTGCTGCATCTCCTGTTTCTGCAACTCCTTTTGCTTCGTCTGCTGCTGCATCTCCTGCTGTATCCCATGTTGAACCTTCTATTGAAGCATCTCCTTGCGTCATCTCCTTCTGCTTCATATCTTGCTGCTTCATGTCTTTCCGCATCTCCTGCTGCATCTCCTTGAGCGTCACCTGCTGCATCTCCTTCTGCATCACCTGCAGATGCATCTCCTGCTGTATCTCGTGCTTCTCCATATTCATCTGCATTTCCTGCTGCAGCTATTTATGAATCTACTACTGCGGCATCTGCTGAATTTGCTGCTGCATCTGCTACTGCTTCATCTACTGCTGCATCTCCTGCTGATGCATCTCCTGCTGCTGCATCTTCTTCTGATATTCCTCCTGAATCTACTGCTGAATATGCATCTCCTGCTGCTTCTCCTGCTGCTGAATCTTCTTCTTCTGCGTCTTCTGCATCATCTCCTCTTTCTCCATAACCTGCTCTATCTTCTGTTGCTGCATCATATCATGCTGCTGCATATCTTGAAGAATCTCTTCCTACTGCATCTTCTGCTGAATCTTCATTTCCTGCTGCATCTGCTTCTGCATCTCCTGCTGCTGCTGCATCTCC
This sequence comes from Clamator glandarius, assembly GCA_033459285.1. Lineage (NCBI taxonomy): Eukaryota > Metazoa > Chordata > Aves > Cuculiformes > Cuculidae > Clamator > Clamator glandarius. Next base: position 34,227 of record JAUNZM010000836.1, on the reverse strand, counting down.
TGCTGCTTCTCCTGCTGCTGCATCAGTTGCTGCTGAATCTCCTGATGAATCTCCTGTGGCATCTAATGCTCCTACATATCATGCTGAATCTTCTAATGCATCTCCACCTGCTGCCACTCCTACTGCTGCTTTTGCTTCTGCATCTCCTGCTGCACCTCCAGCTGCTGAATCTCCTGATGCCGTGTCTGCTACTGAATATCCTTTATCTCCTGCTGAATCTCCTGCTGCATCTCCTACTGCTGCATCTCCTTCTGCATGTGCTGCTGCAGCATCTTCTTCTGCTGCATCTCCTACTTCTGCATCTCCTACTGCTGCATCTCCTGCTGCATCTCCGTCTGAATTTCTTGCTGCTGCATTTCCTGCTGCTGCATATTCTGCTTCAACTCCTGCTGCTGCATTACATTCTGCATCTATTCCTGTTGTATTTCCTGCTGCTGCATCTGCTGATACTGCATGTGCTGCTGCATCTCCTGCTGCATCTCTTGGTGCTGCATCTTCTGGTGTTGCATCTTCTGCGGCATCCTGTATCTCCTGCTGCTACATCTCCTGATGCATCCTCTGCTCATGCATCTGCGGATGCATCTCCTGATGCACCATTTACATTTGCATCTGCTGCTCCATCCCCTGCTGCATCTCTTTCTGGTGCATCTGCTGTTGCATATGCTGCTGCTTCATCTACTGCTGCATCTCCGGCTAAATCTCCTCCTGCTGCATCTCCTTCTGCTGAATCTACTGCTGAACATGCATCCCCGGCTGCATCTCCTGCTGCTGCATCTCCTGCTTCATATCCTTCTGCATCTCCTCCTGCAGCATGTGTTGCTGCATTTCCTTCTGCTGCATCTCCTGCTGCATCATCTGCTGCAGCATCTTCTGCTGCACCATCTCCTACTGAATCTGCATCTCCTGATGCATCTTCTGTTGCATCTATTGCTGCTACATCTGCTGCCTCTGCAGCTGCAGCTGCATCACCTGATGCTGCATATTCTGCTGCATTACCTCCTGCTGCTTAATCTGCTGCTCCATTTCCTGATGTTTCATGTACTGCTGCATCTCCTGCTACACTTGCTGCTGCTGCATCTCCTCCTACTTGATGTCGTCATGCATCTCCTACTGCTGCATCTGCTGCAGCATCTCCTTCTGCTGTATAGCCTGCTGCTTCATCTCCTGCTCAATCCTCTGCGGATGCATCTGCGGATGCATCTGCAGAATCATCTCCTTTTCCTGCTGCATCTGCTGCTCAATCTTCTAAGGATGCATCTAGTTCTTCTGCATTTCAGCTGCATATCCTGTTGAAGGCATCTGCGGCTGCATCCCCTGCTGAATCTCCTGCTGCACTTCCTGCTGTAACTGCTGATGCATATGTTGCTATTTCATCTGCTGCTGCATCTCCTGCTGAATCTTATTCTGCAGTATCTCCTCCAGTGTCTCCTGCTACAATTCCTGCAGATGTATCTCCTGCTGCATCTCCTACTGCATCCCCTGCTGCTGAATCTCCTTCTATATCTCCTGCTGCATCTCCTGCTGCATTTTCTACTGAATCTACTGCTGCTGAATCTCCTACGGAATTTCCTGCTGCAGAATTTGCTGATGCATTTCCTGCTGATGCATCTCCAGCTCAATCTCATGATGCTGCATCTTCTTTTACTGCATATCCTGCTGATGCATCTCTGGCTGCCTCATCTCGTTCTGCTGCATCTCCTTCTGCATCTCCTGCTACAGCATCTCCTGCTCTATCTACTGAATTTGCTGCTGCATCTGCTGCTGCTTCATCTACTGCTGCATCTCCTGATAGGTCTTCTGCTGCTGCATCTGCTGTTGCATCCTCTTCCACTGCAACTGCTGCTGCATCTGATGCTACTTTCTCTCTTGCTGCATTTACTGCGGCTGAATCTCCTGCTATATTTCCTTCTGCCGCATCTTCTTTACTTCATCTACTACTCTGCACTTCCTGCTGCTGCATCTCCTCCTTCTGCATCTCCGGCTGAATCGCCGCTAGCAGCTCCTACTTTTTCATCTCCTGCTGCTATATCTCCTAGTGCATATGATGCTGCTGCATCTCCTGTTACTTCTGCTGCTGCTGCATTCCCTGCTGTATCTCCTGTTGCTTCAGTTCCTTCTGCATCTCCTTCTGTGTCTCCTGCTACTACATCCTCTGCTGCTGCATTTCCTGCTTCATCTCCTGATGCTGCAACTCCTTCTGCATCTTCTGCTGATGCATCTCCTGCAAAATCTGCTGCTGCTGCATCTCCTCTTGCTTCTGCTTCTGATGCATCTGCGGCTACACCTCTGCTGCTGCATCTCTTGCTGCATTTCCTGCTTCATCTGCTGATGCATCTGCTGCTGCTCTATGTCCTGCTACATCTCGTCATCCTGCACATCCTGCTGCATCTGCTGAAGATTCTCTTCCTATTGCTTCTACTGCTGAACCTGCATTTCCTGCTGCATCTGCTTCCGGATCTCCTGCTGCTGCACCTCCTGCTGAATTAGCTGTTGCTGCATCTGCTTCTACATGTACGTTATAACTTTCTACGTTTGCTGCCTCATCTTCTGGTACATCTGCTAATGAACATCCTGCTGCTACATTTCCTGCTTCATCTTCAACTGATGCATCTGTGGCTTCATCACCTGATATGTCATCTCCTGCTGCTTCTGCTGCAGTATTTCCTGATGTAGTATCTGCTGACCTAGAATCTACTGCTGCATTTCCTGCTGCATCTGCTGCTGCTCTGCTGCTGCTTCATCTCCTGCCAAATCTCCTGCTACATATCCTGCTGCTGCACCTCCTAATGCATCTCATGATAATGCTTCATCTCCTGCTACTGTATCTCCTGTTTCACCTACTGCTGCTGAATTTCCTGCTGCATCTTCTGCTGCTGCATCTCTTGCTGATGGGTCTGATGCAGCATCTCTTACTCTTGCATCTCCTGCTGCATCTCCTGCTGCTGCATTACCTGCTCTATCTCCTCCTACTGCATCTCCTCCTGCTGCATATCCTGCTTCTCTATATCCCCATGCAATTGCTGCTGCTGCATCTCCTCCTGCTGAATCTCTTTCTGCATCTCCTTCTTCTGATTCTCCTGCTGCTCTATTACTTTCTCATCGATTCCTGCTGCATGTCCTGCTGCTGCATCGACTCCTGCTGCATCTTCTTCTGCATATTTTGCTGATGCATCTCCTGCTAAATCTGCATCTCCTGCTGCATCTGCTTATGCATCTCCTGCTGCTTCATCTCCTGCTCTTGAATCTCCTCCTGAATCTCCAGCGGCATGTCATGCTGCTACATATCCTGCTAAATCTCCTGACATATCTCCTTCTGAATCTGCATCTCCTGCTGCTTCTTTTGCAGTACAATCTCCTGCTTATAATCTCTTGCTGCTGAATCTCCTGCTGCTGCGCCTGCTGCATCATCTCCTCTTTCTCCATAACCTGCTCTATCTCCTGGTGCTGCATCATATCATGCTGCTGCATATGTTGAAGAACCTCTTCCTACTGCATCTTCTGCTGAATCTTCATTTCCTGCTGCATCTGCTTCTGCATCTCCTGCTGCTGCTGCATCTCCTGCTGCTTCTGCTGCTGCTGCATCAGTTGCTGCTAAATCTCCTGATGAATCTCCTCTGGCATCTAATGCTTCTACATATCATGCTGAATCTGCTGCTGCCTCTGGTTCGCATGCATCTTCTTTTCCTGCATCTCCTGCTGCTGCATCTCCGGCTGATTTCCTGCTGCATTTCCTTCTCTTGAATCTCCTGCTGCATATCCTGGTGCATCACCTGCTGAATATGCATCTCCTGCTACATCTCCTGATGATACACCTCATGCAGCTGCAGCTGCTGCTGCATATCCTGCTGCATCTGCTGTTGCCAAATCGCTTGCTGCTGCATATCCTCTGAATTTCCAGCAGCATTTTGTGCTGATGCAATTCTTGCTGCATCTCAACCTGCATCCTTTGCTGCTGCATCTGCTTCTGCTTCTGGTGATGCTACATCTCCAGCTGCATCTGCTGCGTCATCTGCTGCTGTATACCCTGCAGCATATGGTTCTGCATCTTCTGCTGCATCTCCTGCTGCTTCTCAAGCTGCTGAATCAGTTCCTGCTGAATCTCCAGATGAATCCCCATTTCCATCTCCTTCTGAATATGCATCTCCTGATGCATCTCCACCTGCTGCCACTCCTACTGCTGCGTTTGCTTCTGCATCTCCTGCTGCATCTCCTGCTGCTGAATCTCCTGATGACGTTTCTGCTGCTGAATATCCTTTGTCTGCTGATGAATATCCTTTGTCTCCTGCTGGATCTCCTGCTGCTGAATCTCCTGCTGCTGAATCTCCTGCTGCATCTGCTGCTGCTGCATCTCCTACAGTTGCATCACCTTTTGCATGTGCTGTTGCAGCATCTCCTTCTGCTGCATCTCCTGTTGCTGCATCTGCTGGTGCTGCACCTGCTGCAACATCTGCTTCTGCATATCCTGCTGCTGCACCTCCTGCTGCATCTCTGTCTGAATCTTTTGGTGCAGTATTTCCTGCTGATGCATATTCTGCTTCAACTCCTGCTGCTGCATTACCTTCCGCATCTATTCCTGTTGTATTTCCGGCTGCTGCATCTCCTGCTGCTGCATCTGCTGATACTGCATGTGCTGCTGCATCTCCTGCTGCATCTCTTGGTGCTGCATCTTCTGGTGCTGCATCTCCTGTGGCATCACCTGCTCCTGTATGTCCTGCTTCTACGTCTCCTGATGCATCCTCTGCTCATGCATCTGCAGATGCATCTGCAGAAGTATCTCCATTTCCTGCTGCATCTGCTGCTCAATCTTCTACTGATGCATCTAGTGCTTCTGCATTTCCTCCTGAAGGCATCTGCGGCTGCATCTCCTGCTGCTACATCACCTGCTGAATCTCCTCTTGCCCTTCCTGCTGTAACCTCTGATGCATATGTTGCTACTTCATCTCCTGATGCATCTCCTTCTGTATCTCCTGCTGAATCTTCTTCTGCAGAATCTCCTCCTTCAACTCCTGCTGATGTATCTCCTGCTGCATCTCCTACTACATCTCCTGATGCTGAATCTCCTTCTATATCTCCTGCTGCATCTTCTGCTGAATCTTCCGCTGAATCTCCTGCTGCAGACTCTCCTACGGTGTTTCCTGCTGCAGAATCTCCTGCTACATTTTCTGCTGATGCATCTCCTGCTGCATCTGCTTTTCCTGCCTCGTCATCTCCTGGTGCTGTTTCTACTGCATCTGCTGCGGCTGCATCATCTTCTACTGCGTCTCCTGCTACTGCGTCTCCTTCTGAATCTCCTGCTGCTCTATTACATTCTGCATCGACTCCTCCTGCATATCCTGCTGCTGCATCGACTCCTGCTGCATCTGCTTCTGCATCTCCTGCTGCTTCATCTCCTGGCCTTGCATCTCCTTCTGCTGAATCTCCTCCTGAATCTCTGGTGGCATCTCATGCTGCTACATATCCTGCTACATCTCCTGACATATCTCCTTCTGAATATGCATCTCCTGCTGCTTCTTTTGCAGTTGAATCTCCTGCTTCTTAATCTCCTGCTGCTGAATCTCCTGCTGCTGCGTCTGCTGCATCATCTCCTCTTTCTCCATAACCTGCTGTATCTCCTTTTGCTGCAACATAGCATGCTGCTACATACGTTGAAGAATCTCTTCCTACTGCATCTTCTGCAGAATCTTCATTTCCTGCTGCATCTGCTTCTGCATCTCCTGCTGCTGCTGTGTCTCCTGCTGCTTCTCCTGCTGCTGCATCAGTTTCTGCTGAATCTCCTGATGAATCTCCTGCGGCATCTCAAGCTTCTACATATCATGCTGAATCTCCTGCTGCTGAATCTCCTGCTGCATCTGTTGCTGATGCATCTCTTACAGCTGGATCACCTTCTGCATGTGCTGCTGCAGCATCTCCTAATGCTGCATCTCCTGTTGCTGCATCTGCTGCTGCATCTCCTGCTTCTGCATCTCCGCCTTCATCTCCTGCTGCTGCATTTCCTACTGCTACTTATTCTGCTTCCACTCCTGCTGCCGCATTACCTTCTGCATCTATTCCTGTTGTATTTCCGGCTGCTGCATCTGCTGCTTCATCTCCTGCTGCTGCATCTGCTGATACTGCATGGGCTGCTGCATCTCCTGCTGCATCTCTTGGTGCTGCATCTTCTGGTGTTGCATCACCTGCTGCATCTCCTGCAGCATCACCTTCTCCTGTATCTCCTGCTGCTACATCTCCTGATGCATCCTCTGCTCATGCATCTGCGGATACATCTATGGATACATCTCCTGATGCACCATTTCCCGTTGCATCGGCTGCTCCATCCCCTGCTGCATCTCTGTCTGCTCCATCTGGTGCATCTGCTGTTGCATATGCTGCTGCTTCATCTACTGCTGCATCTCCTGCTAAATCTCCTCCTGCTTCATCTCCTTCTGAAGTTTCTCCTGAATCTCCGGCTGAATATGCATCCCCTGCTGCATCTCCTGCTGTTGCATCCTCTGCTTCATATCCTACTGCATCTCCTACTGCAGCACTATCTTGCTGCGTTTCCTTCTGCCGCATCATGTGCTGCAGCATCTTCTGCTGCTACATCTCCTACTGAATCAGCATCTCCTGATGCATCTGCTGCTACATCTATTGCTGCTGTATCTGCTGCCTCTGCATCTGCAGCTGCATCACCTGTTGATGCATCACCTGCTGCATTACCTCCTGCTGCATATTCTGCTGCATTTCCTGCTGCTGTTTAATCTGCTGCTCCAATTTCATGATGATTCATGTACTGCTGCATCTCCTTAATCTGCTGCTCCATTTCCTGCTGCTTCATGTGCTGCTGCATCTCCTGCTACATTTCCTGCTGCTGCATCTCCTTCTACTTGATGTCCTCCTGCATCTCCTGCTGCTGTATCTGCTGCTTCATGTCCTGCTGCATCCTCTGCGGATGCACCTGCTGAAGCATCTGCAGAAGCATCTCCGTTTCCTGCTGCATCTGATGCTCAATCTTCTACAGATGCATCTAGTGCTTCTGCATTTCAGCTGCATATCCTGTTGAAGGCATCTGCGGCTGCATCCCCTGCTGCTGCATCTCCTGCTTCTACATCTCCTTCTGAATCTCCTGCTGCAATTCCTGCTCTAACTGCTGATGCCTATGTTGCTATTTCATCTCCTGATGCATTTCCTTCTGAATCTTCTTCTGCAGAATCTCCTCCAGCATCTAATGCTACAATTCCTGCTGATGTATCTCCTGCTGCATCTTCTACTACATCCCCTGCTGCTGAATCTCTTTCTATATCTCCTGCTGCATCTACAGCTGCCTTTTCTACTGAATCTCCTGCTGCAGAATCTCCTACGGAATTTCCTGCTGCAGAATCTGCTGATGCATTTCCTGCTGATGCATCTCTTGCTGAATCTCCTGATGCTGCATCTCCTCCTGCAGAATCTCTTGCCTCTTCATCTTCTGCTGCTGCAACTCCTGCTGAATCTGCTGCTGCCTCTGGTGCGGCTGCATCTTCTTTTGCTGCATCTCCTGCTGCTGCATCTCCGGCTGATTTCCTGCTGCATTTCCTTCTCTTGAATCTCCTGCTGCATATCCTGGTGCATCACCTGCTGAATATGCATCTCCTGCTACATCTCCTGATGATACATCTTATGCAGCTGCAGATGCTGCTGCATATCCTGCTGCATCTGCTGTTGCCAAATCGCTTGCTGTTGCATATCCTACTGAATTTCCAGAAGTATCTCGTGCTGATGCAATTCCTGCTGAATCTCATCCTGCACCCTTTGCTGCTGCATCTGCTGCTGCTTCTGCTGCTGGTGCATCTCCTGATACATATCCTGCTGCTGTTTCTCCTACTGATGTATGTTTTGCTGCATCGCCTGTTGATGCATGTCCTGCTGCATCTCCTGCTTCTGCATCTACTTCTTCTGCATCTCCGGCTCCAGCATCTCCTGCTGCATCAATTGCTGCTGCACGTCTTATTCATCTCTTTCTGCTGAATATACTGCAACATCTGGTGCTGCTGTACCTCCTCCTGCTGCATTTCCTGTTGCATCTCCTCCTGCTGCATTTCCTGCTGAATCTCCTTTTGCTGCCTCTCCTGTCCCATCTCTTCCTGCTGCATCTCCTTCTGCATCTCCTGTTGCATCTCCTGCTGCTGCATCTCCATTTGCTACATCTCCTGCTGCATCTCCTGCTGCTGCATCTCCTTCTGCTACATCTCCTTCTGCATCTCCTGATACAGCATCTCCTGCTGTATCTGCTAATTCTGCATCTCCTGATACATCCCCTGCTGCTTCATCTCATCCTGCTGCATCTCAGGCTGCATCTCCTGCTGCTATATCTCCTGCTGCTTCATATCCTGCTACTGCATCTCCAAATGAATCTCCTGCTGCTTCATCTCTTGATCCATGTCCTGCTGCTTCATCTCCTGTTTCTGCATCTCCTTTTGCCTTGTCTGCTGCTGCATCTCCTGCTGTATCTCATGTTGCACCTTCTATTGAATCCTCTCCTGTGTCATCTCCTTCTGCTGCATATCTTGCTGCTTCATCTCGTTCTGCATTTCCTGCTGCATCTCTTTATGTATTTACTACTGCTGCATCTGCTGAATTTGCTGATGCATCTGCTGCTGCATCATTAACTGCGGAACATCTTGATAGATCTCCTGCTCCTGCATCTCCTGCTGCTGCACCTGCTGCTGCTGCACCTGCTGCTGCACCTGCTGGTACATCTGATGGTGCATCTGATGGTGCATCTGATGCTACTTTCTCTCTTGATGTGTTTACTGCTGCTGCATCTCCTGCTATATTTCCTTCTGCCGCATCTTCTTCACATCATCTATTACTCTGCACCTCCTGCTGCTGCATCTCCTCCTTCTTCATATCCAGCTGAATCGCCTGTGGCACCTCCTGCTTCTTCTTCCCCTGCTGCTACATCTCCTAGTGCTGCTGCATCTGCTGTTACTTCTGCTGCTGCTGCATTCCCTGCTGCACCTCCTGATGCTGCAGCTCCTTCTGCATCTCCTTCTGTGCCTCCTGCTACTACATCCTCTACTGCTGCATTTCCTGCTTCATCTCCTGATGCTGTAACTCCTTCTGCATCTTCTGCCAATGCATCTCCTTCGGAATCTCCTGCTGCTGCATCTCCTTCTACTTGATGTCTTCCTGCATTTCCTGCTGATGCATCTGCTGCTTCATCTCCTACTGCTGTATAGCCTGCTTCTGCATCTCCTGCTGCTTCATCTCCTGCTTCTGCATCTCCTTCTGCTGAATCTCCTCCTGAATCTCTGGTGGCATCTCATGCTGCTACATATCCTGCTACATCTCCTGATGTATCTCCTTCTGAATATGCATCTCCTGCTCCTTCTCCTGCTGCTGAATCTCCTTCTGCTGAATATCCTGCTGCTACATCTTCTCCTGCTGAATCTCCTGCTGCTGCGTCTGCTGCATCATCTCCTCTTTCTCCATAATTTGCTCTATCTCCTGTTGCTGCATCATATCATGCTGCTGCATATCTTGAAGAATCTCTTCCTACTGCATCTTCTGCTGAATCTTCATTTCCTGCTGCATCTACTTCTGCATCTCCTGCTGCTGCTGCATCTCCTGCTGCTTCTCCTGCTGCTGCATCACTTGCTGCTGAATCTCCTGAGGAATCTCCTGTGGCATCTAATGCTTCTACATATCATGCTGAATCTCCTAATGCATCTCCACCTGCTGCCACTCCTACTGCTGCGTTAGCGTCTGCATCTCCTGCTCCACCTCCAGCTGCTGAATCTCCTGATGCCGTGTCTGCTACTGAATATCCTTTGTCTGCTGCTGAATCTCCTGCTTCTGAATCTCCTGCTGCATCTCCTACTGCTGCATCTCCTTCTGCATGTGCTGCTGCAGCATCTTCTTCTGCTGCATCTCCTGCTGCTGCATCTCCTGCTGCTCCATCTCCGTCTGAATCTCTTGCTGCTGCATTTCCTGCTGCTGCATATTCTGCTTCAACTCCTGCTGCTGCATTACCTTCTGCATCTATTCCTGTTGTATTTCCTGCTGCTGCATCTCCTGCTGCTGCATGAGCTGCTGCATCTCTTGGTGCTGCATCTTCTGCTGTTGCATCTCCTGCGGCATCCTGTATCTCCTGCTGATACATCTCGTGATGCATCCTCTCCTCATGCCTCTGTGGATGCATCTCCTCATTCGTCATTTCCCGTTGCATCTGCTGCTCCATCCCCTGCTGCATCTCTTTCTGCTCCATCTGGTGCATCTGCTGTTGCATATGCTGCTGCTTCATCTACTGCTGCATCTCCTGATAAATCTCCTGCTGCTTCATCTCCTTCTGAAGTTTATGCTGAATCTACTGCTGAACATGCATCCCCAGCTGCATCTCCTGCTGCTGCATCTCCTGCTTCATATCCTACTGAATCTCTTCCTGCAGCATCTCTTGATGCATTTCCTTCTGCTCCATCTCCTGCTGCATCATCTGCTGCAGCATCTTCTGCTGCTACATCTCCTACTGAATCAGCATCTCATGATGCATCTGCTGCTGCATCTATTGCTGCTACATCTCCTACTGAATCAGCATCTCATGATGCATCTGCTGCTGCATCTATTGCTGCTACATCTGCTGCCTATGCAGCTGTAGCTGCATCACCTGCTGCTGTATCACCTGCTCTATTACCTCCTGCTGCTTAATCTGCTGCTCCATTTTCTGATGCTTCATGTACTGCTGCATCTCCTTAATCTACTGCTCCATTTTCTGATGCTTCATGTACTGCTGCATCTCCTGCTACATTTGCTGCTGCTGCATCTCATTCTACTTGAAGTCCTCCTGCATCTCCTGCTGCTGCACCTGCTGCTTCATCTCCTGCTGCTGTATAGCCTGCTGATACATCTCTTGTTGCATCTTCTGTGGATGCATCTGTGGATGCATCTGCAGAAGCATCTCCATTTCCTGCTGCATCTGCTGCTCAATCTTCTACGGATGCATCTAGTGCTTCTGCATTTCAGCTGCATATCCTGTTGAAGGCATCTGCGGCTGCATGTCCTGCTGCTACATCTCCAGCTGAATCTCCTGTTGCACTTCCTGCTGTAACTGCGGATGCCTATGTTACTATTTCATCTCCTGCTGCATCTCCTGCTGGATCGTCTTCTGCAGAATCTCCTGCTGCATCTCCTGCTACAATTCCTGCTGATGTATCTCCTGCTGCATCTCCTACTACATCCCCTGTTGATGAATCTCCTTCTACATCTCCTGCTGCATCTCTTGCTGAATCTGCCTCTGGTGCGGCTGTATCTTCTTTTACTGCATATCCTGCTGCTGCATCTCCGGCTGCTGCATCTCCGGCTGCTGCATCTCGTTCTGCTACATCTCCTTCTGCATCTCCTGCTTTATCCGCTGAATTTGCTGCTGCATCTGCTGCTGCTTCATCTACTGCTGCATCTCCTGATAGGTCTCCTGCTGCTGCATCTGCTGTTGCATCCTCTTCCACTGTATCTGCTGCTTCATCAGCTGCTACTTTCTCTCTTGCTGCATTTACTGCGGCTGCATCTCCTGCTATATTTCCTTCTGCTGCATCTTCTTTACTTCATCTACTACTCTGCACCTCCTGCTGCTGCATCTTCTCCTTCTGCATCTCCGGCTTCTTCATCTCCTGCTGCTACATCTTCTAGTGCATATGACGACGCTGCATCTCCTGTTACTTCTGCTGATGCTGCATTCCCTGATGCTGCAACTCCTTCTGCATCTCCTGCTACGACATCTCCTGCTGCTGCAATTCCTGCTGAATCTCCTGATGCTGCAACTCCTTCTCCATCTCCTACTGCATCTCATTTCTTAATGCATGTCCTGCTGCATTTCCTGTTGAAACGTCTCCTGCTCTATCTCCTCCGTTTTACCTTTCTACATTTGCTGCCTCATTTCCTCATGCACCTGCTAATGCCCCTCGTGCTACTGCATCTCCTGCTTCATCTTCAACTGATGCATCTGTGGCTTCATCACATGATATGCCATCTCCTGCAGCATCTGCTTCAGTATTTCCTGATGGAGTATCTGCTGACCAAGAAACTACTGCTGCATCTCCTGCTGCATCTCCTGCTGCTGCATTACCTGCTCTATCTCCTCCTAGTGCATCTCCTCCTGCTGCATATCCTGCTTCTGTATATACTGCTGCCTTTCCTGCTGCTGCATCTCCTGCTGCTGAATCTCTTTCTGCATCTCCTTCTTCTGAATCTCATGCTGCTCTATTACCTTCTGCTTCGACTCCGGCTGCATGTCCTGCTGATGCATCTCCTCTTGCATCTCCTTCTGCTGAATCTCCTCCTGAATCTCCGGCGGCATCTCATGCTGTTACATATCCTGCTACACCTCCTGAAGTATCTCCTTCTGAATATGCATCTCCTTCTGCTTCTCCTGCTGCTGAATCTCCTGCTGCTGCATCTGCTGCATCATCTCCTCTTTCTCCATAACCTGCTGTATCTCCTGTTGCTGCATCATATCATGCTGCTGCATATGTTGAAGAATCTCTTCCTACTGCATCTTCTTCTGAATCTTCATTTCCTGCTGCATCTGCTTCTGCATCTCCTGCTGCTGCTGCATCTCCTCCTAATTCTCCTTCTGAATATGCATCTCCTGATGCATCTACACCTGCTGCCACTCCTACTACTGCGTTTGCTTCTGCATCTCCTGCTGCACCTCCTGCTACTGAATCTATTTATGCCGTGTCTGCTGCTGAATATCCTTTGTCTGCTGCTGCATCTCTTGCTGCTGAATCGCGTGCTGCATCTGCTGCTGCTACATCTTCTACTGCTGCATCACCTTCTGAATGTGCGGCTGCAACATCTCCTTCTACTGCATCTCCTGTTACTTCATCTGGTGGTGCTGCACCTGCTGCAACATCTTCTTCTGCATCTTCTTCTGCTGCACCTCCTGCTGCATCTCCGTCTTAATCTCATGGTGCTGCGTTTCCTGCTGATGCATATTCTGCTTCAACTCCTGCTGCTGAATCTCTTTCTGCTGCATCTGCTGATTCATCTCCTGCTGCTGCATCTGCTGATACTGCATGTGCTGCTGCATCTCCTGCTTCATCTCATTATGACTTAACTGCCACTATTGAGGCGCTTTTGGGAAATCGAATAACACCCACAGCGAAGATGCTAGCATGGAGTGCTGCTGCTTCTGAACGTCTTCTCTTAAAGCGCTTTCACTGCAAAGCGAGACTTGTAAGATGTTTGAGTATACGCTTGTGTACTTTAACATCAGAACGGCTATTAAAGCGTCTCTTGAAAGTAGCAGAGCGTTCAGCACAAATACCGCAGGGAAGAAGCTACGATGAAATGCTGGCTCTCGTTAGAGTCTTCTCATGAAACGCTTTCACTGCAAGCTGCAAAGCATGACTAACAGAACGTTTTAGTATAGGGTACTGAATTGTGACTTATGAAGGTGCTTTCTGATTAGTGAGTAACTGACGCAGTGAAGATGCTAGCGGGGAATACTGCTGCTACTGAATGTCTTCTCTTAGAGCGCTTTCACTGCAAAGCAAAACTTGTAGAAGTTTCAGTCTAGGTTTGTACACTGCAACATCAGGACGCCTATTAAAGAATCACTTCAAAATCTTTAGCGCTTTCACTGCAAGGCAAGACTTGTTGAACTTTTAGTCTGGGCTTATGTACTGCAACATGAGAATAGCTATGAAAGCGTCGCTTCAAAATATCAGTGTTCAGCGCAAATACCGCAGGGAAGATGCTACGATCAAATATTGAAATTCCTATAATTCTTCCCTGGATGCGCTTTCATTGCAAGCTGCAAAGCACGTCTAACAAAACGTTTAGTATTGATTACGGAATTGTGATTTAACGATGGAGGAGCTTTAGGAAAAGTGAGTAAAGCCCGTATGGAAGATGCTAGCATGGAATGCTGCTGCTTCTGAATGTCTTCTCTTATAGCGCTTTCACTGCAAAGAAAGACTTGTAGAACTTTCAGTCTAGGCTCGTGTCCTGTTACATCAGAATGGGTAGTAAGGCGTCGCTTCAAAATTTCAAATCGTTCAGCATAAGTACAGCAGGGAAACTGCTACGATCACATGCTGACTCTCGTTAGTCTACTCTGGAAGCGCTTTCATTGCAAGCTGCTAAGCACGACTAACACAAAATTTTTAAAAGCGCTTTTAGGAACAGTGAACATCGGCTGCAGGGAAGATGGTAGTATGTAATGCTGCTGCTTCTGAATGTCTTCTCTTATAGCACTTTCACTGCAAAGTACGACTTCTAGAAGTTTCATTCTAGTCTTCTGAAGTATATCATCAGCTAGTAAAGTGTCGCTTCAAAATTTCAGAGCGTTCAGCACAAGTACCGCAGGGAAGCTTCTACCATCAAATGATGGTTCTCGATAGAGTCTTCTCTTATCGCGCATTCGCTGCAGGCTGTGAAGCACGACTAACACATTTTAGTTTAGGGTAATGAATGCTGACTTAACTGCGCCTGTTAACGCGCTTATGAAAAAGTGAGTATTTCAGGCAGTGCAGATGCTGACATGAAACTACACCGCATATTAATGTTTTCTCTTATAGCGCTGTTACTGCAAAAGACCACTTGTAGAACTTTCACTCTAGGCTTATGAACTGTAAGAATAGAATGGCTATTAAAGCCTCATTTCAAGAGTTGAGATCATTCAGCACAAGTACCGCAGGGAAGTTGCTACCATCAAATTTTGCCTCGCGATAGGATCCTTTCTTGGAGCGCTGTCACTGTCAGCCGCAAAGCTCGAAAAACGCGACCTTTTCGCGCAGGCTATTTATTAGCGACTTCGTAACGCCTAATAACGCTTTTTAGGAAAAGAGAATATCTCCAGCAGGGAAGATGTTAGCATGGAATTCTTCTGCTTCTGAATGTCTTCTAAGAGAAGCGCAATCACTTCTAAGTGGTTCTGGTTCTGAACGTCTTCTAAGACTAGCGCAATCACTTCTAAGAGAGCGCAATCACTGCAAACCAAGATTTATCGAACTTTCAGTCTAAGCTAGTGAATTGTAACATCAGCATATCTAGTAAAGCTTCACCTGAAGATTTGAAAGCGTTTAGCAGAACTACCCTCGGGAAGTTGCTAGCATCAAATGGTGACTCTCGTTAGATTCTTCTCTGGAAGCGCTTTCACTGCAAGCTGCAAACACGAAAGTATTAGCATAAGCTAGTGAAGAGGGAAGTTTTAGCGTATGGAATGCTTCTGCTTCTGAATGTCTTCTCTTAGAGCGCAATCACTGCAAACCAAGATTTATCGAACTTTCCATCTTGGCTATTGAACATCAGCAGGGCTAGTAAAGCTTCACCTGAAGATTTGAAAGCGTTCAACAGAAATACCCCTGGGAAGTTGCTAGCATCAAATGTATGCGCTTTCACTGAGAGGTGGAAAACACGAAGAAAAATGATTTAAGTGTAGGTTAAAGAATAGTGACATAACAGCGAATAATAACGGGCTTTAGAAAAGTGACTACCTCCAACTGCGAAGATGTTAGTACGGAATGCTGATGGTTCTGAATGTCGTCTCTTATAGCACTTTCACTGGCAAGCGAGACATGTCGAACTTTCAGTCTAGGCTAGTGAACGGTAACATCAGCATGGCTGTTGAGGCATCACGTCAAGATTTTAGAGATTTCTGCTCAAGTACCTCACGGAAGCTGCTACCATCAAATTCTGGCTCTCGTTACGATCTTTTCATGAAGCGCTTTCACTGTCAGCCGCAAAGCAGGAAAAACGCAATGTTTCCACGGAGGCTAGTTATTAGCGACTTAATAACTCCTTACAACGCGCTTTAGGAAAAGAGAATATCTTAGGAGGGAAGATGTTTGCCAAGAATGCTTCTGCTTGTGGATGTATTCTCTTAGAGCGCAATCACTGCAGAGCACGACTTGTAGAACTTTCCGTCTAGACTAGTGAACAGTAACATCAGCATGGCTAGTAAGGCTTCACTTGAAGATTTGAAAGTGTTTAGCAGAAATATCCCTGAAAGTTCTACAAGTCGTGCTCTGCAGTGAAAGCGCTCTAAGAGAATACATCCACAAGCAGAAGCATTCCATGCTAGCATCTTCCCTGCTGGAGATGTGAATTTTTACTAAAACTCCGTAATAGACGGTGTTAAGTCCCTATTCACTAGCCTATGATAATGAGTTCTTTGAGTCGTGTTTGCAGCTTGCAGTGAAAGCGCTTCCAGAGAAGATTCTAACGAGAGACACCATTTGATGGTTTCAGCATTCCCTCGGTAGTTGTGCTATAAGAGACGACATTCGGAAGCAGCAGTAGTCCGTGCTAACATCTTCGCTGTTGGAGATAGTCACTTTTCCTAAAGCTCGTTATTTCACTATTCTTTAACCTACTCTTAAACGCATTGTTCATCGTGTTTTGCACCTCTCAGTGAAAGCGCTTCCAGAGAAGATTCGAACGAGAGACACCATTTGATGCTAGCAACTACCCAGGGGTGTTTCTGTTGAACTCTTTCAAATCTTCAAGTGAAGCTTTACTAGCCTTGCTGATGTTACCGTTCACTAGTCTAGACGGAAAGTTCGATAAATCTTGGTTTGCAGAGATTGGGCTCTAAGAGAAGACATACAGAAGCAGAAGCATTCCATGCTAACATCTTCCCTGCTGGAGATATTCACTTTTCCTAAAGCGCCTTATTAGGCGCTATTAAGTCTCTATTCATTTGCCAACACAAGAACGTTGTGTTAGTCGTTCTCTGCATCTTGCAGAGAAACCGCTTCCATAGAAGACGCTAACGAAAGCCAGCTTTTGATGGTAACACCTTTCATGTTTACTTGTGCTGAAGGCCCTGAAATTTTGAAGTAACTCCTTCGTAGCCATTCTGGTCTTACAGTACACAAGACTAGACTGAAAGTTCTACAAGTCGTGCTCTAAATGAAAGCTCTCTAAGAGAATACAACCACAAGCAGTAGCATTCCATGCTAGCATCTTCCCTGCTGCAGATATGAATTTGTACTACAACGCCGTAATAGACGGTGTTAAGTCCCTATTCACTAGCCTACTCTAAAAAGTCCCACTTCACTAGCCTATGCTAATACTTTCGTGTTTGCAGCTTGCAGTGAAAGGTTTCCAGAGAAGAATCTAACGAGAGTCACCATTTGATGCTAGCAACTTCCCGAGGGTAGTTCTGCTAAACGCTTTCAAATCTTCAAGTGAAGCTTTACTAGATATGCTGGTGTTACAGTTCACTAGCCTAGACGGAGAGTTCGATAAATCTTGGTTTGCAGTGATTGCGCTCTAAGAGAAGACATACAGAAGCAGAAGCATTCCATGCTAACATCTTCCCTGCTGGAGATATTCTCTTTTCCTAAAAAGCGTTATTAGGCGTTACGAAGTCGCTAATAACTAGCCTACGCGAAAAGGTCGCGTTTTTCGAGCTTTGCGGCTGGCAGTGACAGCGCTCCAAGAAAGGATCCTATCGCGAGGCAAAATTTGATGGTAGCAGCTTCCCTGCGGTACTTGTGCTGAACGATCTCAACTCTTGAAATGAGGCTTTAATAGACATTCTGATCTTACAGCTCATAAGCCTAGAGTGAAAGTTCTACAAGTCGTCTTTTGCAGTAACAGCGCTATAAGATAAACATTAATATGCGGTGTAGTCAGGCCAGCATCTGCACTGCCTGAAATACTTACTTTTCCATAAGCGCGTTAACAGGCGCAGTTAAGTCAGCATTCATTACCCTAAACTAAAATGTGTTAGTCGTGCTTCACAGCCTGCAGCGAATGCGCGATAAGAGAAGACTCTAACGAGAACCATCATTTGATGGTAGAAGCTTCCCTGCGGTAGTGAATGCTCTGAAATTTTGAAGCTACACTTTACTAGCTGACGATATACTTCAGAAGACTAGAATGAAACTTCTAGAAGTCGTACTTTGCAGTGAAAGTGCTATAAGAGAAGACATTCAGAAGCAGTAGCATTCCATACTACCATCTTCCCTATTCGGCGAAGTAAAGTAACTGTTCTGTACCCTATACTAAAATTTTGTGTTAGTCGTGCTTTGCAGCTTGCAGTGAAAGCGCTTCCAGAGAAGACTAACTAGAGTCAGCATGTGCTCGTAGCAGCTTCCCTGCCGTACTTATGCTAACCGATTTGAAATTTTGCAGTGACGCTTTACTACCCATTCTGATGATACAGGACACGAGCCTAGACTGAAAGTTCTACAAGTCTTTCTTTGCAGTGAAAGCGCTCTAAGAGAAGACATTCAGTAGCAGCAGTATTCCCCGCTAGCATCTTCACTGCGTCAGTTACTCACTTAGCAGAAAGCACCTTCATAAGTCACAATTCAGTACCCTATACTAAAACGTTCTGTTAGTCATGCTTTGCAGCTTGCAGTGAAAGCGTTTCATGAGAAGACTCTAACGAGAGCCAGCATTTCATCGTAGCTTCTTCCCTGCGGTATTTGTGCTGAACGCTCTGCTACTTTCAAGAGACGCTTTAATAGCCGTTCTGATGTTAAAGTACACAAGCGTATACTCAAAATTCTTACAAGTCTCACTATAAGTGAAAGCGCTTTAGGAGAAGACATTCAGAAGCAGCTGCATTCCATGCTAGCATCTTCCCTGTAGGCGTTATTCGATTTCCCTAAAGCACCTCAATAGTGGCAGTTAAGTCATAATGAGATGAAGCAGTAGATGCAACAGCAGAAGATGCAGCACCAAGAGATACAGCAGGAGATGCAGCAGCACATGCAGTATCAGCAGATGCAGCAGCAGGAGATGAAGCAGCAGATGCAGCAGAAGGAGATTCAGCAGCAGGAGTTGAAGCAGAATATGCATCAGCAGGAAACGCAGCACCAAGAGATTAAGATGGAGATGCAGCAGGAGGCGCAGCAGCAGGAGATGCAGAAGCAGATGTTGCAGCGGGTGCAGCACCAGCAGATGAAGCAACAGGAGATGCAGTATTAGGAGATGTAGCAGCAGACAAAGGATATTCAGGAGCAGAAACGGCATCAGGAGATTCAGCAGCAGGAGATGCAGAAGCAAATGCTGCAGTAGGAGTGGCAGCAGATGGAGATGCATCAGGAGATGCATATTCAGGAAGAGAATTTGGAGGAGATGCAGCAGCAGCAGCAGGAGATGCAGAAGCAGATGCAGCAGGAAATGAAGATTCAGCAGAAGATGCACTAGGAAGAGATTCTTCAATATCTTCAGCAGCATGATATGATGCAGCAACTGGAGATACAGCAGGTTATGGAGAAAGAGGAGATGATGCAGCAGACGCAGCAGCAGGAGATTGAGCAGGAGCAGACGCAGCAGCAGGAGATTCAGCAGCAGGAGAAGGAGCATGAGATGCATATTCAGAAGGAGATACATCAGGAGATGTAGCAGGATATGTAGCAGCATGAGATGCCGCCGGAAATTCAGGAGGAGATTCAGCAGAAGGAGATGCAAGAGCAGGAGATGCATTAGCAGGACATGCAGCCGGAGTCGAAGCAGAAGGTAATAGAGCAGCATGAGATTCAGAAGAAGGAGATGCAGAAAGAGATTCAGCAGCAGGAGATGCAGCAGCTGGAAAGGCAGCAGTATATACAGAAGCAGGATATGCAGCAGGAGGAGATGCACTAGGAGGAGATAAACAGGTCATGCAGCAGCAAGAGATGCAGCAGGAGATGGAAGAGCAAGAGATGCTGCATCAGACCCATCAGCAGGAGATGCAACAGCAGAAGATGCAGCAGGAAAAGCAGCAACAGGAGATGAAGCATTACCATGAGATGCATTAAGAGATGCAGCAGCAGGATATGTAGCAGGAGTTATGGCAGGAGATGAAGCAGCAGCAGATGCAGCAGGAAATGCAGCAGTAGATTCTAGGTCAGCAGAGGAGATAGAGCAGAAGACGTTTCAACAGGAAATGCAGCAGGACATGCATTAAGAAATGAGATGCAGTAGGAGATGGAGAAGAGTTGCAGCATCGGAGATGTAGCAGGAAATGCAGCATCAGGGGATGTAGTAGGAGGAGATGTAGGAGCAGTTGCAGCATCAGGAGATTCAGCTGGAAATGCAGCAGCAGGGGATGTCGTAGCAGGAGATGCAGAAGGAGTTGCAGAATCAGGGAATGCAGCAGCAGCAGAAGTAACAGGAGCTGTAGCAGCATCATATGCACTAGTAGATTTAGCAGCTGGAGATGAAGAAGCAGGAGATGAAGAAGCAGGAGATGAAGAAGCAGGAGATGCTACAGGCGATTCAGCCGGAGATGCAGAAGGAGGAGATGCGGCAGCAGGAGGTGCAGAGTAATAGATGAAGTGAAAAAGATGCAGCAGAAGGAAATATAGCAGGAGATGCAGCCGCAGTAAATGCATCAAGAGAGAAAGTAGCATCAGATGCAGCAGCAGGAGATCTATCAGGAGATGCAGCAGTAGATGAAGCAGCAGCAAATTCAGCAGGTGCAGCAGTAGTAGATACATAATTAGCTGCAGCAGGAAATGCAGATGAATATGCAGCAGCAGGAGACACAGCAGGAGATGCATCTGCAAGTGATGCGGAAGGAGATGCAGCAGGAGATGCAGAAGGACATGAAGCAGCAAGATATGCAGCAGGAGATTGAGCAGGAGATGTAGCAGCAGACGAAGCAAAAGGAGATGCAGAAACAGGAGATGAAGTAGCAAGACATGGATCAAAAGATGAAGCAGCAGGAGATTCATTAGGAGATGCAGTAGGAGGATATGAAACATCAAGAGATATAGCAGCAGGAGATGCAACTGGATGAGACGAAGCAGAAGGGGATGTATCAGTAGATGTAGAAACAGCATGTACAGCAAAAGATGCTGTAGCAGGAGATGCAGAAGGAGATGTAGCAGAAGGAGATGCAGCAGCAGGAGATGAAGCAGGAGATTCAGCAGGAGATGCAGCAGGAGGAGATGGGACAGGAGATGCAGAAGGAGGAGATTCAGTGGGGGATGCAGCAGGAGGGTATGTAGCAGGAGATTCTGCAGCAGGAAACACGGTAGGAGAGTCTGCAGCAGGAGATTCAGCAGAAGATTCAGCAGGAGATGCAGCAGGAGATATAGAAGGAGATTCAGCAGCAGAAGGTGTAGTAGGAGATGCAGCAGGAGATACATCAGCAGGAGTTGCAGGAGGAGATTCTGCAGAAGAAGATTCAGCAGGAGATACAGTAGGAGATGCATCAGGAGATGAAGTAGCAACATATGCATCAGAGGTTACAGCAGGAAGGGCAAGATGAGATTCAGCAGGTGATGTAGCAGCAGGAGATGCAGCCGCAGATGCCTTCAGGAGGAAATGCAGAAGCACTAGATGCATCAGTAGAAGATTGAGCAGCAGATGCAGCAGGAAATGGAGATACTTCTGCAGATGCATCTGCAGATGCATGAGCAGAGGATGCATCAGGAGACGTAGCAGCAGGACATACAGGAGCAGGTGATGCCACAGGAGATGCAGCACCAGAAGATGCAGCACCAAGAGATGGAGCAGGAGATGTAGCAGCACATGCAGTATCAGCAGATGCAGCAGCAGGAGATGCAGCACCCGGAAATACAACAGGAATAGATGCAGAAAGTAATGCAGCAGCAGGAGTTGAAGCAGAATATGCATCAGCAGGAAATGCTGCACCAAAAGATTCAGACAGAGATGCAGCAGGAGGTGCAGCAGCAGGAGATGCTGAAGAAGATGTTGCAGCAGGTGCAGCACCAGCAGATGCAGCAACAGGAGATGCAGCAGAAGGAGATGCTGCAACAGCACATGCAAAAGGTGATGCAGCTGTAGGAGATGCAGCAGCAGGAGATTCAGCAGCAGGAGATTCAGCAGGAGACAAAGGATATTCATCAGCAGACAAAGGATATTCAGCAGCAGAAACGGCATCAGGAGATTCAGCAGCAGGAGATGCATCAGGAGATGCATATTCAGAAGGAGATGCAAAAGTAGATTCAGCATGATATGTAGAAGCAGGAGATGCCGCAGGAGATTCATCTGGAGATTCAGCAGGAAATGATGTAGCAGCAGGAGAAGCAGCACCATATGCAGCAGAAGATGCAGAACCATATGCAGCAGAAGATGCAGAACCATATGCAGCAGAAGATGCAGAACCATATGAGGCAGGAGATACAGCAGCAGATGAAGCAGCAGATGCAGCTGGAGATGTAGGATCACCAGAAGAAGCAGCTGATGCAGCATGAAAGGTTGCAGGATGAGATGCAGCAAGAATTGCATCAGCACGAGATACTTCTGGAAATTCAGTAGGATATGTAGCAGCAAGAGATTTGGCAACAGCAGATGCAGCAGGATATGCAGCAGCAGATGCAGCTGCATGAGGTGTATCAGCAGGAGATGTAGCAGGAGATGCATATTCAGCAGGTGGTGCACCAGGATATGCAGCAGGAGATTCAAGAGAAGGAAATGCAGCAGGAAATCAGCCGGAGATGCAGCAGCAGGAGATGCAGGAAAAGAAGATATAGCAGCACCAGAGGCCGCAGAAGATTCAGCAGGCATTGCAGCAGCAGGAAATGAAGAGGAAGGCGATTCAGCAGAAGGAGATGAAGAGGCAGGAGATACAGCAGGAGATGCATCAGCAGGAAATGCATCAGCAGATTGTGCAGCAGGAAATTCCGTAGGAGATTGTGCAGCAGGAGATTCTGTAGAAAAGGCAGCAGGAGATTCAGTAGAAAATGCAGCTGAAAGTAATGCACCAGCAGGAGTTGAAGGAGAATTCACGTTAAGATGCAGCAGGAGGTGCAGCAGCAGGAGATGCAGAAGCAGATGTTGCAGCAGGTGCAGCACCAGCAGATGCAGCAACAGGAGATGCAGCAGAAGGAGATGCTGCAGCAGCACATGCAGAAGGTGATGCAGCAGTAGAAGATGCAGCAGCAGCAGCAGGAGATTCAGCAGCAGGAGATTCAGCAGCAGGAGATTCAGCAGCAAACAAAGGATATTCAGTAGCAGACACGGCATCAGGAGATTCAGCAGCTGGAGTTGCAGCTGGAGATGCAAGAGCAAACGCAGCAGTAGGAGTGGCAGCAGGTGGAGATGCCTGAGGAGATGCATATTCAGAAGGATATGCAGCAGGAGATTCCTCAGGAGATTCAGCAGCAAGTGATGCAGCAGCAGGAGAAGCAGCAGGAGATGCAGCAGCAGCAGGAGATGCAGAAGCAGATGCAGCAGGAAATGAAGATTCAGCAGAAGATGCAGGAGGAAGAGATTCTTCAACATATGCAGCAGCATGTTATGATGCAGCAACAGGAGATACAGCAGGTTATGGAGAAAGAGGCGATGAAGCAGCAGACGCAGCAGCAGGAGATTCAGCAGCAGGAGATTAAGAAGCAGGAGATTCAACTGCAAAAGAAGCAGCAGGAGATGCAGATGCAGAAGGGGATATGTCAGGAGATGTAGCAGGATATGTAGCAGAATGAGATGCCGCCAGAGATTGAGGAGGAGATTCAGCAGAAAGAGATGCTAGAGCAGGAAATGTATCAGCAGGAGATGCAGAAGCAGATGCAGCAGGAGATGCAGATTTAAAAGGAGATGTATCAGCAAAAGATGCAGAAGCAGATGCAGCAGGAGGTGATGCAGCAGCAGGACATGCAGCAGGAGTCATTGCAGAAGGTAATAGAGCAGCAGGAGATTCAGAAGAAGGAGATGCAGAAAGAGATTCAGCAGCAGGAGATGCAGCAGCACGAAAGGCAACAGTATATACAGAAGCAGGATATGCAGCAGGAGGAGATGCAGTAGGAGGAGATAGAGCAGGTAATGCAGCAGCAAGAGATGCAGCAGGAGATGCAAGAGCAAGAGATGCTGCATCAGACCCATCAGCAGGAGATGCAGCAGCAGAAGATGCAGCAGGAAATGCAGCAGCAGTAGGTGCAGCAGGAGATGCAGTAGCAGGAGATGAAGCATTATCATGAGATGCAATAGGAGGTGCAGCAGCAGGATATGAAGCAGGATATTTGGCAGGAGATGAAGCAGCAGCAGAGCAGCAGCAGATGCAGCAGCAGATGCAGCATGAAATGCAGCAGTAGATGCAGGATCAGCAGATACTGCAGCAGGAAATACTGCAGCAGATGCAGCAGGAGATGACATATGAGGTGATGAAGCCACAGATGCATCAGCTGAAGATGAAGCAGGAGATGCAGCAGCAGGAGGTTCATTAGCAGATGTACCAGGAGATGAGGCAGCAAACGTAGAAAGTTATAACGTACATGTAGAAGCAGATGCAGCAACAGCTAATTCAGCAGAATATGCAGCAGCAGAAGATCCAGAAGCAGATGCATCAGGAAATGCAGATTGAGCAGGAGAAGCAATAGGAAGAGAATCTTCAGCAGATACAGCAGGATGTGCAGGATGACGAGATGTAGCAGGACATAGAGCAGCAGCAGATGCATCAGCAGATGAAGCAGGAAATGCAGCAAGAGATGCAGCAGCAGAGGTGTAGCCGCAGATGCATCAGAAGCAGATGCAACAGGAGATGCAGCAGCGGCAGATTTTGCAGGAGATGCATCAGCAGAAGATTCAGAAGGAGTTGCAGCATCAGGAGACTCAGCAGGAAATGCAGCATCAGGGGATGTAGTAGCAGCAGACACAGAAGGAGATGCAGAAGGAGCTGCAGCATCAGGAGATGCAGCAAGGAATGCAGCAGCAGCAGAAGTAACAGGAGATGCAGCAGCATCATATGCACTAGGAGATGTAGCAGCAGGAGATGAAAAAGCAGGAGCTGCTACAGGCGATTCAGCCGGAGATGCAGAAGGAGGAGATGCAGCAGCAGGAGATGCAGAGTAGTAGATGAAGTAAAGAAGATGCGGCAGAAGGAAATATAGCAGGAGATTCAGCCGCAGTAAATGCAGCAAGAGAGAAAGTAGCATCAGATGCAGTTGCAGTGGAAGAGGTTGCAACAGCAGATGCAGCAGCAGGAGACCTATCAGGAGATGCAGCAGTAGATGAAGCAGCAGCAGATGCAGCAGCAAATTCAGCAGATAGAGCAGGAGATGCTGTAGCAGGAGATGCAGAAGGAGATGTAGCAGAACGAGATGCAGCAGCCGGAGATGCAGCAGCAGGATATGCAGTCAAAGAAGATGCAGCCGCACCAGAGGCAGCAGCAGATTCAGCAGGAGTTGCAGCAGAAGGAGATGCAGGATCAGGAGATTGAGCAGGAGTTGCATCAGCAGGAAATGCATCAGCAGATTCTGCAGCAGGAAATTCCGTAGGAGATTCTGCAGCAGGAGATTCAGTAGAAAAAGCAGCAGGAGATGAAGCAGCAGACTATACAGCAGCAGGAGATGCTGCAGCAGATGCAGCAGCAGGAGATGCAGGACGACATCAAGTAGAAGGAGATGCAGAAGCAGCAAGTGTAGCAGGAGATGCAGCAGTACATGAAGTAGCAGGAAATGGAGCAGCAGATTAAGGAGATGCAGCAGTACATGAAGCATCAGGAAATGGAGCAGCAGATTAAGCAGCAGCAGGAGGTAATGCAGCAGAATATGCAGCATCAGGTGATGCAGCTGCAGCTGCAGAGGCAGCAGATGTAGCAGCAATAGATGCAGCAGCAGATGCATCAGGAGATGCAGATTCATTAGGAGATGTAGCAGCAGAAGATGCTGCAGCAGATGATGCAGCAGGAAATGCAGCAGAGGGAAATGCATCAAGATATGCTGCAGCAGGAGATGCAGTAGGATATGAAGCAGGAGATGCAGCAGCAGGAGATGCAGCCGGGTATGCATGTTCAGCAGTAGATTTAGCAGAAACTTCAGAAGGAGATGCAACAGCAGGAGATTTAACAGGAGATGCAGCAGTAGATGAAGCAGCAGCCTATGCAACAGCAGATGCACCAGATGGAGCAGGAAGACATGCACCAGGGGATGTAGCAGCAGATGCAACGAGAAAAGACGCATCAGGAGATGCATCCGCAGATGTATGACCAGAGGATGCAGCAGGAGATGTAGCAGCAGGAGATACAGGATGCCGCAGGAGATGCAACACCAGAAGATTCAGCACCAAGAGATGCGTCAGGAGATGCAGCAGCACATGCAGTATCAGCAGATGCAGCAGCAGGAAATACAACAGGAATAGATGCAGAAGGTAATGCAGCAGCAGGAGTTGAAGCAGAATATGCAGCAGCAGGAAATGCAGCAGCAAGAGATTCAGACGGAGATGCAGCAGCAGGAGATGCAGCAGCAGGAGATGCAGAAGTAGGAGATGCAGCAGAAGAAGATGCTGCAGCAGCACATGCAGAAGGAGATGCAGCAGTAGGAGATGCAGCAGGAGATTCAGCAGCTGGAGATTCAGCAGCAGACAAAGGATATTCTGTAGCAGACACGGCATCAGGAGATTCAGCAGCTGGAAGTGCAGCTGGAGATGCAAGAGCAAACGCAGCAGTAGGAGTGGCGGCAGGTGGAGATGCATTAGGAGATTCAGCGTGGTATGCAGAAGCATTAGATGCCACAAGAGATTCCTCAGGAGATTCAGCAGCAAGTGATGCAGCAGCAGGAGAAGCAGCAGGAGATGCAGCAGCAGCAGGAGATGCAGAAGCAGATGCAGCAGGAAATGAAGATTCAGCAGAAGATGCAGTAGGAAGAGATTCTTCAAGATATGCAGCAGCATGATATGATGCAGTAACAGGAGATAGAGCAGGTTATGGAGAAAGAGGAGATGATGCAGCAGACGCAGCAGCAGAAGATTCACCAGGAGAAGATGCAGCAGCAGGATATTCAGCAGAAGGAGATTCAGCAGCAGGAGAAGCAGCAGGAGATGCATATTCAGAAGGAGATACGTCAGGAGATGTAGCAGGATATGGAGCAGAATGAGATGCCGCCAGAGATTGAGGAGGAGATTCAGCAGAAGGAGATGCAAGACCAGGAAGATTAATCTACAGCAGATGCACCAAAAGATGCAAGAGATGCAGCAGCAGGAGATGCAGCTGGAGATGCAGCAGCAGTTGATTGAGTAAGATATACACAAGCAGGAGATGCATCAGCGGGAGATGTGGCATGAGAGGCAGAAGAAGAAGATCCTGCAGCAGATGCAGTAGCATATGCAGCACCAGCAGATGCAGCAGCAGGAGATTCAGCAGCAGGTGATGCAGCAGTCAGAGATGCAGCAGGTTATGCATCAGCAGAAGATGCATCAGCTAGAGTTCAGCAGCAGGAGATGCAGCAGGTGGAGATGCAGCATCAGGAGATGCATCAGTAAATGCAGCGTCAGGAGATGCAGTGGGAGGAGATGCAGCAGTTTATGCAGCAGCAGGAGATGTGGTAGGATTAGATTCAGCAGGAGATGCAGTAGGAGCTGAGCAGCAGGAGATGCAGCAGGAGATGCAGTAGTAGGAGATGAAGCAGTATATGAAGCAGTAGCAGATGCAGCAGAAAATACTGCAGATGGAGCAGTAGGAGATGAATCAGGAGATGCAGCAGGAGATTCAGCAGCAGGAGATGCAGTGGGAGATCATGCAGATGGAGCTGTAGCATCAGGAGATGCAGAATGAGAAGCAGAAGGAGATGCAGTAGTAGGAGATGAAGCAGTATATGAAGCAGCAGCAGATGCAGCAGTAGGAGATGAATGAGGA
This sequence comes from Clamator glandarius, assembly GCA_033459285.1. Taxonomy (NCBI): domain Eukaryota; kingdom Metazoa; phylum Chordata; class Aves; order Cuculiformes; family Cuculidae; genus Clamator; species Clamator glandarius. The sequence continues at coordinate 6,734 of JAUNZM010000836.1, read as the reverse complement.
GATGCAGCAGGAGATGATGCAGAAGCAAGAGATGCAGCAGCAGGAGATTACGCAGGAGATGCATCAGTAGATGATGCAGCAGCAGGAGATGCAGCCGCTGCAGATGCAGGAAGATATTCAAGAGCAGATTCAGTAGGAGCTGCAGCAGCAGGAGATGAAGCAGCAGCAGATGCATCAATAGATGCCTATTCATCCGGAGATGCAGCAGGAAGAGATGCTCCAGCAGGTACAGCTTCATGAGATGTAGCACGAGATACAGAAGGAGATGCTGTAGGAGAAGAGGCAGGAGGAGGTGATGCAGCAGACTCAGTAGCAGGAGATGCAGAAGCAGAAGATGCAGCCGGAGATTCTGCAGCAGGAGATGCAGCAACAGGAGATGCAGCAGGAGATACCGTCGCAAGAGATGAGCAGCGGATTCAGCAGGAGATTCTGCAGCAAGAGATGAAGCCTCAGGATCTGCAGAGAAGAAGATGCAGCAGTAGGAGATGCAACAGCAGACGCAGCAGCAGGAGAGGCAGCAGCAGAAGATACAGCAGCAGCAGCAGCAGATGCGCAAGAAAATGGAGCAGGAGATGCGGCAGGATAAGATGCAGTACCAGCAGGTGCAGCAGGAGATGCAGCGTCTGGAGTTGAAGCACTAGAAGATGCTGCAGAAGATGCAGCAGCAGATGCATCAGGAGAAGCAGGAGCAGGAAATGCAGCAGCAGGAGATGCAGCAGCAGAGATGCAGGAGTAGGAGAGACAGAAGCAGGAGATGTGGACACAAGACATGCAAAAGGATATGCAGAAGCAGGAGATGCGGCAGCAGGAGAGGCACCATGTGATTCAGCAGGAGATGCAGCAGAAGATAGAGAAGCAGGAGATGCACCAGCAGATGCAGCCGCAGGAGATGCAGGAAATGCATCAGCTGATGCAGGAGGAGGTTTAGCAGGAGGAGATTTAGCAGGAGGAGAGGCAGCAGCAGGAGATGCAGCAGGAGATTTTGCTGCATCTCCTCTGCTGCCTTTCCTACTGCATCTCCTCCTGTTTCATCTTTTGTTGCATCTCCTGCTGCTGTATATCATGGTGCATATCCTCTTGCTACTTCTCCGGCTGCATCTCCTGCTGCATCATCTGCTACAGCAAATTCTGCTGCTACATCTCCTACTGAATCTGCATCTCCTGATGCATCTGCTGCTGCATCTATTACTGCTGCATCTGCTGCCTCTGCAGCTGCAGCTGCATCACCTGTTGATGCATCACCTGCTGCATTACCTCCTGCTGAATATTCTGCTACATTTCTGGCTGCTGCTTAATCTGCTGCTCCATTTCCTGCTGCTTTACGTACTGCTGCATCTCCTGCTACATTTGCTGCTGCTGCATTACCTTCTCCTTGATGTCCTCCTGTATCTCCTGCTGCTGCATCTGCTGCTTCATCTCCTGCTGCGTCCTCTGTGGATGCATCTGAGGATGCATCTGCAGAAGCATCTCCTGCTGAATTTCCTGCTGCACTTCCTGCTGTAACTGCTGATGCATATGTTGCTATTTCATCTCCTGCTGCATCTCCTGCTGCATCTTCTTCTGCAGAATCTCCTCCAGCATCTCCTGCTACAATTCCTGCTATGTAACTCCTGCTGCATCTCCTACTGCATCCCCTGCTGCTGAATCTCCTTCTATATCTCCGGCTGCATCTCCTGCTGCATCTTCTGCTGCATTTCCTGCTGATGCATATCCGGCTGCTGTATTTCCTGATGCATCTCTATCTGCTTTATCTTTTTCTGCATATCCGGCTGCATCTCTTCCTGCTGGATCTCCTGCTTAATCTCCTCCTACTACATCTTCAGCATATGCTGCTGCATCTGCTGCTGCTTCACATATTGCTACATCTCCTGCTATTGCATCTGCTTCTGCAACTCCTGCTACTTCATCTGCTGCTGCACCTCCTGTTACTTCATCTGCTGCTGAATCTGCATCTCCTCTTTCGTCTGCTGCCTGCATCAACTCATGCTGTAGCAGATGCTGCTGCATCTGCTGTTGCTGCATATGCTACTGCATCTGCTGCAGGACCTTCTTCTTCTGCCTCTCATGCCACATCTCCCGCTGATGCATCTCCTGCTTCTGTATATCTTGCTCAATCTACTGCTGCTGCATCTCCAGCTGCATCTCCTGCTTCTGCATCTCTTGCATCTTTTGGTGCATCTGCTGTAGATTAATCTACTGCTGCATCTCCTGTTGCTTCATCTTCTGATTTTTTGATGTCCTCCTGCATCACCTGATGCTCCAGCTGCTGCTGCTGCATACACTGCTGCATCTGCTGCTGCTGAATTCACTTCTGCTGCATCTGCTGCTGCATCACCTTCTACTGAATCCCCTGATGCATCTCCTGCTGCTGCATCCACTGGTATATCTCCTAATGCTGCATCTCCTGCTGATGCACCTCCTGATGCATCTCCTGCTCAATCTCCTCCTGCTGCTTCTCCTACTGCTTCATCTCCTGCATCTGCTGCTGCATGTGCTGCTGCATCTCCTGCTTCTCTATGTCCTCCTCCTGGATCTCCACCTGCATCTATTGCTGCTACATCCTCTGCTGAACCTCCTGCTGCTGCATCTCCTTCTGCAACTTCCTCTGATGCATCAGCAGATTCATCTCATGATGCATCTCCCCTGCTTCATCTCCTACTCTTGCATACCCTGCTGCATCTACAGCTGCTTCTAACCCTACTTCATCTACTGCTGCTGCATTACCTGCTGCTTCTGCTGCTGCATCTCCTCCTGAATTTCCTGCTGCTGCATCTCCTGCTGCTATATCTTTTGCTTATCAATCTCCTGCTGCTGCACCTCTTACGGAATCTGCTTCTGAATCTGCTCCTGCATCTACTGCAGCTGAATCTCCTGATGCTGTATCTGCTGATACTGCATCTCCTAATGCATCTCCTGTAGCTTAATCTCCTGCTTTTGCATCTCCTGTTTTATCTCCTTCTGATGCCTATCTTGCTGCTGCATCTACTGCTGCTTCGTCTGCTTCTACATCTCCCGCTGCATCTCCTGATGCTGCATCTCAAGATACATCCACCTGCTCTTGCTCAGGCTCTTGCTGCATATCCTGCTGCTACATCTCCTGCTACTGCATCTCCTGCTGCATCTCCTGCTGCATCTCTTGCAGCTGCATCTCCTGCTCCATCTCTTGCGGCTGCATCTCCTGCTCCATATCCTCCTGTTGCATCGGCGGATTCATCTTATGATGGTGCTTTCTTGCTGGATCCCCTGCTTCTGCATCGCCTGCTGCTGCAAACTCTGCTGCATCTCCTGCTGCTGCATTTCAAGCTAGAGTTGCTTCTGCTCCATCTCCTGCAGCTGCGGGTGCTGATGCATTTACTGATGCATTTTCTACTGCTGCATCTCCTTCTGCTGCAACTCCTGCTGCATCTCCTTTTGCTGCATTTCCTACTGCTGCATTTCCTGCTCCTGCATCTGATACTTCATTTCCTGCTGCTGCATCTGCTGGTGCTGCATCTCCTGCTGCATCTGCTGCTGAATCTCCTGCTTCTGCGTCTCATACCACATCTCATGCTGCTGCATCACCTGCTGCAACACCTGCTGCCGAATCTCCTGCATCTTTTGCTGCATCTGCTGTAAATTCGCCTCCTGGTGCATCTCCTGCTGCTGCATCTCCTGCTGATGGATGTCCTCGTGCATCTCCTGATGCTGCATCTGCTGCTGCATCTCCTGCAGCTGCATTTCCTGTGCCATCTCCTACTGCTGAATCTCGTGCTGCTCCTTTCTCTGCTGTGTCTACTTCTGCTGCACAGCCTGCAGCCGAATCTCCTAATGCATCTCCTCTTGCTTAGTCTCCTGATGCTTCCTATCCTGCTTCATCTCCTTTTGCTGCATATCTTGCTGCTGCATCTCCTGCTGCTGTATCCCCTGCTCCATCTCCTGCTGGGGCATCTCCTGCTGAATCTCCTTCTGCATCTCCTGCTGCTCCAGCTGCTGCATCTGCATCATCAGGATATTCTGAAGGAGATGCAGCAACAGGAGACGCAGCAGCAGGAGATGCAACCACAGCACTGTGGCAGCAGATTCAGCTGCAGGAGATGCAGCCGTAGGAGATGCAGCAGGATTTTCAGCAGGAGATAGAGCAGAAGGAGATGCAGCAGAAGATGCAGTAGCAGATGCAGCAGAAGGAAGTGTAGCAGCAGAAGATGTAGGAGGATATGCAGCAGCAGTAGATGAAACAGACCAGAAAGCAGCAGGATATGCAGAAGCAGGAGAATCAGCAGCAGGGGATGCAGCACCAGATTCAGCAGCAAATTCAGCAGGAAATGTAGCAACAGTAGATGCAGAAGAAGGATATGTAGCAGGAGATGCATCAGCAGGCAATGCAGCAGCAGAGGCAGCAGCAGAAGATGCAGCGGGAGATACAGAAAAAAATGAGGAAGCAGGAGCAGCCCCTATTACTTGATGTCCTCCTGCATCTCCTGATGCTGCATCTGCTGCTTCATCTCCTGCTTCTGTATCTCCTGCTGCTACATCTCCTGATGCATCCTCTGCTCATGCATCTGCAGATGCATCTCCTCATGTGTCATTTCCCGTTGCATCTGCTGCTCCATCCCCTGCTGCATCTCTTTCTGCTCCATCCGGTGCATCTGCTGTTGCATATGCTGCTGCTTCATCTACTGCTGCATCTCCTGCTAAATCTCGTGTAGCTGCATCTTCTTCTGATGTTCCTGCTGAATCTACTGCTGAATATGCATCCCCTGCTGCATCTCTTGCTGCTGCATCTCCTGCTTCATATCCTACTGCATCTCCTCCTGCAGCATATCTTGCTGCATTTCCTACTGCTGCATCTCCTGTGGCATCATCTGCTCCTGTATCTCCTGCTGCTACATCTCCTGATGCATCCTCTGCTCATGCATCTGTGGATGCATCTCCTGATGCACCATTTCCCATTGCATCTGCTGCTCCATCCCCTGCTGTGTCTCTTTCTGCTCCATCTGGTGCATCTGCTGTTGCATATGCTGCTGCTTCATCTACTGCTGCATCTCCTGTTAAATCTCATGCTGCTGCATCTCCTTCTGAACTTTCTGCTGAATAACCTGCTGAATATGCATCCCCTGCTGCATCTCCTGCTGCTGCATCTCCTGCTTCATATCCTACTGCATCTCCTTCTGCAGCATATCTTGATGCATTTCCTTCTGCTGCATCTCCTGCAGCTGCAGCTGCTGCAGCATTCGCTCCTTCTACATCTCCTACTGAATCTGCATCTCCTGATGCATCTGCTGCTGCATCTATTGCTGCCGCATCTGCTGCCTCTGCAGCTACAGCTGCATCACCTCCTGCTGCATATTCTGCTGCATTTCCTGCTGCTGCTTAATCTGCTGCTCCATTTCCTGCTGCTTCATGTACTGCTGCATCTCCTGCTACATTTGCTGCTGCTGCATCTCATTCTACTTGAAGTCCTCCTGCATCTCCTGCTGCTGCACATGCTGCTTCATCTCCTGCTGCTACATCTCTTGCTGCATCTTCTGTGGATGCATCTGTGGATGCATCTGCAGAAGCATCTCCATTTCCTGCTGCATCTGATGCTCAATCTTCTACGGATGCTTGTGCTTCTGCATTTCAGCTGCATATCCTGTTGAAGGCATCTGCGACTGCATCCCCTGCTGCTACATCTCCTGCTGAATTTCCTGTTGCACTTCCTGCTGTAACTGCAGATGCATATGTTACTATTTCATCACCTGCTGCATCTCCTGCTGAATCTTCTTCTGCAGAATATCTTCCAGCATCTCCTGCTACAATTCCTGCTGATGTATCTACTGCTGCATCTCCTACTACATCCCCTGCTGCTGAATCTCCTTCTATATCTCCTGCTGCATTTTCTAATAAATCTCCTGCTGCCTTTTCTACTGAATCTCCTGCTGCACAATCTCCTACGGAATTTCCTGCTGATGCATCTCCTGCTGAATCTCCCGCTGCTGCAACTCCTGCTGAATCTGCTGCTGCCTCTGGCGCGGCTGCGTCTTCTTTTCCTGCATCTCCTGCTGATGCATCTCCGGCTGATTTCCTGCTGCATTTCCTTCTCTTGAATCTCTGCTGCATATCCTGGTGCATCACCTGCTGATAATGCATCTCCTTGTACATCTCCTGCTGATACAACTCATGCAGCTGCATCTGCTGCTGCATATCCTGCTGCATCTGCTGTTGCCAAATCGCTTGCTGTTGCATATCCTACTGAATTTCCAGCAGCATTTCGTGCTGCATCCTTTGCTGCTGCATCTGCTTCTGCTTCTGGTGATGCTACATCTCCAGCTCTGTCTGCTGCTTCATCTCCTGCTGTATCTCCTGCTGCATGTGGTTAGGAGCATGATTTAGGGATTGGTTGGAATGGTTGGACTCGACGATCCAGTGGGTCTCTTCCAACCTGGTCATTCTGTGATTCTGTGATATGGTTCTGCATCTTCTGCTGCATATGATTCTTCATCTTCTGCTGCATAAGTTGCTGCATCTGCTGCTGGTGCATCTCCTGCCTCATATCCTGCTGCTGTGTCTCCTGCAGATGTATGTTTTGCTATATCTCCTGCTGATGCATGTCCTGCTTCATCTCCTGCTTCTGCATCTACTTCTTCTGTATCTCCGGCTTCAGCATCTCCTGCTGCATCAATTACTGATGCATCTCTTATTCATCTCCTTCTGCTGCATATACTCCTGCATCTGGTGCTGCTGTACCTCCTCCTACTGCATCTCCTGTTCTATTT